>CM031243.1:640834948-641546931 GCA_018340775.1 Taxus wallichiana var. yunnanensis
CTCACCCATTTCAAGGATATCACGGTGAGTCATGATTTGGGGATCCAAACAAGGTTTGGACTTTCGGGGGTGATCAATTTGGAAACCTCCCAAACAAGTTGATGAAATGCGAAGAAATTTCTGAATCTTCGAAACTCCAAAGTCTAAATTTTGGACTTTGGGTTAAAAAATGCTAAGTCATGTCAAGTTGAGGGTGAAAAAAACCCCAACAGACCCATTATTTGTGGAAATTAGTTTGAACTTGAATCCGAGTTCATGGGATGATAGGTGGGCCATTACATTGGTCAATCCCAAGTCACCACCGAGTTAGGAGGAGTAATGTTGAGTCGGCACTCAATTGAGTTACAAAGGCCTGAATGAGCCATTTTCATTCACCAATGCAAATTCAATGTGGGTTCAAATCATCGTGGGGTGTTTGAGTTGGCATAAGGCCATTTAATGAAAAACTTGAAAGGTGGTCAACCAAATAGAGTCGGGGATGTTATCAATGAAATGTGGCATTTCACTCAATAGAATGAATACAAAGCACCGAGATAAATACAAGATGAGTTATTTTTGTGCTCGAGGAAGTCAATACGTAGACCAAAGAAATTTTTCATAATGGAAAGTGTAACTTTCAATTCAATGCATAAATATAGCTCGCTAGCCAGCTTGACAAGTTGGCTGGCGAGCCATTAAACCATTCAACATTAAGATCCCTTCAAATGTAAGTTTCAGATGGTGGAGCCTACAAGATATGTAAGGTGTTTATGGAAAATTATTAAATATTATATTTTAATTAAATGGAGGTAAATTCAAAATTTGAATTTATGAAAGCATATAAATAGGTTGGTTAAGGACAACTCTCGAGAGGCCCTAAAAAGTGACTTTCACTCAGGAGACCACAACTTCCTCCCCAGTAGCCCATTTTTTTACAAAATTATAGTGATTGGAATCGGGAGAGTGTGAGCTACACAATGGAATTATTAAAAAAATGATTTTAAAGGTTTTGGTGTTCTGGAATTGCAATATTTTCTTCATTCCATGATTGGTGCTGGGAAGGTGGAGTTACAATTAATGCAGCAAGCATGGCCGACAACAGTGATTAATTATTTGCTACATTATTTCCTAGATTCTAGGGTTTCTCCTTCTTTCTCTCCTTAGCTCAAGAAATTATATAAAATGTAAAGGGGTTCTCATTTACAAAGAAGTAAGACATTTTCTAAGATTCCCCTCTCTTCACAAGCTAGGTTGTTGTGAATTTGTAGGCTTTCAAGCCTTTCTTCTCAAGATTGTAATGACAACATTTACCTTTCCCCGACTGTAATGATGCACTATGCAAGTGCTTGAAGTAATGAGAATTATGTTTTGTGATCATTTATATGTCCTTTCCTAATTTTGTTGCTTCTATTTTCCTCTCTTATGTTTGCAGGTGAACTATGCAACCAAAGTTTCTTTTGCAAGTTTTGGAGGTCATTGTGCTTATTAAGGAGTGAAATACTACGTGTAAATTGGGTTTGTAATGCATGTTCATTCTTCCTCATGATCATCTAAATTCATTGGAAAGCCATACTTTTGTCTAGCATAACCCTTTCTTATTTCATCACCATTGTAATTTATGGTTTTATTTCTTGCAAATATCTCTCGCTAATCCCTTTGAAATGTTAGTATAGGTCTAAGTAGTTTTTTATCGCATTAGTAGTGTAGTGCTTATTTTAGAAGAGGAAGCTGGCATTCTTTGGAGGTTCACCTCTATCCCAAGTCCCACAAATTGAGAGGTGATCCCATGTTACCTAATCACACTAAACGTCCTGTTCATATTTTGGTAATTCGAGGGTACAGTGATTTAGTGATAACATTTTGGCATGCCCGGTGGGACCATAGGTGAAATTTCTACATTTCATAGGTATCCCATTGTAATATCTTATCCACCGTATGCTACCAACATTAACAATTTTTGGCATGCTCGGTGGGATAGTAGGTAAAATCTCTACACTTCACAAGTATCACATTTTAATATCTTAGCCACCGTGTTACCAACAATAACAATTTTTGGCACGCGACAAGGGGGACCAAGTAACATTTTTCATAGGTGTTTTTATTATGTTCACTTCATTTCATTAAGTTGTTGTGCTCTTAGTGAAATTTCAGCCTTAGGAGGTATATCCAAGCACAAATGGTGACTCTATTGGTCTAAGTAACCCACTCTTTGAGTTGTAGACTGTCTTTTTCCCACCCATTTCCATCCATTTTCTTCCACATCTTTCCATTTTTATTCCATTAATGAAGCTATGCAATCATGGTTTCATTTCCACAGTTGAGTTCCCACTTACACCAACAATAATAATTTCCATCTTTAGGCTATTTTAACCCACCTCCAGCTCCATTTTATGACAAAAATCAGCAACATGCATATCTCTATGAGCAGAGCCATGGTCAGTTTGATTGTTCACTTAACTATTCAAATTTTCAAGAACAGGAAAATGCATATGATGGAAACTATTCTAGAGATGAAGATATAAATTTGTAGCTAGGTACGGTGTAGTCTAGAGCCACAGCTCAAATGAAGGCATTCAAGAACAACTTCAGGGTACCTTGTCTGTGGGTTGGCCCTATGCCAAAGTTTGAAAACATGCAGGAAAACATTGGTTTCATGAATGAATTACTACCTCAACTTGAAGGTGAATCGAAGGGATAGAGGCCTATGAGGTTGATGCAAGGCAACCTTGTCAATGGGTTAAGTCCTACACCACCACCTCGAGTCTTCTTTCTAATTCCCAACCAATTTCATTTCAGTATAAACCTCAAATTCCAGAATTTTCACATGTTGCCCATGTTGAGGATCCCATTTCTGCATCCCCTATCTTACCATTCCACCATGAATCTTATGTTCCTTGTTCTTCTAGGATTCCTTCTTTTCTACAAAGGCCACCAATACAAGAAGCTACACCTCTTCCACCACTTCAAACAATGAATGAAATAGTTCAGCCCCAACCCACCTCTCCTCTTATAGTCCCGAATCCATTTTGGGAAAACCAAGAATATGATTATAATGAAGAAGAGGAGGATATGGCTGAGGAGACTAGAAAATAAAATCTTGCAAAAATTGGAAGGGGTGGGCTACGAGACTCAATATCAAGCAAATTCCACTCCTAACGAAATATCTTTCTAAAGTTAAGTCTCAATAACAAGTGGTACAAACTAGTTTTTAGTAGAGACAGAATAAACACGAGTGAATGATGACCAATAATCTACTTTTTAGAATGCGTATTCATATTGGTTCCATATCATTAGAGGAGGTTGAATCACCACAAGTGGAAAAAAGTTATAGAAGAGCAAGAGTTGGCTCCAAATCTGCCAGGAGAAGAGCATGTGTAAGTTGAAGAGGGAAGAATCTCAGGTGTACAAGGTGATTTAGATGATTGCAATGATCCTAATTGCCATGCATGTTAATAACTTGCTACATTTTGGAAGGTTGCAACATCTTTCCAAGAGTATCGTCAGATGTTGTAATTAGTCACCAAGAGCTTCATGTTGTGAAAGAGGCTAAGGAAGATTAAGAGATCGTGTATGCGAGATGAGGTCATGTAGGAGGTTTCAAGTCCTTCCTCTTCTTTGTTTTTTCAAAACTCTGATTTCTTAGATGAATTTGATCTTGAAAATTTTATGTTTGAAGATGAGGAAGGTTATGGTGGATCAATTGCTAATTCAGAGAACATCATAGGGGAGGTTGAATCCTTTACACAATCAGAGAAGGAAGAAGCAAGTTGTTTGTCTAATTTGGAGGAGTATTTGGATGGACAGGAGCCTATGGAACTTCATAATTTTGTTGTTCCATTACCTCTTTCCCAACACACAAGGCCTGACTTCAAAGGAAGATGTGGGAGAAGTTAGGATAGATTCAGAAGAATTTAACAGATATTATATCATGGAGAGTCTCTTGCTCTCAATTGTGCAACTTGTTTTGGCTAATGAACTAGTTTTGGAGGTGTTTTTGAAGATCGTGCTAATCCTAATAATCCTCAAAAGCAATAGGTAAATGAATTTAAATTTTCAGGTTTCACGTGGGATGAGAAGGTTAAAAATGCAGAACAACTTTGTCTTCAAATGGAAGTGGAACTCCTATATGAGCAGTATGCTTCAAACACTTGTAGTGATTTTCAAATGACTTCATTTAAGGCCGCAAACAATCCCAAAGAGTTACATATTACGAAATAAATCCTTTTTGTTGAAGAAGGAAAAGGAAATGAAGAGAAAATCACTTCAATACCATTCATCTATGGGGATGATCAATTGTTTGTAAATGGGAAACCAGGTCGTGAACAACCACCTTTTTCAAGGATGTCTTCAGCTAGACTTTCTTGTTAAAAATGAAGTTTAGAAGAACATGAATATTCAATGGGTTAGACCATGTCCCATAAGGTATTTGGATTCAATGAAGCCAGAGGAGACCCTAGAACCAATCACATTCACTTCAGAATGTGAGGAAAATTTTCACAATCCCGAGGACCAATTGCAATGCCTCTATAGGAAAAATGTAGAGAAACTAAAAGAGGCATTATTTCTATTCCTAATTGATGCCTTGGTGGACCAGGTGAAGAGTTGGGGTTGTTTCAGTTTTTCACTATCATTTTCATCCATGTTCATTGTCAAATCATTTGCATGGTTTCCCATTGTGAGGAAAGGGAGCTATTTTACACAACTAGTTGCAAGGTTTGTTTATCTCACATGTTCCTCCAGTTAGCATAGAGTAGACATAGGTTTGTTTTTAGTAGAATAAGTTCCTGACACACCCTACATGTTTCACTTGAAGCATGTATGGTTTTTAGTTTCAGTGTGTGTTGTTTTTCATTGTTTCTCTTACACAAAGTATCAAAGGTGGAAGTTTTTGAAGAGGAAGAAAAGATTCAAGCTTTAATAAAGTTATATGATGTTCAAGTCCAACATGTGTTTCACTCCAAATTTCTCAGTATGTTATGCATGTCACGTAAAGGATAGATTCAATATACCTCATGGCTAGCATTCCAGGGAGGTTCACTATTCACAACGCTAAAAAAGACCTCGTAACCCATCGTAAAGAATCAAATCAATATCGGAACTCCAACATCAAATCCATTCCCAATGGATGACTTAAGGCTACTAAAACCATGCTTAGTAGGCAAACATCCCCGAGAGGTCACCAAAAATGTTATCTATTTTTGCCTCCTAGGAAAAAATGGATAACGGGGTCTATAGGAAAAAATGGTCAAAGTTGGTGTATAAAATTTTCGATCTTTTTGCTATACCTCCATGATGTCTTGAACCGAGGAAATTCCATGAATTCCATGATGTTAAGACAAAAAGGTTAAAAATTTTCAAGAATGGTCCATACGAGGGGGCTCGAGGTGAGCTCGCACAATACATAGGAGTTTTAACATTCGATATAACTCAGTCGAGCTAGATTGATGTGTGGGTGAACTAATTTGACTACAGAAGGCCAAAAAAAATACAAACAACTTGACACATGTGCTAAGGAAAATAAGCTTAGTTGGACAGGTTAACAAGAGCTCGATAAGAAAGTAGCTCGGGTTGGCATGATGAGGGTCGAGTTGCATTGGAAGCTCATCTTGAGCTTGGTGCTTAAGATTTGTGGTATGGATTTATAAGGCCGGATCATAGGAATAGAACTCGGGACTTGATGCATGTAAGTAATATTCAACATGGGCCAAGTTAAGTGAGTAAATCATTGGAGTTTGCAGGCCGAGTCAATGATTGCATGAATAAATAAAAGTGTAGAAGTGTTTAGGAGACTAAGTCGAGGCCAAATATTAAGTTATGTGTAGAGTTCGAACCCATCACAAAGAGCTAATGAAAGGACTCGGTGGACAATTGCAATAGTCCAATACTCCTTGAAGCGTAATGTTTGGAGTTTTCCGAATGGTGGCTTGGAGATCAAATGTAAGATTCATTGAACTCAAAAATGATAACTCGGAATAGAGGCCGATCGGTGAATCAAAGCTGTCAGATGACACGTATTTGAAATCAAGGCAACGTTGGCTATAGGGAAGAATTAAACTCATTACATAACATATCTTCGGCGTCGAACCAGGTCATAGAGCCATTAGATCGATTGGAATCATGTTCAAATTTGTGGAAAATATCATTGTAGAGAGCCTACACCTTAGATGTGATAGCTCAAGGGGCTGGAAGTGCATGTTCATTGAACTCCATCAATGCTGAAATAAAGATTCCATGGCGAGTGAAATTTTGAGGTCTGAGAGCCTTGAGTAAGAGCTTGTCCATCGAGTTTTGAGTTTACAGGTCCAACGCCTCATGGAGGGCCCTTGTCACTCAGGAGTGATGATCATCATGAGAGTTTTGGATCAAGATATCATTTAACTTGACTTGGAAGCCCGAGGGATATAACGCAATTAGAGGAACACACTTTTGGAGTTTAGGAAAAAATTGCTTGAGTTTGAGGAATTTGTAGCTACGAGTTGATGAGGATAAGACTTAAACGATGAGTAGCCAAGTCATTTCCTAAGCTTGGTAGAACTCACCCATTTTGAGGATATCATGGCAAGTTGTGATTTGGGGAGCTAGGTAGGGTTCATAATTTTGGGGGTGATCAATTTAGAAAATACCCAAAAAAATTGATGAAATGTGAAGAAATGTCTGAATCTCTGAAACTTTGAAGTCTAAATTTCAGACTCCGGGTTCAGAAATGCCGAGTCACATCAAGTTGAGGGCGAAACAAACCCTAATGGACATGTTATTTATGGAAATTAGTTCAAACTTGATTCCAAGTTCATGTGATGATAGGTGGGCCATTACATTGGTCAATCCCAAGTCACCGTTGAGTTAGGAGGAGTAATGTTGAGTCAGGTGTTCAATTGAGTTACAAAGGCCTGAATGATCTACTTTTGTTCACTAATGAAAATTCAACGTGGGTTCAAATCATTTTGGGATGTTTGTGCTTTGTCATAAGTCCATTTAATGAAAAATGTGAAAGGTGGTCAACCAAATAGATCTCGTGATGTTATCAATGTAAACCGTCATTTAGCTCAGTAGAATGAATATGAAGCACTGAGATAAATGCAAGATGAGCTATTTTCGTGCTTAAGGAACTCAATGCGTAGATCAAAGAACTTTTTCATAATGGAAAGTGTAACCTACCATTCAATGCATAAAGATAGCTCACTAGCCAGCTCGGTGAGCTGGTTGGTGAGCCATTAAACCATTCAACGTTAAGATCCCTTCAAATGTAAGTTTTAGATGGTGGAGTCTATCAGGGATGTAAGGTGTTTATGGAAAATTATTAAAATATTATTTTTAATTAAATGGAGGTAAATTCAAAATTTGAATTTATGAAAGCATATTAGCATGTTGGTTAAACATAATTCCCAGAAGGCCCTAAAAAGTGACTTTCACTTAGGAGACCACAACTTCCTCCCCGTTTTCCCCTTTTTTTTTTACAAAATTTTAGTTGTTGGAATCGAGAGAGTGTGAGCTACACAATGGAATTATCAAAAAATGGATTTTCAAAGGTTTTGGTGTTCTAGAATTACAAGATTTTCTTCATTCCATGAATGGTGCCGGGAAGGTGGAGTTGCAATTAATGTGGCAAGTATGGTGACAAATTAATTATTTGCTACAATATTTCCTAGATTCTAGGGTTTCTCCTTCTTTCTCTCCTCAGCTCAAGAAATTTTATAAAATGTAAAGGGGTGCTCATTTCCAAAGAGGTTAGACATTTTCCAAGCTTCCCCTCTCTTCACAAGCTGAGCTGTTGTGAATTTGTAGGCTTTCAAGCCTTTCTTCTCAAAATTGTAATGGCAACCTATGCCTTTCCCCACTATAATGATGCACTGTGCAAGTGCTTGAAGTAATGAGAATTATGTTTTGTGATCAATTGTATGTCCTTACATGATTTTGTTGCTTCTATTTTCCTCTCTCATGTTTGTAGGTGAACTGTGTAACCAATGTTTCTTTTACAAGTTTTGGAGGTCATTGTGCTTATCAAGGAGTGAAATATTGTATGTAAATTGGGTTTGTAATGCATGTTCATTCTTCCTCATGATCATATCTCTTCATTGGAAATTTGGATTTTTTTTAGCAGAACCCTTTCTTGGCGCATCACCACTTCTAATTTCTAGTTTTATTTCTTACAAATCTCTCCCCCTAATCCCTTTGAAATGTTATTATAGGTCTAAGTAGCTATTTTTATTGCATTAGGAATAATGTAGTGCTTAGTTTAGGAAAAGGAATCCGATCTTCTCCAAAGTTTCACCTCTATCCCAAGTCCCACAACTTGAGAGGTGGTCCCATGTTACCCAATCACACTGAACGCCTTGTTCATATCCTCGCCATTCGAAGGGTGTAATGATTTGGTGATAAGAAGACATTTTGAATTTTCATCTTTACCAAATAGTACCCTCCTCTAGGTTCATCATGACATGCTTTGAGTATGTAATATACTTCATCTTCTCAAACACACCTACGAAGAACCATGTCATGAAAATTTTTAAACAAAATACCATTGCACCACTTATATGTAGCACTATTTTTGACTAATGTCTTTCTTTCTTTATTAGTGAAACAAGTTGGAAACTTCCCTGTACTTAGAAAATTTGCAAGATCATAAAACCATGGAGGGAATGCTGATATTGTAAACACGTACTCATTCGGGAAGTGATCTTGAACTGCCTCACTTTCTCCTGAAACATTCAATTTTGAAAGAAAGTCAACAAAAACATTAGCCTTTCCTGGCTTATCAATAATGATCAAGTTAAACTCTTGAAAAAGAAACACCCACCTAATAATTCTACCCCTACTACTGGTTTGTTCATTATTTATCTTATGGCTGAATGGTCTGCATACACAAAAATCTTATATCTAGTAATGTAGTGTCTAATTTTGTTTATAGAGTAAACAACAACTAGAAACTCTTTTTCTATAGTAGTGTAGTTTCTCTCTGTAGGGGTTAGGTTTTTTGATGAAATAGATGGCATACATTTTCTCTTCCTCATCTTTCTGATCCAAGAACAAATCCCATTGTAGTGTTGGAGGCATCAACGTGAATATGAAAAGAACGACCCCAATTGGGTCCTCTCAAGACTGGGGTGGTGGTCAATTTATCCTTTATAACTTCAAAATATTATTGACATTGAGGAGTCCATTCAAAAACACAATATTTTGCCAACAGAGAGAACATTGGTGCAACAATCTTACTAAAATATTTTATAAACCATTTGTAATAACTTGCATGTCTAAGGAAAATTTTGATGTTTGTTTGATTTTTTGGTGTAGGCAACTTAGTAATGAATTCTATCTTCTTAGGATCAACTTGGATACCTCTAGTAGAGATGTGATGACCCAAAACAATCCCTTGATCAACCATTATCAAACATTTTTCATGACTTAAGGAGAGTTGGTGTTTCTCACATCTGGTTAACACTTTTTCAAGATTGCTCAAAGAATCCTCAAAGATAGACCCATGGACAATGAAATCATCCATATAAACTTCAACACAATCATTGGTGAGGTCTGAAAAAATAGCTAAAACTACTCTCTGAAAGGTGGTAGGTGCATTACAAATTCCAAATGGTAGAACTCGTATGCAAATGTACCTCAAGGACAAGTGAAGGTGGTATTATCTTGATGAACATGTGCTATAATAAATTGGTTGTATCCACTAAACCCATCTAAAAAGGATAAATATTTCTTACCTACCAAATTGTCTAAAACTTGATCTATAAAGGGCAGGGGAAATTAATCTTTCTTGATGGCTTTATTAAGCTCCCTATAATCTATACATATTCTCCACTTACCATTTTTCTTGGGAACTATAACAAGCGTGATAGACACTTACTATCGATATTGGATAGATGAATCCTACCCTCAACAATTGATTTATTTCATCTTTGATAATGTCTCTTAGTGTTGGGTTAATCCTTCGTTGTGGTTGTTTGACTAGTTTGGCATCCTTAGTGTAAATATGATGAGTGCAGATGCTTGGATGAATCCCTTTTATTTCAATATAATCCCAAGAAAAAGTTTTCGAATGATTTCTCAAGATGTATATGACCCTAGTATCTTGGCTGTCTTCTAATTTGTTACCAATAGTCAATTATTTGCCTACCTCAATAGTTACTTGTTTAGTGTCTTTCAAAATATTTAGTTCTATATCAACAATCAAAGAGTTTAATGGATAAGCATAACGCTGAAGTGTGTGAAAAATAGTCATGTTCTCAAAAGATATAATCTTGGCTAAAGGACAATGAAAATCAGTTGATGTTTTGCCTTCATGGTAATCATAGGTCTCTCCACAACCTTCTATAGAAATTTCACTTACTAAGGTGATGCTTTTCTTTTCTGAGTTCAAAATAGACATTTTTGTAGCCTTAGTTTCAGCCAGTGTAGCCACAATTTTGGTTTCCGTAGCTGCGGTATCTCCTTTATTTAACATTGGGTATGTTTATCTAATTTATTCCATATGATTTTTTACAGTGATGGTAGCCAAATAAGTACGACTCATATTGTTATTATCTGAAAAATCTACCCACACACATTCACAAACATCCACATATGGCTAGGTAGGAGATAAAGAGAAATATTTTTGCTTTTTGCCCATTTGAAATAGTCATTTTTCCTAACCTAGCAATCAATATATGCAGCAATAGTAGCTAGCCAGGGTCTTCCTAAGATAACTAGATATCCCATATTTTGAGTTTTAGGCTGTAAGACCATAAAATCTACTAGATACTCCCAAGATTCAACCATAACCATTACGTCCTCAATTATTCCATTTGGTACAACAATAGATTGATCTACTAATTGGAGGATAGTACTGGTTGGCTGTAATCCTGTCAAAGATAACAAATTGAATGTATATATTGTTATGACATTGATGGCAACACTAAGATCCACCAAAACATTAGATATTAACTGTCCATTTACAAAAATAATAATTACTGGACTCCCAGTGGTTCCCATATTTGGCGAAAGAAGTTTTCCAAATACAAGGTTAGCTAGACTTCCTTCTACTTTGAGTGTTTTTGGTATTCTTCTTCCTTACTAGTGTATTTATGCAATGGTTCCTAATGGTTTGGTTTAACCTAGGAATGTCCCTTATTTATCACAAGAGTGAGACCTCAATATTTAATTTTTTCAGCTCCTGTACTAGTGTTGTCTCTTCTCCATTCTACATTTATTTTAATCTCTCTGGGAAAGGAGTTGCATGCACATTCTTGTCTTTCTCTTGGTCATCCCTAGTTTCTTGTGTTTGTGGAAACATGTTCGGTTATCTCACTTTCCTCAGGTACCTCAGTAATAACTATTACAGGATTGTTCACTATTTTTCCAGACCTCAGCTACAAGTTATTAATGACATTAACTTACATTGTCTCACCTTGTCCCACTTCACTAATTGAGTCTGTTTATCAATTTTTGGGGTTTGAGATAAGCTAGGATAGAAGTTGAGTTTGTGCTGCTTTCCCTATTGGTGATTTTGTTGTGGTGGTGACATTAAAGCTTGTTGTTGTGTGAACCTCCTTAGCTGATTATAGTTCTCTGGGGTGACCATTGTTGGTTTGGCCATGGATGTGCATTGGCTAGTGGTGTCCAACCTTGCTGATTATATGGAGGCATCCATGGTTGTGGATTTGGGTAGGCCATCCAGTTTGGTGGTGTCTAATCAGGTTTTCCCCAAGTTGGTGGGGGGTTTGATTGGGCCATGGCATCATCCAGGGGTTCTGAGTAGGTCTAGGGGCATAAGAAGATTGATTATTTGATCTTTGAACAAATTTTACTTCTCCATTTGTTTGAGTCATAGCATTTAATATTTATTTTAGATGAGGTAGGAGAGTACAATGGTTGGTGTCATGTTTAGGGACATCACAGATCATGCACATTTCTATGATATCTAGAGGACATTCTTTCAAAGGGTGTCTTTTTCGCATCTGGGACAATATATGTCTAGAGGTTCTTTTGCAACTTTGTCCTTAGCTTTCAATCCATCCAGGGTTGAAGTTAATTGTGTCAAAATGTCTATTTTCATATTGAAATCTCCTCTAAAATTTTTGAGGCACCAGAGGCATGTTTTGATGTTTTCCTTCTTCTAATGCCTCCTCTTGTTCTAGAGTAGCTCCTACATAACTCAACAATTTGTTCCATGGTGAGTTTGTGTACATCACCTCCTCCCATGAGATGGAGGGATTATTTTGCTTCATCATGAAGTCCTTTAAGGAAGATTGTCTTGCTTATATCTACTTTTAACTCAACCACTTCTCCTATGGAAAAAAGAAATATTTCCAAGTAATCTTCTATATTTTCATCTTCTTTTTGTCTTATCTGAAAGAATTATTCCCTTATGTATATTCCCCTGTAGTAGTCTTGGTATTTGTCCAAAATGTCAGTCTCCATTTGTTCCCATGAATGAATGGAGTTAGGGCCAATCCCATAAACCACCTCATGTCATATTCCTTGAGGGTGCAAGGAAAGAGGATTTTTTGTTTATCTATTTTGTACTCATATGTTTGACATAGAACTTTGAATTCAAACAAGAATTGGTCTGGATATTCTGTGGACATTCCTCAAAAGATAGAAATAATGGTGGGAATTTTTTTCATAGGTGCTTCCTCCTCCTCATTTAAGACAATGGGGTGGGTAAAGGTTCTACCCAAGGGTCTATCATCATTGTTTCCATTATCTCCTATTTCTGTAAGTTTTTCAGGTTTTGGATAAGTTGATTCAGACTGTTGAGTTTCACTCTCAGGAGTAGTGTTATTAGTGTTCACTACACATTCTCCTACTGGGATATTATTTGAGTGTTGTGAGGTATATATCTCCCTCTAGTGTCCCTTGACCCGTGCATCAATGTTTATCTTTAAGGCAAGGCTTAGGATCACTACTAGTTGCATAGCTCAACTTCAATAACACCCATAACATAAATTTGAATAGAATGGCATGTTTTTCTTATGGTGTCCCCGAAAATGGCACTAAAAATGATGGGTTTTTGTAACTTCCAATAATTTAATCAACCTATTCAAATGTTGATGTCATTATAGACCAGGGTTGTGTTCAAGGATGTATGCAAAGAAGTTGATATGCAACTTAGTCACTATGGTGGTTCTCTTTATGGGGGTGTTTATTGGGTATCAATTTTCTTGTTCTACACTACTTAACTATTGAATATTAGAAGATTTTAAAATTTTGAATGTAAAACAAAGTATACAAACTACATCTATTCTACTGAAACAAAGTTGCTGAATGAAATGCTTGTTAAAGGAAATGACAAGTAAAGGAAATTTGTTGAAATAAAGAGATACAAGATTGCATTCAGATAATCACCAAACCAAGATATTAAAACTAGAACTTAGTAAATGTAAAGATTTTGCATGAAATACCAGTCCTTCAATCTCCTCAGTTGAGTGGGCCCTTTCTCTACTTTGGGATTGAGGATCTTAACACAAACGTATCCTCAAAATATCACATATTGTATTGATAAAAATAAGTCTATTACATAGTTTAAAGAGCAACTAAAAATAACTTGTCTATTAACTACTATAATACTTTGGTAAAAAATAACTAAGAAACAGTTCAAGGAGGTGTCTTATAGACACAACTGATTACAACACATGCCACAACTATAGGCAACAGATTAACTAATGACATTTTCATAAAGATCCATGATGCCCCATAACTTTGCTGAAACAAGGGTCCTAGTTTGTAGCTTGTTAAGGGTCAATCTCCAAAATGGTGCATAGTGGCTATGGACTCGGTCTCCTTTGACTGTGACTACACAAAATGGTAGAAAATGTGCCTCATCATCCTGCATATGTCACCAAATCACTCAAAAAAGTAGTTAGTGGAAGTTCCATTGGACATTAGTTCACATAAGACAAAATAAGGGGAAATGCATCACTTTCTACTTTAGATATAACTATTTAGAACATTCCCATGCATTGATTAATGTTTTTAGGAGTAAATTTTATAGTTATATATATTTTATGATGAGTCATTTTACGTGCTCATGCTCGGGAACACATCTGACTAACGAGGATGGGAACATGCCTAGGAATCATCTACTTATCGACTAGTCACTCTAGGGAACACATCTGACCTAGCAATGTGGGAACTCAAGTAGGAAAACATATGAGCAACCTTCAATGGTTTTCCAGAGGCTAACCACAAACCTAGGTATGAACAGAACACATATGATTGTTCAACCTCTTCAAGAATCACGATGTTGCATTTTACTATGTTATCTATTCTTCACTATGTTATTACATTGGGGAATTATGTGGGAATAACCACATATACTAGTGAATATGAATGAAACTCTATTTTTATTTCTCACACCACACTAAAAATCTGAAAAATTGAAATCCACACCACACAACTAAAAACACAAGTCACCATACCAAAAGCACGACCCCATCATTGATGACTAACGAGAGGTCATTTATTTTCCTCCAGCCTCTAATGCCTCCATCCTCCATCATCATGTTGCTAGATCAACCTCGGTTTTGATACAAAGCTCAACAATTTCCACATTGGGTTTATTTGTATAACTTTCCCCATAATATGAAATAGTTTATTTTCTAGACATCGAGTAACACCGAAAATGCATCCATGAGGATTTTTTTAATGTTTTACAAATTTGACAATGACACCTTTTGATGAAAATTACAAATACAATTTTTTTAAACTTTGACTCAACAAAATAATAAGACCATTAATATATTTAATCCAACTATGGATTAAATAGACTTTTTACTTTGATGACTTTTGACACAAATTAAAGAACTAAATATTTATATACTAATCTCTAATTCTAAAAAGAATTGACCTTCTTATCTGTCTCTTTTTAAAACATAAATATTTGGCCATTTAAAACCGTATTTTTGTGCCATGTTTTGATCTCAGGTGTAAGACATAAAAATAGGCTGCACAGAGGAAATGCACATGTTAGGTAGAAGATAGACCAAACTTGCGTGAAGACCAAATATTAGTGGTAGCGGAACATTAATCAACCAAAACATATATAAGGCCAACCCATTGAAAAATGTAGACCCAAATCTACAAGTTACTGGTTTTGATTCCATGTTGACATAAGCTGAGTATGGACTTAATAAGCATGAACCTCAAAAAAATTATGAGATTTCTGATATAATCTATAGGATATGACCATAAAAACTATTTTCTATTGAAATAATCCTCAATACAACAACTTGATAGGGAATCCAATTTAAAGTCCGTCGCCTTCGTCTTGTTCAATGCTCCAATGCTAAACAAGGAATCGATCAATAACAGTCCATAAAAACTGAAATTCATTTGACATCTAGCTATTGTGATGGATGCAGGTGTCAATGGAAAAGCAAGTTCGATCCAATGTGCTACGAAAACTGAACCAATGCAAATTGATATGATTCAATATGAATTTTGACCTCACTATATACGATATCTTCACAGGTCAGAACACTATATTCATATACGTGGATCTGATCAAGATCACCAAATGTGAATGGCTCCATAGTGAAATGTTTGACCTCATCTAAATGCCAAATTGATTCCTGTGTTGAATGTACAGATCTGTAGATGCACTTATATGAGAGCAACGAATGTACAATGAATGTAAATACGTGGAGTAATTATATACAAAACACTAGATATTATGTAGCTAGCACAACATTAGGATTGCACAGTCGCTAATAGCATAAGGATATATATCTAAATAATTTTAATTCTAAAAAAATCTACGTCTTCCTCATAATAGGCAGTAAACAATGGTGACTGCCCCTTCTACAAATCAATTTTTTTAATCATAAATCTTGCTCTTCCGTTCTCAAAGAATCCTTGATCTGATACCAAATCTAGAGCTAGGTTCAGATGTTCATGGAAAATAACACAATAATTTCTCACACAATAATATATTTCTTCTATATATTTCATCTGTGATACATTGGCTATTATATAGCCATTCTAATAGCAAACTGACTTCCTATTTAATAGGAAACTACACTAACAAATAACCCGTATAACTAACCAAACCTATAATCTATTCGTGATATATTGATGTTTCAACAATATATAAGACTAACCACCTAAACAACTATTAACCATTTACCATACAATAACTACCCAATACAATGTGAACATTAATTTTCCTAACACCTTCTTGGAATCCAGTGTAGTTCCACATCCTCCTATAAAAGACATTCCTCCCATCATTTACTTTGATCCTCAGTTGATCAAGAAAGCCCAAGGTCATACAATGAAATGGAGAGCTAATTATAAATGGGTTAAAATGATCTTATAGAAAGGAAATACACTATTTCCGTAAGTTCTTTCACCATTTCAATTTTCCCTTGCCATTGTCGCTAAAGTGAAAGTGATCATGGAGGATATCAAGAAAGAAAAATCCCAATGGAACAATGTGTTTCCATTAGTATTTGAAATGAGCAATCGTTATTCTCACTCCCTAGTGAGAAAAAATGTGTTCACATCTATCTCAAACAACTTGTCTCCCATTTGGTCGCGCACGATGAGTGCTTATTATGACATGATAAATGATGCTATCTTTGATATTGATTCTTGTGGAGATAATGCATCCCAAATATTAGAAGGTATCAAAATAGTGTACAAAATCTTGGATCACTTCCACTCAATGAACATTCATCCATGGAAGAGCTCCTTAAGTCCTTGCAAGATTTGTTCATAAAAGAAGCATGAGATCCCTTATCATTCAATGAAGACACTTTGGAATATCTTATGAAAAATAGAGATTCAATCTCTAATATTACAAGAGATCATCAGGTTTGGTTCAACCAATGTAAGATCCTTGGTAGCATTCTTGAAACTTGGATCAATGATTTGAGTTTTTTGTATTCCACATACACACAAGGTGGCACCCTACATCGTCCCATTTCAATAAAGAGTTAAAAGGTGAGGAAATCATTCTAGGATTATTCCCTCAATGTTATCGAGAAGACACTTCTTCATTGATAGAGGCTTCATCTTCATCAGATTGATCAACCCTTTTCTCTCTCTCCCCCTCTCTCTTCTTTCTTCTCTTTCCATATTCTAATTCTTCATTAAGAATGTAAAATTTCAATATTTGGTCTTATTCACTAAAGTGACCTTTAGTTTGACATTGTAAGATTTCTTTTTCATTAATAAGAAAGAGACTCACTTTTGTTCCCTAAGAATATGAAAGGTCACAAGTGATGAGGAAAGGTGAAAAGTTATGTGGGGGAGATGAAAATACATTTTTAATATTATAAATTGGAATGGATCCTCCATTCAAAGGGGTTGTCAATTGTGAGTTGATAGTGGATAGCTTTTTCTCTACTAGATACAAGAAAAAGATTAATTTTTTCTATTACCTCTTACCTTTATTTCCTCTAATTCTTGCATACTAAACTTTGTGAGCACATGATGATCTTGTAAAACTAAGAAAGGAATTGGTACCTTTGATGAATGAATCAATAAGACTTTGCATTTTTGGTTTGTTAGTCTTATTGTTGTTTGCATGGATGAATTCTTCTAATTGAGTGTGGACCTACTCTAGTTAATGCCATGAAATCTGCAAGTTTCTATTCTCCAAATTAACCTTCCCTTCACTACATTTTTACTCCCCATACTCCCTTTACTAAGAAAATTCTTCCCTTGCACTAAGTATAAGAAATTTTGCATAGGTCTAATGCAATATTCCCGTGCGATCCATAACCATACAACCAACCACAAATTTTTTTCTTTGCATTCATTAAATAGGAGCCTCCCATTACCAAGAGGAAGGACTTAGTCCTAAAGCGTTGGTGAAAACTCACTAAATTTTCCTTATGAAAATTTATTTCACTAACATGTTTTGGCGCCCACCATGGGGTAGATGTTTTTGTTTCTGAATGATTTTCAAAACCAAAAAAATCATAAAAATTACATATATGAAAAACTAAAAAAATCAGATATTGAAAACCTCATAAGCCTTGATGTTTACTATCCATTTTTCCACTAATAACTATTCCTAGAAATTCTTCAATTCTGCAATTGAATATTCTTTTATTCCAAGACATTTAATAATACATTACAAAAATTTGAGGAATTGTATTTGGAAAAACAATGCAAACTATAATCACCACCACCTGCTGTAAGA
Organism: Taxus wallichiana var. yunnanensis; assembly: GCA_018340775.1. Classification (NCBI taxonomy): domain Eukaryota; kingdom Viridiplantae; phylum Streptophyta; class Pinopsida; order Cupressales; family Taxaceae; genus Taxus; species Taxus wallichiana. Next base: position 640,853,061 of record CM031243.1, read on the forward strand.
ATTATGGATTTAGAAGAAGGATGTACCCAAGCTTTGCAACGTGCTAGAAAAGTTTCAAATCAGCAAAGGAGAGTTTAAATAAATTTATTTTGAGATGAATATAAATACTATAAACTGGTGGAAATAAGATACACTAGGCATAATTGATCAAGTGGCTTAATTGACCCCGCATTTTAAGAGTAAGAATAAGTTGATTTCAGGCTTCCTTCGTCCAAACTACAAGAGAAGTTAGTCAAGAGTACTTCATCAAATATGATCCTAACTTTCCCATTGAAGAACCCCTTGAGGAACCAACTGCAATAGTATTAGACATCATTCCTCTAGAAGAAGAAGAAGCCGATGAAGAAGAGGAAAAAATGGCTGCAACTTTTCCAAGGGGAAAAAATACCGGCCCATTGGTCCTACCTCTTCCATTGCATGAATTACCTAAAGGGTATATGAATAATTTCCCCAAATTCAATGGTGATGGTAAAAACATCCTAATGATCATATTTCTGCATTCATCATAACTTGTCTTTGTATTGGGAGTAGCATACGAATACATCTTCATCCACCTATTCATGGGGTCATCACAAGAAGTTTCTACTTGATTGGGTTTATCATTTGCCACAATATCCATTACTAATTGGGCATAGATGAAGTCTAATTTTGAGGCTAGATTCAAGCCTCTCAATATTCCCATGCCCTAATTGCACAATGGTTCCAACTAAAAAAGTAACCCCATGAACCAATGAGGGACTTTGTTTCTATGTTCAATAAGCCACTCTACAAAATTCCAGAGGTTGTAATTCCTACAAAGGACAACTAGTTGAGATTCTTCACCAATGCTCAACTACTAAAAGTTGAATTCATGTTTAGAAAAATTCAACCTTGTACTCTAGATGAGGCTCAAGATCTTACAGTAGACATGGAAGATGATTTGGTGATGTATGGAAACATTAAGATATGACCAAGAAAGGAAAAATCCCAAAGCTCAAGTTTTGGAGCTACATATTCTCTCGGTGCAAAAAATTTCTAACAGTGTACTTTCTCTCAAGAAATAACTTGATTATAATACCTTGTATAAGTATATTCCAAGGAATAAATTCCAAACAAGAAAATAATCACTTCTACACCTCATAAAATTTCTCTTGAAGATCTACCCATGAATGCCAATTGTGGCACCTAAGTAGACAATAAAAACAAAGAAGAGGTTGCTTCAAAAATAAAGGAGAAGAAGGTGAGTTTCGATTGAATAAATTGGATCTATAGAGGTTACTTTCTTTGAGTATGCAGCTTATTCCAAATATGAATATGAATATTCCGTAGCTGATATAAACATCTATTCTTGTGCATATATTAGTAAAATTGAATCTTTCTATGTTTCCTTGATAATCAATGGGCATCGACTTAACAATTGCATTATTGATTCTGGTCCATATGAAATGTCATGCCTACTAAGGTTGCTCAATATCATGGTTTGAGTCTCCCTCATGCATTTAATGATTGTTACTCAATGGAGATAAAAGAATTTCCACATGTTGGAAGGATCAAAGATGCACAACTTAATTTTGTGGCTATAGTCACAAAATCATGCACTTACTACTATTATTATACTGCCAAGTATGTTGTTTTATATATATATCTTACGTAAGAAAAGTATTCACTAATTACCCATCCTATAGTCCGGTCACCAATCTTATTGGTCTTTGTTTTTGTTTGTCTCACACACTTGTCAATCACTTACACAATTCCGGTTAGGTTTTAGGGGCTCTTATCTATCATTGTTCACTTAGTTTTCATCTCTAGTCTCTAACTAGGGCACCTATATAAGGATTATGATGCCCGGGTGCCATGGTCTTGATTTCTAGGTGCCCTGGTCCCCGTCACACTTGGTTTTATTTTAGAAATTCGAGGTTGGTATTTATGGTTTTCCCTCCCATATCCCTAGGTACTAGTCGGCATGTCGGGTCATTAGTGTCAAAATTTGAGCAAGAGATCCCTATATAAACACAACATACACACTATCTTATGGGCATACTATTTATACTAAGGGATAACTATCTACATAGAGAAGGAATGACATTTGGGCACTATTCTACATCACACACTACATAGGAAGGGGAGTCTATTCTATTCCATCCACCATTTTGCATTTTATCTAGCTATTTCCCGCTATCTCTATGTCATTGGCACTAGGGCATCCTAGGCACATTATTGCACACAAAATCACACAAAACTACATTGGGTCTGAGATGTAGTGCAACACTTAGTTGTAAGACCACCATTTTGGATGCTAAGGATAGTCTAACCACTTCATTTTTATATTTCTTTTTAGGGTTTGATGCTTTGTATGGGGTTTTACAAGTGATCCTTCATTACAGGTTTACGATGACACCAACGAAGCTAGTGCAACACCAATGTGATAAAAGGTGAAGTATTGCGAATACCTAGTGACCCTACTAGGATCAGGGTTTGAGATTTTCCATAGACAAGGGAAGCAAAGGTGCCCTCATCCTTCCCCATGCACCCCAATCTAGCTAAACCTACCTCTACTGCCATTTTTTGAAGTCCGTTACGACGCTTTGTTCCACCATTTCATCACTTTTTAAGTCTCATATCAATGTGAGGGAAGATCATTTTAGGTAAGTACCTTTCCCCTCTCCTTTCCTTTCATTTAAAATATCAAATAAATTATCTAGCATTTACATTTTAGTATATTTCATTTATTACATTGTTGTAATCTTAGATTCCTATTCAAATATAGATTTTATAAAATCAGTTGCCTATCCAGAAAAATGAGTTAAATTAATAATTCTAGTGACAAATATGCCGACTACCTATGGGATGATCCTCATTATAATATTTTTTTGGGAGATGGGAGGTGAAATATAGATGGATTGGTCTTCAGCCTTGATACCACTCAAGAATGAAATGAAGAAGCTCCTCCATGAGCCTAAAATGAAATACATGGTTCAAAAGTCGATGATCCTAGAGCACATGTTCTCTTCCAAAACTTGGAACTTGGGAAATTTCCATTCTAGTAAAGCGGAAATGGAAATTACTTCATGAGTTTTGAACAAGATGAAGAGCTTCCAATTTTTGAGGAAATGATAACAAATATTGTGACGAGATTTGGAGCATGGAATTTGATGGAAGTTGTTCAACAACTAGATTAGGAGTAAGTATTGTCTTATCTTCTTCACAAGGATATTTGTTCCCTTTGGCATACAAGACATAGTTATCTAACACCAAAAATACTATTGAGTATGAAGCCTTATTGATTGGGTTATGAGCTTCTAAATAAATGGGAATCAAGAAGCTCATAGTGCATGGAGATGCCGACTTGATCATGAAATAGGTACGGGATACATTCCAAGTGAAGAATTATCATCTCCGTCACAACAAGAATAGAGTTTAGGATTGTGTAGGATCTTTTGATGCATTTGATATTAAGGTAGTTCCTTGAGATAAAAACACCAGGGTTGATTCATTCCAGTGTACACCTCTTTGATGATTCTGCATCCCAATTTTAGTGGATAAAATTTTTGGTGGAGATGATTTTCCGCCCAAGTGTGCCAGAAAACTTAGAGAGCTGCCAAGTTTTTAATGATGATAACCATATTATGTCATTTTTATAGAAAACAAGAGAGTTCAGGTCTATGTACTTTGAAGGAAGTGAATCACTCCCACAAGAGATTACCACAAATGATAGTGACAATAACACAACTGATCAAGTAGATGAAGATGGAGTAATCCAATTAAAAGGTAATAGAATTCTAAAGGGGCTAGTGTCATTGGAGGAATTGTTTGACAAGCATGACATGTTTATCTATGGTAAAGCTAAGGATCAACCTAGATCTTCATTCGAATATGAGAAAATAAAAATTGGTACAAGTGAACATCTAAGGATGGTGAACATAGGAAAATGTTGTTCACTTGAGGAATCAAGTTGTCACCCTTAGAATTCCCCTCATTTTTAAGTCAAGCTTTTGAAAATTTTGAGTTGGTGCCTTTGAGAGATGTTTGAGCAGAGTGAGAAGTCTGGAGAGAGAGAGAGAGGGAGAGAGAGAAAATTCATGCTTTGAAGAAACTGGTGCTCATTTGCAATCTCCCTGTTGAAATCTTGCATTCCACATGGTTTGATGATTTATGTCTTCCCATCTGGATGCTTGAAATTGTTTCCTTCATTCTAATGAAATTGTCAAATCCTTTCTCTATGATCGTATCGAGCTTGGTGTTGTTTACAGTTCTCCTTTCCATGAGGAGCAATGTGTTATTCATGCGTAAATGGTGGAGTTTTCCCTCTTTGTATTTTTCCACAGTGTGAGTGATGGGCATATCTTCCCTGTCAATTTTTGGACCAAGTGCCCATGAGTACATGGACGTCTTTGATTGGATGCGGGAAGGCGGGTCGTCGGGTCGCTTTTGGAAATTTGGTTTTGTATGAAGAAAGGAAGTGTTCAATCGAGGCCCAAATCAGCTAACTGTAAGCGGATCGGTAGATGGCGCCACTTGTCTTTTTTTCTGGCACACTTTTGGTGTGGCACACAAAATCGAGACTCCAATCGAGTGCTAGCTCTCCACGTGTTCCGGGTCGACATAAAGCTTTCACCAAAATGAAGGAAAAAGTCAAATAGTGAGCCCACATCAAAAGTCAAAGCGGGAAGGTGGGCCGGAAGAGGACTTTGAGGTTTTTAGCCTTGTTTCCATAAAAACGTAAAGTAAAAAAGTGAACCGTGCCCCCACTCATGCCAAGGGAAAAAGTCAAATATCAAGCCCACATGAAGAGTCAAAGTGGGGAAGCGGATCGTCAAAGCCTTTTGAGATTTTGAACCTTGTTTCTAAGAGGGAAAAGTCAAATGTTGAGCCCGAATCAAAAGTTAAAGTGGAGAGGTGGGTCAGCGGAGAACTTTGAGGTTTTGAGCCTCATTTATAAAATAAGTAAAATTATAAAGTGAGTTGCGACTCTGTTACCACTCAGGTAACGCCACGTGTCAAACCCAAATGTAAAATGTGAAGTTGTGGGCTTGAAAGGCTACGGGGAAGTTTTGCACTTTTGCATCTTTTGCACTAAAGGCACAATTTCAATTTCGGGCCCGTAGATCCATTTTGGCATTTTCACCATTTTCATACGAGTTGGATTCAAATATTCAAATGAGCATAACTTTCACTCCAGTGCTTCGAAATTCAACAAATTTTATACTGTTGGAAAGATCTTGGTCTCCTTTACTCCATGGAAGCATAAAATATTGTTTTCAACAAGGTTTGGTAGTTAGAAATCTAGAAAATGTTTTTCAAGCCATTAATACAAGATCTAATTGCTTCAACTACCCATATATGATCCGATCTTCCATACTTCCTTCTCCAACACGCCAAACAGACATGGAGAACTAGCTGGATATCTTGATTTAGGTGAAAACATAGAAAACATATTTCATGCCATTAATATGTGATTGGACTACTTCAACTAGATCAAATTTGGTCTGATCTCTCATCCTTCCTTCTTCAAAGATGCCAAATACATGTAGAACTAGATTTGACAAATTGTAGGTGGATTTGCAGGGGCATTGATAGTTGGTGGTTGGGCACAAATCAGATTTTATTCTGCTCTTCTTCTCCTCTCTTGGCTTCATCTATAAATGTAAGAGCTTGGTTCATTGCAAAGGGTTAGACTCTGATACTTTTGAAGTGTAATTATAGTCAAAAGTAAATCAATATAGTAAGGATTTCCCATTTTCTTTATCTTCCTCCATTGTCCATTCTCGCTCATTTGAAATTTGTGGATCATTTACTTTCTGTGATAAGAAACTTTGTGTTCTTATTGATATGATTTCTAGAACTTTGTGTCTGTGGAATGATATCTTATGTTGTGAATGTGAATGATTATGTTCTGTATCACTCTTGCTCAGCATGTATAGGGTTATACTCTGCTATCTATATTTCCTGAAAGTGATGTTATATTATGCTCTTTCCTTTCTTCAGTTCTTCCATTCATTTGTATTGATAATATTTTGGTATAAAATCATTTCAAGATGTCAGAGGTCCAGCCTTAAGATGAAAACTGTACATTTGTATATAAGCTTTGTTGCTTGTTTTCAATAAGGGAACCTCTCCCATAAAGAGGAGGGACTTGTTGTCCCCTGACTATGGTTTTGATCAAAGTACCATTTTAAAACCCAACATTTTTTGGTGACTTTGTTGGGGATTTTTTTCAAACATATCCCTTTTAAAATAAAAACTTCAAGATCATTTTTGATCTAGCGACTCTACGATATTCATGTGGGAAGAAATATCTCGAGGTCGAAGATCCTCATTTTCTAACTTCTGGAGCAACAAAACTTCCCTCTTCTTCCAGCAAGAAGGAATAGAGGAACTCGTTCTTCAAGCACACCCCCTGTTAAGGACAAAAACTCTAAGAATAACATTCCTCCGAAAAACTCAGCCCTAATCTTCTTGCTCTGATACTTGCTGGTGTCTCAGTTCCCCTTCAGACAATCTTCCCACAAATGGCAACACCTCTGCCTTGGGGACAATAAATTGGCCTCTTGCTCTTCCTCAACCATTGCATGAGTTACCCAGGAGTAGTAGGAAAGGTTTTCCTAAATTCTGAGGTGATGGGAAGGTACACCCAGATGAACACATTGCAGCCTTCAACGTTGCATGTGGGATTCTTGGGATTGAGCATGAAGACGTTTCGCAATATTTATAGAGACATTGCAAGATAATGCTGCTGATTGGTTCTATCATCTTCCTGTTGGGTCAATTATTGATTGGACCACCTTGATTAGCTTAATTTCTATGTTGTCACATTTTCTTATGATGTCATGGATACTAATGGATATGATGTTGTGTTTGGAACATAATTATATTGATGGATAGTTGTTGCATGTGGAAATTCCATGGTTATATGTCACTTTATCATCTTGTCTAACTTTTGGAATATTGAGTATAATTGTGCACGTTGTCGCATTTTGATTTCAGTAGGATGTTAGGCTAGTTTAGAACTTATTGATATCTTATTGTGTCATTGTTTTATATTTTATCAGACATAGTACAGTTAATGTGTGCAATGAGTGTGCAGTGTGAGGTTTACAGAGAGAACGTGGGATTCAGTGCCAACTACACAATCTTGCATGCAAGCAGCCCACGAGCTGAGTCCTAGCCATGTTCATTGTGTGAAGCCTTAGTATAGGAGATTATTATTTTGGGCACTATGAGTGACCCCAATTTTTGTAATGTATTGTGCTTTGAATTATTAATTTTGTTTAGGGTTATTAGTGAGTTGTAAACTTGTTTTGGGAGTTAATAATCCCACTTTCATTAAAATTTTGATTTTGTTTAATGAGTCACTTAATCACAAGGGTTTAGGGTCACATGTGAGACCCTTGGGTGGTCCCCACACCCTCTACCCTTGTGCCAAAAATGCAAAACCCGAAATTAGGTTATTTTGGGCATTTTTGGGGACCCCTTTTTAGCTTGGGAGTTCCCCTAACATAAAAATGAGCCCTTGGACCCTACCTAATGGGTAGGGGGCTTATTTTCAAGGCTAGAGGGAGTTTTCCCTCCCTTTTTACCTCTTGTTTGGTCACATCCATGTAAGGGGTGTGGATTTGAGTGCTTATTAAAAGTTTCACTAATTTTGTCTTGCTAACATTTAGGGGAATTTGGGAGAAGAGGGCAAAAAGACAATTTTACCCTTTCTCTCTTTTGTTTTGGCATCTTTGACCTTGAAGAAGGAGAGGGGTGACACATGTCACCCCCTCATTTGTGAGGATGCTTGCTTGCTCCTCTTCAAATTCCCATTCATGGGAAAAGAGAGGGACTTTTTTTTTGGAACTTCTTGCTTGGATGCTTGGGTGATTTGGAGCTTGTGATTTTCTTGAGTCAAGAGTGGAGAAATTTGAAGTTGGAGAGCTTTTTGGAGAGCTTTCCTTGAGGTAGGCTCTTATGTCTTTTTGTTGTGTTGTTTTCTTTTAGATGTTAGATTGGGTGTTTGAAATTGTTATTTGTTGTATGTTTTTGGTTGTTTTGTTTTTTTACTCCCTCCATCATATGGCATGATGGAGTTTTGGAGTTGTGGGGGAAGAGAGAGGGAATTTTCCTCTCAATCCTCAAGGCTTGATGGACAAGCCTTGTAGGGTCTTAGTGTTTCCCCTCAAATGGTTGAGGTGGGGAAGTTGATTCATTTGGCTTGAATCTCCTTCCCCATTCTTGGTAAGGAAACCCCTTTGGGGTTTGAAAATCCTTCCAAGAAGGACTTGGAGAAAGGGTGGAGGAATAAGGAGGGTTTTGATTGAATTTAGGAGCAATAAGGAGGGTATGGAGATTTTTGCTTTGTGCAAGCAATTTGGAATATAATTTTTGGAGAACTTTCTCCTCTCTTCCCCACTTTTGAGGAAGAACATGGGTTCTCCTCCTTGTAAATTTTGGAGTCTTGTTTTGTGTTGTGTCCTATTTTTGTGTGCTTGTATCATTGTTAGTTCACCCTCCATCTTGTGCAAGTTTTGGTTAGTTGTCCTCTTTCCCATGGGCTTGGGGGAGGCTAGCATGCATCCCAACCTTGGGAGAGGCATGTAATGATGCCTATGGTTGGGTGGCAAACAAGCTCTTTTCTCCTTGCATGGTTTTTGGAAGACATGGAAGTTGGCTCTCAAGTTGGAATTGGTGGCATTTTGGGCTCTCATTGTTCTTATCCTTCCTTGTGATACTTTCTTGCATTGTAACCCTCTTTTGAATATAGTTATGTAAGAAGTTACATCTCCTTGTAAAAAACATTTTGTATCACTTGGAAACTTGTCTTAGAAATTTTTGATTAGTTGCCACTTGGGATTTAACATCCATATAGCCCAAGCTTGTGGAGGTGAAGTATTGAAGTAAATAATCTATCTACTTGAATCTTGATGTAACTCTTGTATTTATATTTACAAAAGAAACATAGTTTGTTGAAGGTTTTGTTTGCCTTACCCCTTTGTTTCCTTGCAAACATTGATAGTATTATGTCAAGAAAAGAAATCTATTTTTTTGCACTTTCTTGCTTTGTGAAAACTTAAGGAAAGATATTATTTAGAAATCTAATTGTTTTATTTTGGCTATGGAATCATGTGACTGTTATTAAACAAAAACACTCTCCTTCTTGCAATATATTTCCTTTCTTGTAAATGTTGATAATGTTAATACATAAACTGAAAGTTGAAATTTTAGTTTTCATTTCCATGAGGAGTTGGATATTTTTCTCTTATTAAACAATCTATATTATGTAATACACAAAAAAAAATAAGTAAAATCAGCATGTAACTAATGAGGTTTTGTTTTAAATGACAACTACATTTTAGTTAAGTATCAAGTCATAATTAAATTGTTATGTCAATAAAACTCTATTTTGCAGATTTAAAAGTGTGAAGTAAAATATACATACATGTATAATTTTATACCTAGTTTCTTTTAAAATTATAACATTATATATATTATACGTGTGTTAATATATATATATATATATATATATATATATATATATATATATATATATATATATATATATATATATATATATATATATATATATATATATATATATATATATATATATATATATATATATATATATATATATATATATATATATATATATATATATATATATATATATATATATATATAAATAATATATATATATATAATTTATATATAAAAAATATAAATATTATATAAATATAAATATAAAAAAAAAAAAAATGTTTTTATTAAAATTAAAAATAAAAACAAAAAAATGTTGGTGGGGGGGTGGGGAACCCCCCCCCCCCATATTACCTAAAAAAAAAAAAAAAACCTAGCGTAGGCCGCCCCCCCCCCCCCAACCTCCCCCCCCCTGGGGCCCCCCCTCCTCCCTCCCCCTCCACCTCCCCCCCCCCCCCCCCCTGCCCCCCCCTCCCTCCGCTCCCTCCCCCCCCCCCCCCCCCCCCTCCTCTCCCCCCCCCCCCCCCCCCTTCCTTCCCCCCCTCCTCCCTCCTATCCCTCCCTCCACGCCCCCCCTAATCTCCCTCCTCCTTACATCAAAAAAAACTCCACATTAAAATACATTATATATATATACATAAATAAAAAAAATAAAATATATAATGGTTATATAAATGTTAAAAAAATAAAAAAAAAAAAAAAAAAATAAATAATAATGAAAATCATATATCCTTATCCTCCATATACCCCAAACCCAAGAAAAAAAAAAGAGAAGAAAAAAGAAAAAAAGAAAAAGAAGAAAAGAAAAAAAAAGAAAGAAGAAAAAGAGAAATAAGAAAGATTTAGGGCAAATTTTAGGGTTTTAGATCTAAGGGTTAATTTATTTATCATCCTAGGGTCAAATAAAACCCTCCTACACTTCCCAAGTCATGGGAATATTTTTGGGATCCCATGGAATAAAATTTTTGAAAGAAGGGTAAAAAATTTAAATAAAAGGGGTGTGGAGAGATTTAATATTAATTAAATAAATTTTATAGATTTTTAAATGTAATCTAAAAAATTTAATAAGCTAAAAAAATCATTAAATAATTAAAAATGGTTTTAAATTTGGTAAATTAGATTATATAAACTTTATTTAAATGACGAAAGAATGGTTAATTATTTTATAAACATTAACTTAAAAAAAAAAAAAACCCTAAATTTTTGCTTTTTTTGGTTTTTTCCCGTCAGTCCTCGAGAGGGCATTACATTTGGTATCGTGAGCGAGGTTCACACACATGGACCACTGGGTAACTAATTAAAATAGTTAATGGTAATTTTAACAACATTAAAATAAATAAATGAATAAAAATAAATAGTTAAAAATCATCCGCAACCATTAAATTTTAAATTAATAACTTCTTCGCTCACCCGTGCATACAGGATGGCACCCAAGCGAGGATGATCAGCTAGAGGTTTGGGGCATAGTGCACCTACGCGGGAGCCACCGGCACCCAAATTTGGGCCTCGGATATTAGAGGCCTTGCACCAGCTGATAGGCGTTGTGGAGCAGCGTCTACCACCACCGCAGGAGACGAGAGAGGAGACACCATTGGGAGACGAGGAGCCGATAGGTGAGGACACGCATTCAGAGCCACCAGAGCATGATACACCGAGGTGGGAGAGGTCACGTAGCCCTTCCATTCATCATGAGAGGGTAGCCTCATTCCAGTCGTAGCTGCTCACACAGTCTCGAGGGACCATTCGAGGATAGGTGACCCCCTTCGCCTGTTGGACTACATCACCAGGATCGAGATACAGGCAGTGTGATCAGGGATCTTCTTCACTTACAGCCACCCACCTTACACCGGCTCTATAGATGGCTTTGGGGCTGAGTCATGGCTCCTTAGCTTGGATAGTTGCTTTGGCTTGCACTCTTACGAGAGCAACGTCAAGGCAAGGTTCACCATACACCTCCTCCGAGACACAATAGGCATTTGGTGGAGGAATGAGGAGCGGAAGCTCCATCTGACTCGAGAGACAGTGACTTGGGAGATGTTCGAGGAGTGTTTCAGGGCTCATTATATGTCAGAGCATTTTGTGCAGAAGAGGATCGATGAGTTTCATGACTTACGACAGGGATCTGGCACAATAGCACAGTATGAGAGCAGGTTCCTGGATCTTCTACAGTATGTGGACTACCTGCAAGATGAGAAATTATAGGTTAATAGGTTTATTCGAGGCCTTAATGCAGATATAGCAGGAGCAGTTAGGATGTTATCTCCTCCCACACTTGAGAAGGCCATTGAGAAGGCCTACTTAGCTGAGGAGAATAGACCAAGGCACAGGAGCACCGTGATAGAAACAAGAGCAAGTTTCAGGAGAGGATACATAGCCTTTCAGAGTCAGAGGTCACGGGTACTGCACCACCCCTTAGAGGAGGATTTTGGCCTCCACCAACAGCCACGAGGGCTCCACCACACCCACAGTGATAGACACACAGCAGCAGGGGGCCACCCACAGCAGGGGGCTAGACAGACACAGGGATTTCAGAGAGGTGTTTCTAGAGGTGGTTTTGGTGGAGCCAGGGATAGGAGGTAGGGCACTCAGCAGGCACAACCAGCTCACACACAACAGTCTACTAGGGTTGGACCAGCAGGATCAATACACCAGAGTACAGGAGGGACCCCATCTCAGAGGGGTACAGAGGATGTTTTATTTGTGGATCTCCTGATCACTATGTGCGCATGTGCCCGCACAAACCCAATACCATGGATGCACAGAGAGCTACTAGATCCGAGTAGATGGTGGGTGATGTAGGATGCACTCATCATGTATATGCAGTGGTTGACAACCACCAGGCCGAGCATCAGGCCACAGTCATTGAGATGATAGGTACTATCAGGGGTATTTCTATCTCAATACTTTTTGATTCAGGTGCTTCAGATTCCTTTATATCACCTTCTATAGTGGACCAGTGGGCTAGTGGTGGCTAGGCAACCAGATAGTTGGCAGGTTGAGTTGGCCTCTGGGGCCAAACTCACCGTGGACTCGTATGTGGAGAGTTACGTACTTGATTTAGGAGCCTTCTCCACTACTCTTGACCTCCGAGTTATCCCTCTAGGTTCCTATCAGGTAGTTTTGGGTATGGATTGGCTCGAGGCTCATCGAGCTAAGGTGGATTGTAGAAATAAGGTCATTGAGTGTCAGGATGATCTTGGGAGTGCAGTTGTGATATCAGGGATGCAGAGGCCTATCTCCTTGCGCATGATATCGGCTAAGCAACTCAAGCGGAGCATGCGTAAGGGTTGTCAGTTGTTTGCTATCACCATCAGTGATCGATCTGAGAGCATTCTAGAGCATTCACCCTTAGATGATCATGCAGTTTTGAGGGAGTATGTAGATGTATTTCCAGTGAGCTTCCAGGGTTACCACCCCATAGAGAGGTGGATTTCACCATTGATTTAGTACCTAGATCAGCACCAGTTTCTAGGGCACCTTATCGGATGATGACCCTAGAGCTTCATGAGCTCAAGATTCAGTTAGAGGAGTTGTTAGATAAGGGTCTCATTCACCCTAGTGTATCTCCTTGGGGAGCGCCAGTCATATTTGTGAAGAAGAAGGATGGTTCTCTCAGACTTTGTGTAGACTTTAGATAGCTCAACAAAGTCACAATAAAGAACCGTTATCCACTCCCTAGGATTGATGACTTGTTTGATCAGATGCGGGGAGTGAGAGTGTTCTCCAAAATTGATCTCAAGTCAAGGTATCATCAGTTGCACATTTCAGATGCAGACATTCATAAGACAACATTTTCACACGTTATGGGCATTATGAGTTCACAGTGGTTCCATTTGGTTTGACCAATGCCCCAACTTGTCTTCATGAGCCTCATGAATGGAGTATTCAGGACATTTCTAGATCACTTTGTCTTAGTGTTCCTTGATGACATATTGATTTATTCTCATTCTGAGGAGGAACACGAGGAGCATTTGAGATAGGTACTTCAGGTTTTGAGAGAGCAGAAGTTGTATGGGAACTTGGAAAAATGTAGCTTCTTTCAGATAGAGATTCAATACTTGGGTCATATCATATCAGGTGAGGGTATCTCCATAGATCCCTCTAAGATACAGGCTATCTTGGACTAGCCAGCACCCACATCAGTTACTGAGGTAAGGAGTTTCATGGGTTTAGCAGGGTATTACCGCAGGTTCGTACAGACTTTTCTAGGATTGCTCACCCTATCACTTCTCTTCAGAGGAAAGGGAAGAAGTTTGATTGGTCAGAGAAATGTGAGCAAGCCTTTCAGTTTCTTAAGGAAAGGTTAACCACGGCACCCATCTTAGCAGTCCTACACCCGACAGAGGATTTTGTTGTTTGTACTGATGCATCACTAGAGGGTTTGGGAGCAGTTCTTATGCAGGAGCATCGGGTTATTACTTTTGAGTCTCGTAAGCTCAAGGACTACGAGCTTAATTATCCTACTCATGACTTGGAGCTTGCAGTAGTTGTTCATGCTCTAGTGCATTGGTGACATTTCCTTTTGGGTAGACCTTTCATTTTGAGGACAGATCATCGTAGTTTATAACATATCTTCTCACAACCAAACCTCAACGCTCATCAAAGGCATTGGATGGAGTTCCTATGTGAGTATGACATGGAGGTTCAATATATCAAAGGAAGGAAAATGTTGTTGTAGATGCACTTAGTAGATGACATGTGCTTGCTTCTTTGACACTTCAATCAGATTTGAGAGGCAGGATTCTTGAGCACCTTCCAGAGGATAGGTTTTATGAGGGAGCTAGACAGATGTTGGAGTCACAGGGTTCTTTAGAGGGCAGATATTCTGGTGTGTTTTAGAGACAGATGGTTTGCTTTGGTTCCACAGGTGCATCTACGTGCCTAAGTCAGGTGATCTGCGTAGCTTCATCCTCACAGAGGCTCATCGAGCCCCATATGTGGCACATCCAGGAGTGAAGAAAATGCATGCCGATCTAGAGGGAGTTATATTATTGGCCAGGTCTTCGATGGGACATAGCAGATTTTGTTGCACGTTGCCTTGAGTGTCAGAGGGTTAAGGCAGAGCATTCACATCCCATAGGACTTTTACACCCTCATGATATTCCCGAGTGGAAATGGGATGTGATTTCCATGGATTTCATAGTCGACTTCCTATGTCTTCTTATCATCATGATGCCATTATGGTCACCATGGATAAGTTGACCAAGGTTGCACATTTTCACCAACCAAGGTCACCTATAATGCACAAGCCATTGCCAAAGTGTTTATGGAGGACATTGTTAGGTTGCATGGGATTCCGAAGACCATCATCAAATGATAGGATACTATCTACACTTCAGTTTTCTAGACTTCTTTTCAGGATGCTCTGGTACTCAGATTAATTTCAGTTCAGCTTATCATCCAGAGACAGATGGGCAGACAGAGAGGGTTAATCAGGTGTTGGAGGACATGTTGAGAATGTATGTGATGGATCAACAGAAGAAATGGGAAGATTATTTGCATTTAGTTGAGTTTTCTACTACAACAACAACTATCATAGTTCCATTGGTATGGCTCCTTACCAGGCTTTGTATGGACGACCTTGTAGGACACCTTTGAGTTGGGATAGACTAGATGATAGGATTATTCTTGGGACCAACCTACCTTTAGGATTTAGAGCAGCAGGTTGTTCTGATTAGACAACGTCTTGAGTAGGCCAGAGCATGCCAAAAGGCATATGCAGACACTAAGAGGATTGATCGTCACTTCTCAGTGGGTGACAAAGTCTTCTTGAGAGTTCATCCGCATAAGAGTCCTATCCATTATGGAAAGGGTTCTAAGCTATCACCTCATTTTGTGGGGCCTTTTGATATTTTAGAGGTCATCGGTCTAGTTTCCTATCACCTAGCTTTGCCACCACGCCTTGCATGGGCCCATGATGTTTTCATGTTTCTATACTACGTAGATATGTACCTGATGCTTCTCATGTTTTGGATTGGTCAGCATTATAGGTAGAGGATGGAGGACAGTGGAGACTGGAGCCCGTATGCATACTGGAGCACCGGAGGTTGGCCCTTCGGGGTCGAGACTTGGACCAGGTTAGAGTACAGTGGGACCGGTACGATGAGACAACAACTACCTGGGAGGATGCGATACCTTTGAGGGCTAGATATCCCTATCTCTTTCAGTGACTTCCAGGAGGAAGTCTAATTTTAGTAGAGGGGGATGTAGTGCCCACACTTTTTATAGCTCAGTAGCTTGTTGTTTCTTTGCTCATAGACATGTTTTGACATATTTTGTTATATCGTGGACATTATATTAGAGATTTGATCTTATTAGACATGTGTGGACATTTAGGCGTATATAACGCCATTTAGCTTAATTTCTATGTTGTCACATTTTCTTATGATGTCATGGATACTAATGGATATGATGTTGTGTTTGGAACATAATTATATTGATGGATAGTTGTTGCATGTGGAATTCCATGGTTATATGTCACTTTATCATCTTGTCTAACTTTTGGAATATTGAGTATAATTGTGCACGTTGTCGCATTTTGATTTCAGTAGGATGTTAGGCTAGTTTAGAACTTATTGATATCTTATTGTGTCATTGTTTTATATTTTATCGATAGGTACGGTTAATGTGTGCAATGAGTGTGCAGGTGACAGGTTTACAGGAGAACGTGGGATTCAGGCCAGCTACACAATCTTGCACAAGCAGCCCACGGGCTGAGTCCTAGCCATGTTCATTGTGTGAAGCCTTAGTATAGGAGATTATTATTTTGGGCACTATGAGTGACCCCAATTTTTGTAATGTATTGTGCTTTGAATTATTAATTTTGTTTAGGGTTATTAGTGGAGTTGTAAACTTGTTTTGGGAGTTAATAATCCCACTTTCATTAAATTTTTTGATTTTGTTTAATGAGTCACTTAATCACAAGGGTTTAGGGTCACATGTGAGACCCTTGGGTGGTCCCCACACCCTCTACCCTTGTGCCAAAAATGCAAAACCCGAAATTAGGTTATTTTGGGCATTTTTGGGGACCCCTTTTTAGCTTGGGAGTTCCCCTAACATAAAAATGAGCCCTTGGACCCTACCTAATGGGTAGGGGGCTTATTTTCAAGGCTAGAGGGAGTTTTCCCTCCCTTTTTACCTCTTGTTTGGTCACATCCATGTAAGGGGTGTGGATTTGAGTGCTTATTAAAAGTTTCACTAATTTTGTCTTGCTAACATTTAGGGAATTTGGGAGAAGAGGGCAAAAAGACAATTTTACCCTTTCTCTCTTTTGTTTTGGCATCTTTGACCTTGAAGAAGGAGAGGGGTGACACATGTCACCCCCTCATTTGTGAGGATGCTTGCTTGCTCCTCTTCAAATTCCCATTCATGGGAAAAGAGAGGGACTTTTTTTTTTTTGAACTTCTTGCTTGGATGCTTGGGTGATTTGGAGCTTGTGATTTTCTTGAGTCAAGAGTGGAGAAATTTGAAGTTGGAAAGCTTTTTGGAGAGCTTTCCTTGAGGTAGGCTCTTATGTCTTTTGTTGTGTTGTTTTCCTTTTAGTTGTTAGATTGGTTGCTTGAAATTGTTATTGTTGTATGTAGATTTTGGTTGTTGTTTGTTTTTTACTCCCTCCATCATATGGCATGATGGAGTTTTGGAGTGTGGGGGAAGAGAGAGAATTTTCCTCTCAATCCTCAAGGCTTGATGGACAAGCCTTGTAGGGTCTTAGTGTTTCCCCTCAAATGGTTGAGGTGGGGAAGTTGATTCATTTGGCTTGAATCTCCTTCCCCATTCTTGGTAAGGAAACCCCTTTGGGGTTTGAAAATCCTTCCAAGAAGGACTTGGAGAAAGGGTGGAGGAATAAGGAGGGTTTTGATTGAATTTAGGAGCAATAAGGAGGGTATGGAGATTTTTGCTTTGTGCAAGCAATTTGGAATATAATTTTTGGAGAACTTTCTCCTCTCTTCCCCACTTTTGAGGAAGAACATGGGTTCTCCTCCTTGTAAATTTTGGAGTCTTGTTTTGTTTTTCCTTTTTTGTGTGCTTGTATCATTGTTAGTTTACCCTCCATCTTGTGCAAGTTTTGGTTAGTTGTCCTCTTTCCCATGGGCTTGGGGGAGGCTAGCATGCATCCCAACCTTGGGAAAGGCATGTCATGATGCCTATGGTTGGGTGGTAAACAAGCTCTTTTCTCCTTGCATGGATTTCGTGAAGACATGGAAGTTGGCTCTCAAGTTGGAATTGGTGGCATCTTGGGCTCTCATTGTTCTTTTCCTTCCTTGTGATACTTTCTTGCATTGTAACCCTCTTTCGAATGTAGTTATGTAAGAAGTTACATCTCCTTGTAAACCCTCCATTTTGTACATTTTGTATCACTTGGAAACTTGTCTTAGAAATTTTTGATTAGTTGCCACTTGATTTAACATCCATATAGCCCAAGCTTGTGGAGGTGAAGTATTGTAGTAAATGATCTATCTATTTGAATCTTGATGTAACTCTTGTATTTATATTTACAAAAGAAACATAGTTTGTTGAAGGTGTTGTTTGCCTTACCCCTTTGTTTCCTTGCAAACATTGATAGTATTATGTCAAGAAAAGAAATCTGTTATTTTCTTGCACTTTCTTGTTTTTGTGAAAACTTAAGGAAAGATGTTATTTAGAAATCTAATTGTTTTATTTTGGCTATGGAATCATGTGACTGTTATTAAACAAAAACACTCTCCTTCTTGCAATATGTTTCTTTCTTGTAAATGTTGATAATGTTAATACATAAACTGAAAGTTGAAAATTTTAGTTTTCATTTCCATGAGGAGTTTGATATTTTTGCTCTTATTAAACAATCTATATCATGATATACAAAAAAAATAAGTAAAATCAGCATGTAACTAATGATTTTTGCTTTAAATAACAACTACATTTTAGTTAAAAATCAAATCATAATTAAATTGTTATGTCATTTAAAACTCTATTTTGCAGATTTAGGGGTGTGAAGTAAAATATACATCCATATACAATTTTATACCTAATTTCTTTTAAATGATAACATAATATGTATTATTGTGTTAATATATATATATATATATATATATATATATATATATATATATATATATTATATATATATATATAATATATATATATATAAATATATAAAATATATATATATATATATATATATATATATATTTAGATAAATAGTAATATTATTAAATATATATAAAATAAAATGTTTTATTAATATAAATTTATAATAAACAAAACCAAAATTAAAAAAAAAAAAAAAAAAAAATACAAACAATGGTGGGGGGTTTTGGGGGACCCCCCCCCCTGCAACCCCCCCCCAAAACCCTATGCGCTTTGGCGGTGCCCCAACTCCTCCCCCACTCCCGCCCCCCCCTCACCACCTACCCTTCGCAGACCCCTCCTCCCCCGGCCTGGCCATCCCCTACACCCCCCACATTCCTTCCAACCACCACCCTTTTTCCCCCCCCCTTACCACTACCCCCGCACCATACATTTTTACAGTTTTTTTTTTTTACATTAATGTTTTTTAAAAAAAAAAGAAAATATTTTGTAATGGATATATCTTCATACAATACTTTGGAAAATTTCAAGCAAATCCCATAGTTCATCCTCCATATACCCTGTAAAGAGAGAGAGAGAGAGAAACAAATAAATAAAAAATGAAGAAAAGAAAGAAGGGAAAAGAACATAAGGAAAGGAAATTTTAGGGTTTTAGATCTGAGGGTTAAAAATAAAAGCATCCAAGGGTGGATATTCCTCCCTACACTTCCCAAGTCATGGTATTTTGTGGGATCCCATGATAAAATAAAAGAAGGGTGTATGTGGGCAAATTTAATAAAAAGGGAGGTGAAGATCTAATTAAATGACAAGGGGTGTGTAGAATTTCTAGTGTAATCCCACTAAATGATTAGTAGAGTAATCATTTTATGTAATAGAAATTTAGGTTGGAAAATTAATTTGTGTAAATCTAGTTTATATAAACTAATTTACTAATGGAGTCAGAAAAAGGTCCCGCATTAGTATTTATGTTTCAAAAAAATATTTACCCTAAATTTTTGCTTTACATTGGGCCGTTTTCCTTAGCACCGAGAGGCACTACAACTTTGAAGACCAAGAAGAAGAGGTTGATGAAGAACTGGAAGAGCTTGGTGGATCTCAATTTCATTGCCTCACCAGTGAAGGTATAGATGATGAAGATGACCATGATGAAAGAGTAATAGAGATGAATAGTGATTCATATGTTGTCATGACTGAGAGAAAGCAAACAAGAAAGATAAAGTGGTGTAGCCTGCTAAGAAATCCAAGGAGTTTACTATAACTATTCCAGTGATTGCAAGAAGAGGATCCCCTATTCCCACTACCTCCACGTAAAAGGTGAGTAATGCTAATCCTTCTCCTTCTACTTATGTTTCTAAAATTCCTTGTCCTTCAACTCCAAAACTGATAAATCATAGTGATGCACCATCCACCTCCGGTCTTTTGATATTATTGATCACCTCAAAAAGACCAAAATCTAAATTTCGAGAGGCAGATTTTTACAAACCCAACCAAAAGCCTTTTAAAAATGGTAAAATTTTTCAATTCCAAATCCAAGTTCTCATCCAATACTTCTAAAGGTATTTTACCCAATCCCTCTTCCTCACCTCAACCAAGCCTTGTGGCTCATCACTTCCCTAATTATAAAATTAAACTATTCTATGTGAATCTCCTCGTAGCTAGCCATAAACTTAGTAATTGTGTTATAGAATTAGGAGCATTAGAGAATGTAATTCTTGAAAAAGTAGCTCATGCTTTGGGCCTGACTCTAACATGTGCCTTTGGTTCCTACTATTCCATGGAGAGTAGAAAAGTGCCTTTGGTTGGGAGGATTAAAGATGCACAAGTAGATTTTGCTGCTTTTCCAAAGAAAAAGGTCTTAGCCACTATTTTGGTAGCTGATATTCCTCCCTCGTATGGGATGTTGTTGAGTAGAAATTTATGTAAAGAGGTAGGAGGTGAAATTTAGATGGACTAGTCACATGCTTTGATCCTGGTCAATGGAAAAATGAAGAAGTCAAGCTTACACGAGAAACAAAATGAATACATTGTGCAAAAGACTGATGATCCAAAAACAAAGATACTCTGTGAAGATACAGGGCATGGCAACTATATGATCATGTTAGAGGATGAGGTAAGTATTCCTAAGGGAGCGATTCATGATCCCAATGACATTTAAACTCTAGAGTTTGATGGAAGCTATTCTTCAGCTAGTTCTAGAGTTGGTGTGGTGTTAATCTCTCCAGAAGGGAAGATTCATCCATTTTCTTTCAAGCTTCATTTTGAAAATACAAATAATACAACTGAGTATGAAGCTCTCATCCTTGGATTGAACATGGCAAAAGAAATGGGAGTGAAGAATATTTGTGCTCGTGGTGATGTAGAGCTGATTGTGAAACAAGTCAGAGATATTTACCAAGTCAAGAATAGGAGATTGAAATATTATAGAAATCTTGTTTGGGATTCCATTGAATTCCTTGATGCTTTCTCCATTGAAGCCGTGCCAAGAGAAAGGAATACTAAATCTGATTCTCTAGTTGTCTCAGGATCTCTGTTTATTCCTCACCCAATTTCTCTCAGGAGAAATTTACCATTGAAATGATTCATAGGTCCAGTGTACCAGATAATGCAAATAACTGACAGGTTTTCAATGATGATCAACACTTTCTCTCATTCTTGGAGCTTAAGGATAATTTTGATCATCTGTATTTTGAAGGAAGTGAAACTTTTCCTAGAGAGTGTGTATCCTCTAATGAAGAATATATCAAGGAAGAGATGGATCAAGATGGTTGCATCAAATTGAAAGGTAACAAGATCCCTAAAGGGCTGGTAAGCTTGGAAGACCTGTTTGATAAGCATGATAGGTACATAAAATCTAAATCTTCTCAAGGATCTCGACAATTTTCTAAAATGTGAAAAGGTTAATATTGGGAGTCTTGATGAACCCAAGATGGTGAACATTAGAAAATGCTGCACTCAAGAAGAGAAGAAGAAAGCAATAAATCTACTAAAAAGGTATGCTGATGTTCTTTCTTATTCATATGATGACCTCAAAGCTTTTCAACCAAAGGAGATGCAACACTTTATTCCTCTGAAACCTAGGATCAAACCTTTCAAAAAAGCAAAAGGCAATACAATCCTAAAGTTCTGGCACTATTTTTTAAGAGATCCAGAAGTTACTGAAGGCAAAAATCATCTTCCCTATACATCATTCAACATGGATTGCCAATATTGTGCCTGTCAGGAAGAAGAATGGTGAGATTCACATCTATGTGGATTTCAAGAATTTGAATCAGGCCTCTTTGAAAGACAACTATCCACTCCCCATGATGGATCAATTTTTGTTTTTAAGTTGTCACAGGATCTGAGATGTTTTCTATGCTAGATGGATTCTCTAGGTATAATCAAGTGGAATTCAATACCCTAGATCAACACAAAACTGCTTTTACTACTCCTTGGGGCACCTTTGCCTACAAGAGAATGCCTTTTGGTCTTATCAATGCTGGTGCCACCTTTCAGAGGGAAATGGACTTGGCATTTGACAGCCTAAAGGGAAAGTGTATTTTTGTGCACCTTGATGATTTGATAGTTTTCTCCAAAACAAGGGCATACCACTTTCAACATCTTGAAGCAGTCCTCCAAAAATGCAGAGAACATGGAGTTTCTCTCAATCCTAAGAAGTCTGTCTTTTGTGTTACTGAAGGCAATTTTTGGGGCATATTGTCTCCGAAGAAGGAATCAAGATAGATCTAGAAAGAGTTCAAGAAATCCAAAAAAATCCTCTTCCCACAAGAAAAAAGGGAGTTAACTCTTTCTTTGGTAAGATAAACTTCCTGAGGAGATTCATTCCTGATTTTACAGAACTAACTTTGAGCATTGCTCACATGATGAAAGGAAAGAAAAATTTGGCTATGCTGGTCTTCCAAAGGTAAATAAGCATTTGAAGATATCAAGAAATCCATTGCTAAGACTCCCATCTTAGCATGTCCTGATTTCAACAAAGATTTTATCATCTATTGCTATGCTACAAAGAATACCTTGGGTGTTGTGCTAAATCAGGATCATTAGAATTCTGAGGATCATGATCTTCCCATTACATTCATGAGCTATGTTATGAAAGCTCATGAATTGAAATATACTATGATGGAGAAACATGCTTTTGCAGTGGTCAAAGTTGTCAAGTAGTTTTAGTTTTATATTCTTAATTCTCACTCTGTTGTGCTTGTACCTGATACAACCATCAAGTCTATCCTTACACAACATGAGTTTGGAACTAAGAGGGGAAATTGGGTAGCAAAATTCCAAGAATATGACCTTGATATCAGGCCAACTAAGCTAGTCTGGGGTAAAGGCTTATGTGAGCTCATTGTTGAAGGAGCTAATGCAGAATTGTCCAAAGAAGTAGTTGATGTTCATGTTTTCCTCTTCCTCAGTACAATAGATGAATGATATGCTGATATTGCACGTTTTATTACTTATGGAGAGTGTCCATCCCACTTGAGTGCCAAGGAAAAGAGAGCTATAAAGCTAAGGTATGAACATAATGTATTATGGGAGAATGCTTTGTTTAAGCGAGGCACGATGGAAGATTCTTGAAGTGCGTGGACAAAGATCAACATAAGAGGTTGTTTTTAGCTTTTCATGATCACGCTTATGGAGGGAACTTATCTTTTGCTGTCATTGCCCATAAGATCATTTGTACGGGGTAATATTAGGCTACATTGTTCAAAGATGCATCAAAATGGGTAGGAAAGTGTGAAGCCCGTCGACTTTTGTTGGGAGACCTAAGTTCGATACTTTGCCACTAAAGCTAGTAGTGATTGATGAGCCTTTTCAATAAAGTGGGGATTGGATTTCATTGGAACTCTTAACACACCTTCCAAAGGTCGGGCATACTCACGTGTTAATCTGTTACACATACTACTTCACAAAGTGGGTAGAGTCCATTTTAGTCAAAAGCACTACTTCTCAAGTGTTGTGTAATTTCATCAAGGTGAACATCTTAATAAGGTTTGGGGTACCAAACAAAATTATAACTCGATAATGCTTTGAATTTTTATCCTTCCGAGATGATGGATTTCTACTATGGTTATGGAATTTCCCTTGCTCATTCTTCATATTATTATCCTCAAGGGAATGGACAAGCATAATCAACAAATAAGAATCTGGTAACCATCATTCAGAAGCTTGTCAATGACTCTCAAAGGAACTGGCACAAGAAGCTATATGATGCCCTCTTACATGATATAATTACACCCAAAAGAAATTGGGATGTTTCCATTTCAGTGGTATATGGTGTTAAATCTCAACTACCAAGAATAAAGTGGAATTACCATCCTTGTACTTAATGAAGGCTATTGAGGACTCAAGTTTCATCAGTTCCTTGGACAAGAGAATCATGTACCTTCAAAAGCTAGATGAAGATAGATGCAAGTTTTTGATAGGATCTCACTCATCAACTGAAGGTGAAAGATTTGTTTGATAAGAAGGCTAGACCCAAATATTTTCAAGTGGGAGACATTGTTCTGCTATGGGACAAAAGACATGAACCTTGAGGAAGCCATGGTAAGTTTGATTCTCTTTGGCTTGGTCCTTTCAAAATCAGACACTTTGTTGGAGAAAATTATTTCTACTTGGATTATATGGATGGATCCTCTCTCCCACTTCCTTATAGTGGGAATTATTTGAAGTTTTTCAAGTCCTAGGTGATTTGGGAATTCCTTTTGTATATATTGTGTGCAGTGTTTTGTTTGTTTTTGTCTTTCCTTTTGGTTTATTTCCCTTTCGTGTATGTTTTCTTCTGTATTGGTTTTACCTTTGAATCTATTTTCCCAATGGATAAGGCACTGGTCTACTTTCCCAGAGTTTTCCGATGGTTCTTGATCTTGCCTCATTCCTCTGTCAAGACATCCCCAGAAAGAGCCAACTATTGTCACCCTCAGAATTCCCCTCATTTTTAAGACAAGCTTTCAAAATTTTTGAGTTGGTGTCTTTGAGAGATGTTTGAGAAGAGTGAGAATACTTGGAGAGAGAGAGAAAATTTGTGCTTTGAGGAAACTAGTGCTCATTTGTAATCTCGCCTCTATTGAAATCTTGCACCCACATGGTTTGATGATTTCTCTTCTCATCTGGATGCTTGAAATTATTTCCTTTATTCGAATGAAATTTTCAAATCCTTTCTCTATGACCGTGGATCGTATCAAGCCTAGCGTTGTTTACAGTTCTCCTTTCCATGAGGAGTAATGTGTTATTCAAGCATAAATGGTGGAGTTTTCCCTCTCTGTATTTTTCCATAGTCTTGAGTGACGGGCGTATCTTCCTGTCAATTTTTGGACCAAGTGCCCATGAGTACGTGGAAATCTCTAATTAGATGCGGGAAGGTAGGTCGCCAGGTCAATTTTGGAAATTTGGTTTTGTATGAATAAAGGCAGTGTTTAATCGAGACCCAAGTTGACTAAATATAAGTGGATCAGCAGACGATGCCACATGTCTTTTTGGAACACTTTTGGTGTGGTACACAAAAGCGGAGACTCCAAACAAGCGCCAACTCTTCACATGTCCCAGGTTAGACAAAGATTTCACCAAAACAAAGGAAAAAAGTCAAATGTTGAGCCCACATCAAAATTCAAAGTGGGAAGGTAGGCCGGTGGAGGACTTTGAGGTTTTTAGCCTTGTTTCCATAAAAGGCGTAAAGTAAAAAAGTGAACCACGCCCCACTCATGCCAAGGGAAAAAGTCAAATATCGAGCCCGCATGAAGATTCAAATCGGGAAGTGGATCGTCGAGCCTTTTGAGATTTTGAACCTTGTTTCTAAGAGGGAAAAGTCAAATGTTGAGCTTGAATCAAAAGTCAAAGTGGAGAGGCGGGTCACGGAGAACTTTGAGGTTTTGAGTCTCATTTCTAAAAGAAGTAACATTATAAAGTGAGTCGTGACTCCGTTACCACTTAGGTAACACCATGTGTCAAACCTAAATGCAAAATGTGAAGTTGTGGGCTTACGGGGCTGCGGGGAACTTTTACACTTTTGCATCTTTTGTGCTAAAGGCACAATTTCAATTTTGGGTTCACGGATCCATTTTTGGATTTTCACCATTTTTGTATGGGTTCGATTCAAATATTCAAACGAGCATAACTTTCACTCCAGTGCTCAAAAGTCAGCGATCATGTTTCCTCTAATCAAAAGGATCAAGACATCCTTATTTCAGCTTCAAATAATAAATATTTGACATTTAAAATTTTACATAAATCGTAGGAACAATATGATTAAGAAGAGTACATTTTTTTCTTCTTATTTTTAATAAGTTACCATCACAAAAAAAGTAATCAAACCATAATCATTCAACATCCGAATTCAGATTATAACCACAAGCAAATCATGTTTTACATGGTACATATTTAAATATTATTTTACTTACCCTCCAATCAACGAGTAACTTAACAAAATTGTCCGAAATCAACCTTTCCAAATACCAATTAAACATATTCTCTCTAGGTAATGAGCAACTCATCATATCATCCAAGAACATCATTAACAAAGAAAATAAAACATAATATTTTTAGTCAATGAGCAGCTCTATAAAATGTCAAAGAACATCATTAACAAGAGAAATAAAACATATTATTTCCAGTTAATGAGAAACTCTATAAAACGTACAATATATTCCTTTCCAAATAATCAAAACACATTTTTCTTATATATATGAACAACCCAACTAAACAATGTAAAAACACCACGATTACATCATTTAAACATACTCTTTCTAGTAAAAGAATAACTAATAATTTCTTTCATAAAATATCATTATATTAAACCCAATCATGCCACCAATTACTCCTTGGTACAACTCGGTCAAGCTGTCTTGGCTTTCATGCCCTTACCGAGACAAGCAATTTATTTTTCACAGCCATGCAAGAATCCAAGTCATATTGCCAGGCTGGAAGCTACAGGCTAAATGCCATTTTTTTGTAGTTATTCACACATAACAACACATTCTTATTTATATATGAACTGATTTAGATGCCCGTAGTAATTTTTTTGGAAAATATAGCCCCATGTAAGAGCTTTGACATCCACAAATTTTCATTCAAAAGATCTCAATAAATTAAAAATCAGACCTGCATATAATAGCCAAGAAGGAAAAAAATACAAAACCCCAACCAGTTACATATCCATATCGATTTGGTTACCCAAATTGATTCATTTATGCAAATCGATTTGTATACCCAAATCGATTTGGGTATCAAATCGATTTGTTTACAGAAAACACAATCAAATTTCTGTTAACAAAAATGAAAACCCACAAGCACAAATTGATTTGAAACACACAAATTCACAAAAACGTTTTCCTTCTTCCAATACAGGAAAAACCCAACTCTTTTCTTTTTGGGTACAATTTATTTTAATGCAGAGAAGGAATTTTAACTTACATTCTATTTTTATTTTTGCAGATCAAAACCCAAAACCCCATATGCATTTTTTTTCGGGTTTAGCTAAAAACACACAAAGAAAAATTAAGAGAATACATAATCCATCAATTTCCTTTTCAAATTTCATCTCAAAGCAATTAACACAAAAGTCAGTCCACAAATTCCTTTGATTGCCATTAAAACAAAATGTGTATTTGTTCATTTTTTTTACAAATAATGCACCGAGAAGGAGAAGATATTGATGCCTCAAGTAAACCTTAATCAACAACCTCTTACTCTTCCAACTCCAACAAGTTGAATCCTTCCTCCAAAATTGACGCAAGTATCCTAGAAGGGAAGAATGAAAATAGACAAGGAGAAATAAAAGAAATAGAATATAATGAAAGAAACTATAGTTGGGCAATGTATTCAAGAATTTTTGGACTTCCTAATGTTGGCACATGCATTAATGCATGCTACATACTTGTGCTATGTAAAGGTGTTTCACTTTACGAAACCCACATATTATATATATATATAACTTTTGACTTACATGCCAAATCCTTCTAGAATATACATTACTAATTTTACAAATTAATATTGCATTTTTTAAAATTTAAATTTAAATTTTATTTAAGTTGTTATCCAACTTAATGGTTAAGTTAAAATTAATCATCATAATACAAGTCCACATATTACCAACAATATATTATAATAATAATTATTTGAATTTCCACGTTCCATATGAAACATTCCAATAAACGAAAAATCACCAAGTCCGTAAATAATAATTCAAATATTCTCATAAAGTTGGCTTGACATAGCATCATCAAATAAAATAGAGGCAGTTATTATTATGGTCATTGCAAAAGTCGAACAAAACAAAAGATAACTAAACCGATTAAAATAAAGTAACCGAAATACAAATAACCGAAAGATTCATTATCGTTTATGAACCATTTTACCTACGATAAAGGCCTAATCATGTTAGGAAGGATCATCAAGGTGGGTGCGGGATTACCTCGTTAGCAGTTGTCATGCCCCATAGCAGAAGCTGTGGGTCATGACACGACGAACCAAATGAATTCTTACACATAATGATGATCTCGTCTAATCATGATTAGACGTAACCGTAGTTAATTTAACTTACTAGAAATTTGGGATGTTACATACTCCACCCCTTAGAATAATCATCGTCTCAATGATTTCAGGATAAATAGATAAACTAAACCCATCATTCATTTGCTGCATAAATATATTTCTAATCAGCTTAGAATTTATAACCATATCATTTCAGCTGAATCATAAAGGTCACAACAACCCTTATATAAATGTCTAGAAATCTAGTCATATAATCTGTAGAAATAACACATTACTGCTTAAACGAGAAATTTTCTAGGTTCATTAACAAAATCTTCAACAATAACTACTAATAAAAATTACCTTAGTCTCAATATTCAGTTGCAGACTTATCTATAGGATTTTCTTATCTACACTTTACAGAAAACTGAATTTAACACTTTAACAAAAACATATTCTTAAAAATTAGTCAAACAGATGTGGAAAAGTAGTCTGGATATCTTCCAGATTCTCCCAAGTGGCACTTTCTTCAGAATATTGGTCCCACTGACCTTGTATTGTGAAACCTCACGGTTTCTCAAGTGCAACTTACGGGTTTCTAGTATCCTTATAGGCTCAACCGTGATTACCCCTGGATCCAGAACCTGCAATGAATCCCAATTAAGTACATGTGTTAAATCAGGTACATATTTCTTAAGCAAGGACATATGAAATACATTGTTCAGCCTGGATAGAGTGGGAGGTAGTGCTAGCTTGTAAGCTCCTGGTCCAACGACCTCTAGGAATTCAAATGGTCCTATAAACCTAAGTGATAGTTTATTGACTCGCCAAATGAAATGGAACTCTTTTTAGGTTTGACCCTAAGAAAAACTTTATCTCCCACGTTAAACTTTATGTCAATTCTTTTTAAATCTGCATAACTTTTCTATCTATTTGCTACCTCTTTCAATCTTTCTTGGATTAATTTAACCTATTTTTCCATTTCCGAAAGCATTTATGGTCCAATCAGTACTCTATCTTCAAGATTATCCCAAATTATAGGTGTTATACACCTATGACCATATAAGGCCTCAAAAGGAGCCATCTGAATGGAAGAATGGTAAGTGTTATTATAGGAAAATTCAACTAAGGGAAGGTAATCTTCCCATTTGTATTGCTAATCCATGCAATACATTCTTAGTAAATCTTCTAACACTTGATTTACTCTTTTGGTTTGACCATCAGTTTCAGGATGGTAGGTAGAACTTATGTTCAGTTTTGTCCTAAGGCAACATACAAAGTTTGCCAAAATTGGAAGTCATCCTTGAGTCCCTATTTAAAATTATTACTTCTGGAACTCCATGTAATCGGAAAACTTCTTGCACAAACCTTTTTCCAAGTATGGGTAAATTATCCTTTAAATTACCTACTATAAAATGTGCCACTTTAGTTAATTTGTCTACAACTTCAAGTATACCATCATGTTTATGTTGGGACATAGGTAGACCTTGGACAAAATCCATACTTATAACTTGCCACTTATATTATGGCACGTTGTGAGGATATAATAGTCCTGCTAGATGTGAATGTTCAACATTTACTTGCTGACATTCCAGGCATTGTGAGACGTAAAGAATCACATCATTTTTCATCTTTTTCTAGAATTATTGCTTTTTGATGTTCCCATCATCTTTGTTACTCCTGGGTGTCCCGAGTAGGGAGTATCATGAAATTCTCTCATAACTTTATTTCTGAGCTCTTTACCCTCTGGTACATATATTCTACTATTATAACACATAATCCCATTTGTTTCTAGCTTGAAACCATCATACCTTTTGTCTCTCGGATCTTTTTCTAGAGATATTTTAACATGATTGTAGTAAGGGTCATTGGTTAACTCATTTTTGACTTCATCTTTGAACTGGGTTCTTAATGTAATTATAGCAGATATACGCTTTCTGTGACTTAAGGCATCAGCCACCGTATTCTCTTTTCCTTTAATGTAATTTATATCAAAGTCATAATTTGCTAGGAACTCCAGCCATCTTCACTACCTTGCATTTAGATTCGGCTGCATAAAGATGTACTTGAGCCCAAGATGATTTGTTTTGAGTTTAAAAAGTTTTCCAAGCAAATAGTGCCTCCATACCTGTAGCGCATGAATAATCGCAACAAGCTCAAGATCATGTGGTACGTAATTTACTTCATGCACCCTCAAATTCCTAATTTCAAAAGCTACCACATGCCCATCTTGTAGTAGTACTCCACCCAAACCTTCCTCTGAAGCATCGGTTACCACCGAGAAGTTCCCATTTGAATATGGAATTTTCAACACCAGAGCACTTGTGAGTCTACCTTTTAATTCCTTAAAGGCTTCTTCACACTCGCTGTCCCAAAAAAATTTCTTACCCTTCTTTTGCAAAGAAGTGATAGGTCTTGCTAACCTAGAGAAGTCCTTTACGAACTTTCGATAGTAGCCTGCTAGACCCATAAAACTTCTCACTTTGTGCACATCCTTCGGTGCTAGCCATTCCATGATGGCACTGATCTTTGAAGGGTCCACCGAGATTCCTTCTTTATTTATTATATGGCCTAAGTATTGTACTTCGTATTGATAGAAATCACACTTAGATAATTTTCCAAATAACTTATGTTTTCTGAGAATTTCCAGCACAATCCTTAAATGTTCATCATGTTCTTCCTCATTCTTGGAGTATATTAATATATCATCAAGAAAGATAAGTAAAAATTGGTCTAAGTATTCCCTAAACACACTTTGTTCATCAAGTTCATGAAAGTGGCAGGTGCATTTGTTAGACCAAAGGTAAAAATGTAACCTCGTAATGCCCATACCTTGTTCTAAAAGTAGTTTTATGGATATATTCATCCTTGATTCATAGTTGATGATAACCGGATATGAGATCTATCTTGAAAACACTTTTGTGCCCCCATTTGATAAAAAAGATCATCGATTCGGGCAGCGGTACCGATTCTTCATTGTTACCTTGTTGAGCATTTGGTAATCAATACAAAGTCTAAGGGTCCCATCCTTCTTTTTCACGAAGATTACCGGTGCACCCCATGGTGATATACTTGGTCTAATCAGACCCAAGGACAACAATTCATGTAATTGAGCTTTCAACTCAACTAATTCAGTTGTTTTCATTCATACGGTGCCTTGGAGATTAGTTCCATTGCTGGTTTGACATCTATTGTGAAGTCAAATTCACGCTTAGGTGGAAGTCTGGGCAACTTATTTGGAAACACATCTCTAAATTCCTTTAGGATGGGAAATGCTTCAATTTCAGGCTCATTTTCTTGTCTTGAATCTGTTATTTTTATAGCATATAGATGGCAGCCCTTTCACTTTTCCTTTTTCAGCTGCATGGCAGAAATATGCCTAGTGACAAACTCTCTTTTAACACCCTAAACACTTGTTGTTTTCTTCTGCTGATCATCGTAACATGTTACACATTTTCCTAAGCAATCC
Source organism: Taxus wallichiana var. yunnanensis (assembly GCA_018340775.1). Lineage (NCBI taxonomy): Eukaryota > Viridiplantae > Streptophyta > Pinopsida > Cupressales > Taxaceae > Taxus > Taxus wallichiana. The sequence continues at coordinate 640,884,493 of CM031243.1, forward strand.
AAGGTTGTATTATGTTGACTTAACCAATTTATACCTATGACAACATCATAGGATCCAAGAGGTGCCACATACAGGTTTAATCTTGTCATGAACTCAGGTAATTCTAGTGGTGCCTCAAACAAACACTGATTCACTCTATGTACAACATTATTTCCATACTATATAGTCCAAGTGTGTTCCATGTATTCAGCTCTTATTTTGAGTTTATCAACTACTTTAGATGAAACAAAACATTATGTTGAATCGAAATCAAATAAAACAGAAACATGTTCTCTAAAAATATTACCTGAGGTTTCTATTGGAGTCGCTTACTTTTTTGCTTGCTTATTATGGACTGTAACATAAATCTTATGTTGTTGCCCCTATTTATTTACTAGTAGATCCTTCTTCTTGGTTATTCCATTTTCCTCTTTGTGGATAGTTATTAGCGAAATGATCACCACCACATTTAAAACATCCACCCAGTGGTCCTTTTCTCTCAATATTATTATCACTAAAACTTGTTCCTTGTTGCCCATTTTTTATTATTCACAACAGTTCTACACACTATTCCTCTTTTATTTCCATGCCTGAAATTTTTGTTTCCCTTTTTCCATGCTAGTTTACTTATGGTTGGTGGTTAAAAATTGCTATTTTCCCTTCTATTTTCCTCTTTAGAGGCATACATACTTCGTAACTTTTGTTCTTGCTTGATAGATTTTTCAAACACTGTTTCCATCAAGGTAGGTCGATGAACATCTACCTCATCATCAATGCTAGGATTCAATCCCATTATAAATTTTCTCACTCTAAACTTCTCATCCTTTTGATACATAGGATCACATTTCAGCAATCGAGTGAAACATTCCCAATATTTTGTAACTAAGTACTTTCCTTGAATTATATTTTGGAATTTTGCCATCTTTTGGTCAAAGTATAGCTGAGGTAGCCATATTTGATGGAAGTAGGCCTTGAATTGCTCCCACGTGATCATACCAGAATCAATTCCGAGTTCTATTTTCTGATTATCCCATTAGGAAGATGCTTCATGGGAAAATTGGTAGGCTCCCATACTACTTTTGTCTCCTCTGAAAAGTCCCTAATCTCAAAATACTTTCCCATTTTAGAGAGCCAATTTTTAGCACCATCCCCAAGAGTTTTACCATCAAATTTAGGTGGGGATATTATTTTAATGTCCCTTACTATCTCAGTATCCACCCTTGCTTTCTTATTTTCCCTTTCATTCAAGTGCTCGGGTTGATCATCATGTTGCTCATCACCCTGATTCTCATCCCTACGATCCTCATCTTCTTCACCACCCTGACCTTGTTGTTCTATGGCAACAACTCGGTTTTGGGTGTCATTCAAAAGGTTGAGGATTTATTCTAACTTAGCAACTTTGTATTATCTGACAAGTCATCATTATTTACCCCATTGTCACTTGCGATATTAGCTCTTCTTTGCCGGCCTAGCCATAGTTTCCTATTTTATAAAAGAGGATACTTTTTATTAGAACATGTGTCCCATTAATGTCCAAGTGTCTGAGCCTCTGGCTATGATACCAAAATGTAACGCTCAAAATTACAAGAGCTAGAAAATGAAGAATTTAAAAAAACGTAAAAACAAATTACACAACTACAATCGTACATATTAATTTAATCAAATTCATTAAATCAGATTTGTTCTTTTGATCTATCTGACAACATCCATGTAAGCCATGTGCGGCTGAGAAGGGTGTATCCAGATCTCCATGATCTCCCTTCGTCACTACTTTGAGTGACAATGCTTACTAGCATTTCAGCTCAACCTTTATCAGGTCATGGGAACCATGTGAAAGTCCTTGGGTCTACCACGAAGCTAGTTTCCCAACTTCGTATTCCGGTATCCGACCATTGCCTACCTCATGTTCAGTGTTCAACTTCCCATGATCAGGTTACTGACAATTTTTTTAATTGGAGGACTAGGTGATCAGACAATGCACAACCATCAATGCATTACTTTGGCCAAAGTTATCCGTTGTGTAGGTTACAACTTAATTCAAGAAAACACACTAGTCTTATGAGTTATAAGTCTTCTGCCACCTCACAACTATCCCTTTCACTGTTATCTAGATCTTATAGTTTGTATTTACTTTATTTCTAATTAAACTTATCTTGCAAGATTTTATATCGAGATAGATGCCAAGGCCAATTAGGATCATTATGAGATGAGTACATTCGTTATGCTGAAATGTAACTATTTCAGCATTCCGCATGTACTTATCCCTTAATATGCCTAATGGATCTTTTCATCTAATTACCTTCCTATCTAGTTTCTCTTTTCATGATGTTCGATTTTAAACCTTAAATTACCTTTTTATAATGATACTCACGGTAATATATATTTAATTATTCCTCCGATCAACTACGCCACTAAATAGCTATTTACTTTAGAAATTAAAAGACAATTGAATGTTATAATAATTGTCCAATTTTTGGCTTCATACATTGGTAAATATCATATAAATATATTTAACAATTTATGATAAGTAAGACTTCTTAATTCTAGTATTTATCATTTACTCATATTGAGATATTATTACATACAAAGTAATCATCTCTTTATTAAAAACATAAATTACATATGTCGTTAAGGAAAAATATATAACTGATATCTGTAACTCTCACATAGTGAGGTTTGAATATTAACAATGGGTCCAAGATCCCAATAAATTTAGTCAAAATTCTAGGATATCATCCTTCTACAAATTGAAATCCAAGTAACTCATTTAGATCCATGCTATGATAAAACTTCTCAAGACATGAGTTTCCGCATATCCGAATGTGATGGCTAATTGTCCTGCAAGACTGGAGTAGTGGTATGATGTCAGTTCAAAATGAACTGGCATGAATATTGCCTTCATTTTCTGATGTAATTATTTAATAAAATATGAAAGATATAAATGTTGTTTTATCAACAAGCGCATGGTAATACAACTGAGAATGTATTACTACATATTTTCCATAAAGATACAATTATGAATGCACACAAATAGAACAACCAATTTCTATTTCAACGATCATGTTTCCCTCTAATCACAAGGATCAAGACATCCTTATTTCAGCTTCAAACAATAAATATTTGACATTTAAAATTTTACATAAATCGTAGGAACAATATGATTAAGAAGAGTACATTTTTTCTTCTTATTTTTAATAAGTTACCATCACAAAAAAGTAATCAAACCATAATCATTCAACATCCGAATTCAGATTATAACCACAAGCAAATCATGCTTTACATGGTATAGATTTAAATATTATTTTACTTACCCTCCAATCAACGAGCAACTTAACAAAACTGTCTGAAATCAACCTTTCCAAATACCAATTAAACATATTCTCTCTAGGTAATGAGCAGCTCATCATATCATCCAAGAACATCATTAACAAAGAAAATAAAACATAATATTTTCAGTCAATGAGCAGCTCTATAAAATGTCAAAGAACATCATTAACAAGAGAAATAAATCATATTATTTCTAGTTAATGAGTAGCTCTATAAAATGTATGATATATTCCTTTCCAAACAATCAAAACACATTTTTCTTATATATATGAACAACCCAACTAAACAATGTAAAAACACCACGATTACATCATTTAAACATACTCTTTCTAGTAAAAGAATAGCTAATAATTTCTTTCATAAAATATCATTATATTAAACCCAATCATGCCACCAATTACTCCTTGGTACAACTCAGTCAAGCTGTCCTGGCTTTCATGCCCTTACCAAGACAAGCAATTTCTTTTTCACAGCCATGCAAGAATCCAAGTCATATTGCCAGGCGGAAGTTACAGGCTAAATGCCATTTTTTTTTGTAGTTATTCACACATAACAACACATCCTCATTTATACATGAACCGATTTAGATGCCCATAATAAAAATTTCTGGAAAATGCAGCCCCATGCAAGAGCTTTGACATCCACAAATTTTCATTCAAAAGATCTCAATAAATTAAAAATCAGACCTGCATATAACAACCAAAAGGAAAAAAATATACAAAACCCCAACTAGTTACATATCCATATTGATTTGGTTACCCAAATCGATTCATTTATGTAAATCGATTTGTATACCCAAATCGATTTGTTTACAGAAAAACAAAATCAAATTTCTGTTAACAAAAATGAAAACCCACAAGCACAAATTGATTTGAAACACACAAATTCACAAAAACATTTTCCTTCTTCCAGTACATGAAAAACCCAACTCTTTTCTTTTTGGGTATAATTTATTTTAATGTAGAGAAGGAATTTTAACTTACATTCTATTTTTATTTTTGCAGATCAAAACCCAAAACCCCATCTGCATTTTTTTTTTTTTCTGGGTTTAGCTAAAACCACACAAAGAGAATTTAAGAGAATATAATCCATCAATTTCCTTTTCAAATTTCATCTCCAAGCAATTAAATCAAAAGTTGTCCACAAATTCCTTTGATTGCCATTAAAACAAAATGTGTATTTCTTCATTTTTTTACAAATAATGCAATAGAAGGGAGAAGATATTCATGCCTAAAGTAAACCCAGAATCAACAACCTCTTACTCTTCCAGCTCCAACAAGTTGAATCCTTCCTTCCTCCAAAACTCATGCAGGTATCCTAGAAGGGAAGAATGAAAATAGACAAGGAGAAATAAAAGAAAAAGAATATAATGAAAGAAACTATAGTTGGGCAACATATTCGAGAATTTTGGGCTTCCCAATGTTGGCACATGCATTAATGCATGCCACATACTTGTGCTATGTAAAGGTGTTTCACTTTACGAAACCCACAAATTTTAAGTATTAAAATTAAAATATATATATATATATATATATATATATATATATATATATATATATATATAAAACTTTTGACTTACATGCCAAATCCTTCTAGAATATACATTACTAATTTTACAAATATTACATTTTTTTAAATTTAAATTTAAATTTTATTTAAGTTGTTATCCAACTTAATGGTTAAGTTAAAATTAATCATCATAATACAAGTCCACATATTACCAACAATATATTACAATAATAATTATTTGAATTTCCACGTTCCATACGAAACATTCCAATAAACGAAAATCACCAAGTCCATAAATAATAATTCAAATATTCTCATAAAGCTGGCTTGACATAACATCGTCAAATAAAACAAAGACAATTATTATTACACCAATCCTTCTGGTCATTGCGTAACATTGCAAAAGTTGAACAAAACAAAAGGTGACTAAACCGATTAAAATAAAGTAACCAAAATACAAATAACCGAAAGATTTGTTATCATTTATGAACCATTTTACCTACGATCAAGGCCTAATCACGTTTAGGAAGGATCATCAAGGTGGGTGCAGGGTTACCCATTCAGCAGTGTCATGCCCCATCACTGAAGGGGTTTAGTGGGTCATGACACGATGAACCAAATGAATTCTTACACACAATGATGATCTCGTCTAATCCTGATTAGACATAACCGTAGTTAATTTAACTTACTAGAAATTTGGGATGTTACAATATGACCTTGATATCAAACCCTATGAATTGGTATGAGGCAATGAATTATGTGAACTACTTGTTCAAGAATAATGGGAGGATTGTTCCATCTTCTATGAATGCTTCCACAAGTCAAGGATCTTCCTCTTGTGGTCTTCATAAGCACCACCAATCACTTCACCTACTATAGGACATAACATATTTTTGCCTTACGACATATGGTGATTGTTCCCTAGGACTATATTACAAGAAAAGACGACACTATCTTCCTCAAAAGAGGAGAGAGCCCAACAAAATATATTATTCTGGGAGAGCATACTATATAAAAATGACTAGACGACACTTTCATAAGGTGTACTTAGGAAGAATATTCAGAATAATATTTTCCCTTTCTTGTTAAGTATTAGTTAGCGATATCATGATCAAAGCAGTGTAGAGGTCATTTTTAGAAATAGTAATAACCATGAAAAATATTTATTTTGGCTATGAAAACTAAGCCCATAATTATTTATTTTGGAAAATAATTAAATATTGGAAATAGTTTAAATTTGTATAAATTTAATCGCACATGCACAGTGGGTTGGAGAAATTAACATATAAAAGGAAATTGGTTTGCAAGTAGATGTGAAGTAAGGAAGCCAAGGCACCCCTCCACAAAAAGAGTGTGTCGAACCTAGCTGAGGGCCCTCAACTAGTAAATAACGTGCTCCACTTGTTTGAACATAAGTGTCAAAGACCGGAGGAGAACCAAAACCTTATTTTCCACCATTTTCCACTTTTCAAAAGATGATTAGTCAGCTTAGCAATCTTGCATGGGTCCAAATCACCACAGTCCTATGTAACTTTTTACTAGTTGGGCTAAAATTTCAGCATGCAATATATTTCACATATGACCTCTATTTTCCATGTTCCGCATACCTTCGTAAAGCTCTCAATGAGATCTATAAAATAAAATTATTTGCAACTGAATTTAAATAATAGATCAATGTTTCTTAGCCATATCCTCTTGGATCACACCTCCCCACTGAGAAACTTTTGGACCTCCAAAAGGATTTTCAATTGGTAATGAGGTGAGGGTATTTCTCCCTCACCTTTCCAGTTTCCATCCATTTTTCCTTATTTGGGTGAATCCATTTTAGACCCACACAAAGATATTCAACATATCCTCTTCGTGAAGTCTACACTTTCCCTGTCAAGAATTGTAACTTCCTACAACTCATTAAGATGCTTAGGATAAAAATCATCAAAAATTACATATATACACTCTGATCATGATCAATAATCATTGGTGGCTCATACAATTTTAGATTTTCAAAATTCATAACAGAATAAATCTACATGTAAGGTGGTAATTCTAATTAGAAAGAATTATTACCCATTTTTTCTAATATCGTAAAAGGACCATATTGGATTGGTTTTAACTTATTTCCTTCATCATCATCTCGCTCTTTCTTTGAGGTGAATCCAAATTAGATCACCTACTTATAATTGGTGATCAAATAGATGTTTATAATGCATAACCTTGTATTTTGCTTCATTTTTCTCCAATTTCTCTTAGACAAAATTATGAACTAACCGTATTTTTGCACAATTTTTTTGGCTTTATAAATATCACTATGTCCATTAACAACATATTCTTATCCTAAAGAGAAATCCAAAGGAGATTTAGGCAGATAACCATAACAAGTCTCAAAAGGAGACTTCATAGTAGAAGAATGAAGTGCCGGTTGTAGGTATACTAAATGTAATACAATTTTTCATCATATAACATGGGATGTTTGGCACAATATCCTTGAAGCGTATACCACTTTGTGTGGTTGATGACCTCAGTTTGATAATTGGTCTCGTGGATAAAATGCAATGCTCTTCTTGAGCTTGACATCCATTAATTCATACAAAGTTAACCAAAATTCTCCAAGAAAATGAGAGTCCCGATCAGATATAATAGAAGTGGGTAAACCAAAATGAACCCATACATGTTGTAAGAACAAATGTGTAGTCCCTTCACCAGTAATAGTTTTAGTACAAGGAATTAGCACACACATCTTTCTAAATCTATCCACCACCACATATAAATAATCATGTTTTCTTTGTGACATAGGAAAGCCTCGTACAAATTCCATAGAAATAATTTCCCAAGGAAAGGTAGGGATAGGGAGAGGAATATAAAGTCCTAACTTCTATGTTTTTAGGCTTGCGTGTGTGGCACAAAGAAAACATCCCTTAATATACTTGGAAACATTTTCTTGCATTTGAGGCTAATAACAATACATTTTTAAATGTGTAAATGTCTTACCAACACTAAAATGATCAGAAATAAGAGAAGTATGAGCTTCCCTAATCATGTGCACTCTTTCATTTTGAGGAATACAAATTTTACCCAAGTGATATATAAGTCCATTTTACACATGATAGTCTAATTCTTCTACCTATTTACCACTCAACAAGTCCTCATACACATCGTTAAAATAAACATCATTAACATATTTATCTTTATAAATCTCATGAATAAAATAGGTATGATGTAAAAGGATAGATGCAACAATAACAATGAGAATGTATAGATAACATGTCAACAACCTTGTTTTATATATGTGATCACTAGATGAAGTTTCTATAAGAAACCCATCCAATGAAAGTGTATAGATTATTGCATCTTGGAATATGATTTTAGATAATTTGGAGGGGATGGTGATTTGTATGAATAAATATTTCCTTTATCATCAATTAATGTTTCCAATTTTTCATATTTTGAACCAAAACATATAAATGTTTATCATAAGTTGGATATTTTTTTACTACTTTAGTTAAGGTTTCAGAATGATAACAAATTAGTTTTCTTCTTTGCATCAAGACAACCCCCATAACATAGTCACTTGCATTTGTCTCAATCTCAAATGGATGTTGTAAATGTGGGAGTGTTGGGATAAGAGGGGTAGTGATATTTTCTTTCAAATATCAAAGGCTTTTTGATGCTTGCCTCCCCCCGAAAGACTTGTTTGATACTACTCAATGAATGCAAAGGAGATGCAATGAAAGAGAAGTTAGTAATAAAATATCTCCAATATTATACTAAACCAAGAAAGCTTCTAACCTCATTGACATTATTGGTTAAGGCAATTCACGATGACTCTACTTTTACAGGGACCAATTTTTAGATCATAATGTCCTATAATATAACCCAAATAAACTAAAGATGTTTTACCAAATTCACATTTCGACATCTCTCGATATAATCTCTCCTTTCGCAAAACATTCATGAATTTTGAATATGAATAACATGATCTTCCCATATTTCACTAAAAATAAAAATTTAATCTAAGTAGACTATAAAAAATCATCAAATGAAGGGCCTAAAAACATAATTCATCACACAAATGAATGTAGCCGGTGCATTGCGAAATCCAAAAATCATAACAAGCCATTAAAACAATCCCATTTTCGTTTTAAAAATAGTTTTCCAAATATAACCTTTACTAATTATAACTTGATGATAACCACTTCTCAAGTCTAACTTAATAAAATAAATCACATTTTTTAACTGATCTAGTAAGTCATTAATGTGAGGAAGAGGGTACCAATTTTTAGCCACGATCTTATTTAAAGCACGAAAAACAACACACATCCTCCATGTGCCATATTTATTTGGCACTAAGATAATAGGAAAACCACAAGGAGATGAGCTTGGATGAATAAATCCTTTTTCCAACAACTCCATCACCTACTTTTTGATCTCCTCATTCTCGACCATGGAAAATCTATACATGTCAATATTAGGGAGTGGAACATCCTGCAACAAGTGTATCTCATGTTATAATCCTCATTTAGGAGGTAATCCTTGTGGATAGTAAAACACATCATCATAATTAGAAATAATTTTAATAAAATCATCCCAATGTTTAGTATCACAATCATCAAATGCATTGGAATTGTCTTTTTCCTTGACATTTACAACCATGAGTACAAAATACTTGCTTGAATTCACAAGCCTTTTCATTTGTCCTACAGAAACAAGATATAAGCTTGTTTTGATATAATGAACTCTTATGATATATTCAACTCCATATTTATTTTTCCTCCCTATAGAATATTGATTTTTTTATCATAACTTGATAAGGACTTCCCAAAACCATACCAAAAATATCCAAAGGAACAACATCCAATCTACCTCATCAACAAATTTTTTAGTGATGGAAAACCTTAATTTTTATGTCTTGATTACCATTAATTTGACATCATCACTAACCCAACCCAATAGATAAGGCTTAATATGTGGATTAGTTTGAATACCCAATTTCTAACACACTTCCTCCTCAAATCAAGTTAGCACGAGATCCACTATCAAATAGAGTATCAATCTTAGTATGTTTATAAAAAATATAATGGAAAAAATCATTTATTTTTATCATCACGTATAGATTTTTTTAGATGCGAATCATCAATAAATTATCTAGCGTTAGAAGAGAAAGAAGAAGCACAATCTTGTAAACCCATGGTGGTGATTTTTGTTTCATCCCGAATCCAATCCAAGATCTTGTTTTTTATTAAGGGCAAATAGTTTTGAAGGGACTATACCCTGTATACAAAAGGGCTCAAAAGCTAGATAGTAAAGATGAGAGAAGCAGCCCAGAGAAGGGAAAAACAGTCAACCAAGGAAGGCTCAACAGCCAAATATTACAATACAGGTGAAAAAAGGATCTAAATGTACAAAGATCCAGAAAAAAGAAGGCAAGATCAAAAAGGAACCAAAAGAGAAACAACATAAAGAGCCCCGCCACAAAACAGCTCCAGAACCACCCGATGATAGCCACATCGCAGCCAAAAAACAACATCACAACAGCCCTTTACTTGATGGCTCTGTCAATTTTGGTCTTGATAGCTGCTAGTGACATGAAGAAGGCAATGGCAGTGGCCTGAGAGTCTTGTAAATCTGCTTGGGCAATTGCAATGTCCCTTTTCTCTTTAGGGCCCCATATGTCCTCATTAATCCCACTTAAACTGCAAACACTGTGGACATGTTGTTCAATGAAATTATAAATGCTTTTGAGGGCAGACAATATGCAGTCATTTCGGCTTTTAGCATTCCCCAATCTGCCATCTAAGGACTGTAGTTTCTTGAAGACTTCACCAATAACCCCCTCTTCCTCCTCACTTTGAAGGATCCTTTTACCCTTAGCTCTTTCCATGTTTTTTATAGCCCCTTTGAGCTCTTGTATCTCCTTTTCTAATCTGTCCACCCTATCCAGCAATTCCTCCTCTTTGGGCTCCTCCACCGGCTTGCTAATATGCAGGAGGTTTTCAGCTAGTTCCAAGTCTTTGTGGCTCCTTAGGACTCGTTGGGAAGCAGGGATTTTAGCTTTGAGGCTCTTACTTTTCTTGCTGGAGACAACATCTTCATTCTTTCTTTTTAGCAGGGAGGAATGGGAGCAGTGTGGGCAAGTGGAGGTATGGAGGAGGGAGGTGGGATAGGATTCATGGAAGGCAAATGGAGAAATGGCGGTGAATCAAGAGGATAAGGCCCTGGTGCAAAGGGACAACCCTAGAGTGGCTTTGAACTTCCCTTATAGATTTCTCCAGAGTTAATCAGATAGTGAGGAAAGCTGATAATGTTATTTCTACGAAAATGATTCAGAAAAATCAGATGCTTTTGAGGTATAGTCACATATCTTCCTTCAAGGGTAACATACCTTACCACCATTTTGGCCAGTTCATCAAAAGGTTCAGGGATCGACGCCACCTTGAGGCCAGCAGTCATGAACTCAAGATTCTCCCCCTCTTCCAGAAATTTCTTGGTTTCCACCTCCCTGTCTACCTTCTTATTGAAGAATTTTGTGCCTTCCAGGCTGAGGCCCGTGATCTGAGCTATGAGCTCTTCCGTGATTTCCATTTTCATGTTACTATATTTGACTATTCTATTCTTCCAACCCTGGGTGAATTTGATAGAGATGTCTTGGTCGAAGCCTTGGATCCTTTCAATGAAATTAGACAGGCCCCCGATTTGCAGGTAATCCCAAAGCTCCGTGTTCTCTTTCCACTCAGGATTGTGGGTCGGTTCGGTTTTGCATGGCGGCCCCCCCATGTTTCCTCTGCTCCTTTTCCTGTTCTCAACGGTAAAATAGCTACCAATGTGCGGGATAGGCCGAACTTTGATTTTGGTATTTGAATCTTTCCTTCCCGTGAAAGTCAGTTTAATTATTATGCTACACTTGTTATTATTGCCCCACTCCTCGGCTTTCCTCCTATGCCAAGAAATGATGACAACCATGCCCGCACAGATCACAACAATCATCCAAATCTTTTGTGATGTCATCATCATGTACTTGGGGATCCGCTCATTAGCGTCTAAAATATAGCCGTTAGTTATGATTTTCACTGCCATGGAGATCAATGATTATGGATTTATTGACATGAGCAGGCAGAACGTCCCCTCAATCCAAGTTTGAAAGGGATTATTAACACCGAAGTTAGCCAAACCGCCGTAAGGCGACCTATTTCCTTCCCGGTAGGTGTGGGTGATTTGGACATTTTCAAAGCTTTTGCATATATCAATAGCTTCTTCAATATAATCCCTAATAGACTAGCTGGGGTGTTGCTTTTTATTCAGAAGATTGATAATATTTAGAGAATCACCTTCAATTATGATATTTGGAATATTACAATCTCTGGCAAGTCTAATACCCCAAAGAGCCACCATGGCTTTGAATAATGATTAGTCTGTCTGCCCATTTTCCCAGAAAAAGCAGCAACATAATAGCCTCTTTGATCCCTGATGATTCCCCCTCCTCTAGAGTCCCCCGGATTGCCCTTAGAGGCCCCATCAAAATTTAACTTGTGCCAATCAGTGGGGGGTTTAATCCATCGACTGTGTTTCTGTCAGTACCATTGTTATTTCTATTGATAGTGGCAATATTCCATTCAGTCAGAATGCATTCTTCATTCTCCGGGTAGAGTCTATTTTTAGGGGGTTTAAATCTAGCAATATTATCTTGCACAGCAATGATAATTTCCTTATATACTTTGTTACAAGCCTGTCTATTGTTTCTGAAAATACTATCATTACGAGCCTTCCAGATTCTCCACATAGTGTGGGGCAGAACAAGTTGCCATAGCCTTTTCACCATGCAATGTTTGAATGGAGAGCTCCATTGCTCCCAAGCCTGAAGGTAGGTAAGGGGAAAAATCCATCTCAGATTAAATTTTGCAAAAACAAGCTGCCAAATTTTGGAAGCAATCTCACAATGGAGGAATAAATGCTTTATATCTTCAGCCTCTTGCTGACACATGCAACATCTATTCGGCATGATGAATCCCTTCTTGATGAGGTTGTCATTAGTTAGGATCTTGCCATTAATAATTAGCCACCAAAAGAAGTTCACTCTAGGGGTTAGCTCCGGCATCCACAATTTGTGCCACTTAATTTTGCTTGCCATGGATGCAAAGAAAGAATTATATCCTGCTTTAACAGTGTAATCCCCATCAAAAGAATCTTTCCAGATGAGCTCATCCTTAAGATTTTGATTACTTATATGGATTAGGGAAAGTTGATTCTGGAGAGATATAATATCAGCCTGAATATTATCATTCTCCACTTTTAGCTGCTTCCATTTTCTTTTGTTTCCATCCCTCTCAATGTACCCCGGATTTTGTGTCCATACTTTGCAATTAAGCTATCTTTAATATGATCATAATTAGAAATCCAATTAGAATCCGTCCACTTATCGAGTCACCCGTTTTATGTTTTTCCCATCTCCAAGCTTCCAGCTGCACCCCTGAGAGAGAATGTGTCTGCTGCGTAGAAGGTTGTTCCAGAAAATAGAACCACTCGGAAGGGACTGATCATAAATGAAGGAAATCTTGTTTTGATTTGAAATATATTTGATCTTAATCAGCTCGTCCAAGTCTGTGCTCTTTATAAGCCTCCATCCTAAGTTTGCGATAAAGGGAAGTACTCATATGTTTTATATCCGTGATGTTTAACCCCCTAGTCTCTTAGGTTTACAAACCTTCCCAAGCCACAAGATGATATCTGAATCATCCTCGATCACCGTGCCCACGATGAAGTGTTTTTGAATCTTCTCAATGCTTTGTTCATCACAATTTGTAGAGCATCTTGAACATTGATAGTATGTAGATAGGCAAGTTTTGAAGCGTGCTTTTGACCATTAATTTGACATCATCACTAACGGCTCCTTTCTAGCCAATAGATATATCTTAATATGTGGATTCCATACCTTTGAATAATCTTGCCAATTTCTAAACAACCTCCTAAAGTAAGTAGGCTGGTAGAGATCCACTATCCTAAATGTTAGCGTATCTTTCTTAGCCTGTTTATAAGAAATAAATATAATGTGGAAAAAAGGAAATTTATTTTTATCATCACGTATAGATTTTTTAGATGTCGAATCATCAATAAATTATCTAGCGTTAGAAGAGAAAGATCAAGCACAATCTTGTAAACCCATGGCGGTGATTTTTGTTTCATCACGAGAATCCAATCCAAGATCTTGTTGAACCATGACATTTGTCTTATTTTCCTTCTTATTCATATATGTTTTTGGTTTCAATTACGGATGTAATTTCCAACACTTAGACACACCATGATTCTTTTGAAATTGTTTTCAAATAGTCTTCTCGCTTCCTTCTTAGTCGTAGAATTAATTTTTTTCTCCTAAACTTTGTCTTTTTGATCTTTTCTCTTTAATTTCGGATTGCTTGTTCTTGATTTAAAAAATGAATCTTAAGACATTTTCCCTCTTGTTTACAAATGATTATCTTTCACACACACCATATCAAGATTAGTAGGATTAAACACAAGAACCATATTTCTCAAATAACTATCAACCCACCAATGTATTTGAAGTGTTTCTTATGTATGCAGAGAAAATAACCAAAATAAGGGCCCTTTTTCTAAAGTCTTGTGTATAATCCTGAACACTTTGCCCCTTAATTTTCCATAAAATTTTCCAATCCATCATATCTTATTGCATATAACAAAAAGGATAAAATTACTTTATTAATTCGAAACAAATTCAGTCCAAGGTGAAACTGTATTACCTTGTTTTCTTGTACTCTCTTGTAGCTTACTCTCCCACCAAATGAGTATTGTTCCACCCATTCAAAGAGTATCCAAGTGAAGTTTTACCTCATCCTCAACAATTTTTGAACCCTGCAATATACTTAAATTTCATTGATCCAATTATCCAATTTCTCTACATTAAGCTCTCCATTATACATTGACGATTCAAACTTAATATCCAATTTCAGGAAGGAAGATAAGTTTTTACCATCTTTGGAAGATGGAGAATTGGGATTAGTTGAGAAGATGATCCTTCCCTTTCTATTTTCTTACCTTGTGAAGCTTCTTTCTCAAACCGCTTTCTACGATCACGGTATAATTCCTCCACCATTTAACTCATCTGCATGAAGGATTGACAAAAATAATCATCTTGTTTCTCAGCCATATTTTGTAGTTATCATAGCCAAAATGAATAATTGTGCTCCTTTTAGATAAAATGAGGGTGAAATTGAGGACATGATAGCTAAGCCCACAATTATTTATTTTGGCAAATAATTAAATATTGGAATAGTTTAAAATTTTAGAAATTTAATCTCACATGCACAAAGTGGGTTGGAGAAATTAGCATATAAAAGGAAATTGGTTTGCAAGTAGGAGGCCTAGGCATGTTTCCTCAAAAAGAGTGTGTCGAACCTAATCCGAGAGATCCCGACTAGTACATAACATGCTCCACTTGTCTGAACACAAGTGTCAAAGACCAGAGGATAACCACAACCTTATTTTCCACCATTTTCCACTTTTCAAAAGATGATTAGTCCACTTGGTGATCTTTCACGGGTCCAAATCACCTCATTACTGTGTAACTTTTTACCAGTTGGGCTAAAATTTCAGCACACAATATATTTCACATATGACCTCTGTTTTCCATGTTCCGCATACCGTCAGAAATCTCTCAATGGGATCTATAAAATAAAATTATTTGCAAATCGAATTTAAATAATAGATCGGTTTTCTTAGTAGAGATCCTCTCGGGATCACACCTCCCCACTAAGAAAATTTTGGACCTCCAAAAGGATTTTCAATTAGTAATGAGGTGAGGGTATTTATCCCTCACCTTTCCATTTTCCATCCATTTTTCCTTATTTGGGTGTATCCATTTTAGACCCACATGAATATATTCAACATATCCTCTTCGTGAAGTATGCACCTTCTTATCAAGCATTGTATCTTCCTGTAACTCATTAAGATGCTTAAGAGAAAAATAATCAACAAATTACATATATACACTCACGATCATGATCAATAATAATTGGTGGCTCATACAATTTTAGATTTTAAAATTAAAAACTGAATAAATCTACATGTAAGGTGGTAATTCCAATTAGAAACAATTATTACCCATTTTTTCTAATATCATAAAAGGACCATATTGGATTGGTTTTAACTTATTTCCTTCATCTGTCATCACTCTTTGTTGAGGTGAATCCAAATTAGATCACCTACTTATAATTGGTGATCAAATAGATGTTTATCATGCATAACCTTGTATTTTGCTTGATTTTCTCCAATTTCTCTTAGACAAAATTATGAACTAACTGTATTTTCTGCACAAAGTTTTTTTGGCTTTATCAATGTCACTATGTCCATCAACAACATATTCTTATCCTAAAGAGAAATCCAAAGGAGATTTAGGCAGATAACCATAACAAGTCTCAAAAGGAGACTTCATAGTAGAAGAATGAAGTGCCCATTGTAGGTATACTAAATGTAATACAAATTTTCAT
Source organism: Taxus wallichiana var. yunnanensis (assembly GCA_018340775.1). Classification (NCBI taxonomy): domain Eukaryota; kingdom Viridiplantae; phylum Streptophyta; class Pinopsida; order Cupressales; family Taxaceae; genus Taxus; species Taxus wallichiana. The sequence continues at coordinate 640,900,797 of CM031243.1, forward strand.
CATATAACATGGGATGTTTGGAACAATATCCTTGAAGCAAATGTACCACTGTGTGGTTGATGACCCTAGTTTGACCATTGGTCTGTGGATGAAATGCAATGATCTTCTTGAACTTGACATCCATCAATTCCTACAAAGTTGACCAAAATTCTCCAAGAAAATGAGAGTCCCGATCAAATATAATAGAAGTGGGTAAACCAAAATAAACCCATTCATGTTGGAAGAACAAATGTGCAGTCCCTTCACCAGTAATAGTTTTAGTACAAGGAATTAGCATACACATATTTCTAAATCTATCCACCACCACATATAAATAATCATGTTTTCTTCGTGACATAGGAAAGCCTCCTACAAAGTCTATAGAAATAATTTCCCAAGGAAAGGTAGGGACATGGAGAGGAATATAAAGTCCCAAATTCTTGTTTCTAGGCTTGCGTATGGCACAAAGAACACATCCCTTAATATACTTGGGAACATTTTCTTGCATTTGAGGCTAATAAAAATACATTTGTAAATGTGAAAATGTCTTAACAACACAAAAATGACCAGAAATAAAAGAAGTATGAGCTTCCCTAATCATGTGAACTCTTTCATTTTGAGGAATACAAATTTTACCCAAGTGATATAAGAGTCCATTTTTCACATGATAGTCCAATTCTTCTACCTATTTACCACTCATCAAGTCTTCATACACATCCTTAAAATCAACATCATTAACATATTTCTCTTTATAAATCTCATGAAGAAAATAATTATGTTGTAAAAGGATAGATGCAACAATAACAAGATGTCTAGATAACATGTCAACAACCTTGTTTTATATACGTGATCACTAGATGAAATTTCTGTAAGAAACCCATCCAACAAAAGTGTATAGATTATTGTAGCTTGGACTATGATTATAGATACTAGAGGGGATGGTGATATGTATGAATAAATCTTTCCTTTATCATGAATTACTGTTTCCAATTTTTCATACTTTGAAACAAAACATATAAGTGTTTATCATAAGTTGGATATTTTTTTACTACTCTAGTTAAGGTTTCAGAATGATAACAAATTAGTTTTCTTCTTTGCATCATGACAACCCCCATAACATAGTCACTTGCATCCGTCTCAATATCAAATGGATGTTTTAAATGTGGGAGTGTTGGGATAGGAGGGGTAGTGATCTTTTCTTTCAGTGTATCAAAGGATTTTTGATACTTGCCTCCGCACTGAAAGAATTGTTTGATACTAGTCAATGAATGCAAAGGAGATGCAATGAAAGAGAAGTTAGTGATAAAATATCTCCAATATTTTACTACACCAAGAAATCTTCTAACCTCATTGACATTATTGGGTTAAGGCCAATTCACAGTGACCTCTACTTTTACAGGGCCAATTTTCAGATCACAATGTCCTACAATATAACCCAAATAAACTAAATATGTTTTACCAAATTCACATTTCGACATCTCTCGATATAATCTCTCCTTTTGTAAAGCATTCATGAATTTTTGAATATGAATAACATGATCTTCCCATAGTTCACTATTTTTTTTTCATCTAAGTAGACTATAACAAAATCATCAATGAAGGGCCTAAAACATCATTCATCACATGCATGAATGTATCCGTGCATGGCGCAATCCAAAAATTATAACAATCCATTAAAACAATCCTAGTTTTTGTTTTAAAAATAGTTTTCCAAATATCACCTTCATTAATTATAACTTGATGATAACCGCTTCTCAAGTCTAACTTAATAAAATAAATTGCATTTTTCAACTGATTCAGTAAGTCATGAATGTGAGGAAGAGGGTACAAATTTTTAGCCACGATCTTATTTAAAGCACGAAAAATCAACACACATCCTCCATGTGCCATATATATTTGGCACTAAGATAATAGGAAAACCATAAGGAGATGAGCTTGGATGAATAAATCCTTTTCCAACAACTCCATCGGCTGATTTTTGATCTCTTCATTCTCGACCATGGACAATCTATACATGAAAATACTAGGGAGTGGAACATCCTACAACAAATGTATCTCATGTTGTAATCCTCATTTAGGAGGTAATCCTCGCGGATCCTGAAAAACATCATCATAATTAGAAATAATTTTAATAAAATCATCCCTATGTTTAGGATCACAATCCTCAAATGCGTTGGAATTTTCTTTTTCCTTGGCATTTATAGCCATGAGTACAAAATACTTTCTTGAATTCACAAGCCTTTTCATTTGTCTTACAGAAACAAGAGATAAGATTGTTTTGATATGATGATATCTTATGATATATTCAACTCCATATTTCACAAGCACATATTTATTTTCCTCCCTATAGAATATTGATTTTTATCATAAAGATAAGGACTTCCCAAAACCATACCACAAATATCCAAAGGAACAACATCCAAGATCTACCTCATCAATGAATTTTTTTGTGATGGAAAACCTTAATTTTTAAGTCTTGATGACCATTAGCTTGACATCATAAAAAAACCAACCTAATGGATAAGGCTTAATATGTGGCTTAGTTTGAATACCCAATTTCTAAACAACCTCCTCTGAAATCAAGTTAGCTTTGACATCCACTATCAAATAGAGTATCAATCTTAGTATGTTTATAAATAAATATAATGTGGAAAAAATCATTTATTTTTTCTCATCACATATAGATTTTTTTTAGATGTAGAATCATCAATAAATTATCCAGCGTTAGAAGAAAAAGAAGAATCACAATCTTGTAAACCCATGGTGGTGATTTTTGTTTCATCACCAGAATCCAATCCAAGATCTTGTTAAACCATGACATTTGTCTTATTTTCCTTCTTATTCATATATGTTTTTGGTTTCAATTCCACGGATGTAATTTCCAACACTTAGACACATCATGATTCTTTTGAAAATGTTTTCAAATAGTCTTCTCATCTTCCTTCTTAATTGTAGAATTAATTTTTTGCTCTCTAAACTTTGTCTTTTCGATCTTTTCTCTTTAATTTGGATTGCTTGTTCTTGATTTTTCAAAATGAATCTTAAGACATTTTCTCTCTTGTTTACAAATGAGTAGCTTTTACACACACCATATCAAGATTAGTAGGATTAAACACAAGAACCATATGTCTCAAATAACTATGCTGAACCCACCAATGTATTTGAAGTGTTTCTTATGTATGCGGAGAAATAACCAAAATAAGGGCCCTTTTTCTAAAGCCTTGTGTATAATCCCGAATACTTTGCCCCTTAATTTACCATAAAATTTTCCAATCCATCATATCTTATTGTATATAACAAATAGGATAAAATTGATTTATTAATTTGGAAACAAATTCACCAAGTTGAAATCTGTATTACCTTGTTTTCCTGCACTCTCTCTTGTAGTTACTCTCCCACCAAATGAGTATTGTTCCACCCATTCAAAGAGTAACCATGTGAAGTTTTACCTCATCATCAACAATTTTTGAACCTGCGAATATAATTCAATTGCTTGATCCAATCATCCAATTTCTCTACATTAAGCTCTTCATTATACATTGGCAATTCAAACTTATATCCAATTTCGGGAAGGAAGATATTTTTATACCATCTTTGGAAGAGGGAGAATTGGGATTAGTTGGAGAAGATGATCCTTCCCTTTTTTTTCTTACCTTGTGAAGCTTCTTTCTCCAACGCTTTCTATGATCACAATATATAATTACTCCACAATTTAATTCATATGCATGAAGGATCAAGAAATAATCATCTTGTTTCTCGGCCATAGTTCCACACCGTGAATGCCTCAATCTAACTTAGGGATCAAATTTTGCTAATGTTCCTTCACCATGACTTGAGCGGGAATTTGTTAACATACACCAAAAACTTAAATTACAAAATAATGGTTAATTTTATAGCTAAATCATGCTTTGGTACCAAAATGATCCATAATCATATGTAATTAAAATTATGAAATCCCACAAAATTACACTTAATAACGATTAAAAATGGATGTTTAAAATAAATGCATTTTTATTTTAATTATTTAATTAAATTTAAATTATAAATAACTTATTAAAACTATATTCCAAAGAGAAAATTAAAACTCCAAGAACACGCAAGTTGTTAATGGAGTTCAACAATTTTTCTATGTCTCTAGGTCCTTTAAAAAGACCGATGTATTTAAAATAATTGCAAAAATACCTTATAAGAGGTTTCACAATTTAAAAATCTCCAAAACATGCTTAGGAGTCTCCTCTTTGCAAATAAACTTCAATCAAATCCTCCAAATTAGATTTCTAATGTGTAAAATCTCACTAGAAGACTCTTTCTTACATAGTCTCTAAGTAAATACATTTTAAATAAAGCAGGCTTCCTTTATAGTGTTTCATAGCCCATGGTGCATTAGCTAAGTGCTTATTATTTTAGTCTCAAGACCACAATTCAAATCCCATATGGGGCGCTCCATCCATATCTCATTTGATATCTTTGACCATTTATCCCACATTGGGCACACAGGGATATGTTAAGTAGTTTATATGTAATGACGTGTATATAAATGTTGGCTTACAAGCCAATTTTAATGGAAATTATAAAGTCCTTGGGTTGAAATGTAATGTGCTAAGGTTGGGTGCACAGACTATTGAGTGGGAATTGTGGCCATAATGAATTGGCATGTTAATGTGGTGAGTTAGTAGACTTAAGCGTTGATTATGTTGTGGTAAATAATTAAATATTTGAATAGTTTAAAATTATGGAAATTTAATCCCATATACATAGTGGGTTGGAGAAATTAGCATACAAAAGGAAATTGGTTTACAAGTAGATGTGAAGTAAGGAGGCCAAGGTACCTCTACTCAAAAAGAGTGTGTCAAACCTAGATGAGGGCCCCGACTAGTAAATAGTGGGTCCACTTGTTTGAACACGAGTGTCAAATCTTGGAGGAGGATAAAAACCTTATTTTACACCCTTTTTCCACTTGTTATAAGCCGATTAGTCCACCTAACAATATTGCAAAGGTCCACATCAAAGCAAAGCGAGTAGTTTTTACCACCTGGACTAAAATCTCAACATGCAATATATTTCGAGATAGAACCCTTTTTTCTATACCTTTAGAAAGATCTTGATGAGATATATGAAATAAAATTATTTACAACTGAATTTTAATGATAGATCGATGTTTTTCAACATAGATCCTCCCCGATCACTCCTCCCCACCGAGAAAATTTTTGACTCTAAAAGGATTTTAAATTGGTAATGATGTGAGGGTATTTCTCCCTCACATTTCTAGTTTCCATCATTTTTTTACTTATTTGGGTGAATCCATTTTATACCCACATGAAGATATTTAACATCTCCTATTCGTGAAGTCTACGCCTTCATGTCAAGCATTTTATCTTTCGTAACTCATTAAGATACTCAAGAGAAAAATCATCAACAAATTACATATATACAATCTCATCATGATAAATAATCATTGGTGGCTCATACAATTTTAGATTTTCAACATTCACAATTGAATAATTTTTCATGTAAGGTGTTAATTCTAACTGGAAATCATTATTACCCATTTGTTTGAATATCCAAAAAAACCATACCAGATTGGTTTCAACTTCTTTTCTTCACCTGTCAGTAGCTCCTTGCTGATGTAAAGCCAAACTAGATCACCTACTTGAAATTGGTGATCAAATTGGTGTTTATCATGCTTAGCCTTATATTTTGATTGAATTTTCTTCAATTTCTCTCAAACTAATGAACTAACTATATTTTCTGCATAATTTTTTTGGATTTATTAGTGTCACTGCATCCATCAACAACAAATTCTTTTCTTAAAGAGAAATCCAAAGGACCAAAGGAGATTTAGGAAGATAACCATAACAAGTTTAAAAAGGAGGTTTCATAGTAGAAGAATGAAGTGCTCAGTTTTATGCATGCTACACATAATAAAAATGTTCATCCCATAACTTGGGATATTTAACACAATATCCTCGAAGAAGATGTACCACAGTGAGGTTGACGACCTTAGTTTGACCACTTTGGTCCATGGATGAAGTGAAGTGCTTTTCTTGGGCTTGGTGTTCATAGATTCCTAAAAATTTGACCAAAATTCTCCAAGAAAACAATAGTCCCGATAAGAGATTAATAGAATCGGGTAAAGAAAAATGAAACCATACGTGTTGGAAGAAAAAATGTGTACTCCCTTCACCTGTAATAGTTTTAGTATAAGGAATTAACACACACATCTTGATAAATCTATCCACCACCATGTATAAATAATCATGTTTTCTTCTTGCATAAGAACACATCCTATAAAATCCATGAAAATACTTTCCCAAGGATGGGTAGAGACATGGAGAGGATTACAAATCCCCAACTCCATGTTACTAGGCTTTCTTATGGCACAATGAACACATCCCTTAATATACTTGCAACATTTTCTTACATTCGAGGCCAAGAACAATACATTTGTAAATGTGCAACTAACTCACCAACACAAAAATGACCAGAAATAAGAGAAGTATGAGCTTCCCTAATCATGTGCACTTTTTCATTTTGAGGAATAATTTTTTTACCTTTTTAGATAGAGGATTGTTCCCTGAATGGGATTCCTGTCCTATGGCCAAAATGAGGTGATTGTAATGTGCCTCCTCCTTAAGGTGTGATAACACTACTAGGTGTTGAATGAGTTGTTACGAATAGTACCAAGTGAATTGCATCAAGTGAAATTAGATGATTGCTCATTCTTAGAAACATGGTGCTCTATATAAATATCATCCCCTCACCTTTACTAGCTCTAAAATCATCCTTTCATGGAATCAAATTCATGATTCTCGTACATGCTTTTGCTCATATGTCTCTTATAGAGACAAACGATGGCTTAATACTTCACAAATAATGGTCCTTGATAACTCGGTGACATGAATAGCTCATTTTAGCTTGTTCTGAAGGGTGTTCAATTAACTACAAAATGGCCAAAAATGCCTTTTTAGGCCTTCAAAGGAAGTAGTCTCTCATAAAAACTAAATGAGTTGATCGATCACCTTAAACACTATTCCCTACACACTGAAACATGTTGAATGATATTTTTAGGAATTTCCTTTGGGTGAGGGTTTATGATTTAGGGTTTAGGGTTTAGGGCTAAGGGTTTAGGACTCAAGGTTTAGAGTTTAGGGTTTAAGGTTTAGTGTTTAAGGCTCATAGTTCAAATTTTAGGGTTTAGGGCTTAGGGCTTAGGGTTCATGGTTTAGGGTTTATGGTTTAGGGTTTAGAATTTTGGGTTAAGGGTTAAGGGTTAAGGGTTTTTAGGGTTTATGGCTCAAGGTTCAAGGCTTAGGGTTTAGGGGTCAAGGTTGAGGGTTTAGGGTTTATGGTTTAAGGTTCATGGTTTAGGGTTTAGGGATCGACTGGTTGAGGTTTAGGGTTTAGGGTTGAGATTTGAGGTTCGGGGTTTAGGGTTTAGGGTTTAGTTTTTAGGGTTTAGGGTTGAGGGATTAGGGTTTACAGTTTGGGGTTTAGAAGTTAGGGTTTAAGGTTTATGGTTGAGGATTTAGGGTTTATGGTTCATGGTTTAAGAGTTAGGGTTTAAGGTTTAAAGGTCGGTTCGGTTTAGGGTTTAGGGTTTAGGGATCGGGTTAAGGGTTAAGGGTTTAGGGTTGAGGGTTTATGTTTAAGGGTTCAAGGTTTAGGTTTTGGCTTAGGGCCTAGGGTTCAGGGATTAGGGTTTAAGTTTTAAGGCTCAAGGTTTAGGGTTTAGGGGTCAGGGTTTAGGTTTTAGGGTTTATGGTTTATGGTTTAGGATTTAGGGCTTAGAGTTTAGGGTTTAGGGCTTAGGGTTTAAGGTTTAGTTCTCGGTTTAAGGTTTAGGGGGTTAAGGATTTAGGGTTTATGGTTTATGGTTTATGGTTTATGGTTTAGTTAGGGTTTAAGGTTTAAAGGTCGGGGTTCAGGTTTAGGGAAAAGGGTTCAGGGTTTAGGGTTTAAGGCTTGAGGTTTAGGGTTTAGGTTTTAGGGTTAAGGGTTTAGGTCACGAGTTCAGGGTTTAGGGTTTAGTGTTTAGGGATTAGGGTTTAGGGTTTAGGGTTTAGGGTTTAGGGTTTAGGATTTAGTGCTTGGGGTTTAGAGTTTAGGGTTTAGGGTTTATGATTTAGTTTTTTAGGGTTTAGGGCCTTTAGGATTTAATATTTAGGCCTCGGTTTATGGTTTAGGGTTTAGGGGTTTAGGGTTTAGGGTTAGGGTGCATGGTTTAAGGTTTATGACTCGGGTTTACGGGTTTAGAGTTACGGGTTTAAGGTTTAGGGGTTAGAGATCAGGGCTCTAGATTTAGGGTTTAAGGCTCAGGGTTTAAGGTTTAGGGTTTAGGGCTCAAGGATTAGGGTGTAGGGTTCAAGGCTTAAGGCTTAGGGTTTATGGTTTATGTATTAGGGTTTAGGGTTCATGGTTTATGGCTTAATATTAAGGGTTCAGAGTTACTAGGTTTAAGGTTTGGAGGTTAGAGCTTGGGGCTATGGATTTAGTATTTAGGTTTTATGGCTTAGGGCTCAGGGTTTAGGGTCTAGGGTCAAGGGTTTAGGGTTATGGGTTTAGGGTTTAGGTTTTAGGGTTTAGTATTTAGTGTTTAGGGTTTAGGATTTATTATTTTGGTTTTATGGTTTAGGGTTTATAGTTTAGGGTTAAGGTCTCATGGTTGAGGGTTAAGGGTTTAGGTCACAGAGTTCAAGGTTCATCAAATTTGTAGGCAGAACATTCAAAGAGAGTCATCAAAATTTGATGTTTTTCATCTGTTGATATTTTAAAGGAGGGAAATGTCATATTCCTAACTATCCAATCCTTCCAAAGACCCTAGTAGTCCTCAATCCTTGGATGTACAGGGAGACATTATTACTTGGCTTCCATTTATAATGATAAAGATATTTGTAAATTCGTGTTATGACCTCTAAATCTATATGAATTTCAAGTTGCTTGGAAATCACATCACACCCTTCACTAGGATTGATGACTACCCCTATCTTTTTGTTCAAGGGATTTTGAAAACATCCATGGGTTTATCATATAAGGAATTATCAATGAATGGAAGGTCACTAAGTCGTAGGCCAGGTAACTCCCATTTAGAACTAAACAAGAAATATTTACTAGGTGATTGATAACCCCTTAGTGTTCTTAGCCATTCCCCTATTTCTATGCTTATTTTGAACACTTTAGGAAGTTATATCAAATTTACTATCCATTCTAGTAGAACACTTGAACTTTATCTTTCTCTCGGAGGAGAGGATACTACAGAAATTCAATTATGATCCTACACCTCTGCATTGATATATTCTCTATGTTTCTTTTGTTTCCTTTAAGATTAATTTTTTTATTGTGATGGTTATTTTTTCCAGCTTCCAATGGGTCATCTTGGCTTGCATAATACCATACATGGAAATATGAGAAATGTGAAATTTGTTTCAGAGTGTGAATAAATTTACATTCAAGAGCGCAAGTATATGTGGGGAGAAACAAGTTTGGAAGAGATGTGTAATATATGCATTACAAGGCACAAGGTAGATGTCATATCCATTTAGTTACTTTTCCCACCTCTCATAAACAAGGTAGTTCTATAAGTAGACTCAATGATGGTTCTAGGCATGAGACTAGGAAATATTGATGAAATATGGTTTGGGGTTTAGGGTTTAGGGTTTAAGGTTTAGGTTTAGGTTTAGGGTGTTATGGTTTAGGATTTAGGTTTTAGGTTTAGGGTTTAGGGTTAAGTGTTTATGGTTAGGGTTTACGGATCGAGGTTAAGGATTTAGGGTTTAAGGTTTAGGGTTTAGGGTTTATGGTTTATGGTTTAGGGTTTAGGGTTTAGGGATTAGGATTTAATGTTTAGGGATTAAGGTTTAGGGTTTATGGTTTAGGATTTAATGTTTAGGGATTAAGGTTTAGGGTTTATGGTTTAGGATTTAATGTTTAGGGATTAAGGTTTAGGGTTTATGGTTTAGGGCTCTGGGGTTTAGGTTTTAGGGTTTAGGGCTTAAGGTATATGGTCTAGGGTTTAGGGTTTAGATTTTAGGGCTCAGGGATAAGGGTGTAGGGTTCAAGGCTTAGGGTTTAGGGTTTAGGATTCAATGTTTAAGTTTTACGTTTAGGGTCAGGGTTTAGGGTTTAGGATTTAGTTTTTATGGTTCAGGGTTTAGGGTTTAGCATTTAGGGCTCATGGTTCATGGTTTAGGGTTTAGGGTTTAGGGCTTATGGCTTAGGGTTTAGGGCTTAAGGCTCATGGTTTAGGGCTCATAGGTAAGGGCTGAATGTTTAAGGTTTAGGGTTTAGGGTTTAGGTTTTAGGGTCTAGGGATCATGGTTAAAGGTTTAGGGTTTAGGGTTTAGGGCTCAAGGTTTACAATTTAGTGTTTAGGTTTATGGCCTATGGTTTAGGGTTTTAATTGTAGAAGTTAAACGCTAAAAGATTTAGGTTGAATGCTGAAATCTTAAAAATTACCTATGTACTGACCAAATTATACTTTAAAAACTATCTCCTAAACCATGACTCATGGAGCTATGAGACTAATTCCATAAGGTGCAGAGTGACCCTAATTTCTTATATTTACATAAAAAATTTAAATTATAAGAAATAATAAAATATAAATAATAATAAATGAAAAGCTTTTACTTATGTAACATGCATACATGTTTTGTGTTTTCTTTTTCCCAAGCCATGCCTCAAGGCTTGGGATCCGGTTTGGATCCCCAAGCCCGAGGCATGGACCTGCACAAACACAACAAACAACGTGTTTTTACAAGAAAATGTAAAAATGCCACTTCCTCTATGATAAATCAAAATAAAACAATCAATCCATTTTAAAAAAATATACCATGACGTAGAGAAGAGTCTCTTCTTTCTAAAAATATAATTTTTAAATTTTCTGACTAATATAAGGTTTCCATATTATTTATTTTCTAACTATGCCTTTTTATAGCTATTTTTGAAGTGTAAATATGTCTATTTTCATGGTGTATATTTTTTTGGGTGATCAAAATTTTAAAAAAATTATACTAGCCTAGACTAGGCATAATTCTATACATATTTAAAAAAAAAATCTAATTTTGATATTTTTGAGGTAGTTGGGGGTAATGGGTTGGAGCTCCATTATTTTTCAAAACATAAAATTTATGTACTAGAAAAATCATAAATAAAAAAATATTCGCTAAAAAAATATAAAAAAAAATGGAACCCAAACTAGATACTCCTAGCTATCTTTCTACCAAAGGGTTTTCAAAAATACTAAATGGTGCTAAAAAAATGGTGGGGGCACGAAAGTCACTCTATTATGTTTTTTTAACAAAAACAGGAGCATCTGTTGGTATTTTAGTTGTTTGACCCACTTAAACTTATCTGTTTTCAATAAAATTTAGTAGCATAGAAACTAGATTCAAAATACTATGATTAACATTTCTACAACATCTTCTAATTTTGAGTGTAACTATTTCAAAAAAATTGTACAAGTGAAGACCCCCTTTTGGCCCCCCAACTTGGTGCACTTACCCAGTGAAGGTTTCAGAATGATAACAAACTTGTTTTCTTATTTGCATCAAGACAACCTCCATATCATAGTCACTTGCATCCATCTCAATATCAAATGGCTGCGATAAATATGGAAGTTGTAGGACAAGAGTGGTAGTGATCTTTTCTTTCAACGTATTAAAGGATTTTTGATGCTTGCCTCCCCACTGAAAGAACTATTTGATATTGGTCAATGAATGTAAAAGAGATGCAATGAAAGAGAATTTAACAATACAATTTCTCCAATATTATACTGAACTAAGAAATATTCTAACCTCAGTGACATTTTTGGGTTTAGGAAAATTCATAATGACCTCTACTTTTGTAGGATCAATTTTCAGTTCATCATGTCCTACAATATAACCCAAATAAACTAAATATGTTTTACCAAATTCACATTTAGAAATGTTCAGATAAAATTTAACCTTTCGTAAAGTATTCATGACTTTTTGAATATGAATAACATGATCTTCCCATGTTTCACTAAAAATAAAAATGTCATCTAAGTAGACTATAAAAAAATCATCAATGAATGGCCTAAAAACATCATTAATCACACACATGAATGTAGATGGTGCATCATACAATCCAAAGGCATAACAAGCCATTCAAACAATCCCTAATTTGTTTTAAAAGAAGTTTTCCAAATACCACCTTCATTAATTATAACTTGATGCTAACCGTTTCTCAAGTCTAACTTAGTAAAATAAACTAAAATTTTCAAATGATCCTATAAATCATCAATGTGAGGAAGAGGATACTGATTTTTAACCTGTGATCTTATTTAAAGCACAAAAATCAACACACATCCACCACGTGCCATATTTATTTGGCACTAAGATAATAGGGGAACCATAAGGAGATGAGATTGAACTAATATCTCCTTTTTCCAAAAAATCCATCACCTACTTTTCAATATCCTCATTCTCAACCATGAAAAATCTATACATGCCAATATTAGGTAGTGGAGCATCCTGCAAAAAATGTATCTCATGTTGTACTCCTTGTTTAGGAGGTAATCCTTGTGGATCTTGAAACACATCATCATAATTAGAAATAATTTTAATCAAATCATCTCTATGTTTAGGACCACAATCCTCAAATGCCTTGGACTTATCTTTTTCCTTGGACTTTACAACCATGAGTACAAAATAATTTCTTGAATTCACAAGCCTTTTCATTTGTCCTACGAAACAAGAGATAAGCTTGTTTTGATACGATGAGATCTTACAATATATTCAACTCCATCTTTCACAAACACATATGTATTTTCCTCCCTATAGAAGATTGTTTTTCTATCATAAAGATAAGGACTTCTCAAAACCATACCAAAAATATCCAAAGGAACAACATCTAGATCTACCTCATCAATGAAATTGTCACAGAATGGAAAACCTTAGCATGCAAGTCTTGAGTACTTGCAACTTGGCATCATCACAAACCCAACCCAATGGATAAGGATTATGATGTGGCTTAGTTTGAAGGAAAATTTATTAACAACCTCATCTTAAATAAAGTTAGCTTGAGATCCATTTTCAGATGGAGTATCAATCTTAGTATGTTTAGAAATAACTCTAATGTGGAACAACTCATTTATTTTTTCTCATCATGTATAGATTTTTATTTAGATGAAGAAGCAACAACATATGAGCTAGTGTTATAAGAGGAAGAAGACGTACAACCTTGTAATCCCATGGATGTGATTTTTGTTTCATCACCGTAATCTGATCCTAGATCTTATTGAACCATGGAATTTTCCTTCTTTTCCTTCTTATTCAAATATATTTTTAGTTTCAATTCGGTATGTAATTTCCAACACTTAGACACATCATGATTCTTCTGAATTTTTTTACAAATAGGATTTCCACCTTCCTTCTTAATCGTAGAAGTAGTTTTTTTCTTACCCTTTCTTGAAATTTATCTCGTCGAAGTTTTCTCTTTACTTTCTAATTGATTGTTCTTCCTTTTGAAAAAAATCTTTAGACATTTTCCATCTTTCTTCAAAATGAGTAGTTTACACACACACACACAGACATATCAAGATTATTAGGATTAAGAGCGAGAATCATATATCTCAAATAACTATACAACCCAACCAAAATATTTCAACAATGTTTCTTATGTATAGAGAGAAATACCCAAAATAAGAGACCTTTTTCTAAACTCTTGCGTATGATCCTGAATACTTTTCCCCTTAGTTTTCCTTAAAATTTTCCAATCCATCATAACTATTATCCAATTTTCCCCCTCAGGAAAAGTTTGATCAAACACGACCTTCCACACTAGAGAAACAAAGAAAGCTAACTCGGTAAGTCAAAATCAAGCCCAGAGCGAGTCGACTTGAAGAATTCAGAGCAGGCTCGCGGGCAAGGCCAAGTGTCCAACCATTGCAACTTCAAGAGTGAAAGGAGGGGGTAAAATCTTGAAATCCCGTAGGGTTTCCACGTGGAGCTAACTATAGAGGTCCCACTTGAAAAGGGGTTTTGACATTATATATAGTGGGGCCCTTTACTCACCCAAAGGAACAAAGTAACATGTTTGCAGATGATGCTAACTGTCGGTACATCACATTTCCAGGACCCTAAAAGGTAGAAAAATCTTAAGAATGCGTGGGGCTTCCACGTGGATCTTTCATGGATAGAATCCAAACCCAAGGTAGTTTGAAAAGATTGGCGGAAGGTCAATTCAATGAAAGATGAATCCCACCAAGAATTTTAAATGCTTAGATATTTTAAAATATTGTTCACTCGAGGCCCAAATTGGCTAAGTATAAAAAGGCCAACGGAAGCCTCCACATGTCTCTTTGGTGCACCTTTGGTATGATGCTTAAAATAAATATTCCCAAACGAGCACAAGATCTCCACGTGGTCAAAGCCTCGAAAAGTTGTACCGTTTTGAAAATTCTAAGCATGGGAAGAGCCAATGAAGCCTCCACGTGCCTCATCAATGTAATTTCAAAGGTAAACTCCAAAGGCAGGTCCCCAAACGAGTGCAGGCTCTCCACGTGGTTGGAGTGCTCAAGAAAGTTGCACCGATTGTTGAAAAGTCTAAGCATGGGAAGAGCCAGTGGAAGCCTCCACGTGCCTCATTAACACAACTTCAAAGGTAAAATCCAAAGGTAGGTCCCCAAATGAGCGCATGCTCTCCATGTGGTCAAAGCTTGAGAAAGTTGTACTGGTCGTTGAAAAGTCTAAGCATGGGAAGAGCCAACAAGCCTCCACGTCCTCATCAATGCATATTCAAAGGTAAAATCCAAAGGAAGGTCCCCAAACGAGTGTAGGCCCTCCATGTGTCTAGGGTCAACAATGAAAGATGAATCATGAAGCCCACCAAGAATTTTAAATGCTTAGATCTTTTAAAATATTGTGAGAGCCCACGTGGAACACCCAACCCTGACCTTTAGATGATCATAACTTTTGACTGGAAGCTCAGATTTGAGTAAGATAGGAATTTTTGAAAGCTCTCGACGTCTGCTACTAAGTTCTTAAAAATGAAAAATACAGTCTGCCATTTTTAGGTGTCGGGGCTTCTCACCTACAACCATAATGAAGTATGGGCTTCCTTTCTTGCCCAACAAGGAACAACACATGGAGGCATGGGTTTTTACAGTGGAACCCATCATTGTTGCAGGTGAATTCAATGCTCTTTTGGGGTGGTTGAGGCAGGATTTGATTTCTTCTCTCCTTTCTCTCTCATATTCTTCATATATATTGTAAGGAGGGGCATTTTTCTAGGGGTTGGACAATTTTTCTTGGCACCCTCTCTTCTTCCCTTGTCTGCAAGTGAATTTTGTGGAGTTTCAAACTTCCCATTCAAGTTGTAATGCAATTCTCTGCCTCTTGGCTATTGTAATGCATTGTATCAATTTTTGGAGCAATAAGGTAAGTCTGTGGATGATTTTAACCCTCTCTTATGTTCATTGCAGTTTTGGTTAACTGTGCATAGTGATTGTATTGCATTTCTATGGTTTGTGTTTAATTACAAAACATGTGTTCAACATTCCTTTGGTGCATCACCTCTGTTAGTTAGGTTTATTTTCTTGTATCTTCTTAACCCTGTCTCCTTGGAAAATTAGAGTAGACCCTCTACAAATTGTATGTGTGCACCTGAACAGAGGAATAGGAACCAACCTTCATCCAGAGAGCTTTCTTGATTGCAAAGTCCCACACTTTGGGAAAAGCTCCATGTTATGCAATCACACTAATGATCTCAACCCATCGAGTTGTAGACATTCGGGGTGCTCGATTACACATCAACAATAAATTGTTGCATATAACCCAAAGGATAAAATTGATTTCTTAATTCGGAAAAAAATTCAATCCAAGTTGAAACTATATTACCTTATTTTCCTACGAGTCTCTTGTAGCTTACTCTACCACCAAATGAGTGTTGTTCCACCCATTCGAAGAGTAGCCAATTGAATTTTTAACTCATCATCAACAATTTTTTGAACCACGAGATATACTTCAATTTTCTTGATCCATTTATCTAATTTCTCTACATTAAGTTCTCCATTATACATTACTCATTCAAACCTAAAATCCAAATTTAGTGTAGGAAGAGAATAATTTCTTTTACCATATTTTTAGGAGGGAGAACAAAGATTAGTCATAGAAGATGATCCTTCCCTTTTTGTTTTCTTACCCCGTGAAGCTCGTTTCTCCAACTACCTTCTAGGATCATGATATAATTCCTCCACCATTTCTTTCATCTTCATGAAGGATCGAGAAAATTCATCATCTTTTTCCTCAACCATATTTCCACGTTATGAATGCCTCAATCCAACTTTGGGATCAAATTATACTAATGTTCCTTTACCATGTATTGAATGGGACCTTGTTAACATACACCAAACACTCACAATCCAAAATAAGGGTTAATCTAATCACTAAATCACACTCTGATACCAAAATGATCCATAATTGTATGTATAATTTAAAACTACAAAATCTCATAAAATTACACTTAAAAATGATTAAAAATGAATGTTTAAAATAAATACATTTTTCTTGTAATTATTTAGTTAAATATACGTTAATAAATGATAGTGCAAAAACCATATTCTAAAGAGAAAATTGAACCTCTAAGAACACGTAAGTTGTTAATGGAGTTCAACATTTTTCTTATGTCTCTAGGCCCTTTAAAAAATATGATCTATTTAAAATAATTGCAAAAATAACTTTTGGTTTTCAAACATGCACCTGTGTCTCGAGATCTAGAAGAAATGAATTGTTTGAGACAACAATGGAACCATATCCAAGTATGGGACCTTGCATGCTTGAGATGGGTCTCCAGAGAAGGCCGGTTCTTCTACCTATTTCTACTGCTACTATTACTCATAATCTTGGAAGGGAAAACTATGATAACAATGCCAAGGGACCAGGGATAAAAGAATAATAGAAAGGAAAAATAAAACTAGAATGGAGGCAATATCACCAGAAAAGAGGGATGAACACTATCTATTCTGAGTGAAAATGAAAGAGAAATCATGAGGAAGGCTAGGCATGTGTAGCACAGACCAAAAAGCATTTACACCATCGATTTCATGAAACACAACCAGAAAATGGTGATGCAAGGAATTTAAAGTGACACTACAGCACGTAATGCAAGAGGGAGGCAAGAAAGAAGAATATAAACACGCTAAGGTAGAGAATAACCACAAAAATGATTTTATTACTTCCAAGGATGCACAATCTATTACAATGGCTCAAAGAGGCCAATATCCACAAGAATGAGCTAGATCTAGAGGTCTGCAACTCAAAATATAAAGATATGGAGTCCTTAACAAATGCTAGAGGAGTAAAAATGTTCAACCCTTTGCAATGAGCCAAGATATTACATTTATAGATGAATTGATGAGAGAAAAATAGGAGGGAAATCCAATTTGTAAACCCAACCACCAGCTAATAATGTCTATAAATCTACCTAAAGTCTATCAAGTGCAGTTCTCTATGTCTGTTTAGCATGTTGGAGAAGGAAGGAAGGTAGATCAGATCAAATCTGAGTGGTTGAAGCAATCAAATCACATATTAATAGCATGAAAGACTTTTTCGAGCTCCTCACCTACCAAATCCCACTAATATTTGAATTTTAATGGACCGGCATGTAGCCCATGTCAACAAATTTCCAAAAATTCTAGGCGTGTAAGGATTTGAGTAATGACAAATAATTTATGACTGTTAGAAGATCTACAGTGCAAACTGGGTATGAAAGAAACATGACACACGCTGATTGATTGAAATATTGGTCGACTTTAGACCTTGTTTTGTCATTTCTACCACGTGTCACACACTGGTTTATTACAAGGATTTGGTGCCCTAATGGTGCACTTTAATAGGTTGCGTGTGATAAACTGAAAGGATTGAAAGCATGCCTCCATTAAGATGAGACAAATTGAAAGAGTTAGCTTCCTTGCATGAATTGATGATGTATGGTCCACTCCAAAGTGCATCAAACTTTGAATGACACCCTGACTTATATTTTTCATCATCCCATTTCAAGACCAAGTCCCTAACTTTGAAAGCTTGAGGTTTAACCTTTCTATCAAACCACTTCCTTATTATTTGATAATGTTGTTATAGCTTGATCATGACAAAGTTTTTAGATTCTTCAAGTTCAACCAACTCTACCATTCCGATTTCTCATTGGTCCTAGTCCTTAAATTCTAGTTGTTGGGGAAACTCTAATGAAGGCAACTCAAGAGATAAGGGGAGTCTAGATTCCTTACCATAAACCAGCTTGTAAGGTGATGTACCTATTGCCTTCTTGGTTGTGATCCTATCTACCTAGAGTGCACTCAATACCTTTGTATGCCACTATCTCTGGTTGATGTGCATTGTGCATTTCATGATCCTGATCAAGTTCTTGTTTTTTGATTGAAGATTCTACGCGGACCATTTCCTTGAGGGTAATAATTGGAAGAAGTCTTCATATATATCCCAAGGCTTAGTTCCCAATCAGTGATTTTGGTACCAAGGAAGGATTTTGCATTATTAGAGATAATGGTTTGAGGAATGCCAAACCTTGTTACAATGCCCTCAAGAAAGTCAAGAATGACTAACTCGGTTGATTCCTTGAGTGCAACAACTTCTATCTATTTGGTGAAGTAATCCGTAGCTGTCAGCACCCACTTGTGGCCAGCTCCTGAAGGAGGATTGATCATGCCTATGAAGTCAAGACCCCATTACACAAAAGGCTGATCAGATTGGATTGGTCAGAGGGGAAGCCCTGCCAATATTTTATTTCCCACAAAGAAATCACATTCTTTGAATTTTATGACCAAATTGTGCATGTCTGTGAAAAGGGTAGGCTAGAATAGTCCTGCCATTATGATCTTCATTGCTGTAGTCTTGGCAAAGAAGTTTCCACCAAATAATCCATCATGAAATTATTCTAACACCTTTTCCATTTGCTCATTGTCAATACATCTTAACAACACACATAAGGATTCTATTTGAAGAGAAGACCATCAGTCAAAACATATGGGATAGATTACAACATTATATGTCTTCTCTTTTCTTTGTTCAGGTTGGGAGGGTATGCGCATCGAAATGAATGTCATCATTTCCTTCATCTAGTCATACGTGCCTAAGGCTGCATTCTATTCGGGTTACTCATGCGGGAGCATTTCATCCAAATAATGAAGTCTCGGTTCATTCTGCGCATCCTCAAAAAGATATATATAGAGTGCACTACCTCTAACCAGCTTCATGGATTTAATAGTCATATCATACTCCATAATTTTGGTCACCCATCACGTTCTCTTCTCATTAATTTCTACTCCCTTGATGAAGTCCCTAACACTTGCGTGTGAAACTAACAACTTGATGTGATTTGTGGCGAGCATGCTTTTAAACTTATTGAGCCCACACATGATGGCATAGAAATGTTTCTACATGTGACTGTATATTAACTTCAAAGTCCTTCAGTGTATGTTTGAAGAAAGCCACTGGTTGTTCTAGTCCTTGCTCATTTTCTTGAGTTAGGACAACAAAAACACTTGCATCAATGCTATAAGCATAAAGGATGAAATCCTTTGAGTAATCCGGGTTGATGAGTGTTGGTGTGTAAGTAATATCTTGCTTAATTTTTTTGAATCTTTCCTTTCCTTCTTATCCACTTGAAAGCTATGTCTTTCTTGAGCATGAGGGTGATAGGCCTGACTATTCCTGTAAAGTTAGGAATTAATCTCCTTACAAAGTTGATTTTGCTAAGGAAGGAATACAAGGCTTTCTTATGCGCCAAAAGGGAAAGAACCAAGATGGGTGAAACACACTCAGGATCAGTTGCAATGCCATCATTTGAAACCACATGGCCCATAAGCTTTCCTTGTGCCAGGTGCCGTGAAATTACACTTCTTGTGGTCAAGAGATACCCCAAATTTTCTGCATCTCTCAAAGAATTTCTCTAGTTGCACCATGTGATCTACACCTTACTTTGAGAAGATTGTAATGTCATCAAGGTAAACCAAGATGAACTCATTGATATATCATTTGAAGTCAATATTCATGGCACGTTGGAATGTTGCGCCTACATTTGACAGACCAAAGGGAATATTTTGATAGGCATATGTTCCCCACTTGGTTGTAAATGTTATTTTGAATCGATCCTCTTCCTTTAATAAGATTTTATTGAAACCTGAGTATCCTTCCAACATAGAGAATCTTTGCACACCAGCCACATTCTGCAAAATCTGCTCCATAGAATGCAAAGGATAATGATCCTTTAGAGATGCCTTGTTTAAATTTTTGAAATCAACACAGATTCTGATTTCACTGTTATTATTGTGCATTGGAACTAGATTAATGACCTAAATAGAATACTTGATTAGAAGTATTATCTTTGCCTTAATGATTTTTGATAAATCCTTCCTCATAAGGGGCTCTTTCTTTGGATTGACTGGCCACTTTATCTATCGATGAGCTTGATACCAGGATCAAGGTCAATGGAGTGTTGAGCAACACTTGGATCAAAACCTTTGAGGTCTTCATACTCCTATGAGAAGATATCACTATATTTTTGACAGAGAGATGAAGGCCTGTTTTCATCATGCGCGTAAGATTTTTTGAGAAGCAAATCCTTTCCATGCGAAATAGTGACTGGGGAACAATCTTCTTGTGTGGTGCACATATAATTCTCTTCATCCTTAAACTCATCATCAAGGCTAAACATTTTCTCTAAGGTAACCAACCCTTTAGGAAACTTGTTTGTCTTCAATTTTATTACTTGGTCACCATAGTTGTCATGTAAATCAGCTTGCATACTTGATGAGAACTCAAATTCATTTAGGATGAACTGGATGATCTACACATCACTTTCAAACACTTGCTAGCTGGTGTTATTGTCTAGAATGGATGGTCTGATTACCATCTTAATGTGTTGGGTGCTCCCTTTGACAAAGTCATTAGCGAGAGAGAAGCTGCAAATCAAGCACTACCATCTAATCAATCAAATTCTTTTGTTCATCTCGCGTGACACCATCTATAGATTTAGAGCATCAAATATCTCAAGAAGGTCCCCAAATATGTGTTTATAAGATTTGAGAAGCTTATTCCTTTTCAAAAATTTGTTGGTAACCTAGTGGATAACCAATTCTGTGTCCCCAAAGATCTGCAACTCCATGATCCTTATCTTTTATGTGATAAGTAGACCATGCACTAACACTTCATACTCTACCACATTGTTAGAACATGTGAATTGCAACTTGTGTGTGAAGAATGATTTATCATTTGTAGGATAAATGAGAAAAACTAGTGCACTGTGTTGTTTCTACTGGATCCATCAAAGTACAACTTCCATGAACCCACGCTTTTTTCTTCATTCTTGTTTGAGTGCGCGTGGTAACGCAACTTATTTTTCAAGGAAGCACTAGCTACCAAGCCCAGTTTCATAAGCTTCCAAATCCTCAACATATGGATCAAATCTATGGTGTCTCTCTGCCCATTCATCTAGCACTAAGTATAGAATAGGAGGCACGAGAGGCTTCTCTTCAGAAACTAAAACTTGTTCTTCTTGGATTAAATAGTTGGCTTGGAGAGGGGATGGGACATATGACTCTACATGATAGGAAAATATTGGCTCAGCTTGTATGGTAAATTGTGTGCCATACTTTGTCTTGAGTAACACATGGGTCCAATCAAAAGACAAGTAACCACCCACTTTAGGAGTAAAATCTATTGACAGGAAAAGGGAAAATAAAGGGGTTGATCAATGATTCACACATCTTGAGTTATTATGAGGCTTGGACATGCATGAAGGGTTAACTCAAGATCCTTGATGATTCCTAGGGTAGTGACAATTGAACCATCAAGTTGCAGGACTCCTTTTTTCAAGGGGCTATATTTAAGACCTAAGACATCAACAATTTTCTTAGGCATGACAGAAGTACTAGCGCTTGAGTCAATCATACAATTATGGACAAGATGTTTTCCTATGATCAAGGACATGTAGAAGGGTGGGGTTTTGAAAACCTTAATTAATTGATTCTCTTCTTGGTAGATGTTGATAGAGGTATACGGCTTCGAACAACTAGGTCAGCGCGTGGAAGTTGGGACAGAGCTTCATGTAATAAGTCACGCTGAGATGGAATACTTAGAGCATCCCACGGTGTGACAATTGTATTTTTATTTTTCATCGATCCACAATGGTGAATGGAAAGCCCACCGACTTGTGCATTTGAGGCACAACAACATCATTTTTATTGTGTTCAAGAGAAGAGGCATGGACCTCATTTGACATAGAGGCTTGATCTACTAAAGGAGGTACATGTGCTTTCTTGAGAAGGAGCATTGTGCGGAGCCTCACGTGTAGGAAATTGAGAAATTTTACTGGACGCCTTATTTACTTCCTTTCACTTTTGAGGATCTAATTTAGTTTTTGGAAAAGAAACCTATGCACAAGACTCAAGCATTCTCTTCTTGTCTCTTGTGTTGTGCTCTGCAACTCCGTGAGTGTGGTGTACTTACATCACCTATAACTTTATTGATTGCGTAAAAGTCCTTGGTGCTGAAGAATATCTGTCCTAACACATTCCAATTTTTCTTAAAAAAATTATCCATTATAATCATTTATCAGCATCTATATCCATTCTAATGTCATCATATAATTATAAGTAGAGAGAAGAAGATTTTGAGAAGGTTTAAATGATTTTGTTATAACACATTTTAAATTTTCTTAAAATAATTATCCATTATCATCATCCATGATCATGCTTGAAGCTAAATCTACATCCACACATAATTCATCATCATCCATATCTATTTTAATGTCATCATCCACATCTAATGTCATCATATCATTGATTCATTACAAGTAGAGAGAAGAATATTTTGAGAAGGTTTAAATGCGAAGAAACCTGATACAAAGTTTGAATTTTACAAGTAGAGAGAAGAAGATTTTACTATATTAAGATGTTTGTCCTAACACATTCCAATTTTTCTTAAAAAATTATCCATTATAATCATTCATCATCATCTATATCCATTCTAATGTCATCATATCATTACAAGTAGAGAGAAGAAGATTTTGAGAAGGTTTAAATGTCTCTGTCGTACCACATTCCAAATTTTCTTAAAACAATTATCCATTATCATCATCCAGATTCCATGATCTACGTCCACATATAATTCATCATCATCCATATCTATTCTAATGTCATCATCCACATCCAATGCAATCATCATTACAAGTAGAGAGAATATTATGAGAAAATTTAAATGTGAAGAAACTTGATACAAAGTTTGAATTTTACAAGTAGAGAGAAGAATATTTAACTCTATTAAGATGTCTCTGTCATACCACATTCCAAATTTTCTTAAAATAAATAATTAACCATTATCATAATGCCATCACATTCATATCAAACATAAACACCATATACAATCTAGAAATTCTATATATAATATATAACAAGATATAAAAAATCCAGATTATAAAGTATTTCAAATTTTGAAACGCCATCACATTCAAGTTTCATACTTTGATATATAAAGTATTTCAAATTTTGAAATGCCATCACATTCAAGTTTCATACTTAAATATATAAAGTATTTCAAATTTTCAAACACCATCACATTCAAGTTTCATACTTCAATATATAAAGTATTTCAAATTTTCAAACACCATCACATTAAAGTTTCATACTTAAATATATAAAGTATTTCAAATTTTCAAACACCATCACATTCAAGTTTCATACTTCAATATATAAAGTATTTCAAATTTTCAAATTTAAAGTTTCAATTTTTCAACCCTCAATCATGAAATTTTTCCCCAGACAAACTAGCATCTTCTGTACCCCTTTCCCCAATGGCTTGCCCTCATGTACTCTTTGCTTGAATAATCCTAGAACTAATCAGATCTTCCGCAACACTGTTTAGATTCTTTAAGATTGTTTGTTCTTCCTTTGTCACATCTCCATGGGATACCAAATTAGCATCTGCAGATGCCTTTCTTTTGAACAAAATGTCAGGGTTGAAGCCATTCTCTTTAATTATCCACTTTACTGTATTGTTTTGTTTGTTAAGTAATTTTTTTTTCTTTCATCTTCATTACCGCAAATACACTGTTCTTCATGGTTTCCAAGTGAACTTGGAACACCTTTGCTTAACTCTTCAAATTTTCATATTTCAACTGCAAAAAAATATGGATTGCTTGACTCTTCCCACCTCTTGCTTGGGTAAGTAAGGCATCCATCTTCACAGGTTGATTTTGGACTACAACATATAAACCATCCCTTTGCCAATAATTTTCATAACGAATTATTATCTCATTGATTAGTAATTTTTCCCTTCTCTCCCATTCTATGAGCTAACTAATATGAGGTACAATAAAATCTTGGACATGGGATTGAAAATCATAACCAATCAAGTTCTCTAAAGGAAATGATGGCAATTGTTCACCTTCTGTATCTGAAGAAGATGATGTTGATGGAGAGGTATGGGGGCTTTCAGGTTGATCATTGTCTGCTACCTCTTTTTGCCTTTGGGTGGCCTAATCCTATTTGTGATAAAATAAATCAATATTCAAATATTGAAATTGAAAGTGAAATGTAATTTTTTTGAATAAATTACATTCAAATAGAAATATACCTGCTTGGCCTTGAATCATCTCACATGTATTAAATAATCCTATTGGGTCATTGCTATCAATGCCCAAGTAATATTCATCTAAAGTTATATTATTTAAAATTGATACGTTGGTTGTGCTAGGCAAGCCATCGAGAGAGAGGGTTGGAATAGGAACGAGGAGGCAATGTTTAGTGTCCCACTAGGGGCCGAACAAATTGGCATGCATTTACCAATGTTATTTTTCTGAACCTCTGGTTGGCATTTTGAATTGTAATGGTGGAGGATGTGGTGGTGCCACTGTTTGTACAGATGGCGAAGGACTGCAATGTACTTGAAAAGTCCAAGAAAAATCAACAAAATCATTACTAAATCATATGAAAAATCTGTTAAACTATGCAAAAACTATGAAATTATATGAAAAACTATTCAAAACTTGTACTAAAGAAATAAAATCATACCTTTTGTTGAGGGGTAACCTGTCGCTGTACTTGATGTGGTCATGTTGGAGTAGTAATTGGTTGTGTTTGAGTTGTGTGTGGATGGGATTGCTGAGTAGGGTCTTGAGAATCAACAATTGCATGTGATTGAACTGAGTGAGTTGGCAAAGATGGTTGAGAAGCACATGTATAGTCTAAAGTCCCTGCAAGTGCAACAACAATTGATTACATGTGAATTCAATATGGTAAATGGTAAATTGTAAATAGAAAATGGTAATTTATAAATAGTAAATGTTAAGGTATTACGTCTCTGTTGTTTAACTAATGCAAACACTTGGGGTTCTGCGATGAGTGAACTTCCATTTCAGATTACAAATCTACCGACACCTTGGCATGTTGTTGGCCTCTTCCTCTTGATGCCACTTTTTTTACGGAAGGGCCTCCAAAAATCTTCTCTTGCATACAATCAAGATTTAATCAGATTTAGAAGTACATAATGTTAGTACTACATAAAGATTCAATCACAAGTACATAATCAAGACAATAACCATACTAAAGTCTAATGTTGAAATATAAACTATATACCTGTTGTTCTTGAAATGGAATTGAAAATTCTTCATTGTCTCATCCATGCAAGTAGGAATTGGTTTTTCTTTTAAATTTAAAAGAGCCTCGTAATAAAGGCCAAGGAGATATTTTTGGATTGAATAATTGGTTTTTTAGAAAGCAATGCATTTGTAATGTCAGCTTTTATTTTATTGGATAAAAAGGTGCACCAATCAAATTTTAGCTTTCCGATCGTTGTAAGAATGTATGCAATAGCCTAGTTTGGTATATCCGTTTGCTGACCTTGCAAAACAATTCTAGCTTGAAATAAAGAAATCATGGCAGTAAGAAAGTGGTGTGTAATTCCTTGCGTATCCACACCTCATCTTGATTTATTGATGTGAGCTGTAAAAATTCATTGGAATTAATATCAATTTGAATTGTATCAAACAAAAAACTTTCAAATGAAAATTGAAAACAAATTACACGTACAATCAACATGGAAATCAAAGTAGATTCGAGGTACTTCTTATCATTTTCGATGAGGGTTGTTTTCATTGTTACTATGGGGGAATTTTAAATGGAAGGCCTATCAACCAATGGATATTAGCTGGATCGACATTGAATTGGAATATACGACCATCGTCCATAGTAATAATAAAATTACCATCTTTTATATTGTACGAGGAGAGAAGGTAGTTTAGAATGTCATGATCAATCTCAAACTGGGGCATGTTAACAAGCCCATAAAAATCACATGCATCTAGAAAATCCTTGTATTCTGTATTCATTTGCAAAATTGTCTAAATGTGGGGGCACAACAAGTTCTTGTATTGTATCTTGCCCTTGGGTAGGGCTTGTGGGTTGACCAATGCCTCGTTAACCTAATTTTCTCGTTGGATCTTGGTCTTGAGCTTGGGTTGCACTTGTAGTAGCCATTGTACTTGAGTTTGATTGGAGTATCTTGTGTTTGGTAACTTGGTTGCACCACTGGTGGAGTGACGTACGATTCATGTAGCAGTAAGTGTTGGGAGAATGAAGAAAATTTGGGAGCCGGAAGTGTAAATGTGAAAATGAGGGGCGGTGGGGTATTTATAGGACAAAATTAGGGTTTCTCGAGACTTGGGCGTATGACAACAAGTATTTGTCATGCGTTAAAAATTTTGCTGATGCGTGACAACAACACTTACTGTCATGTGTCAACAAAATTTGCTGACGTGCGAAAAAACAAGGGTTATTATCGACCAACAATGAGTGTTTATTATCGCGCGTCAAGAACTCTTGCGATTATTGTCATGTGAAAATAGCCATACAACACTAACTCATTGTCAGGCAAACAACTATGTGTCAATAGTGAACAATACCTATTTTTCTACGTCTAGCATAATTTTTTTCCTTAGGGCGCTCACTCTTGCTCAAATAATATCGGGAAAATTTCGTTCTCAAAAATTGGAAAATTCACCTTTACACAAAAGTGGTTCCAGGTATATTTGCTAGGGATTTTCCACCTCCATTTTACCAAAGGCTTCTTAAAATGAACCACTGTGGTGCTACTTTGATAACAAAAGGAGTAAGAATATTGACACTAGATATCATTTCATTAGATAACTAGTAAAAAATGGAGAATTTTTTTTTTAGTTTTGTAGGTAGGGGTCATTTAAAGAAGCCTTTGGTAAATTGAAGGTGGAAAATCCCCGGTGAATATACATGGAACCACTTTTGTTAGAAAGGTGAATTTTCCAGGATTTCAGAGTCAAATTTTTGCCTATGAGTTTCTTAAGGGGGAACATTTTTTTGGTGTCGTGCGATAACAAGGTTTGCTATCGCATGACACCAAAAAAATGCTCCCCCTTTTTGACCATCTGCAACCCCCTTGTTGTGCGTCAACACCCTCACTTGTCGCATGTCTACAACCCCCTTGTCATGCGTTAACATCCTCCCTTGTTGTGGGTCAACACCCTCCCTTCACGCGTGTCAACACTTGTTGGTATCCAAATTGATTCTCCCTCAAAATTTTGAGAAGCATCACTAGTTTGACAGGAAACTTAGAGACAAATTAGATCATGGTGAGTCATTTTGTAGCCGGGGATGAGATCTAACTAGCCCTTTGTCACTCAGATGTGGAGAAATGGATAACACCTTCAAAAATGATTTGATCTATCCTCACTATTTTAGGTTGTGCCTTTCAACCAAGGTAAGAGAACCTATTTTGTAACCTCTGTTTATTGAAGAACAATGATAAATCCTTCTTTTGTCTAAATTTTATAGAAAAGACCTTGGGAAAATACGATCAATACACCCGGATCGACTCTCACGAGTTGTCACTTCCAGATCAAGGAGATATTTTCACAACAAGGAAAAGGTTACTAAAGACATTTGAGACCCTGATTACTTCTACATGTTTTGGTAATAGAGATTATGCATTTTTGTGCACACAGGACAAACAGGGGTGGTACAGGTAGGATTAGTTGTTTTTGAATGAATTTTTGGTGGGAGGTGGGGCAGGGTGAACTTGATTCACCAGATCCTTGAGGAATCTTACACAATGGGAGGCTAAACCAACAGAATGCCACAAAATAGCTAGAATGTTTCTTCAACCAGAATATGTGCTTCAATGGAGGCCCAGATCAGCACTCTTTCACACAATCTTTGAGATTATATCACGAAGGATCAAGTTAGAAAATCCAACAAAGCATCAAGATCTAAGCCAAATCATGCCTAAGGTACACCCAGAGGCTTACAGACAATCTCTATTAATAGATGAAAGAAAAGTGATTTTAAATCGTTTATTCCAATCCCAAATGAAAGCTCTTCTAAGAAATGGAATTGCAGATGCCACTAAACTATCACAAGGATTGAGGCCTATGTGATTGGGTCAGATTTTAATACAATATTGCAATAGAAACAGGAGAAACTACTTGCATACATTCAGAAATAAAACCAACACATTTTGCTCAAGACAACACAAAAAAACTTGAATTTGATTAAATCTATTAGTAGGGAAAGTTTCATAGAACAATCTCAGAGCTTGTCAATGGTTGTACACTTGCAACCACCTTGACACAATAAAACTTAATACAAAAAGAGATAACCTAGTTTCTCAGATGGATTCTCAAAAGACAGGCTTAGTCAAATTTTCCTCTTGGGAATTTTCTTTGACCTCTAACACTCTGACCTCCAACTTCCAACCATTTGCATGAAAAATTTGTGCCATTTATAACCTTTACAATAGATCCCCTTTCTCCCCAAAAGACAAAAACCTTAAATGCACCAGTGCTCGCCATGATTCTTTCGCGATTCTCAGAATCAAATCTACAAAAAGTCACCAGGTGTGAGGGGGCAGATCTCATTGAATATCTCCCACATTCAACTTCTCCCTCTGGTAGATCACTCTTTCTTCAATTTTCCAACCACTTCCACCCCTAATCTATCAAATCTGGCTCCTTGCATGCTTAGGAGAAGAAAAATGGAAAATCTGATCGGGCACGAAAGTCAGACCATTTTAATGGTGAAAGACGTCTTCCAGATCTCCCCACCAAACTTAGATATCAAAATTAACTCCCCTCTCTGTTTGGTGTGCAAAAAGACCAAGAAATCATGGAGACTCGCACTTCCGATGTGTTTTAGAAAATGGGGGAAAATTAGATTTCAGAATCTCAGCTGTCATTGATCTTTACTTTGAATTTGGGCCATCCACATGGAAGATTCGAACTTAAGAACAGACCCAGGGGCTTCCTTTGACTTTTTACAATTTTTGGAAAAATGGAAAAAAATTCCATTTTGCTCCACACTATGCCCTCAGGAAAGGAGCTTGACACATGTCCAAATGTGGGCCCCAGTGGAACCGTGGATAAATTCTTCCATTTGACCCTCTTTTTGGAAAAAAATAAAATTTTCAAGTTTTCCCCGTAGCTCTGCCCTTGAAAAAAGGGCCCGACATGTGTCCCAATGTGGTTCCAGCGGAACTGCGCTTCCCCTTTACTTTTAACTCTTTTCTCCCAAAAGGAAATTTTCCAAATTTCCCTCGAGAGTTCGCACCTCCGCCATTGACCGGGGTAAAGCATTGACTATTTCCCTCATCGGGCTTGCGGGCCATTTTGAGATTTTAATCCTTAAGGGGAAAAAAATCCAAGTTGCCTCCGATGGTCCACCTCCCCACCTCTTTGACTTTTCAAACGCCACGTGTCACCATGGCGCACCTTGAGATGGTCCCAAAAATTTGATACCTTGAATGAGCGCGGCTCGCCACATGTCTTGTTCGATAAGGTTTTCCTGAATACTTGAAGCTCAGTGAAAAGCGCCACGTGTCATTCTCCGAGGCAATCTCCTTTGGCCATTTAAAAGTCCAAGAAAAATGCAAAGTGAGCGAAGGCCTTCACGTGTCTTCATGGTGCATCTTCAAAATGGTGCCCAAACAGAAACCCTGAATGAGTGAGAGCTCGCCACGTGTCCTGTTCTGCCAAACTGTACCAACTACACAAAAATTGTCTAAGTCCGGGAAAAGCAACGAAGCCTCCACGTGTCCTCCCGGTGCTACTCCAAGGCCAAACCAAAAAGTAGATCTTCAAATGAGTGTCGTGCCTCCACGTGGACAAATTTTGAGTTAAGGCTTTCCATGAATTTTTTCTAAGTACCCAGCTGAGCCGCATCCAACCAAAAGGTGCCATGTCCCTTATAGATGCAAGGATGCAAATTTGACCGGGAGAAACACTCGTCAAACCGTAAAATACAGAAAAATGACCTTTTGAGCCTGGGAATGAAATTTTCTTCAAGGACAAAAAGTTTAGAAATGTTACAAGGCTCAAATACGTTCTTCAGGGACACATCAATTCATTCTTCTTCAAGTATCTAGGATAGAAATGTCAAGGACAACAAATCCTGACTGTGGGAAATAGAGAGAATGGGAAAATGTGAGTTTTTGAAGGAACAGAGCATGGGAGACTCAAAATATAGACCTTTCCAGAGGAACAAAGAAATGAGGAGAAAAACATGGACCCATACATGATCTTCGACCCAGAGCTGACTAAAAATAACAACAAAGACTGACCAAGCACAACACGGGGAAGGAGAAAATGACAGAGGTCAGTAAATCAATAAATTTTCAAAGGCACAAATGGGGAGACTATTTTGAGCACCAACAAACACCTTCTCATGTCATGCGTTAACAAGTAATTTAGACGGTACCTCAGTAAGTTAGTATTAAGTTACTAGTATACTACTGAGTGAATTACCTAGGTTTATATAGGAGTAGTTTTCAATGGTAGGCAAAGCCGACCCCTAAAAAAATTATACTCAATTTTTTTGTGAACAATACACTTACCCTCTGCTCCAAAAATTTGCCTTTTCAAAATTTCCTA
The DNA here is from genome assembly GCA_018340775.1 of Taxus wallichiana var. yunnanensis. Lineage (NCBI taxonomy): Eukaryota > Viridiplantae > Streptophyta > Pinopsida > Cupressales > Taxaceae > Taxus > Taxus wallichiana. The sequence goes on from CM031243.1 coordinate 640,931,697, forward strand.
AATTTATTCCTAAAATGGAATATTCGCCACTAAAAAAATCCATGTTTGTAGGTCTAAAGACCAATATGTCGATATCTTTACCAAGCTATTATCAAATGACACATTTGAGCATATGAGAGATTTCGAGGCATAATTGGTCGGCATTGCTCCAACAATACATCAAGACTCAATATTATGGGGTAGTGTTATAAATATCTAATCTTGAAAATTAACTTTTTGTGAAGTATTTTGATTTATTGTGAATCTTAATATCTCCTCCACATATCAAAAATATTATATGAAATGTGTAGAAATATCTAGGAAATATTAAAAAGCTATAAAATATCTAATATAAGATATTATGAGATATTTCTTTAGCTAGAAGATTGAATACCTCTATAAATAAGAGGTCTCACTTCATAATTTAGAAACAAGAGGAAAACATTGAAGTGCTCTAGTATTTTCAATAGAAATTTTACTTTTTATATCTTCTCTTGTGAGCTTGTGTGTTCATAATAAATAATAGTATATTATTCTTACTTTTCACTTGTCTTAGCACACATCCTCTAGGCTATGAGTTAGACATAATTCTTTTAGGCCTTGGATTCACATTTGTCTCTAGAGGACGCTCCCTTGCCGACTTGTGCATTTCATCACCTTTGTGCCTAGACTTCTACAATTTTACATCTTGTTGCGCTCCCCAACACTCATTACTATCCCTTTCAATATCTCCATCATACCACATGCATACTATTTCTAGCGTTAGTATTTAAATACTTTTTAAGAGAAACTTAAAATAGAACCAACTCCAAAATTTACTCACAACAATGTGAATAGTAGTATTTCATCATGTTATATGTGTATGTGTGTTTGATAGATTGAAATCGTCTCTCATATATATATATATATATTTACACTTTTATGTTGTAAGATCATTGACCTGAACAAAATTTATTTGTTACACATGTTCTAGATTGTCCTTCTACTCCTACTGCTACGTCATCTTCTCCTTCTTCCACCTCGGCAGTATCGTCTCTGTCCTTTATTTATATTTGATTGGCGATTTTTAATCTCACAAATCAGAAGGAAACAATAAATGAACATAGAAATGCCCGGAGAAAATGCACAATGATAGCCTGCACGGCATTGAAAACTCCTCAAGACTCTCCGTCGGGCGCTTTACACTGCCGATTGCATTCACATTCCTCCTGCCAACAGATGGGAAACGTCTTTCTCACTATCTCGTTGATCTGTTTCACCATTTCTGGCGGTCTCAATTTCGAAGCGTGTGCAGGAGTCCTTAACTTCACTTTCCCTCCTTCAACTGATATAACGGAGCTTGGAACCGCTACTCTTGATGACGGTGAAAGGATGGCACTCACTCCATTAAAGATAGAGGCCGGCCCCAACTGGAGCTTCGGATTGGCAACATATAACAAATCAGTTCCTTTGTGGAAATACTCAAACTCTTCTGATCACGCTCTCGCCAATTTCACTTGTCACTTCAAATTTTCAATGGCAAAAGTATATAATGCTACTGGTAATGGGGACGGACTCACTTTTTTTATGGCGCCTTTTGATTGGGAACCACCAATGAATGCTACGGGGCAATGGCTTGGCCTGTTTAACGAAACTACTGACGGGAATTTATCCAATCAGATAGTTGCAGTAGAGTTTGATACGTTCAAGAATGATCCTTTTGATGAGGATGACAACGATGTGGGAATTGACGTGAATTCCATTGTTTCGCAGGTGAACTCTTCCTTAAGCAGGAGCGGTCTTCGTTTCAAAGATGTCTTGACATGGGAGGCGTGGGTGGATTATGACGATGGAGCCAAGAGTCTTCAACTATTTCTGACCTGTTACGACGTTCCTGACGAAAATCCCAGAAAACCAAGCTTGGTCTACTGTTACGATTACGACTCTCATAAGCTTGGCGAAAAACCCACAAAACCAACCTTGGCCTATGATATAGACCTCATCCAGTTTCTTCCTGAGAACATCAAAGTCGGTCTTTCCGCATCCACTGGGAGAAATTCAGTGGAGGGCCATGACATCTTCCTCTGGGAGTTTTCTTCTCAATATTCTTGGGAAATCGACACAGGTGAAAGTCCACCTCCACCAGCGCCCAGACAAAGCCCAGAAAATAGTCCAACCTCAACACCCAGTGAAAGTCCAACCTCAACACCCGGCAAAGGTCCACTCCCATCACCCGGTGAAAGTCCAGTCCCCACAGCGGGCGGAAATCTAACAGATAGCAAAAGAGAAGTGGTTGTGTTGTCGGTGGTGGCGTGTGTGGTAGTACTAGCCATCAGCGGCTTTTTAGTGCTCTTAGCCACACGGTGGCGTGTTAATTCCAGGAAAAACAAGCGCGGTAATCAAGAAAACAGGAAACTGGACAAACGCTTTTCTCAAGGTCCCCGCAAGTTCTCCTATGCTGAGCTTCGCACTGCAACCAAAAACTTCAGACAGTCTGAAATGCTTGGAAAAGGAGGCTTCGGAGGAGTGTACAGAGGCATTTTGCCTGGCTCAAACGACATGACTGTGGCCATAAAGAGAATATCCCAAGGTTCAAAACAAGGGAAAAAGGAATACATTTCAGAAGTCTCCATAATCTCCCAGCTGAGACACCGCAACCTTGTGCAGCTATTGGGATGGTGCCATGAAAAGCGTGACCTGCTTCTTGTCTACGAATTTCTGCCAGAGGGAAGCCTGGACAAATATTTATTTGGGGAACAGAAGAGGGGTCATCTGGATTGGCATCGGAGGTAAAAGATTGCATCTGACATAGCCTCTGCTCTGGTTTATCTTCATGAAGAATGGGACCAGCGCGTGGTGCACAGAGACATCAAGGCCAGCAATGTAATGTTGGATGCTGATTTCAATGCAAAGCTAGGAGATTTTGGTCTGGCGAGAGTCGTGGAACGAAACCGCACAACCTCCCACACAACGGTGGTGGCAGGGACTTTTGGGTATGTTGCGCCGGAGTATGTCATCACGGGAAAGGCGAGCTTAGAATCGGACGTGTTTAGCTTTGGTGCCGTGACTTTAGAAATTGCCTGCGGAGGTGTCCTGTGGATCAGAGCTTGGACGACCATAATTGGAGATTAGTCGAATGGGTTTGGGATTTGTATGGACGGGGAAATATTTTGGATGCTGCAGACAGAAAACTTGGTGGGATTTTCAATGCCGAAGAAATGCAACGGCTCATGTTAGTTGGATTGTCGCGTTCTCATCCAGATCCAAAGGCCAGACTCACCATCAGACAGGTGATAAATGTTCTCAAATTGGAAGCTCCACTGCCTCATGTTCCTCTCAATTTTCCAGTAGCCTCGTACAGTGCCGCACCCGCTCCTCAGTCCTCATCCCCACTGAATGAAATGATACTATATAATCCACAAAACGCCTCAAAAGTTGAGGGTGTATAATTAATACTTGGAAACCTTTGTTTCTTCTACACCTACTCTATGTTTGTATGGGAAAGTTATGCTCAATTCGTAAATCTTTAAGTGCAGAAAAACATAGTCACCATTAAAAATCCTTCCCAAATATGATTTGATTCAACTGTTTTTTTGTTTTCTTTCCCATTGACAGCAAAAGGTAAGGGCTTTTTTAATTCCTGTATTATTTGAATTTTAAACTAGCAGTTGCACCCCATGGTTCAATGGACACGCCGTTAGGGGTGAAGAAAAAGAAATTTAACAGCAGGAGATGACAACTAAATATTAAAGAGTATCAGTGTGAAATCTATATATGAATTGAAAAGCTCAAACAGTTCTGTTATAGTGACGGTACTACCAATGACAGACTTATTTGAATGCAAAATATGATGGTTAACCTATATGATACAAGGCTCTCATACAACTGCATTATAATTATACAGTTGTACAATGCGAGGCATAGTAAGAGGTCTAAGAGCATCTTTCCATTTTAAGTCAAACCCTTACTACCAAGTGATAACTCAAAAACAAATGCAATCCTAGGTTATGCCGACAGTTTATAGAAGCCATTCATTTTTGTCAGACTAAAGCCCAAATGTGGCACTAGCTTAACATTTCTATGGATACTGAACCTCACCCTTGGCTCTTCTTATGCAAGCACAATCAAAATTCATATAGAGTTGTTACAAAACAATACATATTGCAACAATGCATTGGTGACTCAAAATTACTCTTGAAAGAATTGTTCCTGTTGTAAATTTTATAAAGCATCTTAGAGATCTCCCTGGATTGCTATCAGCTGCTGTCTACAATACTTCTAAATTGATGCTTCTATTATAAGAAATCATAAGTATGGGAATTATGTTATTATCTGACTGATGATCACTTAGCATTGGAAGAAAAAAATGATATTCATTAAAAGGTTGCATACAGTGTCAATGGATCATTTTTTCAGCGATGATAGAAAAGTAAGCTAGAATAATGCCCTAAACCAACAACAAAGATCATAGACTGTAAGATTCCAAGGAATTCAAGTTGTGTACATCGCAATGTTGAATCATTTATCAGATATCAAAATATGACCTTCCTACACCATCTTTTCCTTTCTTTCACAACAATAATGCCCTTGCCTTCGAGGAATATTTTCTTATCATTACCTCTTGTAGCAACTCTAAGAATAGATTCAACAACACCGACTGTATTTGCCATACACGTCACAGTTTTATTTGTAGTCTCCTAAAACATTTTCCATTCCAAAGGGTCCACAGGAATGCTGCAATGCCAACCTCCATGAACATCAGTACAAGAAAAATCCAAGACGAACCCCATCCTAAAAACATTCTTTTGTCTAAGAGATGTATTTCTTTAGTTTTATTTTGTCCAAACCCTTTATTCAGGTGCTTCTATGGGATGTATTTATAACCCTATAATAAGAGTTGATGCCCAATTGAATAAGGTAAACTCTCTTGTTAGAGATGTACAAGTGATAGACATATGAATAAGGTTTTATCAATGTCCACGAGGAAAAATTAGTTAATGGGACCACAAGGATTTATCTGAACCAATCTAGCCAATTTAATCAAAGCCCCACGCTCACGAAACTGCTAACATATAAATAAAGGTGAAGGTAGTTTTTTTAGGTCATGGCCGAGTGAAATTTGGTGTATGAGACCGTCCTTGTCCCAGAATGGGATTATTTTTTATTTTCTTTCTTTAATCATGAAATAATAAATTGTGTGCTGCTGGGTTTTGACCTCATGGCAAGTTGAGTGCTACACTCAAACAAACCAATCTGATTGCACTTGGAGTGCAAGCAATGTAATGATTCCTTTTGCAATTGGGTGTAATCTTGGGGTCACCATATTACCTACATGTGGCAACCATTGTATATATTCTATAGCCAAAGTTGTTAGCAACCAAGTCTTTAATGACAAAAAGTTCATTAACTAGGCAATATCGTAGCACATTCATTCATATTAAGGTAATTAAAAATGACAAAATCAGAAAGAGTTTACTTTATTAATATTTTGAATTAGGTATTGAGGGTAGGTTAGAGAGGTGGGCCAAAGGAGAGGTAGGGTTAATTTTAACATTAAACTAGAATATTGGACCCCTAGTTTTAAAAACTAAATACCTTAAAATTGCAAAAGGAATGTCTTCTTGAAGTTAAATTGTAATCTCTTCTTAATGAGTAATTCTCAATTAGGATATTCTTGACCAAGAAATAATAATAATGTATAAAACTAGGATTGAGTATACATTTCAAGTACAAATGATATTATTTAGCATCTTAATTTTTTTAAAGAACTATGATAATTGATAATATGTCTTGAATGAATTTGAAATATCTTTTAGAGCGCAAAAGTATGTTATGAAAATAATAATTGAGTGGAAAACATGATATATTTTCTATTTAATATATTAGAGTAGAAATAAAAATATTTTCCATTTGATATATTATGGTAGAAATAATAAAGGGTAAATAAAATTGTAATGGAAAAATAGCTATGTAAGGTACATGGAAAAAATAAGGGTATTTTCATTCTAATAATATAAGAGGGGATACTATCAATTGAATAATTAGAGGTAAAAACTAACATTAAGGGTATTATTTAATTCCTTCGACCGAATCTGCGATACCATACCCTTCATCACCTACTTAAGATAAAAATAAATAAAAAACAGTGTGCTTTAGTTTCATCAAAGCTACTTTGATCATTTCTAGATATAAAATACTTACAATTTCAAATTAGATTACAATATATTATCACTCAAGAATTCTTTTCCAATTTTGGCATTAGGGATTTTAAAATAAGGAATTCAAATTCATGAAGAAATGGGGAAGTTTTAAATAATAAATAAGCACATGGGTTTTGAAGCTTGGACCAAGTTAGCACCTCAACACCATGATTACATAAATAGAATAAGTTTGTGGACATGAATGTATGACCCAACTAGTACCTCCACGAGTTGCCAAAGCAGGATTGATAGCTTCCAAATTGCTTTATATATATTTTCTTTGAATCCATATATTGTTATATACCTAATTAAGTGTCATTAAGAGTCACTCTAAACAAACACAAATTATCATATGAAATTGACATTTACCCACTTCATAAAACTTTAAAAATAAGCATTGAGTGTTAAAAAAATGAAATACTTATTATGTGGGCATTACAAAATTAGCTATAAGTTGATATTGACATTTACCCACTTCATAAAACTTAAAATGTAGATGTGGGTGTTACAAAAAACAATTTTTAAAGTGGCCATTGCATATTTTATAAATACATACCAGAATTTCATCTAATGAAAAAGCATTCATAAGATTGAGGAAACAAAAGAGAACAATCAAGACATCACATATTAGAGAAATCATGAAATCATGTTGGAATTACTTACTACAAAGTGATAATACACTAGAATTATACATATTAGAATCATTATTGGAATACCTGATTCCTCATTGCTATTAGTTTGTCTTCCATTCAAGAACAACTATCAAATTATAAAATATGAAAGGATTTTTGCTTTTGTGAATGGTGATGCTAAAACAATGGCACTTCACATTCAACAACATCATATCATTTTGATCTAATATCATTGTTTGTTTATTATGAATTATATGTTCCTTTTATTTTTTACTTCTTATAATCACATGTAATATAACTAAAAATATACAGAACCATGCTGTTAGATTAAAACCTTTATGCAACTTACAAAATAACAAACACAAGAGTAAAATACAAGGCATAATTTTATAGCAAGTTTCTTAAATGTAATCCTGGAGAAACATATAAAAAACTTTACAACCAATTTCATACAACACAAGAATCGCAACAAAATAATAGAAACCCTATTATTACACTCGAGTGTAATGAATCGCACACTTAGAAATATGTGTAGTTGATTTAAAATGTGAAAGTTTGTTAAAAAATATTTTTAGATTGTTTCTAAAGTAAATCTCGAGCTCGGGATGATAAGAAAACTAATCTCTTCTAAACTATACATCCATTGGTGCACGATAGGTATGGAATTGACAATATTTAAGTGTTTTAATTGTTTTAGAGATTATAATGTGTAAATAAATGAATCCTAAAGATGAGTAGACCATAGGGGAAAGGAGCCAATGACCACAAATGGCCCAATGACTGTGAGTAGTTATGTGAAACAAAGTACCAATAGTTGTTTGAATTAAAGTTAAAAATGAAATAAAAACTAGCCAATAAAGTAAGTCACATCAAGTCACATCAATAAATGAACCAATGAAATGATGACACATAAACAACCCATAAAAGGTGATTTTATTCTCAACTAATGGGTTGCCTTAAATTCCTTTGTATTCAAAAGTACTTATTTTAAATCCCTTAAAAATATATTCTCCACATACTCAATTTTTTGAAAGAAAATCTGTATATTAAAAAAATCATGCTCTCTAAAAGGGTATTTTAATTTTTTTTTTTATGATTGTTAAGTGGCTCTAACAACCTCCCACATTATGATTCACCATAACGGCTCTTTCCCCTATCTATACATCATGTATTGTAGTGCCCATCGTAAAATAAAATTGAAAAAAAAATATTGTAAAGTGACGTGGAAGAAAAGTCAAGGTGTTTGGTTGAGAAATAAATGTATTTAGTGGAGGCATGTAGGTTCTGGAAATCACATGGGCATATTAAATATCTTCAGACCTATCATGTACTTTGCATAATAATACATGCAATTTAATTGATCCGAGAGGCTTTGACCATGCAAAAAAACCCAATTTCACGTTGTAAATTTAGTAGTATTTGGATACTTACAATGATGGAAATATACATAAGACATGGGTCCCTCAAGAGATAGTCACACTATTTCACATATGCAACAAACATATCTCCAACCTGATCAATTTATATTTTCCTGTAAACTCCCGGCATGTGCCAAAATAAGAGTGCTGGAGTAGGGAATGGACATCCAGCAAAGCATAAAAGATAGAGGCCGTTGAGTTCCCAGTAGTATGTGAAACTGAATCCTTTCCTATAAGTTAACATAGGTTCTGCTTTGATTCCTCTCAAGTGTTTCTACTCTCCTTCTCAGCTCGTGAAGTTCTTCATCTTTGTCAATATCCTGAGAATATCAACCAAGAGTGTAATTCTTGCTACTCTTTGTCCCCTCATTTCCTTTGGAAGGAATTTGTTGCAGCCTGAGTTTTAGATTCATTTCTCAGACACCATTTTTTTAAAGGTAAAGCTTCTGGCTTTATATTGTTTTATGCTCTTCCTTACTCTAAATCTAGGTTTGATGCTTTAATTCCTGACCCGTGTATGGATCCCTTGAGATTTTACTATGTTGTGACCATATTGAAATCATGATGAGAGGGTTACATTATTGTTTACCTTGGCCATTTGAGCCCTCTCGCTTTCTATCCAAATCTAAGCCAACTCATGTTGAGGATATTCATTTGAATCTTTCCCGGTTTTCATATGTCCTTAAACATTGGAATGTTTTATTTCTTTTTTTAGAATGAGGAGCTCAAACTTGTGCTTTAAATCTGCTCTATTTTCTTGTTCGAAACTCGATTCTAGGTGAGCTACATTATTTGATGCCATATCTCGACTCTCGTGGGTTTTGAGATTGAGATCCAATTTCTCCCACACCCTTTCTGCCTTAGATTGCAATTCAAATTCACCCATTTGCAGATGATACCGTAGTATGTAGCAATTTCATTTTGTCATAAAGTATTTCAGTCATGAAAACTAGATCATGCTTATGCCTTTTGATTTCTCTTCTATTATAACTATGGATTGTAGAGGAGGCCTTGTGCTTGCCTTCCTTTGATAAAAATAGAAAAACTAGGCTTCTTTAGAATTGTATGGCTTGCCTATAGGCCTCCTACCCAACAATATGAAGAACTATACAATTGACGAGCAGGGGAACTTTGAGGTGCACTTGGAAAAACCTTGTCTTTACAAAGTTGGGAAATCAAGTGTGTTATGAAAAAAATATTAAGGGGTTCCTTAGCTATGGTCAGATGGGAGCTTGATCTAATGTATGTATGAGGCATTCACTCTTGGAATATCAAATTTCACCTTTCATGGACATGGGGTTTCTCAGTAGACAATGTGGTTGTTTCTCCAAATGCAGAGAAGAGGTGTCCAACTTGACCTTTTCGCCCTTGCCAACATATTTCCAACATGTGCAAAAATAAGAGATTTGAAATGAGATATGGATTCAAAATGGAGGAATCATTGATGCACACAAAACTATTTGACAGACTGCCAAAAGAGAGTTGGAGCCTTGTAGAATGCGGGTGAACCCACTTGGAGTGCCTCGTACACTCGCGAACATTAGTGTTTTCCAGGACATGGTTCATCTCTCCTTATCTTTCATAATTCTCATATTTTAGTTTTCCATTTGCAACGAAATAAAATTTTAAACCCTAGGATTATCATACATTTGATTGTTTTAAATATATTTTTTTGCAAAACAATAAAACGTCATATTGTAACTTGCGAAAATCTAAATAATCCCTTGGTAGTCAACCATGGACTTAAACCCTCATTTTGAGATGATCTAAAAAACTTCATAACCAAACTAGATTACTACAACACCATTTTTATTGACAAGTTGAGGTTGAGTTCCTTGTAAAGATGTCGATCGTTTCCTTGTAAAAAATAGTAAACCGTGATTTTTGGAGACTCACAAAACCACCTTTGAAACCTAAGAAAGGAGGTGTCAAACATTGTATGTGCTCCTTGTTATGAGGAGAGTTACATCAAGCTTTATATTGACCCCAATAAACCATTTGTACTCTTTTAGTCGCTCCTTTAGGAGCCCTGTTATCCCATTTAGCTTTGTTAGAAGTTGTTAAAATTGAAAAGTTGGGTTTTGTATCGACTCACCATTTAGACCCTGAGCAACGAAATGCTTTCCCGACTTCGCAACCTTATAGTATTTTTACTAGAAAATTACATGGAACCTTTAGTTTAGGAAAAATGCATTCTTAGCTAGTCTGGAAAGGGGGTTTTATAGGCCTCCTGGTCACTGTTGACTAAGCTAAATTAAACCGATTATGACCGGTGGCTCTGGAAACCTAGCCAATTGAAAACCATTTACCCGTTTCGAATAATGTCAGTGACTGTGAATTCTTGGTATATAGGTGGACATGCAGGAATTTACACATCATGAATTTTCTTATTAGGTGACAGTTTTTGAATGCACTTTCTTAGCCTCCGAGCCAAAATTGGGCATTTTTGCAACTAGTAAGGAAAAATGTAAAAAGGAAGTTGTAGGACCCCAGTCAAGTTAGCAAACCATCGTGGAAACTTATTAACACTTGTAAATAACTATTTGGAACTCTATCTTGTGACTTGTGTGAAATTAGACTTTTGGCAAAATAGTGTTTCTCTCTCTTCCCTACCCCTCTCTCTCTCCTTAGTTAAGAAATGAAGTGAAATGAATATATGTTTCTAACCCTCTCTTTTCGAGTGAAAATTATTATTATGATGTAAATGGAAAACTAAAATGTCAATTATGCTAGATTTAGGTGGATGCCATGCCAACAATTTATCGTTGATTTCATGGTCACATGGTTTTGCAGGATGCAAGTAAGATGGCGAAATAACATGATTGTAATTCATTTTGTATTATTTTAATGTATGTATGTTAAAATAAAAATATATATATGTATTTCTATGTCATAGTAAAGTTTATTATTTAAATTTTGTAATGTGTATGAGTTACTAGTTTTAGGGGTGCTTTGAGAAAAGTGCATTTAACGTAGGTGCCTTTTGATTCAGATTTTCATATGGTAAAAGGGGATTATATATATATATATATATATATGATATATATATATATATATATATATATATATATATATATATATATATATATATATATATATATATATATATATATAGAGAGATAATTCAACATTCATGAAGTGTTAAAAGGTTATTATTGATTTTTGCAATATTCTCAAGATGCTTTCTTGTTTAAGGGAAATGTTCATTTAAACATGAGTGTTATTTTAACCCCAAATTTGGTATTGTAAAAGTTGGATAAATATGTTAAATGAAATTGAATTTAATATCTTATAGTGCAATTCTAGTGTGAAATTGATGATTAATTAATTGGTGTGTTGTGTTCCTTACCTTGAAAATGTAATAAAGAAATCTAAATGAAACAATCAACCCTAGTATAAAATTTGTGCATAACTATTCTTCATGTGTGATTCTCTTTTAGCATAGAAACTAAAACCTTAGGATAAAATTAAATATTTACACTCGATGACACCTTCTAGTTAAGTAGATAAGAGCCCAAGTTGATATTTCCATCCTAGCCTACATGCTTAGCAACATTACCATAAACCAAAAATTAGAAACGACATGGTTTAACTTTGTTTTGGTGTATGTCATCCCCTCATAGGATTGATAGTTGGGTGTGTAGTAAGGAGAATGTGTTCTCCTAGGGTAGGCATCATAGGAAACCAACATTAAACATAGTGTAAAATCCTCTTGAACCAACATACATGTTAAGTGGAGAAGATCGCCAACTAACCTTGAAGTCACCCTTAAGAGTTTGGATCATAAATGAACTTGATACCCAATCTCAATTATCATTTGGGTTTTATGGTGAAATCCTAGGAGTTAATTGTGAAACTTAACAACTTTTAGTTTATGACTAGTTGGTGAAAATGTAACCGTGAGATGATGTGCTTGGAGGAAGGTGAAAATTAGATTACTCATATAACATGTTTAAACCATCTCGTGGTGAGAAAAAGGAATCCACATTGCGTAAACTCTATTGCAAACCTTAACTCTTTAAACAATGGACTACTCCATCTTGCTCTCCCACTAGTCCTATTAGGTAATGGATGTCTGATGTGAAACTAGGTGATCTTGTCCTTATAGAAAAATCTCCTAAGACAGGGACTAGTAGTCTCATAAGGATAAAAATGCCCCATTAGAAAATAGGTTACACAATTCATTTGAAAAAGGCATATGAGCCTAATCAGGGAAAAATCTCTCAAGTTAGACGTAAAATGATACTCAGGAAATCTAATCTATAAAATAGAAATAAGGAAGTTTGTTTCCATGTTAATTTCCTTTGAATCCTTAATTAATTGTTGGAGCATAACTATAGTAAAATTATAATTGATGCTTGACCTTAGGAAGTGTAATTGTGAGATGTTATTCCACAGTATGATAGTAGGAGAGCCAATAATTATTATTCAATGTGTTTCATCAAAAGAGTAGAGCCCCAAATATAAAGGCTACGTGAGGAGGGTGACAGTTATAACTATCCATTAATAATGTATTAAACTAATGCTAACATTCCCCCCCTTAATACATTGCTCTTACAAATGTACCCCCTAAAAAAATCAAACTTCACTTTCTTTGAGAGGCTTGGTGAGAATATCTGCAACTTGAAAATCAGTAGGGTAGTACTGGAGCTGAATTCGGTGGTTTAAGACTTGTTCATGAATGTAGTGACATTCGAACTCAATATCCTTTGTTCATTCATGAAAAATAGATTCTTCACAAGCTTCAACACACCTTGATTGTCACAGTGAATGATGGGAGGTTTCTCTTCAGGAATCCCTATATCTGCAAGAATGCGACGTAACCAAATCACTTCACACACAACTCCTCGTGCGTCGTGGTATTCAACCTCAGTGGATGAGAGAGAAACAATAGTTTGTTTCTTGCTAATCCACGAGATAGGTCTAGATCTGAGATGAAAAACATATCCTGAAGTGGATTTCTTGTCATCAACGTATCCTACATAGTCCAAGTCTATATATCCCTGTAAGAAGAACTGAGTGTTCTTCTGATACTCTAGACCAAATTCAAATATACCTCGGACGTATCTCAACACATGCTTTGCTGCTATCCAATGACATTTCTTCGGCTCCTGCATAAATCTGGCGAGATAGCTCACTGCAAAGCAAAGATCTGGCCTGGTATAAGTCAAGTAAATGAGACTCCCCACAAGCTACCTGTAGTGAGTGCCATCTACCTGTGGTGAATCCTGGAATCTAGATAATTGCAAACCTTTTTCCATAGGTGTGGACATTGGTTTACAATCTGACATTCCATACTTCTCTAGGAGTGTCTTGGCATATTTCATCTGGGAGACGAAGATATGATTCTTCTTCTGCCATATCTCTAAGCCAAGATAGTAGTGAAGTAGCCCCAAATTGGTCATGTCGAAGGATTTCTTCAAATCATTCTTTACATCATCCACAAGATTGTCAGAACTTCCTGTGATCACAAGATCATCTACGTACAAAACCAGAATAACAATCTCTGTTCCTACCTTCTTGATATACAAATTTGTATATGAGGGGCTACGAGTGAATCCATACTACAATAGGTGATCATCAATTTTTATATACCATGCCCTAGGTGCTTGTTTGAGTCCATAAAGTGACTTTATCAGATGACATACCTTGTGTGGTTGATGCTCATCTACAAATCCTTTAGGTTGGGTCATGTATACTTCTTCTTTTAGATCACCATTCGAAAAGCACTCTTGACATCCATCTGACTAAAGTTTCCATCCATTTTGTGCTACCAATGCACATACAACTATGATGGTTTTGATCTTCAAAGTGGGTGCAAAGGTCTCATCATAGTCAATTCGTTCTTGTTGAGCATAACCCTCTGCAACAAGTCATGCTTTGTGTTTGTCGATTGAACCATTTGCCTTATATTTTGTTTTGAAAATCCATTTGCAGCCAATGGATTTCTTATCTGGAGGTAGATTGACAAGTTCCCACATCTGATTTTGAAGTAGGGAATCATATTCATCATTCATAGCTTGTTTCCACTGTGGTTGGTCTAATGCCTCACGAATAATGTCAGGTTAGGTGCTATCAACAACTGAACTCATGAGTGTAAAATTTACGTCATGTCTGGACTGATTCTTCCCAAAACTGATCCTCCAACTTGGTGGTGGAGAGCATACAATGAGCCATATCCATGACAGTCTTGTTGTGTCGCTCAGAAATCCCATTCTGTTGGGGAGTGTAGAGTGCAGTTAGATGTTTTTGAATGCCATGTTGCTTCAAGTATGCTAATAACTTCTTTCGATACAAATTCCCCCTCGATCTAAGAAAAGAGGAGAAGGAGAGGCTTCCCAGATCTGCTGGTGGCTTGCTGGTAAAAGGTTTGGAAATTGGCAAATGCCTCACTCTTCTTCGAGAAAATATACCCACATTTTCCGTGAGTAATCATCAATGATGAGCTAGAAGTATTCAAAACCTTGGAAGCTAGCTGGCAGGGGTCCGCAGAGATCGATGTGTACAACTTGAAGATGCTCCGTAGAATGATAAGAGCTCTGTTTGAATGGACCTCTGTGTTGTTTACCCGCAAGACATCCCAAGCAAACAGGTAAGGAATGGGAGAGTGGAGGAAGCCCTCTTACCATTTCCTTGGCATTGAGTTTAAGTAGAGCCCCTGCGAGAAGGATGACCATATCAAGAGTGCCATAGTGCAGTGGACTCCACCATTGAAGCAAAGAGAGCAATGTTAGATGAAGTGACCGCATCCAGTGCAAATAGATGACCCTTCATAAATGCTCGAGCAATAACTAATTCTCCTTGGGAAATGATGCAGGACTTGACCCCTTTCTGAAAAAAGAATTCGACCCGCATTCGATGATTAAGAAGCTGACTCATAGACAAGAGATTTGAGGTCAAACTTGGAACATATAGCACCTTTGTGAGTGTACATCTTCATGTCCCAAGAGGAATGATGACATCACCAATCCCCACCCCAATATACTCCTGATTATCTGCGATGGTGATACGATCTCCAAGGCAATGGTAACTCAAAGTATGGAATAAATTCTTATTGCCATCACGTGTTTGCTGGCACCCGAATCAATCAACCAGAAACTTTTTGACGGATACAAAGTCTACGAGACTAGGACAATATCCGGATGAGTTATTTTTGTAACCTCTTCATCAGAGGAGGCATCTTGTTGAGTAGCAATATGACCATTCTGCCTCTGATTACGAGCACGCCATTGGGATTTCTTGGAATATCCTTGGCCAGAAGTGCTCTCTTGACAGAGTTACCATGCTTACGACCGTTGTAATAATAGTTCGTAGTCGTGTGCATATTCATGGAGAAAATGTGGCACCATCGATCCGCCTTATTGCTCTGCGTGTATCTAGAGGAAGATTGACAGAGCAATGTGTAATTGAAGACCTGTGTTTTCTTTCACCAGGACGTGTGGACCTTGGGCGTGGCAGTTTGGAGATCCCATGCATTCAGCATTGGAGGATCGACCTATTTCAATGGAAACCTGCTATGACCTATGAGTGTATCCCATATTGAGCATGGAGAATTTGTTGAGCTAACGTGGTGGTGTGATCTGGAGGAAACTTACAACGAGGTGTTTTGGAGCAGCAAAAGACACAAGATCATAACGTTTTTGAAATTTTGAAATTGGCACTTAGGGACGTGTAGGAGAAATCAAATAAGATTCTATCATTTTCTCGGATAGAATGTGGTAGAAAACTGCATGGAAACTAGTGCTTTGAAGATCGATTGATGTTTTATCCTTTGGATGAGTTGGACGTGGTAGCATCATATAAATGTGACCTGCTCTATTTTTTTTGGCATGTAGGAGCTAATCTAAGATCTAAGCGATCTGTAGACATTGATAGGTGATCTTTGATAGATTTGTTTGAAGGTGGATTTGACAAATAAGAATCCGGACTTACGTGTGGGAAACCAATGCTTGAAATCGAGCGTGGCAACAATTAAATATCTATTCCTGTGTGAAAGTTTCCCCAATAGAGTGCGAAGAGAGCACATATATGTCGCACATTTCCAATGCCGAGAGTGTTACGAGAAAACCTTCTGTTGGTTGCCACCGAGAGCCCATGAGGACACCATCGACATCTATTTTACCTTGATCAATGAATTGTTGAATAATGGCAACATATTATTTGACAAATTGGTGTGTCGAAGGATTGTTTGACTATTTCTAGTTTGACATGTGTTGTCAAAGCGCGCGAGATGAAATATGCCAAGACACTAGTGAAGTATGGAATGTTAGATTGTAAACCAATGTCCACACCTATGGAAAAAGGTTTACAATTATCAAGATTCCAGGATTCACCGCAGTAGATGCACTCACTACGAGGAGCTTGTGGGGAGTCTCATTTGCTTGACTTATACCGGGCCAAATATTTGCTTTGCAGTGAGCTATCTCACCCATTTATGTAGGAGCCGAAGAAATGTCATTAGATAGCAGCAAAGCATGTGTTGAGATATGTCTAAGGTATAGTTGTCTTTGGTTTGGAGTATTAGAAGAACACTCGAGTTCTTTACATGGATATACAAACTCGGACTATATAGGATCCGTTGATGACATGAAATCCACTTTAGGATATGTTTTTCATCTCAGATCTGGACCTATCTTGTGGATTAGCAAGACGTAAATTATTTTTGCTCTCTCATCCACTGAGGCTGAATATCACGCCACACGAGGAGTTATGTGCGAAGTGATTTGGTTACGTTGCATTCTTGCAGATATAGGGATTCTGAAGAGAAACCTCCCATCATTCACTGTACAATCAAGGTGTGTTGAAGCTTGTGAAGAATCCTAATTTTCAAAAACAGATTACAAATGATTACTTGAAGGAACCTATCATGAAGATGGGCTATATATGCTTTGTTCATTCATGAAAAAAGGATTCTTCACAAGCTTCAACACACCTTGATTTTCACAATGAATGATGGGAGGTTTCTCTTCAGGAATCCCTATATCTGCAAGAATGCGAGTAACCAAATCACTTTGCACACATCTCCTTGTGTGGCACAATATTCAACCTCAGTGGATGAGAGAGCAACAACAGTTTGTTTCTTGCTAATCCATGAGATAGGTCTAGATCCGAGATGAAAAAATATCCTGAAGTGGATTTCTTGTCATCAATGGATCCTGCATAGTCTGAGTCTGTATATCCCTGTAAGAAGAATTGAGTGTTCTTCTGATACTCTAGACCAAAGTCAATAGTACCTCAGACATATCTCAACACATGCTTTGCTACTATCCAATGACATTTCTTCGGCTCCTGCATAAATCTGCAGTGAGATAGCTCACTGCAAAGAAAAGATCTGGTTTGGTATAAGTCAAGTAAATGAGACTCCCCACAAGCTTCCTATAGTGAGTGCCATCTACCTGTGGTGAATCCTGGAATCTAGATAATTGCAAACCTTTTTCCATAAGTGTGGACATTGGTTTACAATCTGACATTCCATACTTCTCCAAAAGTGTCTTGGCATATTTCATCTAGGAGACGAAGATATGATTCTTCTTCTACCATATCTCTAAGCCAAGATAGTAGTGAAGCAGCCCCAAATCAGTCATGTCGAAGGATTTCTTTAGATCATTCTTTATATCATGCATAAGATTGTCAGAACTTCCTGTGATCACAAGATCATCTACCTACAAAACAAGAATAACAATCTCTCATTACTACCTTCTTGATATACAAATTTGTGTCTGAGGGGCTACGAGTGAATCCATGCTATAATAGGTGATCATCAATTTTATATACCATGCCCTAGGTGCTTGTTTGAGTCCATAAAGTGAATTTATCGGAAGATATACCTTATGTGGTTGATGCTCGTCTACAAACCCTTCAAGTTGGGTCATGTATAATTCTTCTTTTAGATCACCGTTTAGAAAAGCACTCTTGACATCCATCTACTGAAGTTTCCATCCATTTTGTGTTGCCAGTGCATAGACAACTCTGATGGTTTTGATCTTCGCAGTGGGTACAAAGGTCTCGTCATAGTAAATTCCTTCTTGCTTTGAGCATAACCCTTTGCAATAAGTCATGCTTTGTGTTTGTCGATTGAACCATCTGCCTTATATTTTGTTTTCAAAATCCATTTGCAGCTAATGGATTTCTTACCTAGAGGCATATCGACAAGTTCCCACGTCTGATTTTGAAGTAGGGAATCATATTCAACATTCATAGCCTATTTCCACTGTGGTTGGTCTAATGCCTCACGAACAGTGTCAGGTTCGGTGCTATCAACAACTGAACTCATGAGTGCAAAATTTACCTCATGTCTAGATTGCTACCCAAAAATGATCCTATAACTTGGTAGTGGAGAGCATATAACGAGCCATCTCTATGACAATCTGTTGTGTCGCTCGAAATTCCATTCTTTGGGGAGTGTAGGGTGTAATTAGATGTTTCTAATGCCATGCTGCTTCAGGTATGCTAAGAACTTCAATACAAATCCCCCTCGATCTAAGTAGAGGAGAAGGAGAGGCTTCCCAGATTGCCTGGTGGCTTGCTAGTAAAAGGTTTGGAAATTGGCAAATGCCTCACTCTTCTTCCGGAGGAAATATACCCACATTTTCCGTGAGTAATCATCAATGATGAGCTGGAAGTATTCAAAACCTTGGAAGCTAGCTGGTAGGGGTCTGCACAGATTGGTGTGTACAACCTAAAGATGCTCCGTAGAATGATAAGAGCTCTATTTGAATGGACCTCTGTGTTGTTTTCCCACAAGACATCCCGAGCAAACAGGTAAGGAATGGGAGAGTGGAGGAAGCCCTCTTACCATTTCCTTAGCACTAAGCTGATGTAGAGCCCCAGTAGAAAGATGACCATATCAAAAGTGCCATAGTGTAGTGGACTCCACCGTTGAAGTAGAGAGAGCAATGTTAGATGAAGTGACCGCATCTAGTGTAAATAGATGGCCCTTCATAAATGCTCGAGCAATAACTAAGTCTCCCTAGGAAATGATGCAGGACTTGACCCCTTTCTCAACAAAGAATTCAACCCGCATTCAATGATTAAGAAGCTAACTCATAGACAAGAGATTTGAGGTCAAACCTAGAACATATAGTACCTTCGTGAGTGTACATCTTCATGTCCCAAGAGGAATGATGACATCACCAATCCCCGCCACAATATACTCCTGATTATCTGCGATGGTGATCCATCTTCGAGTGGGCCGGTCACTCAGAGTATGGAATAACTTCTTATTGCAGTCATGTGTTTCTTTGGTGCACCGAATCAATCAACTAGAAACTTTCTGATGGCTGCAAAGTTTGCAGAGACTAGGATAATTTCCAAATGAGTTGTTTCTAGAACCTCTTCATAGAAGGAGGCATCCTGCTAAACAGCAATATGACCCTTTTGCCTTTGATTACGAGCACGCCATTGGGATTTATTGGAATATCCTTGGCCAGAAGTGCTCTCTTTGATAGAGTTGCCATGTTTGTAACCATTGTAATAATAGTTCGTAGTCGTGTATGTATTCGTGGAGAAAATGTGGCACCATCGATCCACCTTGTTGCTCTGCGTGTGATCTGGAGGAAGATTGACAGAGTAATGTGTAATTGAAGACCTGTGTTTTCTTTCACCAGGATGTGTGGACCTTGGGTGTGGCAGTTTGGAGATCCCATACGTTCAGCATTAGAGGATCGAACTGTTTCAATGGAAACCTACTATGACCTGTGAGTGTATCCCATATTGAGCATGGAGAATTTCTTTGAGCTAATGTGGTGGTGTGATCTGGAGGAAACTTGCAACGAGGTGTTTTGGAGCAACACAAGACACAAGATCATAATGTGTCGAAAGTTTGAAATTGGCACTTGGGATGTGTAGGAGAAATCAAATAAGATCCTATCATTTTCTCAGATAGAATGTGGTAGAAAACTGCATGGAAACTAGTGCTGGAAGATCTGATTGACTTTTTTCTCCTTTGGACAAGTTGGACGTGGCAACATCATATAAATGCGACCTGCTCTAAATTTTTGGCGTGTAGGAGCTAATCTAAGTTCTAAGCGACCTGTAGCATTGGATACGTGGATCTTTGGTATATTTGTTTGAAGGTGGATCTGACAAATAAGAATCCAGACCTGCGTGGAAACCAACGCTTGAAATCAGAGCGTGGCAGCAATTAAATCTCCATTCCTATGTGAAAGTTTCCCCAGCAGAGTGCCAAGAGAGCATGTACATGTCACACATTTCCAATGAGAGTGTTATGAGCAACCCTTCCGTTGGGTCACCTCTGAGAGCCCAAGAGGACACCACTAGCATCTATTTTTCCTTGCTCGATGAATTGCTGCTAATCCACCGGCAACATATTATTTGATGAATTAGTGCGTAAAGGATTGTTTGACTATTTCTAGTTCGATGTGTGTTGTCAAGTGTGCGCTAGATGAAATATGCCAAGACAGTAGTGATGGAATGTTAGATTGTAAACCAATGTCCATACCTATGGAAAAAGGTTTGCAATTATCTAGATTCCAGGATTCACCGCAGGTAGATGGCACTCACTATAGAAACTTGTGGGGAGTCTCATTTACTTGACTTATACCGGGCCAAATCTTTTCTTTGCGGTGAGCTATCTCGCCAGATTTATGCGAGAGCCGAAGAAATGTCATTGGATAGAAAAAAGCATGTGTTGAGATACGCCTCGAGGTACATTTACTTTGGTATGGAGTATTAGAAGAACACTTAGTTCTTCTTAAGGGATATCTGAGACTTGGACTATGCGGGATCCATTGATGACGGAAATCCACTTTAGGATATGTTTTCATCTCGAGATTGGAGCTATCTTGTGGATTAGCAAGAAGAAAACTATTGTTTCTCTCTCATCCAATGAGGTGAATATCTCGCCGCACGAGGAGTTGTGTGCGAAGCGATTTGGTTATGTCGCATTCTTGCGAGATATAGGGATTCTAAAGAGAAACCTCCCATCATTCAATGCAACAATCAAGGTGTGTTGAAGCTTGTGAAGAATCCTAATTTTCAAAAATGGTTACAAATGATTACTTGAAGGAACCTATCATGAAGATGGGCTCTATATGCTTTGTTCATTCATGAAAAATAGGATTCTTCACAAGCTTTAACACACCTTGATTTTCACAATGAATGATGGGAGGTTTCTCTTCAAGAATCCCTATATCTCGCAACAATGTGACATAACCAAATCACTTCACACAAAGCTCCTTATGCAGCACGGTATTTAGCCTCACTTTGGAGAGAGCAACAACAGTTTGTTTCTTGCTAATCCATGAGATAGGTCTAGATCCGAGATGAAAACATATCCCAAGTGGATTTCTGTCATCAACAGATCTGCATAGTTCCAGTCTATATATCCCTATAAGAAGAACTGAGTGTTCTTCGATACTCCCAGACCAAAGTCAACAGATACCTCGAGACATATCTCAACACATGCTTTGCTTTGCTATCCAATGACATTTCTTCGGTTCCTGCATAAATCTGGCGAGATAGCTCACTGCAAAGTAAAGATCTGGCCTGGTATAAGTCAAGTAAATGAGACTCCCCACAATCTACCTGTAGTGAGTGCTATCTACCTGTGGTGAATCCTAGAATCTAGATAATTTTAAACCTTTTTCCATAGGTGTGGACCTTGGTTTACAATCTGACATTCCATACTTCTCCAGGAGTGTCTTGGCATATTTCAACTGGGAGACGAACATATGATTCTTCTTCTACAATATCTCTAAGCCAAGATAGTAGTGAAGTAGCCCCAAATTGGTCATGTCGAAGGATTTCTTTAGATCATTCTTTACATCATCCACAAGATTGTCAAAACTTCCTGTGATCACAAGATCATCTATGTACAAAACCAGAATAACAATCTCTGTTACTACCTTCTTGATATACAAATTTGTATCTAAGGGGCTACGAGTGAATCCATGTTGTAATAGGTGATCATCAATTTTTATTTACCATGCCCTAGGTGCTTGTTTGAGTCCATAAAGTGACTTTATCAGATGACATACCTTATGTGGTTGATGCTTGTCTACAAACCCTTCAAGTTGGGTCATGTATACTTCTTCTTTTAGATCACTTTTCAGAAAAGCACTCTTGACATCCATCTGCTGAAGTTTCCATCCATTTTGTGATGTCAGTGCACAGACAACTTTGATGGTTTTGATCTTCGCAGTGGGTGCAAAGGTCTCGTCATAGTTAATTCCTTCTTGTTGAGCATAACCCTTTGCAACAAGTCATGCTTTATGTCTGTCATCGATTGAACCATCTGCTTATATTTTGTTTTGAAAATTCATTTGCAGCCAATGGATTTCTTACCTAGAGGTAGATCGACAAATTCCCATGTCTGATTTTGAAGTAGGGAATCGTATTCATCATTCATAGCCTACTTCCACCGTGGTTGGTCAAATGCCTCACGAACAGTGTCGAGTTCGGTCTTTATCAACAACCGAACTCATGAGTGCAAAATTTACCTCATGTCCGGGTGCTTCTGCCCAAAACTGATCCTCCAACTTGGCGGTGGAGAGCATATAACGAGCCATCTCCATGACAATCCTATTGTGTCGCTCAGAAATCCCATTCTGTTGGGGAGTGTAGGGTGTAGTCAGATGTTTCTGAATGCCATGCTACTTTAGGTATGCTAAGAACTTCTTCGATACAAATTCCCCCTTTATCTCAGTAGAGGAGAAGGAGAGGCTTCTTAGACTACTTGCTAGCTTGCTTTGGTAAAAGGTTTGGAAATTGGAAAATGCCTCACTCTTCTTCGGAGAAAATATACCCACATTTTCCATGAGTAATCATCAATGATGAGCTGGAAGTATTCAAAACCTTGGAAGCTAGCTGGCAGGGGTTTACACAGATTGGTGTGTAAAACCTGAAGATACTCGGTAGAATGATAAGAGCTCTGTTTGAATGGACCTCTGTGTTATTTTCCCACAAGACTTCCCGAGCAAACAGGTAAGGAATGAGAGAGTGGAGGAAGCCCTCTTACCATTTCCTTGGCACTGAGCTGATGTAGAGCCCTGGCAGAAAGATGACCATATCAAAAGTGCCATAGTGCAGTGGACTCTTTTCGTTGAAGCGAGAGAGAATGTTAGTTGAAGTGACCGCATCCAATGTAAATAGACAACCCTTCATAAATGCTCGAGCAATAACTAAGTCTCCTTGGGAAATGATGCAAGACTTGACCCTTTTCTCAACAAAGAATTCAACTTACATTCAACGATTAAGAAGCTAACTCACGAAAAAGAGATTTGAGGTCAAACCTGAAACATATAGTACCTTTGTGAGTGTACATCTTTGTGTCCCAAGAGGAATGATGACATCACCAATGCCCCCACAATATACTCCCGATTATCTTCTATGGTGATCCAATCTCCAGGTGGGCCACTCACTCGGGTATGGAACTTCTTATTCCCGTCATGTGTTTTCGGTGCCCGAATCAATCAACCGGACACTTTCGATGGTTGCACATCTGTGAAGTCTATGAGACTAGGACTATTTCTGCATGAGTTGTATTTGGAACCTCTTCATTGGAGGAGGCATCATGTTGAGCAACAATATGACCCTTCTACCTCTTATTACGAGCATGCCATCGGGATTTCTTGGAATATTCTTGCTAGAAGTTCTCTCTTCACCGAGTTTCCATGCTTACGACCATTGTAATAATAGTTCACGGTGTGTGTGTATTCATGGAGCTAATGTGGCACCATCGATCCACCTTGTTGTGCTGCTACTTCTGGGGTGGCTGGCTGTGGTGGTTCTTGAGAAGGTTGCTTCTTTGTGGATGCTTTGCTTTTGATTCTTGAGGGTGAATGCCCTTTCCGAGGCTTATTGCTATAATTTTTCTCATGATGAGAGCCTTGTCTTCGAAGGATTCTTGAACATTCTAGAATGGCTTCTTCCTATTGGAGATAATTCACCAATTTGACAAAACTCACCTCCTATTGAGTGATGGTCAATGTGGTGATCAGTGTCCAAATCGGGAAGGAAGAGCTCGTAAGGTGAGCGGGACTAGCAACTTTTCGTCCACCGGTTCACCGAGAGTAGAAATTTCTGCACGTAACTCGGCCACACACCGCAAGAAGGCTTCAACTAATTCGCCATCATGCATACTCATTGTGTGAAGCTTTTCTAAAGATGTAGCATCGTCATCAGATTCTTGGCTTCATAGATGGTACACAACGCAGCCCATGCCGTAGAGGAAGTGGTTGCTTCCCGAATGTGAGGTTGAACCTCATCAAAAAGGCTCAGAGTGATAAGAATTAATGTTTTTGCATCGAATTTTCATACTTAGCCCAAAATCAAGTTTGTGGGAGGGGCGTCTATGCCAGAAACGATCCCCCAAAGATCTTCAAACTGAAGAATCGTCCACATCTTGGTTTTCCATGTGGCAAAATTTGGCCCTTTTAGCAACTAGGCATCCGAAAACAAAATGCGAGGTGCAGACATTTCCAAAAACTCAAAATTATATTTTATTTATTTATTGATTGTTCAAAAATGGTTACAAATGCTTACTGAAGGAACCTATCACGAAGATGGGCTCTATAAGCTCATGCAGTGAGATCGCAGATGCTCCTGTGGGCATTCTACTTCGCATTCATCATCTACATCATAGCCGCTCCAATTATTTTTGGATTTGGCACGCTTGATAACACACGTCAAACTAGAAATAGTCGAACAATCCTTGACGCACCAATTCATCAAATAAGATGTTGCCGGTATTCAGTAATTCATTGAGCAAGGAAAAATAGATGCCGGTGGTGTCCTCTTGGGCTCTCAGAGGTGACCTAGTAGAAGGGTTTCTCATAACACTCTCGGCATAAAAATGTGCGACATGTACGTGGTGAGGTTATCCGGATTAGCCTCTCTTATCAAGCTCTTCACGTTGCAGGGGAGAGAGAAATGCTCAGAATTCTCCTACATGCCAAGGATTTTAAATGTAGATTTCTTCAATATAGGTTTCCAACTTTCTAAGAAGGCATGGATCTAATCATCCACACCAGCAAGGAGTACAAAACTCTAGATAACTCTTATGTTGACCGCTTTTCTTTTGTTTGTCTTTTCCTCCACAAGTCACTGTTCACGTTTTACTGTTCACAAACCATGATTTTGCTGTTTGCAAGATTTCCCTTCGAGTTGCTTGTTGGCCCACGTTTTTCTCTCCAGACCATGTTTTTGTGATTCTACCCACAACAGGTGCCAATGATGCCCATGTTTTCTCGAAATGGAAGTCTGTCCTGGATCTCACGTGTATTCCTCCAATGCGCTGGACTTGCAGGAGTTCCACGCAAACTACATATCAGTTTTCAATGCTGGAACAACGAACAGTCATCAAACCTCCATGCACAAAGACACAGACCTTTACGGACTCGATACCAATGATGGTAGAGATAATAATGTTTTATTTAATGCATTTCATCAAAAGAGCGAGCCCTAAATATAAATCTTTGTGTGAGGAGGGTGGCGATTATAATCATCACCAATGATAACAGGAGAGCTAATAATTATTATTCAATGTGTTTCATCAAAAGAGCGAGAGCCCCAAATATAAAGGTTGCGTGAGGAGGGTGATTATAACTATAACCGTCCATTAACAATGTATTAAACTAATGCTAATAGGGTAAAGTGAAACATGAAATTCATTATAATGTGATTAAACCCTCTTGTTGTGGATAAAGAACCTAACTCGTATACAATACTTATTGTCTAATAAACCAATTATCAATTTACAAATTAGTAAAAGAAACACGACCATAAATCCTTAAACAAAAAAATGTTAACTTCACATCCTTTGGACTTACACTTGTTTCGTTATGTAACAAAGGTATGGTATAAGATCAAGATGCATGCCCTTAGATGTGAATCCTAGGGGTAAGACCTAATAGCCTTGTGTGTAAATAAATACCCTATTAATGAATGAGTGAATTAAACAAGTAATTGAAATAATGTAGATGATCCTTATTCAATGAGATACACCATAAGTTAAATGTTAAATAGTATAAAGGAAATCTAACAAAGGAAAAGGAATGTATGATTCTCACATTATGAGCCTTCCTAGAACTTAAGTTAAATATTGAAACATGATTTTAATAAATGTGTAATCCTAAAAATATCGTGCCATGGGAATACCCTATCTATAAGTTTATTATGTAGTTGAATCATTATGTTGTGCCTTGTCATTGAAAAAAAAGTGGCCTTGATGTGCATCACGTGGTTTCATGTTATCTATGTGGGTTAATGTTTGTGCAAACATATCATGTGTTGTGTGTTGTCCTAGGTGATCTCCTGTAGTGTCATGTGTACTACAATGTAAGTAAAAATAAAATTATTCCAATATTTTTAGTGTTGTATTTGTGTGTGTAAAATGTGGGTGTTACACTTGGTATTAGAGTAAAGGTTCATGCTCTCAAACCTCTGGGATAGATTGAAGTTATGATGGTTTTGGATTGTGGTGGTGGAGATTGGAAGAGTAATGTGATATATGTTGTTATGTGACCAACGTTGTAATTTTGATATTATGAACGCACATGTTGTGCATGTCACTTAGTGTGTATTTGTTATCTTATTGATGTGTTTGTGATGAGAGTATTCACTCTCCTTTTCATGGATTTAATGAGGAGTTCACATGTGATGTCTTGCATTTTTGTGTGTGAAAAGATTGTTATTTTGGATTGCGGAGTGTATTGTTATTTTGTGATATGTAGGTGTGATTATGTGTTGCATGATAAAATTGGTGTATAGTGAATTGGATTGTATTGTGATGTCGCCACTGTGTTGTGATGAATCGTGTGTACCACCATCTTGTATTGCAATTGACTATGTTGTAATGTTAGTCACTATGTTCATCATATGTATAATTCATGTAATATGTGATGTTTCTTGTCATGAATTAGGGGCATATGGTGATCGTATGACCCCTGTTGTTGCCTGATACTTGCACCTTGAGTGCATTATGTGGAGATGTGATATATGGTAACCCATGAAAGTAATTATTGTGTTATACCCCGTATATATAAAATAGGTAAGATGATATGGTTAATGTGTGTGAATCACCATTGCGTTAGTGATGTAACTATATGTTATGTTGTGTGACTTACACTAACCTGACCCTAAGGGAATTTGATAAAAGATGTATGTTTGGAGTGAGGAAATGTGTACCGTTGACTAGTCACTTGAGATGAGTATGAGATAGGAAGTGGAGTCTTACATAGGATGAAAACCAATTTTGTTTGTTTGGTATGTATGGCACTTTCTCAATGGATGTCATGTATATTGTGTTTCATGGACAGATTAGGCTTAATAGATGGTGACCTATACTCCTCTCTCTCTCCCTATAGGGCTATCGTATGGATTCAACCTAAGTATAGTTACGACTATGTTGAACCTTGTAGAAGCGGTGGAGGGATGATTCATACAAAGATGATGATAGTTGTATTATTTGATATGTTATTTTATGAGATGAGGCTTGATGTTAGAGTGCCAAAAACTTGTTGAGTACCCCTTTGGTGGTCGTATAAGGCCATATAGTTATTGTGATGTGCTATTTCTCTATATGCATTTTATTTATAAATTGAGCATTTTCTTTTTTCTTGCTAGAACTAGAAATTTTCTTTCTTGATGTGTTCTTACATTTTGGGAATTTTATTTGGTTGTTGCACTAACATTAAATTTTTGTACTAACTATGGATATTTAGCCATTTGTTTTACTTAGTTTTAAATTTACTTTTCAAGTTTAAAATTTTTATAGCCTAGCCCAAGCCTTGGGATTTTTTCCATTTGGCATTTGAAATAGATTGTTAAGCTAGTTCTAATGTTGTAATGTGTGGAATAGGGCCATGAGATGCACCATGGAGTGGTTGAACCTATGGACCCGCTTTGTTTTATGGGGGTATGCCCCCAGGAGTTATAGATAACTAGCAGGTTATTGAACCACAAGTTATTATGTCACTTGGGTTAGAGGTGTTTAGATCTTATGTGGCTATTACCATAGGGTGGGTGACCGACCTCTTTTGGGGAGCAAAAGGAAAATTTATCTTTATTTTATTGCTTGGAGGTATATGGAGATGTTTTGTGATGCTTTGGGAGGTATATGTAGTTGTTTTGTGATGCTTTGGGAGGTATATGGAGTTGTTTTGTGATGCTTTGAGAGGTATATGAAGTTGTTTTGTGATGATTTGGGAGGTATATGGAGTTGTTTTGTGATGCTTTGGGAGGTATATGGAGTTGTTTTTTGATGCTTTGGGAGGTATATGGAGTTGTTTGTGATGCTTTGGGAGGTATATGGAGTTATTTATGATGTTTTGGGAAGTGTGTGGAGTTGGTATTATGGTTGTGTGTACTTATGTGAGTCTGGTTATGTTTTGTGATGTGAGGATTGATGCTCTTCATTGAGAGTATGATTTGATCCCTTTTTGACACTATGTAGCTATAATTATTATCTCGAGTTTTGTGAAACGTTCTTATGTGTACTTGTTTTGGAATCCCATGTTGTTATACTATGCTATGTTGTGAGTGCATTTGTGCTAGGGACATGTGTGACAAGTAATATGTTGTGAGGGCTATGTGTGTTCTTTCAATGGTTTGGTTGAGTTATTGTGATGTGATATAGTTGTGAAAGTACATATCATGATGTCTTGTGAACCATTAGTGTTGTGTTTGGCCTTGATGTGGTATTATGATGTCAGTTTTTGTTGGGCACCCACAAAAATAAACAAACTAAAATCTTAAAACAATGAAATATTAAGAGCTTGAGATTGATAAATACTATTAAGGGAAAAGAGTAATTAGGTAATAATGTAAATTGAAAATTACCAATCTTCACAAAACATTAAGAACTTGTCAAAGTTCCCTTCTTCCTTGTGGTCACGCTTTAGCATCAAGTATCATTTCATTGGTGACATGAGACATTGATTGTTTCCACCTTGCTCATGAGAACCCATTTTAATCTTGGTATTGTGTCGCATCGAGGATGATGCTCTTATAAGAGGAGGGAAATGTAGCACCCTCCGTAAAATCAAATAAAAAAATATTGTAAAGTGATGTGGAAGAAAATTAAAAGCGTTTGGTTGGGAAGTAAATGTGTTTGGTGGAGGCATGTAGAAGGCATTTTAGAAAGCACATGGGCACATTAAACATCTTCAGACCTTTCATGTCCTTTGTATAATAATACATATAATTTAATTGATCCAGAGGCTTTGACCACACAAAAAAAACCCAATTTCATGTTGCAAATTTAACATTTGGATAGTTGCAGTGATGGCAATATGCAAAATACATGGGTTCCTCATGGGACAGACACAATGTTTCATGTATGCAACAAAAATATCTCCAACCTGATCAGTTTATATTTTCTTGTCTACTCCCGGCCTATGCCAAAATAGGAGTTCTAGAATTGAGAATGGACATATAGCAAAGTATAAAAGATAGAGGTCATAGAGTTCTTCACCATAGGTCTGTGCAACAAAATCATTTCCTACAAGTTAACATAGGTTCTACTTTGATTCCTCTCACGTGTTTCTACTCTCCTTCTGATCTCGTGAAGGTCTTCATCTTTGTCAATATCCTGAGAATAGCTACCAAGAGTGTACTTTTTTCTACTCTTCATCCCCTCATTTTCATTGGAAGGAATTTTTGTAGCTTGAGTTTGAGATTCATTTCTCGAGACACCATATTTTTTAAAGGTAAAGCTTCCGGCTTTATGTTGTTTTATGTTCTTCCTTACTCTAAATCTGGATTTGATGCTTTAATTCATGACCCATGTATGGATTCCTTGAGCTTTTACTATGTTGTGACCATCTTGAAATCGCGATGGAGGGTTGCATTATTGCTTGCCTTGGTTATCTCGAGCCCTATTCTTTACCTAGATTTGAGCCAACTCATGTTGAGGTTGTTTGTTTGAATATTTCCTAGTATTCATGTCCTTATATATTGGTCTATTTTATTTATTTTTTAGAATGAGGAGCTCAGACTTGTGCTTTAAATTTTCTCTATTTTCTTGTTCAAAACTTGATTATGGGTGAGCTAAATTAAATTATACCACATCTTAACTCTCGTGGGTTCTGAGATTGAGATCCAATTTCTCCTGATGAAGGTCCTCAATCCTCGTCATTAATAATGTCAATCCAAGGCTGGTGTCTGAAGGCTGTATGCATTAAGAGAATAAGATCTTTGAAAAATAACTCCTTTAAACACAAACCAAACTTTTATAAAATAAATCACACTTGCAAAAATTTAAAGGCACACTTGAAGAAATAAAGTTTGCATGAAATAAATCACACTTGCATGAAGGAAATCAAACTTGCAGAACAAAAACACACTTGCATAAATTGAAATTTTGAATTGGAAATAAACATAATTAAATGAAACACCTGCAGGTTCACAACATACTGAATTTTCACAATACAAAGAGAAAAACAATACAACAAAATGAATTACAAAAAAATGAATAAACATAAACATAAATACACAGATCCATCTTCCTTAAAATGAGTGGCCAACTCATTCCTTGGAAGAAAATTTAAATCATACTTTCAAGATTTTAAAACTACAGAATATTTGAGAGGAAAGAACAAATCTTTATTTCTTGGGAGAAAAGAATTACATATCTTAGTGTGGAAGGTTGCATTTATAATTCATGCATCCAACCAAATCATTATTTTAGGAAATATAATCTGATCTCATCTTTATTCCAATCCTAACAACTAATATCTCCATTTCCACAAACTATGGAGAGAGATATATTATTGGAGTCAAAGTCTTATCTCGTTGTTTTAGGAAGATTTTCTCCCAAATCTTCTCCTTTCTTTCCAGTAACAAGAATCACAATGATTTTATTCTCCTAAATTATTAGAAGGAGGTTTTTACTCAAAATATGATTTTGACCAAACATATTTCACATATTTTCCATTTGAATTTGTTGTTTTTGATTGTGGAACTTTTGATACTTCTCTGATACACTTTTTCCTCAAACTGCAGTTCACTAAAAGTTAGATATATATTCATTGGTAAAACTTGTAGCAAATATGAATGAGTTTTTTAAAAATTCTTGCTATGAACAAAAACCTCTCTCGGATTTTATGTTTGACTTTTCTGCTTCAGTTTATGAAACTTTTAGTGCTCATCTGATACAATTTTTCCTCGGACTACAGCTCACTAAAAGTTAGATATCTCTTCATTGGTAAAACTTGTAGAAAATATGAATAAGGTTTTTGTTAAAAAATTTCTATGAACAAAAACCTCTCTCATATTTTCCATTTGAATTTTCTATTTGTGTTTATGGAACTTTTATTTCTCGTCTGATACACTTTTTCCTCGAATCTGCAATTCACTAAAATTTAGATATATCTTCATTGGTAAAACATGTAGAAAATATGAATGAAGTTTTTGTTAAAAATATTTTTATGAACAAAAACCTCTCTTAGATTTTCCATTTGAATTTTCTGTTTATTAATGAAATTTTTAGTGCTCGTTTGATACACTTTTTCCTCGGACTGCAGCCCACTCGAAGTTAGATTTCTGTTTATTGATAACACTTGTAGCAAATCTGAATGAGGTTTTGTTAATCAAATTGCTATGAACAAAAACCTCTCTCATATTTTTCATTGGATTCTCTGATTATTCATAGTTCCCATTTTATGCAAGTTTTGAAACTAAAACTGTCATTCCTTTTATGCAAGTTCCTAACTAAAGTCATCATTATGCAAGTTCCAAAACTAAAATTGTAATTATTTTTATGTAAGTTCCGGAACTAAATATTCAAGTTATGGAATTAAATCTACTTTTTCCATGAATTGTAAGTTCCGAACTAACTGTCATTCTATACCTTACAACTTTGTCCACTGTTTTAATTGCTTGAAAATATAAATATATGAATTGCAAGTTCCGAAACTAAATGTTATTCGATTGATGAAAGTTCGAACTAAATCTATAAGTTTCAGAACTAAATTTATAAGTTCCAAAACTAAATCTATGAATTCCAGAACTAAATCTGTGAGTTCTGGAGCTAAATTTGCAAATGAGTTTCAGAACTAAATATGTGAGTTCCAGAGCTAACTTAAAACAACTATAACTTTTACAAGCGATCTCAGATTGAGATGATTATTTGTTTGAACTTGCATAATTTTTTAAGAGGAATCTAGATATAAAATCATATTCAAGTTTAGATACACTATTCATGATCAGTTCCATTTTTCCCAATACTAGCATTATCTTTCCTTTATGGCTTGCATACATAAGAGTTTGCATATTTTCTCAAATAATCAATAGGATTAGTCAAAAAATAGATAAAAATATTTCTAAAGAATAAATAAGATATATAGCTTATATCTATCTTAAGCAAACTATAAGTTCATAGATTACATTTAAATCCACTTTTAAAAGTAACTTAGAAGGACAAAATAATGGTAATTTATGTCCAATTTATGGCCTCATCATCTCCCACACCCTTTCTACCTTAGATTGCGATTCAAATTCACCCATTTGTAGATGATACATGTACTATAGTAATTTCATTTTGTCATAAAGTATTTTAGTCATGGAAACTAGAGCATGCTTATGCATTTTGATTTCTCTTCTATTATCACTATGGATTGTAGAGGAGGCCTCATGCTTGCCTTCCTCTTATAAGCTTGGAACAATCTATGTTTCTTTATAATTGTATGGCCTACCTATAGGCCTCTTACCCAAGAATATGAAGAACTATATAATTTACGAGAAAAGGAAATTTGAGGTGCACATAGACAAGCCCTATTTTACAAATTTTGAGAATCAAGTGTGTTATGAAAAAAATATTAAGGGGTTCCGTAGCTATGGTTAGATGGGAGCTTGATCTAATGTATGTATGAGGCCTTTACTCATGGAATATCAATTTTCACCATTCATGGACATGAGGTTTCTCAGTAGACAATGTGGTTGTTTCTCCAAATGCAGTGAAGAGGTGTCCAACTTGACCTTTTCACCCTTGCCAACATATTTCCAACATGTGCAAAAATAAGAGATTTGAAATGAGATATGGATTCAAAATGGAGGAATTGTTGATGCACACAAACTATTTGAAAAACTGCCAAAAGAGAGTTGGAGCCTTGTAGAATGCGGGTGAACCCACCTGTAGTGCCTCGTACACTACGGACATTAGTGTTTTCCAGACATGGTTCATCTCTCCTTATCTTTCATAATTCTCGTATTTTAGTTTTCCATTTAAAACAAATTAAAATTTTGAACCCTACGATTATCATACATTTGATTGTTTTAAATATTTTTTTTGCAAACAATAAAACATTATATTATAACTTGTAAAGTCCAAATAATCCCTTGGTAGTCAACCATGGACTTAAACCCTCATTTTGAGATGATTTAAAAAACTTCATAACCAAACTAGATTATTACAACACCCTTTTCCATTGACAAGTTGAGGTTGAGTTCCTTGTAAAAATGTCAATTGTTTCCTTGTAAAAAACAAGAAACTATCCATAACTCACAAAACCACCTTTGAAACCCCGAAAGGAGGTGTCAAGTGTCTTATGTTATCCTTGTTATGAGAAAAGTTGCATCAAGATTTATATTGACCCCGATAAAACTTTTGTACTCTATTTTCCGCTCCTCTAGGAGCTTTGTTACCCCATTTTTCACTGTTAGGAAGTTGTTAAAATTGAAAAGTTAGGTTTTCGTATTGGCTTTCCATTTAGACCCTGAGCAATGAAATGATTTCCCACCTTCGCAACCCTCTAGTACTTTTACTAGAAAATTTCCTAGAACCTTTAGTTTGGGAAAAATGCATTACTGACTAGTTTGGCAAGGGGTTTTCATAGGCCTCTAGTCACTGTTGACAAAGTTAAATTAGATTAATTATGACCAACAACTCTAGAAACCTAGCCTCAAATTGAAAACCATTGACCCATTTTGAATAATGTTAGTTCCTATGAATTCTTGATACTCCCCCTTCAAATTCTCTCATTTTTCAATAATCTTTGAGCATTAGGTTCCCAAACGTTAGGGATTAATAATATCTAATGCGGAATAATTCCTCGAGAATCATAATAATAAGAAGTATGAATAGAATTAAAGAAATGAAATATGCACAACATAAAGAAAATGTTTAACGTGGTTCACCCAATGTGGGCTACATCCACCAAGAACACTTGCTCGGATTTTATTACAAGCCAATAGTCTTCACAGATTACATAATAAGATCTTGTTTGGAGTTACGCTCAACAAACCCTCTTGAATTTAGACTTGAATTCACACACACTATTCACCTTCTCAAAAACACACTCATATGAATCCTATTGTATGTCCATCTATTTATAAGTACATCAATAGGTAGCCGAAGAGGCGGTTTTACAAAAACAATGGGTACTGAAAAACCATGGGCCCAAAAACAACCCATAATGGTTACCCATTACCCATGGGTTAATAAAATGTCGTAAAAATATCTGAGTGTAACACATGGAAGGTGTACCAAACTCTAACATGAAAATAGGCTCCACAAACATAACACCAAAAGAAGAAGAATTTGTAGAATCAAGAGCTAAAATAGAAGCAGAAACGACAATGGAAGATGAAGTAGAAAGAACCCAACCCATTTTTCCATGGGAAAGAAATACATGCACGCTTGCTCTTGAACCATCTCTTCATGATCTACAAATAGGTTCCCGCAAGAAATTTACAAAGTTAAAATGTGATGGCACATAGATACCTAAAGAACACATCGCCTCTTTCACCACATCATGTTAGATGATTGGAGTTGAACATGAAGTCTTTGCCATAATATTATTTGTGGAATGTCTCTAAGGAAAAGTAGCATATTGGTTCGAACTCCTACTGCTAGATCCATCACTCATTGGAACAACATCAAGATTGCCTTCAAGGAAAGATTTAAATCAACTAAAGATTGTTAGGATCTCTTAGTGTAGTTGGCTCAAATGAAGAAAGGAGAAGGTAAACTATGAGAGACTTTGTGGCTCATGTCGAATGATTTCTTCGTAGGATACCCGGAGAGGATTCGCCATCTAAAAACATTACCAATAGATTCTTCATCAATGCTCAATCACCGGAGGTAGGATTTCTCCTACGAAGAATTCAACCAAGGAACATTGAAGAAGAAAAAAGGATGAACATCAAACTTGATGATGATCTCATCCTCTTTAGAAAGATCAAGAATCATCAAAGGAAAGACATAAAATCCTAGATATGAGATAAAAAATCCATTCTGTAAAAAAATTGACAAATGAGATGACATCATTGAAGAGGGAAATATTTAATCGAGTTTCTTCTCAAAAAAAAAAAAATAGATTTCGGAGCACCCAAGGCTTGCCTTGGAGGCCCCACCTATCAATGAAAATTGTAGGAGTAAGGAAAATGAAGAGGATCTTGAACCAGAAAGTGAAGGTGGTGATTTCCTAGAAAGTGATGAGTTTGAGAATGATACACAAATCAGATTTTGTGAGTATTCTGGAGGTGATGAAGAAGAAGAAGAAGATGCACCTAGTTTCTCATGTGTAGTATTCACTCATTCTCAGTCTAAGAAAGGAACACCTCCTTCCATTCTTTATAGAGAAAAAGAAGACTGAATATCCTCCTGTGGTGACTCCAAAAAATAAAATAATTAGTTGAGGATATCTGTTCCCACCCTCCATGGATTCTGCATTATTGAAGACTGATCTTGTAGCAAGTAAGAAGGCTCCCATAATCCCAAGTAAGTCTTCCGATGCCTCTTCCAAGTCTAAATCTAAATCTTCCCTATAAAATCTAGTACTTTGAAATCTCCTAGTGTACCTTTCAAAATACCCTTCATTCCCCAAAAATCTACTCCTATTTCCAAACCTATCCTAAATCCAAAAGAAGTCCCTTCATCACCTTCACATGTATTTGCTCCCTTTTGATTTCATAGAATATGTGAATAAAGCCAAAGTCCAAATTATTGAAACTAAATATTTGCGGACTCATCTTGAACAATTTGAGAGGTTCGTCCGATATATCAAGAGTGGTATTCTAACACCCAATGTTGTAACTTCTAGTTCTAAAGGCATGTTTCCAAACCCACGTATGCCTCCCTCATAGAACATGCTTTCCTTAAGCGCATCCAAGTTTGAAAAGTTTGATCCTTTCTAAATCTCCCTTCTTGTTGGATAATATGTACTAACCAATTACATAATAGATTTTGGTGCCTCAGACAATGTGATGCCTTTGAAGGTTGACAAGGCTCTCAAACTTACCATGAATCCACCCAAGGTGGCTCTTATTATTCTTTGGAGTTAAAAGAGGTCCCACTTGTAGGGAAGGTCAAAGATGCATAGGTGGCTTTCACCATTTCAAGACAAGAAAGTGTCAACAATGATTTTGGTAGTAGACGTCCTAGCCTCATTCGGAATGTTTTTAGTAGAAGTTTCTCAAGACTTGGAAGTGAAAATTCGGATGAATTGGTCATCCGTAAAACCATACCAGTGAAGGGAGACATGGAGAAATTCCTTCTCGAGAATAAGATGAGGTATATAGTATGAAAATATGAAAGCCCTAAAGCTAACATCTTGTACCAAAATAGTAGGTAGATGAATCACTTTGTGGAAACCAAGGAAGAAGATGATAATACAAGAGGGAAGCTCCAATTACAAGACGATGCAAACCATGAGGAAGAGGAAATGGTTCTTGATGATTTTCAAGAAGAAAAATCAATTTATATGTTTATCCAATACAAGGATTTATTCTCATTTCCATTTGGGGATGCAGATGATCTTAGTAAGGCCATCTATGGAGAGACAAAATCAGCTTGTGATGATCCCGTGAAAGGCTTGAAATAAATCTCCATACAAGAACTGCTAAGATCCGCCGAAGAAATAAAGGACCCCGAGTTCAGTCTTGAACACCTGATGTAAGCCATGAATATGAAAGATAAGCAGGAAGTTGTTTTGGAAGCCTTAACCAATGTGAAGGTTGGCCATATTGAGATAAGGAAAGATGAAAAATATGATGTTGCTCTTAAGCTAATGGTTGATTGATGCAATAACGAAATAGAGATATTTTATTTCCCATTTGAAGATGAAGACTCTTTCCATGATAAAGAAATTGAAGCAAGGAGTTTTGAGACCTCTAAAGATGAATCTCTTTTTGATGAAGGATCGGTAGAGTGCAGCGATTCCCAAAATGATGAGGTAATCCCTCTAGATAGTTTCCTTGAGCTGCATTCTTCAAAGGCGTACAAATATGAGTTGCAGGAAACAACGAAGCATAACTCCATGTAAGAAATATTAGATGTAGTAGAATTTGTGGAAGACCCCGAGGTGATTCTTTATCTCTTCACTCGTGTCATGGCCATACAAGACAATTATGATGTCGCTTCCAATTCCTCTGTTAGTACTCAAGCACCTCATAGTGGATTAGAGATAAAGGATGATTCTAATGTTTCTCATAGAGAAGATGTTAATGAGCATAGACCCATGAAAGAAATTAACCAGAATATTAAAGAAATTTGAATGAAAATAATATTTGGGGCAGTGATGAGATGCTCAATGGAGAATCATCTACATGGATAAACATGAAAGGAAACCGACACTATGAAACTGATTTCAAAGAATGTGAAGGCAATGGAATTTCCAAGTGAAGACCTGAGCATCAAGAGGATCACATGGAATCACTCCTAAAAAGTACAAAGAAAATCATGGAAGTACCTACCTTTCATAAACATTTAAGGAAAGGAGGTTACTTTCTTCAATCAGTCAATGGCTTTGCAGAACAACATCACTCAGTGTTGCCCACTCAAGGGTAACTTGTGAGGAATGAAAAGTTCTTTAGTGAAAGTGGGTTATCCCCACCTTGTACCATAGGTGATTTTTAGGTGTGTTTCCCTTTCTATCATGTGTCTTTCCTTTCTGCATGCATTGTGTGTTTCCATTTTTCCTTGTTTTGTGTGTGTTTCCTCCTTCTCTCTCTCTCTCTCTTATAAGTTGTACATGACTCCACAGGGCCCAATGGATAAGGCACTGGTCAATGATTTATATGGTTTAAAATATAGATT
The DNA here is from genome assembly GCA_018340775.1 of Taxus wallichiana var. yunnanensis. Classification (NCBI taxonomy): domain Eukaryota; kingdom Viridiplantae; phylum Streptophyta; class Pinopsida; order Cupressales; family Taxaceae; genus Taxus; species Taxus wallichiana. Next base: position 640,969,900 of record CM031243.1, read on the forward strand.
CTGGATTCTCCATATCATATATTTCTCTGCTCAATCCATGTCATGTCCCCACGGTAGAGCCAACATTGTCATGCAAATGTGCAACAAGGAAATTGACAATTTCCAAGCACGACAACTATACCCTTGTGCCAAAATTTTCATGTTCTGTCATTCCCAGGCACACCAAGTCCACCCAGTCAGTCTAGTGACCCCCAACCAATGTTATCTCATCCCCTAGGTGATTTAGGAAAGTCAAATCAGTCCCCTAGGTGATTTTAGGAGTTCATTGAAAATGCAAATTTTAGGCAGTCATAGGAAGGGCTATCACTGGCCTTCCTAGGATTGGAGCAACCCCATGGAGCGGATCATAAAAGAAAAAATGGATGTGGAAGAAATTAAAAGTCCTAGGAACATCATGAAGGTGATTTTGGAAGGTTCAGGGAATATTTGGAGTAGTTGGGGCAGTTTCATCAAGGTTGGGGATTCACAGGCCTAGGTAGTGCACATGCCAAAATAAGTTGTGGAGCTTGAGAGGTGATTTCGGGAGCTCTAGATGGATTTAGGAGCTAAAATAAATATCTTCAGAAATTTAATTCCAATCTCTACTTGATGGTAAAATAATATATTTCACAACACCTTGGTGCAATAGGTTTGAAGGTAGGGTTTCTAAGGCATAAGTGGAGTAAAAGATCAAAAATCCAATTTTTCAGTATCAAATGAAATAATCAAGACATGATACCCCCACCATTGGATTCAAAAGGAAATTTCCAGTTAGGGACATAAAATTGTTTTTCGAAAAATTCCATCGGGAGCTCATGTTATCATCATCACAATTTCCTCTTGGAGCAAGTTCAAGACTTAGCCAAATTTTGGGAGGACACGTGTCAGCTCCAGAGCTGACGGATTTTATGTCCCCAAGTCCATAAGGGTTACGTAAATCAACCTTGGAAAAATTCACCCAGCCCCATGTGACCTCTGGAACCCCATGCAACCATCAATATTTCTAGTTCAGGCCTCGGGTGCAATTTGGAGCTCAAATCCCTTTCCCATCGATTTTCGCCACGTGTTAGCTCCAGGACCACCATGGAATTTGATGTCCCTCACATCCCTCATAGGTCAGGGAAATCAAACCTTGAAAAATGTACCCAACCCTCTAGGAGATATTTTTGGTCACCCATGTGACCCGCTTCCATCCCCTCAATGCTTTAAAGCTAGTTTTGGAGCACTCATTCCCTGCCGTCGATCAATGCCACGTGTCAACGTCTTGCTCATCATGTAAATTGATGTCCCTCACATCCCTTTGAGGTGAGGGATGTTAGGGAAAAAAATGTGCCCAAATCCAACTCCAAAATTTGAAAATTTTCTAACTCCTAGCTGCTTCTTACTACTTCTAATTACTTCTCCATTGCTAGAAGAAAGTTACAGAGAACACCTCAGTCCACCACTCCACCATTTCCAAAGCTCAAACCAAATTCACCAAAGAAATTAAATCCTCTACCCCATGGTGATACATAGGTCTCAGAAGAATATTTCATCGAAATAAGAAGAAGAAAGCAGAACAAAGAAGAACAATGGAAATCCCCATTGCCATGAAATCAAAATTTGAAGAAATCTTCCAAACCGGTGCACAAATTAACAAACCATCTATTGCTGAGTTCTTATCTCTTGAAGGCCATTAAAAAATCATATTCAAACCTCCCATTTGTAGAAAGGAATGCTCATAGTGAAGAAATTTCACTTTTGGCTCCACGAAGAACAAAGTTCAAATTCTCGTCAAACCGGTTTTCGTATTGAAGTAAAATTTTCATGAATGGAGAAAAAAACCAGACCTAAAAATTTCAAGCTCCATTAATGGCCACCATGACATAGTAGTGGAAGAAATCAGTGAGCTACCTCTCCACTTCTCAGGGTTCTAGTGGGTGAAATCACACGAAAATTGGAGGGAATGATTGTTGAAAAATCTAGTTTCGCATGAACTAGTTTTTGCACCATGAAGTCCCTATTTTTAGGGATATGGAGGGCTGTGTTTTTTTATCATAATTCTTCCCTCTTCAAATAAATTTTCAAATTCCCAAAGATCCGGTGGGTGAAATCATCCAAAATTCAGAGGGAAGGGTCTCCAAAAAATCTAGTTTCTCTCAAACTAGTTTTTGCACGATAAAGTTTCCAGTTTCTTGAGATATGAAGGACTGATTTTTATTAGTATTCTTCCCTGTAGCTCCATACCCAAAGCTCTTACCAAGCATAAATTTTCATTTTTCATTTATGAGCTTTCTGAAAGCGAATCATGATGAAAATTAGAGCACGAGTTCGTGATAAAGAGCCGAATCCAAAATAGTTGTTCCCATTGCAAACAGAGGTTGTTTTCACCATTTACTAAAAATAGCATATGTTATACTTCCTCATGATATAAATGGTGAGCCCCATTGAATTTCAATTTTGATCACTCAGAAAATTAGAAAAGGGGTAAAATGGAAAGTAAGACAGAAAATGACTTCTTCCCAAAATAGTAGGTCCCCAAATAACAACCTGCTAAAAATAGAAATGTGCTAAAAATAGCAATATCTTAGGAATAGAGGAGGTTGGAATATGGTAGAAGGTTTAGAAGGTGAAACTGGAGAAAGACAGGTGATATGTCCCAGAATAGCAGAGCATGGGCTCATATTCTAAAAATAATAGGTTATTCTCAAAGGGAAAGTTTGGCACAATGGGACATAGAGGGATGATCATCTCAGGAAGCTGGACAATGTTTTTGAAACTCACTACATAGTTCAGGTTGCGGGGTATACCATACACAAGTTGGGAGTTGCGGTCATCATTTTAACATCTCATTCAACTTGGAAAGCATTCACAAGATGATTTGAAGGATTTTCTCAGGGTGCAAAGAGTTCGAAGATTCAGAGTCTCACTGCACTTGATTTTTCAATCAACAAAGATCAATGGATTTCATCAGAATGAAATATCCTCTTCTTCTTCTCTCACTCTTTCTCTCTCCTCTCCCCCAACTTTCTCTCTCTTCTCAATGTTCTAATTTTGCATTGGGATTGCACTTTTTCATATGTATTAATGTTCTTAATGTAATAAGTCACCTTTATGTTATAAAAAGGGACTTAAAAGTTTCCTAGGAAGTTGAAAAGTTTTAATTTATGTGAGGACATATGAAAAGGCATTGGGGGGAAGATGAAGAGTCATATCTCACTCTATAAATTGTAAAGCCATTCCTATTTCAAAAGGTTGGCAATTGATCTTGTAAAATCAAGAGTGCATTGTACTTAGAGAAAGCAAAGGAGATAGCCATTTTCTTCTACTTTCCTCCACTCAATTTCTTCAACTCCCACACTATGTACAACTTTTGTTTAAGCATCAATACAAGAAGAAGGATTTTTCATGCCTTTTTTGATGATATTTTAGAAACTTTGAGTTCTCAATCTCAACTTCTTCTTTTTCCATTTGTAGAGTTGTTTCTTCTCATAAATGCATGTGTTGAAATTTATAACTAGTGTGTGTAGGAATATGATTTTCTACCTGCAACATTAGTTCTCCCACCTCATTTCTCACTCCCCTTTCCATCTCTATAGACAAGTCTTCCCTAACAAGATATTGCTAGCTTTTCTGCAGGGTCAGTGGAGTGCCCTGTTGGATCCCCAACCACAAGGCCACCATGAAAATCCACCTTTACTCACGCATGCATATACGACAACTGCACCCATGAAGTAAAAGTACTTAGATTCCCAAAATGTTGGAAAGAAATCCAAAAGTGTGTATACTTGAGAAATTTTCTCGCCAACAGTTTTTGGCACCCAATGTGGGGCAGACTTGACAGCATCTACACCCAAAATATGACCGCAAGGTCCCAAAATCAAAAAATGAAATATTGAAAAAACAAAAAAAAAGAGTTCATGAAAAGCCATTGTTGAAAGATACACTTTGTCAATTCCTGCACATGACCTTTCATATTCCATAATGTCTTTTCATATTCCCACTTCAAGAATTTCCAAAAGTTGGCTGAAGGAAGATACACCAGGTTGAATAGGTCGAGAGGTGTTGTTGATACCAATTTTGAGGCTTTACAAAATTAGTGAGAATAATTAGAGATAATCCATACTTCTTCTCTCAAGCCTCCTCTTCATCTGGATCTTCAAGTAGTTCACTGGAAATCCTATCCAAACTCCTGTTGATACTCCCCCTTCAAATTATCTCATTTTTCAATCACCCTTGAGTATTAGGTTCCAAAAATAAGAAGAATTTGTATAATCAAGAGATGAAACAAAAGCATAAATGAAAATGGAAGATGAATTAGAAAGACCCCAACCCATTGTTCCATGTAGAAGAAATACATGCCTGCTTTCTCTTGAACCCTCTCTTCATGATCTACCAATAGGTTCCCACAAGAACTTTCCAAATTTTAAAGGTGATGGCACATAAATACTTGAAGAACACATTGATGCTTTAACCACATCATGCAGGATTCTTGGAGTTAAAAATGAAGACGTTTCCATAAGATTGTTCATGGAATCTCTCCAAGAAAAAGAAGTAGAATGGTTCTACCTCCTACCGTCCTGATCTATCACTGGTTGGAATGACATCAAGACTACCTTTAAGGAAAGATTTAAATCAATTGAAAACTATAAGGACCTCTTGGTGAAGTTGGTTCAAATGAAGAAAGGAGAAGGTGAAACTATTACAGCCTTCGTGGCTCATTTCGAACGATTGCTTCGCAGGATACCTAAAGAGGATTCACCACTAAAAACATATCAAGAGATTCTTCATCAATGCTCAATAACTAGAGGTATGATTTATCCTACGAAGATTTCAACCAAGGAGCATTGTAGAATCACAAAGGATGGCCATTGAACTTGATGATGATCTAATCCTCTTTGGAAAGATCAAGAATCTATCAAAGGGAAAGACACAACATCCCAGAGACGAGATAATATATCCATTGCTTGCAAAAATTGGTGAATGAGATGATGTCATTAAAGAGGGAAATATTTGAATGATTTTCTTCTCAAAGAAGCAATGGAAATCAGATTTTAGGAGCACCCCAAAGGCTTTCCTTGGAGGCCTTACCTATCAATGCAAATTATAGGAGTAAGGAAAATGAAGAGGAACTTGAACTAGAAAGTGAAGGTGGTGATTTCCTAGAAAGTGATGAGTTTGAGAATGATACAAAATCATTTTATGTGAGTATTCTGGTGGTGAAGAAGAAGAAGAAGAATATGCACCCAGTTTCTCATGTGCGGTAATCACTCGTTCTAAGTCTAAGAAAGGAACATCTCCTTCCATTATTGTAGAGAAAAAAAAGACTAAAGATCCTGTGGTGACTCCGCAAAAAAAAATAATCAGTCAAGGATCTCTGCTCCCACCCTCCATGGAGTCTGCATTGTTGAAGCCTGATCCTGTAGCAAGTAAGAAGGCTCCCACAATTCCAAGTAAGTCTTTTGATGCCTCTTCCAAGTCTAAATCTAAATATGCCCCTATAAAATCTAGTACTTTGAAATATCCTACTGTACCTTTCAAAATACCCTCCATTACCCAAAAATCTACTCTTGTTTCCAAACCTGTCCTAAATCCAAAAGAAATCCCTTCATCACCTTCACCCATATCTGCTCCTTTTGATTTCATAGAATATGCGAACAAAGCCAAATTCCAAATTACCGAAACTTGAATATTTGTAGACTCATCCTGAACAAATTGAGAGGTTTTTCCGATATATCAGGAGTGGTAGTCCAACACCCAATGCTCTAACTTATAGTTCCAAAGGCATGTTACTAAACCCACCTATACCTCCCTCACAGAACATGATTTCCTTAAGCACATCCAAGACCGACAAGGTCGATACTTTCTATTCTCCTTCTTGTAGGACACTATGTAATGAACAATTACATAATAGATTTTGTGCCTCGAGACAAAATGATGCCTTTGAAGGTCGTCACAGCTCTCAAACTTACCATGACTCCACTTAGTGGCTCTTATTATTCTTTGGAGTCAAAAGAGGTCCCACTTGTAGGGAAGGTCAAAGATGTACAAGTGGCTCTTGCCATTTTTCAAGACAATAAAGTTTCAACAATAATTTTTGTAGAAGATGTCCCAACCTCGTTCAGAATGTTGTTGAGTATAAGTTTCTGCCGATACTTGGAAGTGAAAATTTAGATGAATTGGTCATCCGCAACCATACTAGTAAAGGGATACATGGAGAAATTGATTCCCAAAAATAAGATGATGTATATGGTACGAAAGTCTAGAATCCCTAAAGCTAACATCTTGTACCAAAATAGTAGGTAGATGAATCACTTTTTGGAAACCAAGGAAGAAGATGATATTGCCATCTTGATAGGTCTAGACATGCCTTCCCAAAGAGGCATGGACCTTGAAGAAGAATTGAGGAGATTTGAGTTACAAGAGGACAACCCCAAATTACCAGATGATGCAAACCATGAGGAAGAGGAGATGGTTCTTGATGATTTTCAAGAAGAAAAATCATCTTATATGCTTATCCAAGATGAGGAGTTATTCTCATTCCCATTTGGGATGAAGATGATCTTAGTTAGGCCATCTATGGAGAGAAAAAATCAGTTTGTGATGATCCAGTGAAAGGCTTAAAAGAAACATCTGATACAAGAACTGCCGAGATCCGTGGAAGAAACAAAGGACCCCGAGTTTAGTATTGAACACCTGATGTAAGCCATGTAGGGTTAATTTTAAGAGATCTCTTAGAAATCAGAGGTGGAAAATACATGGCGAATATCCTCGAAACGGTTCACGAGAAGGTGAATTTTTTGGGGGTCTAACAACAAAATTTTCACCTGATTTTTAAGTGGTGTGATAGAAGGCTACAGGCGCATGATAGAGATTTGTTGTCACACATCAGTGAGGGTGCTGTCTGACAACCACCTTGTTGACGTGCAACATCAAATCTTCTATCACATGTCTTTGTAGCCTCTGCCGTTGGTCACGTGAAAAAAAAATCTTTGTATCGTGCATCAACAAAACTCTCTCACACACATCTAATTCCTCTACACTCTTTTCATGTGTCAACAAACTCTCCTGTTGTGCATCAACAAAATCTCCTGTCGTACGTCAACAAACTCTCTATCACGCATCTGTAGCCTCCACCCTTCATCATGCATTTACTGTATTTGATAATACATATGCCCCCAGTTGGTATGAGTGAGCTAGTAGTGTTCTACCTGGTGAATAATCTACGATTATATAGGGGATAGTTTCAAGGGTAGGCAAAGCCGAGCCCTAAAAAAATTAAACTATAATTTTTAGGTGAATAAGTCATTGACCCGTAGCAAAAAATTCACCTTTTCAAATTTTTCAAAAATGGAATATTTTCCATATTACCCATATTACGAATATTCGCCACTTAAATTATCCCTGAAACCATGAATATGCAAGATAAGCGGAATTTTTTCTGGAAGCCTTAACCAATGTGAAGGTTGGCCATATTGAGATAAGGAAAGATAAAAAATATGATGCCACTCTTGAGCTAATGGTTGATGGATCCAATAAAAAAATGGAGATATTTTCTTTCCCATTTGAAGATGAAGACTCTTTCCATGATAAATAAATTGAAGCAAGGAGTTTTGAGACCTCTAAAGATGAAGCTCTTTTGATGAAGGATCGGTAGAGTGCAGTGATTCCAAAATGATGAGGTAATCCCTCTAGATAGTTTCCTTGAGCTGCATTCTTCAAAGGCATACAAAGATGAGTTATAGGAAATAACGAAGCATAACTTCATGCAAGAAATATTGGATGTAGTAGAAGTTGTGGAAGACCCTGAGCTGATTCTTGATCTCTTCACTTGTGTCATGGCCATACAAGACAATTATGAGGTCGCTTCCAATCCTTCCATCAATACTCAAGCACCTCACAATGGAGTAGAGATAAATGATGAATCTAATGTTTCTCATGGAGAAGATGTCAATGAGCATAGACCTAGGAAAGAAAGTAACTCAAAATATTAAAGAAATTTGAATGAAAATCATCTTTGGGGCAGCGATGAGATGCTCAATGGAGAATCAACTATATGGATAAACACGAAGGCAACCGACACTATGAAATTGATTTCAAATAATGTGAAGGAAATGTAATTTTCAAGAAAAGACCTGAGCATCAAGAGGCTCACATTGTAGTTACCCACAAAAATTTAAAATAAAATAATAAAGGATTTAGTGCTATGCGTGTGATCAGAGTTCGAGATGATGTGTTGGAGTGTGGAAGGGGTTGTCAAGTAGCACGATATGGGGTGATTTTCCAGCAAATTATGGACAATGACACATCCTTTTAGATTTTAAGACTTTTCTTTTCCTTTCATAATGATACTTTATTTGGGACCTGAGGCATCTACCACGGTGAAACCCAGTTAGCATCATAAATTTAGCAGTAATTAGACAACTGTAGTAGGAGGCACATGACGTTTTGGTATGAAAGAGCCAATTTCAAATCCCTAGGCACTGAAGGGGTGAAATGTGTTTGAACAAATGAAAGAATGGGACATCCTTTCACGAGATGTGTTTTGATGGTATGTAGGAGAATACTTGGGTCTCTCCTTCACGGGACAGTCACACTGTCACACCGATGCAACAAAAAGGTCTTCAATGTGATCAGTTACCCTTTTTCAGCTACCTCCCAACCTACACAAAAATGAGACTTTTCTCAGATGTTGTAATTGCAAGTGTTTTGGCATATATGTATGTAAAACATGGAAGCATGCTTTTGGCATGAGAGTTGTTTGAATAAATGCCTGAAACATGGCCTCATGGACTGTAATGATGGCATAATATGTATAGAATGGGTTTGTTAAAAGGCTGTGGAACCTTTCAATCAATGGAAATCTAAGCTTCCCAGCCTTTTCTAGCACCTCCATGCTTATGCCAACATATGATATGTGTAAAAGAGTATGGACATCCATCAAAGCATAATGGAAATTTTACTTTCCTTTTCCTGCCTTTCCCAGTCTGTGCCAAAATGGGAGATCTGGAACAAGGTGTAAGCAACCATTTTAGCATAATGAGAAGGGGTTTTGTTAGGTGTGTAGCTACTAATGATCTGGTAGTCATGGATGCAATTGGGTCTCCAACGTGACTAGTTTACCTTTGTTGGCTTCCTCCCACTGCACACCAAAAAACAGGATTTTCTCATATGTTTTATTATAAGTTTTCTAGCAGATAGGTATGCAAAATGTGGAAGCATGTGCTTGGCATGTGAACTATTTGGATAAATTCCTGAAATGTGGCTTGATGGATTGCAGTGATGGCATAAAATGTGCAAAATGGGTTGGTTAAAAAGGCCATAGAACCTTTCAAAAATTAAGAACAGGCTTCATAGCCTTTGCGAGCATCCTCCAGCCTGTGCCAAAATAGAGGATTTATCAGATTTGGTAGTTGGAAGCTTTGGTAGAGTAGATGTATGTAGTAATGTCGGGGTTTTCTAGATTTATTTAGAAGGATAAAGGGCCAACCAAAGTTATCATTAAAGGCGTGGGAAGATATATCAATAAGGTCATGACTATAGCAGAGATTTTCAAGAAAAGGATACCTATTTTGCATCAAAGTTCTTATACTAGATTGATTTTCATCACTGACTCATGGGAACCTCTAGAGGAAGGCCTTCTTCCACTGGAGACCATGAGATATGTATCCATTATTATAGTTATGCTATCAACCAGAGATCTGGATACAAATTCCTCTGGCTATCAGCCTCCCTCGCAAATTGATCACATTGCACCATTGGAAAAAGTTAATTATGATGGAGGAGGGGCACCTAGGGGCAGAGGAGGAGGAAATTTTATGATGGAAACAAAATGGTTCATGGCAACCCATCTAAGCATTGGTCGTCAAACTGGGCCTTTTCGGAGAATGTAAAATAATTTTTTGTCGTGGAGGGGTTGTGGATGCATGAACTATTTGGCAGAATGTTAAAAGAGATTTGAAGCCTTGCAGAGTGTGGGTGAACTTGCTTGGAAAACCTCTTGCACTATGAAAGCTAATTTCTCCCAGGCGTGGTTCATCTCTCCTCATCTCTCATAAATTTTGTCCTTTAGTTTTTCTTTTGCAAGGGAATAAAAAATTTTAAACCTAAAGGATTTTTGTATATTTGATTTTATTAAATAAACTGGTTTTAAAACAATAAAACGTTATATCGTAACTCACATGATCTAATATTCCTTGGTAAACAATGAACTTAAACCCTCATTTCATGATGATCTAACAACGTCCTAATAAAACTAGTTTACGATAATACCTTTTTTATTGACAAGTTAAAGTTGAATTCCTGGTAAATATGTTGACCATTTCTTTGTTTAAATAAAGAAATTGTGATTTTTGAAGACATGTAAAATAACCCTCGTAACTCTAGAAAGAAGATGTTAACTTTCATATGTGTACCTTGTTATGTGAGGATTCACTTCAATCCTTGAATCGACCTTGAATGATCTTCTGTGATATTTTTCGATGCCCTTATAGGAGCCCTATTACACCATTTTGCAGTTGTAGGAAGTTGATTTAAATTAAAAAGTTGGGTTTCATATTAGCTCGCCGTTTTAATCCTAAACAATGAAATGCTTATCTTCCTTCATAAACTTCTAGTATTTTTACTAGACAATTTCTTATAACCTTCAGTTTGGGGAAAAACACTCTTCTTGATAGTTTGGCAAAGGCATTTTGCAGGCCTCCGGTCATAGTTTGATGAGGTCAAACTAGACCAATTATGACTTGTCGCTCCAGAAAACATGTTGTTGTTTGAAAACAGTTTTCTAGTTATGAGTTCCATCGAATTTGATGAATTATCCATATATGGGGGAACTTGTAGGAATTTTATCATGGTGTGTACATCCATCAAACATTAGTTTTGGATGTGGTTTACTGAGGCCTTGAGCTAACTTTTAATCATTTGCAACTAGGCCAATTACGATGATGGCCCCAAAAAACTAGCTAGCCAATCGTAAACCATTTGCTAGTTTTGAATTTTGTCAGTTCCTTTGAACTCTTGGTATATAAGTGGACACGTAGAAATTTAGCCATCATGTGTTTTCTCATTGGAAGACAACGTTTGAAAGTGGTTTCTTAGCCTTCGAGCTTGATTGGAACGTTTTTGTAGCTAGCAGGAAAATAAAAAAAGAAAGTTGTAGGACCCCTGTTGGGTTGCCAAACCACAATGGAAACTTTTGACACATGTAAATAAGCTGTTTGAAACCTCTATAGTGTAACTTGTGGTGTGAAATAGAACTTTTGAAAAAATGGTGTTTCTCTCTCTTTCCTTTCTCTTTCTCTCTCCTTGGTTAAGAAGTGAAGTGAAATGAAATGAAATGACATGTTTCTAAAAATTTTCTTTCGAATTCAAATTATAATTATTATTATATGTAAATGAGAAAAATAAAGACATTAATTATGTTAGATTAGGGTGGATTCCATGTCAGCAATTTATCGTTGATTTCATGCTCACATGGTTTTGCAGGATGCAAGAAAGATGGCAAAAAGGTGATGTGTAATTCATTATTTATTATTGTAATTTATATATGTCCTTGTAAAATGAATTTATGTATAATGTAGTCTCATGTTACAGAAAAGTTATATTTGAAATTTGCTAATATGTATGAGATGCTAGTTTTAGGAATATCTTAGGAAATGTGCATTTAATCATAGGTTCAATTTGATTCATAGTTACGTATGGTAAAAAGGTTTGATATATATATGGTAAATGAATTTGAAGTTAATATCTTGTAGTGCATTTTTAGTGTTCAATAAACAATTAATTTATTTGTGTGTTGTATTCTTACCTTGTAAATGTAATAAAGAGATTTAATCAAAACACTCAACCCTAGTATAAGATTCATGCATAACATGTCTTCTTGTGTGATCCTTCTTACCTTAAAAGAAATTGAAACTGTAAAATGAACTTAAACTTTTGTGCTCGATGGAACCTCCTAGCTTAGGTAAATAAGACCCCTAGTTTGTGTTACCATCATGGTTGGTATGTTTAGCCTTATCGTCGTGAACCCGATGGTTAGGAACGACCTAGAAAAACTTTATATGGAGTAAGTAGAGCTATTAATCCCTTAGTATCCTAGTGGACTACCAAGTCTTACGAAGTTAGATCTATAAATTAACTTCATCATCGAATGAATTCCCTATGGGATCCAGACGACACAAATGGAGATAGTGAAATAGTTGTTCTATGACTTAAACTCTTGTTAATAAACTCTTTAGTTCCTCTCAGCTAAATGTGTTACCTTGGTTACTAATAACATAACACATTGGTCTTTCATGAAGGTTGTTTAGCTTAAATTTTTCCTCTCACCTTAAACTCATATATAGTTGAGGCGTAGATCCTTAGGTACAATTGGAATTAAACAAAACCTTGGCTAATTAAGGGGTTAACTTACAGGTGGAAATTGTACATAACTCTTAGAAAATTCAATTGTATTTAAAATAATTTGACTTAAGAGAAGTGTAAAAAAGGGGGTCTTGTTAACCCATGTGTCTAGTTGCCCTTTGTACCCTAGTGGTTGGCCCAAAACCAAACAAGGATAGTAGGTGATATTCCTTTGATTGACCTCATGGTGGGATTTAAATGACACAAGTGGATGTCTTGGTTGCAGCATGCGTTTAACACTACAATGTATAAGAGAAAGGAAATGGGATGTCTCGTACTAGATTACACTTCTGGTAGTAGTGAATCCATTAGTGAAAAGTATGTGTTATTTTGTCTATGATTGTTATAAAATGATGCTAATAATGAGACCATAGTGCGATGTAAGAGTAAATCATATAAGATGAAAACGAGATATGAGGTTAGGATTAAGGTCACCCTTGGAGTCCTTATAACTTAATTAATCATTTTCATGTGTTACAAAGAATATGAATTGCCTTGGTGAGATCAAAATTCGAGAAAACAAAAGATATATATATATATATATATATATAAATGGAATTCAACAAGTTCTTTTAACTAAATAACTACGGTAGGGAAATAACTATACCATGATCGAAGAATGTTTATGGGAAAAATCTATCTTGAATCTAAATCTCCCTTAATCCTAAGATTTCTTCTTGACATCACGTTAGATTCACTTGTGTAGCAAGGGTAAAATTTTAAACCTTGAATAAGCATTTGGGAAGCATAATCTTAACATAAGAACAAGAGAATTAGGAACTTTGTATGTAATTTGAAATATGGAAAATACTTATGTAAATTATGGAGATTGTCAGTAAGAGATAAAGAGCCAACTTAAATGGCTGAACTGTAAGTTGAATGTGGAATGAAATTATGAATCTGTAGGTGAAAAAAAGGAGAAAATTATACTTACATAATAATATTATATGAAGGTTAATCATAACAAAGACATATGATGGGTTGTGGGTTGGCCAATCCTTGAGTCCATTTTCTTATGGTTGAGTTATTGCTAGCATTTGTTCATTGGAGAAAGTGTGGCATCATCATGTATATGGTGTTGTCGTGTGTCTATGTGAGTTGATGACTTATGTAAGTGTCTTGTGCATTGTTGAGTTTCTCTTCTTAGAGCCCTTGTGGCGTTGTGTAGTGAGCAATGTAAGTAAAAAAATTATCCTCGTATTTTACTTGTATTTATGTGTGTAAAATGTGGGCATTACACACATGGAATCACTCCTAAAAAGTACAAATACAATCATGGAAACACATAGCTTTCATAAAAAGTTAAGGAAAGGAGGTTACTTTCTCGAAACAGTCAATGGATTCACAGAACAATGTCACTCAGTGTTGCCCACTCAAGGGTAACTCGTGAGGAATGAAAAGTGCTTTAGTGAAAGTGGGTTGTCCCGCACCTTGTACCATAGGTGATTATTAGGAGTGTTTCCCTTTTTGTCATGTGTCTTTTCATTCTGTGTGTGTTGTGTGTTTCCCTTTTTCCTTGTTTTGTGTGTGTTTCCTCCTCTCTCTCTCTCGCTTGTGTAATTTGTACATGACTCCATAGGGCCCAATGGATAAAGCATTGGTAATTGAGTTATATGGTCTAAAATCGAGATTCTAGATTATCCATGTCATGTCTTTGCTACACTTAGTCCATGTCATGTACCCAAGCTAGAGCCAATTGTTGTCATCTAAATTTGTAATAGCGAAATCGACAATTTCCAAGCACATTAACTATAGCCTTGTGACAAAATTTTCATGTTTTGTCATTCCCAGGAACACCAAGTCCACCCAGTCAGTCCAGTGACCCCCCGAAAAATGTTATCTCATCCCCCTAAATGATTTAGGAAATTCAAATGAGTCCTCTAGGTGATTTTAGGAGTTCATTGAAAATGTAAATTTTGGGCAGTCACGGGACGGGCTATCACTGGCCTTCCTAGGACTGGAGTAACCCCATGGAGTGGATCAGAAAAGAAAAAATGTACGTGGATGAAATTAAAAGTCCTAGGAACATCACGAAGATGTTTTTAGAAGGTTTGGGGAATATTTGGAGTAGTTGGGGAAGTTTCATCAAGGTTGGGGATTCAGAGGCCTAGGCAGTGCATAGGCCAAAATAAGCTATGGAGCTTCAGAGGGTGATTCCGGGAGCTTTGGATGGAGTTAGGAGCTAAAAAAATATGTTAGAAAAGGGAATACCAATTTCTACATGATGTTTAAATCATATCTTTCCCAACACCTTGGTGCAATAGGTTTGAAGGCAGGTTTTCTCAGGCACAAGTGGAGTAAAAAATAAAAATACAATTTTTCAAGTATCACAAGAAATAAAAAAGACATGAGATCCCCACCATTGGAATCAAAAGGCCATTTAAAGTTAGGATCATAAACAATTTTTATGAAAAAGTCCATCGAGAGCTCATGTTATCATCGTCATGAAGTTTCCACTTGGAGCAAGTTCAGGACTTAGCACAATTTTGGGAGGACATGTGTCATCTCTAGGAGCCTGGCGGGATTTTATGTCCTCGATGTCCCTGAGGGTCATTTAGATCAACCTTGGAAAAATTTGCCCAGCCACTATGTGACCTTTGGAACCCCATGTGACCATCATCATTGCTAGTTCATCCCCAGGTGCAATTTGGAGCTCAAATCCCTACCGTCGGATCTCTACCACGTGTCAGCTCTAGGACTACCATGGAATTTTATGTCCCTCATGTCCCTCATAGGTTAGGGAAATTAAACCTTGAAAAATGTTCCCAGCCCTCTAGGAGAGTTTTTTGGTCACCATGTGACCCGCTTCCAACTCCTTAGTGCTTTAAAGCTAGTTTCAGAGCACTCATTCCCCGTCATTAGATTAATGCCACATGTCACCATCTTGATCATCATAGAAATTGATGTCCCTCACATCCCTTTGAGGTGAGGGATGTCAGGGAATTTTTTTTTTCCAAATCCAACTCCAAAATTTGAAAATTTTCTAACTCCTAGTTGCTTCTTATTGCTTCTCCATTGCTAGAAGAAAGTTGCAAAGAACACCTCAGTCCACCACTCCACCATTGCCAAAATTAAACCAAATACATGAAAGTAATGAAATACTCTACCCGATGGTGATACATAGGTCTCAGAAGAAGATTTCATCAATATAAGAAGAAGAAACGAAGAAAAGAGAAGAAGAACAATGTAAATCCCCATTGCCATGAAATCAAAATTTGAAGAAATATTCCAAACCGGTGCATGGATTGACAAACCATCTATTGCTAAGTTATTATCTCTTAAAGGCCATTAAAAAATCATATTCAAACCTCCCATTTGTAGCAAGGAATGCTCACAGCGAAGAAATTTCACTTCTAACTCCATGAAGAGCAAAGTTCAAATTCTCGTCAAACCGGTTGTTAGATTGAAGTAAAATTTCATGTGAAGCACCAGAAGTAAAAACCTATCGCAATGGAGTTGATTTCATCGTGAATGGAGAAAAAAACCAGACCTATAAATTTCAAGCTCCATTAATGGCTTCCATGACATAGTAGTGGAAGAAATCAGTGAGCTACCTCTCCACTTCTCAGGGTTCTAGTGGTGAAATCACATGAAAATTGGAGGGAATAATTGTTGAAAAAACTAGTTTCGTGTGAACTATTTTTCGCGCCATGAAGTCCCTATTTTTAGGGATATGGAGGGCTGTGTTTTTATCAGCATTCTTCCCTCTTTGAATAAATTTTCAAATTCCCAAAGATCCGGTGGGTGAAATCATCTAAAATTCAGAGGGAAGAGTATCCAAAAATATAGTTTCTCTCAAATTAGTTTTTGTATGATAAAGTTTCTAGTTTCTCGAGATATGAAGGAATTATTTTTATCAGTATTCTTCCTTGGTAGCTCCATACTCGAATCTCTTACCAAGCATAAATTTTCATTTTTCATTTCTGAGCTTTCTGGAAAGTGAATCATGATGAAAATTGGAGCACGAGTTCATGACGAAGAGACAAATCCAAAATAGTTGTTCCCATCACAAACAAAGGTTATTTTCACCATTTACTAAAAATAGCATATGTTATACTTCCTCACATGCTATAAATGGTGAGCCCCACTGAATTACAAGTTTGATCACTCAGGACAATCAGAAAAGGGTAAAATGGAAAGTAAGATAAAAAAATTCTTCCCAAAATAGCAGGTCCCCAAATAACAACCTACTAAAAATAGAAATGTACTTAAAATAGCAATATCTCGGAAATAGGAGGTTGGAATATGGTAGAAAGTTCAAAAGGTGAAATTGGAGCAAGATAAGTGATATGTCCTAGATAGCAGAGCATGGGCTCATATTCTAAAAATAACAAGTTGTTCTCAAAGGGAAAGTTTGGCACAATGGGACATAGAGGGATGATCATCTCAGGGAACTGGACAATGTTTTTGACACTCACTACATAATTCAGGTCACATTTATATCATACGTAGGATGGGAGTTACGGTCATCAACGGAATAGTTCATTCAACTTGGCAAGCATTCATGAGCTGATTTGAAGGAGTTTCTCAGGGTGCAAGGAGTTCAAGATTCAGAGTCTCACTACACTTGATTTTTCAATCAACAAGGATCAATGGATTTCATAGGAATGACATCTCCTCTTCTTCTCTCACTCTTTCTCTCTCCTCTTCCCCAACTTTCTCTCTCTTCTCAATGTTCTAATTTTGTGTTGGGATTGCACTTTTTCATATGTATTAATGTTCCTAATGTAATAAGTCACCTTTATGTTATAAAAAGGGACTTAAAAGTTTCCTAGGAAGTTGAAAAGTTTTAAGTTATGCGAGGACATATGAAAAGGCATTGGGGGGAAGATGAAGAGTCATATCTCACTCTATAAATTGTAAAGCCATTCCTATTTCAAAAGGTTGGAAATTAATCTTGTAAACTCAAGAGTGCATTATACTTAGAGAAAGCAAAGGAGATAGCCATTTTCTTCTACTTTCCTCCACTCTCAAATTTCTTCAACTCCCACACTATGTACAACTTTTGTTTAAGCATCAATACAAGAAGGAGTTTCATTCCTTTTTTGATGAGGAGCTTTTAGAAACTTTGAGTTCTCAATCTTAACTTGTCTTTTTGCCATTTGTAGGATTTCTTCTTCTTAACTTTAATTTGTGTGTGAAATTTCTAGTTAATTGCTGGTATGGGACTCGATTTTCTACCGACGACATTAATCCCCTCTTTTCTTTTCTCACTCCCTTTCTCGCTTTACTGATAAAGTCCTCCCTTGTAATAAATTACTAGCTTTGCCATAGGGTAAGTGGAGTGCCCTATTAGATCCTCGACCACAAGGCCACGAGGAAAATGCACCTTTAATCGTGCATGCATATACGGTGGCTACACCGGTTTAGTAGAGGAACTTAGATTCCCGGATCATTGGCAATAAATCCACAAGTTTGTCCACCCAAAATTTTTCTTGCACCAACGAGATCAATTTTATTTGTCTTGGAATACCCTTGTGTCACTTAAATTAATATCAGATATGATTTACTTTAATGCTTAGCATGAGTTATCTTATCCTCTTTAGATGATTTCATTTACAATTTCTTGTGGAATGATCATGAGAGTTGTGTGATTTCTTCCGAACCTTAGAATAATTTCATTTAAAAGTAGTGTTCCTTTTTTAAATTAGTAAATTAGAGAATGTTGTTATGAAGATTTAGTACTATCATTCTTAGTTCATCCGAAATGACATATGCTAATACTCTTGCGAGATGGACTTCGTGAAAGATAAAAGAAGGAATGCGTATAAAAGTTGCATTAATTCTTGTGATTAAAGAAATATGAATGGAAAAGTTGATTATTGTAGTCATTTTTACACCCACCAAAGAACAAGGGAATCCCATGCGCACTGACCTATCACCCAACGGGCGTCTGGGTGCTCACTCGAGGCATGCGCGGGTGCCGAGTCTCTATTTTATGTGAGTTGAGTGGGAAAACATCATCTATGATCCAAACTGTAAAGGAAGTGAGTGGGAATGAAATACGTGAACATCATAGAGCTTAGAATGGCTCTAGATCATTGCAGTCATTATAGATAGAGATACTTTAACAGACTTAAAGAATTGAATTAAAACAGAAAGGAAAATGCATAGGAATTCATATTCATCTTATAAATATACATGAAAAGGGACTATGAAGAATCATGTATGAATCCAAACCAAGAAGGATCATATTTAATTAACTTGGTAACCTCATTAAATTCATTAGACTTACTACAAATCACCACATTATGGTAGAATAAATTCATGCATCATAACTAGATCCATATCATTTATCTCTCAAAAATAAATTTAAACCCCAAGCCCTTGATACATCCTTCTCTTATATTTCATCTACCCAACCCAATATGACTCCTTGCGGCATTTCTGTAGAGCTCCGCTCTCTATCGATCTCTCTCTATCCGTGATCCCACCACACTTTTCTTCTACATGCGCTTGTATATATAGGCATCCCAAAGTGCCAACTCATCCTTCTATGGCCTCAGATCCAATGCCAAGTGTCTGAATGTGGTCCTCCATGGGAGCATGCTCCTCTAGGCTTGAGCTCTCCACTTTTTGCCATGATGTCTTCTGAAACTTCTATTGTAGGGCATATTCCTTCCTAGGCTAACTTGTCACCGGATGACACCTTATCCACTCCGCATGCACGTAGTTGGGTCATGATTTTCTTATGTCCTACCCGATATGCCAAATATGGCTAAGTCCGAGACCTTGTCTTCTAGCGCACAACACGACCCTTCTAAAACCTTCCTAGAACCTTGCCTTGTGCGCCTTCTCCTTGCACACCCATGCACCTTTGTGTACTTAGCCAATATTTTAGGGGCCAACATCACCCCACACTACACCTTTCTCTCCCCACAGAACACTTCTCCAATGAATAAATAATTACAAGTAGACTTATGTCTTGGAAAAAAAGGGGATGAAGAATTTGGGAAAGAGAAAGAATGGGGAAGCGATGACATTACTGCAAAAAGCTAGGAAAATATTTTTTCAAGTCCGCTTCCAACTTGTTCCAGGCATCGACTTCATTTTACACTCTCTGACAGAGGTCTCCGACTAGGGCGATTACCTCCCCAAAACTCAGTGCATCTTCTTGAGCGTTCATAGTGTCAATTTTTTTTTCCAACTCCTTACCCACATCCTCTAACGCATCCATCCTTTTAGTAATATGTGGGTATAGCTCCTTTAGCCGGTTCTTGATTGTACCCCTTAGGGCCTCAATAGCTTATGACTTATTTTCAACCTCAGCTAGGATTCTATCCTGCTATGATTTGTTCCTTTGTTATTTTCTTGTAACTTTTTAAGCTCTGCTTCATAGTTGGCAACAAGAGTAATCACCACTCTATCTCTGTCTGTGTAGTTGTCATATGTGGCCTCAACGTTATGGGTAGAAATCTTTACATCAGCAAGGACTTTGTTGTATTCAGCCATGATTGCTACTACCTTTAATTTATCCTCCTTCTCTAGGCGTGTTGCTACTTCTTTCGTGGATTCTAATACTAGAGGTTTCCTCTCCATGGTGAGGATTAAGGCACTCAAGGGAAGATCCATATTTTTGTGTGGGTGGCGTTAAGTTCGGATGCTTCAAAACAATGGCATCTGTGATGGATTCTACCTTCTTATGTACTTCATGCACCCTTTCCTTTTCTTCCTTGAGCTCATGCTTTAGCTGGGTGCTAATTAACTCCTCTTGTTTTAAATCCTTAGCCTTCTCTTCTAGCTCTTCCTCCTTCTTTTCTAGTTCTCTCTCCTTCTTTTCTAGTTATGCCTCTTTCTTTTCTAGTTCTTCTTCTAGAAATCTTATCCTGTCATTCCATCTAGAGATCCTAGCTTCAACCTCAACTGAGACCTTGTTGAGAGCATTTCATAACTACTCATCTAAAATCTACTGAGAATTTACCAAGGGTTATCTCCTTTTGACTCGCATTTTCATTAGTGCCCCTTGTCTTACCTCAAACTCTAGCTCATTGATGTGGAACTCAATCACCCAAGACAACATCTTACTCGTATGAGGGTATGCACCTTCTTCATCAAACGAATTCATTTCCATGAGTTGATCTGTTGGGACGATGCTTTGGAAATGTGCATGCAACACCTTTGGGATCATTAATATAGCTCATTCCTTACCTTTGGATCTCCATGTGCTTTCCCCCTATGCACATGCCCTTAGGAACAATTACTGATAGATTGGGGCCTCCCACGCTGCCATGATATTTCCTTGTGCTTTCTTCCTTATCCTCTTCCATCACTATATCGCGTTGCGCTCCAATTCTTGTTCTACCAAGGCCTTGATGATTTTCATTGCTTCTTTTTCTACCACCTTGTTTACTTTCTCCTTTGTGAGGCTTGGAGTTTTCTGATCCTACGCGCCAACCTATTCACTTCTCTCCATGTCCTGGGTGCCTTCCTCCTCCTGGCTACCCTTGCGCCACATGAAAATGAACTCATGTTCTTCTTCTCCACCCTCTTCTTCTAAATCATGCATGCTGAAAACAAGTGGCTCTTGGTCCCCTTCAGGATCATCTTCTTCATCATCATCCCTCTCACCTATGTATTTCTCCAAGATCTCTGTCTCCTCCGAGTAAGATTCCTCCATCACCTTATGTTTCTTCCTAACTGGGGATTCTAATATAGGATATTTTGATTTCTCTTCCTCTTCCTCTGGTGATTTCTCCTCTGCGATAAATTTTCCTATCTGGCACCTCCTCTTTTATTGGAGACCTCTTCCCATGCGTGTAAGTACTTGTTCTAACACTTTTTCTAGGGGTGCCTAATGCCTGTGTATCTTGGGAACTTGGTTCCTTCTTCATTATTTCCTCTGTCTCCTTATTCTTGGCCACAGTCTTCTTCCTACCTTTTAGGTCCTCAGGCGTAGCTATCTTGTTTTCAAGATAAGTTCCCTTCTCAAACTTGGGCCTTATCCAAAGGTATATACGCACCATAGACCTTCCTGTAATAGTTAAAGTCAGGGGTTTTACCATTTGGACTTCATGCGACACGTATTTTTCCACTTACGTGTGCTTGTTGGGGTAGAACAATGTCATGTGCATCTCCATGTGGTCCCGGTCCAAAATTCCAAGGTCAAGCTTTAACTTTTTGGACTCCTTGAATATGTTAACTCCCTCTTAGAAGTATTGAGATATGAAGGCAAATGGGACCTTGCACCATGGGCTCATGTTCTCATCAGTCAACTTGAACCTACCAATATAAAAGTGTTGGTATATAAAGAACTCAACTTCTCCTTTTGTAAGCGCTGGAAGTTGTTCCAGTATTCTCCATTCTACCTTGAACACATTCCTTAAACATGTATACCATTTTTCAAGACATGCCTTATGAACGGGCGTCATGTTATCATAGGTGTATTTCTTAAATATTTTTCAAGCGAGGGGTATTCCTCTGGATAGTCCCACATGAAATTATCTTCTACATCTAGTACTCCAATTTTTGAGAACAAAATGGTTAAGAGAAAATTACCAAAGAGAATCTTTTCTCCTTCTTGTGTGCTGGAAATAATTTCATTTCAATGTATGCAGATAGATTGTAGATGGTGCCCTCTGATATTATTCTGCAAACATTTAACCAGGACTTGTTTACCTGCGTCCATCTTTCTTACACATTGAGTTTTGTTACTAGGTGCGCGACCATTCTCATCACTGGATCTTGGATATCCCCGATATCAAAGTACCTTGACCCCTTCTTATATGCATATGTAGCCATTGTTTCCTTGATTGCTTCCTCTAAAATTTCTCCCTCAGATAAGGCCTATGAATCTTGAATTTAGTAGAGGGGTTATGCGCATCTTGTTCCCCGAAGTGAAAGTGGTCTTCATGTATGTGTGACATCAACCACTGATAGAGGTGCTCTGGCTTTCCAGTAGGGAAACTCATAGAGTTGTAATAATCTTGCCTTCTCTAACTTCACCTTGACTTTGTCGTTATAGATTGGTAACCCCTTAGGTGTTCTCTGGTTAGTCAGGTGCACTAAATCTAACTCCATTTCATTTTTAATCGCATTCATGTGATGATTGTAGTCACTTACTGTCATTTTTCTCAAGTGGGATTCCCATTCCATCCCGAGTGAAACCCCATCTAGGTACTACATTTCTGCGTACCATTCCTCGTTGGTACTGTGGTAGTCTCTTTTTGTTTTCCCTTGCCCTTGCCCTTGCCCTTTTAGGTGTTACTACTGGTTTCTTGGGTGCCATTGTGTAGGTTTTCACTTCAAATTTTCTTCCTAGCTCTACTCTTCTATCTTTTCCAAGTTCAAATCTCTAACCTGCAAAGAATACTCTTTTCCAACCCGTGCCCTAGTTTTCAAACCCTAACTGGAATATCTTTTCACAAGACGATGCTTCTCCATAACTCTTCCCACGCCCGTGAATTACTTCCCCCCGGTTTGCAGATCCAAACTAGTTACTCACGGTTAAAATATTCCAATTTTTCTTCACACGGATCAACTTTGGAAACCCTAAATTGCAAAATCTCTTCCTTCTTCATATTCGCAAAGCAAATAATAAAGTTTCCCAACTTCTATTTATAGTTTTTCCCACTTTTTAACATTAAATGCTATCTTACCTACTACTGATACTTTAACACTTAATGCATATTTTTCAACAAAGTCTGACTTTAGCGCTTTAACTCATGTGCCCAACCTTGCGTGGACAATTACCCAACCTTTTGGCATGTAACCAATCCATCTTAACAGGAGACTCTTGCGCATGTGTCACCAGTGTCGAAGGCACTTCTTCTATCATGATTTTTCTCTCACCTACCTTGTGTTGCTTTTTCACGCTTCTTCCTCTCTTATACGTGGATCCCTAATGTAGCCTTACCCTGACACCAACCATCCTTTTTCACCTTTCCTTGTATGTATTTCCTTCACGAGGCCATTCAAATGGGCTTTCCAATGCAATCCTTCATGGCACTTCACACTTCAATTTCTTCTACCTTACTCCACCCCACACTAAAATGATGTGCGATTATTTGTGCGAGTTACAACCTTTAAAAAGTAATGAGATTACCGGTGCCCAAAGTGTAACACAAAAACAACAACGAGGAAGGAAACACATGAAACTAAACTAACAATACTACCTTATTTACAAACACCAAGAAGACTTATTTATAGTAGGCCTTCATCCTATTCCCATTGAAGTGTCTTAGAAATCTCATCCTATCTAGCGCTTGTAATTCAGCATGCGCTGCCCAATCAAGGATGTATGAGATGATGTAGGGACCCAACCAATGTACTTTTAAATTCTCAAGATGGTGCATAAACTTTAAATCATACAGTAAGACGATCTACCCAACATCAAACTTCTTGTTTTTAATGTGACGATCATGCCATGCCATTTCTTTTTCTTTTTCCATCTTTTGGCTCCACCTAGAGAGTGATTTTCTTTCATCCAATTGCATTAACTTGTCAATTCTTTCTTCTGATGCTTATTCATCAGCCAATCCTCCTGCGCACTATACACAAAGAAGGTAACATGAATTCAACAGTAGGACATCCTCCATGCAAAACACCAATTGAAATGGTGTGGGATTATTCAACCTCTTGTAGGTTGTCCTATATGCCCAAAGAACGGCTGATAATTTTTCATCCCAATCCTATCTACCAACATCACAAATTTTAGTCAATGTGTGGCTAAGTATTTTGTTAAATGCCTCAATAGTTCCATTTTCTGAGGGTGATAGGGAGTAGTTTTGTGATGGGCCACCATGAATTCTGATAGTAGAATCCTAACTTGTTTCATTGAGGAAGTGCATACCTCTATCACTTGTCAAACTCAATGGGCATCCATACATGTTGATTATGTTTTCCCATAAAAATCTAGCAATGGTAGCCGTTGTACAATCCTTTGTAGGCACTACCTCTGCCCACCTTGTCAAATAATCAGTGCAAGTGAGGATATACCACGAACCAGTCCTTTACGCCACTGGCAAGATTGGTCCGACAAAGTCAATAGCCCATTTCTCAAATGGTTCCATGCTAGCTATTGGTCACAAGGGCATTTCATCCCTTTTTCTAGGTTTTCCAAGGCACTAGCAATGGTCACAAGCCTTGCAAAACTCAATGCAATCTTGATAAATGGTCTCCCACCAAAGCCCTATAAGTAGAATCTTCCACGTGGTTGCATTTCTCACATAGTGTCCTCCCCGAAATCCCACCACAGGATTCTTCCATAATTACAATGTGCTCATGCAACGGCACAAAACCTCATCACGAACCATTTTGTATAGGTCTCCACTAATTAACATGTAGGGTGTAACACGTATGGCCAACTTCTTCTTTTCCAAGGCCTTCATTCTATCTGGTGCCACACCTATTTTGAGAAATACTGCAATATGCTCAATATCTCGAGGGTGCATGATGTAACCTAAATAGTTGTGCATCTGGCATAGTCTCTTTAATACTCTGTGTGTCCTCCTTTGAATCAATCCTAGACAAATGATTAGGTTTGGAATTACTTTTTCCTAGTTTAAAAACCACCGTGAACTCAAATTCTTAGAACAATAGTACCCACCGACATATGCACCCTTGTAGAATGGGCTTGTTCACCAAGTATTTCAATGTCATATGGTCAGTGTAAAATATAAAAGGGGTTGCCAACAAATATTGTCTAAATTTATGAAGCACGTAGATCATTGACAATGCCTCGCGCTTAGTCATAGTGTAATTTTGCTTTGTTGGTGTTAATTTCCTGCTTGCAAAGCACAAGGGATGATCAACAATCCCTTCACCAGGATGTGCAAGTATTGCTCTAATGGTGGTTCCTGAGGCATCCACATGAACATGGAAAGGCTTATCCCAAGAAGGGAAACATAGGATGGGCGCGGTGACAAGCCTATCCTTCAAAGTGTCAAATGCATTTTGTTGTGCCTCTCCCCAATGAAAGGAAATCTTATGTCTAAGAAACTCTTCAAAAGGTGTGGAGATCTTGGCATACCCTCTTGATGAACTTTCTGTAGTACCCCGTATGCCCAAGAAATCCACACACTACGCTTTGACTAGTAGGCTCCTCAATCCCACAATTACTGCAACTTTTGTGGGATCTACCAATAGAGCCCTCCTTACATATGATGTGCCCCAATAATGTTCCAAATGGGGTAGTAAAGACACATTTCTTAATGTTGAGGGATATCCTCAACTGTCGACACCTTTCAAACATAAGCCTTAAGCTATCACAATGGTCCTTCACTAACCCGTATACTATCCAATCATCTAGGTAGACTTGAAGGAATTTATGGATAAAGTCCTGGAAAGCTTGTACCACAATGCACAAGAACACAACAGGTGCATTCTTCAATCCAAATGACATGACCATATAGGCAAAAATTCCCCACTCAGTGGCAAAAGTTGTCTTCCTTTGGTCCTCCTTCGTGATCCTTACTTGGTGATAGCCTGAGAATCCATCTGTGAAAGAAAAGACCTCGCACCTACCACTCCTAAGATTTCTTCAGTAAATGGGGTTGGGAAAGGATCAATGATACAAACTACATTCAGGTCCTTGTAATCAACACAGATCCTTATCTTTCTATCCTTCTTGATGTTAATTACCATTGGAATTATCCATTTTGACTCTTCAAAAACTTCAATAATGCCCGACGCTATCATCTTATCTATTTCTTCCTTGACCTTCACGCACAGGTTAGGATTCATCCGGTATGGTCTCTTCTGGATCGGGCACCATCTTTTAACTTAATTCTCATTTCTCCCAAGGAATGGTGAACGCATTTTAGTTCATGATACCCACGTGGGAATAAATCCTCAAATTCACGTAAAAGATCAATGATCTTGGAGACTTCCTCTCTCGACAAATAGTCTTCAATGATATCCTCCTTAGATTCTTTATCTAAGCCAATGTTAACCTTCTTTGTCTTTAAAGGCTCATGATAGGCATGCACCCATTCATCAACACTATCTATGACTTTACGCGTCCCTACAGAATGGTCAACATCCAAGTTTTTCGCTTCTTCTTCACCATCAATAACATACACCATCTTCCCCTTTTCTTTTTCTAAACACACACGCTCAAGCTGTATCTCTTCTATTTCTTCTTCCTCAAAGCGCGCCTCTAGGCTAGGTTCACCTAGCAACTCTAGTAGCCTATCTTCTGCCATGGCACTATCCCCAATGGTAAGGTGCTTGACAACCTGTAATGCCTTATCCACCAAGGGCTTTGTACTCTGATACTTGAATGTTTGAATGAGATCAGCGCTAACTCTTGCCAATTCCTTATCTGGCGGTGTGTCTTAGAATGAATGTACCATGCACGTGCACAACCTTGTAGGGTGGAATACAACTTTTGAACCCATAATGAAGGTGGAAATGCTTCTGCGCTTCCCATCCAGGCTGTCTCACATTCTTGGATATGGAAGGAAGTGATCTCTTTACCATGGTAATAATTTACATAGTCATGGGCGTGTTGCTCCTGTAGAACCTTACAAAGAATGCAATTCTCACCTTATGCCATTCCAAGAGATTATCCCGATGCGTTGCCCACTAGCATGCAACAGTTCTCGAGTAGGATGTAACTTAACATCCCCCTTCATTCATTTTCCTCCTTCCATTGAGCTATCATCTTCTGCAAAAAGACCTTAGGAAAGCTCCTCGTGATTACTTAGGTAGCTCCTTTCCTCCTAGGCATTGGACCATACGCACCTTTGTCACCTTTGTCACCGATCCTCTCAAATGCCGTCCGATTAACTCATAGGTCACATGCACCCAATTATCACACGCTATATTGGTGGTGTCACTTAGGGACTGAGCATCCTCAAATTGGATAACTCCTTCGGTGGGATGAATTATCTCTGGATCTCTAATTGAGCGCACATATATTCTATCCAGGACCTCTTCTCCCAAAGGTTCGGTATAGGGTGTTGATTTCCTATCAACCAGGGGTATGATGACCTATTCCTCCTCATTTTCAAAGCTTATGTATCCCTTGTTGAACCAAAGATCCACATTGTTCTTATAGCACCATGGGCACCCAAGTAGTGCTGAGAAATTGTTTTCCTCAGAGAGTACCAAGACTTCAAAGTCCCCAGTAAACTTAGCTCCCTGAATGATGATGGTTGCATCCTTTAAGACACTAATGGGAATTTCCTTCATTTTTTTGCCATCTACAACACATTTGAAGATGGATGTAATGGAGGTCTTCCCATTTAATGTCATGCATCCAAGTTGAGAACATTGACCTCTGCACCTATGTCAATGAGGATATTACTAAGGAGCCATCCATCCACAATGCATTTAACGTGATCTCCCTATCATAGTCAAGGCTGTGAGGGGGAATGTTTACATGCGAGACCCGTCTCACGCACTCTTCTATGGCATGTGGTACCTTCTCTCTCAACCATGATCCTAGAAAGGGAATAATATTCTCTTGCCTTAGCATTTTACATACTTCCTTGACCTCATCCAGGTCATCTTTTGGTGCCTCAACCTTCCTTCTTTACTCCTCCCTCCTGGAATACTCCTTTAGACACTGGATTTATCCTTGTAAACTCCACATGACGTCCATGGTTTCTTGATATACCTCCTTTTGATGTGTAGGGTCTGGGTACTTCCAATGTACCACTTCTACCCTTGAAACCAGGTTCTTCTGCCTTGGTATTTCCTTTGCGCGTGCAACCTCTGCTCTTGTTGTTACCATAACAAGTTCCAATCTTGCATCACATGTCACCCTTGGCATCCATTATGTGTCAACATTATTAATTCTTACCATTGCAACACCCTTGTATTTCCGGTGCTACTGATTCATGTGCTCAAACAAAATCAGGGCACTCCTCATACTTGTGCTTCTTCCCGCAACATGAGCATTGCAATAAGTCTGGCACTCACGCTTGTAGTGGTCTGTAGACACATAATTAAAATAGGTTGCATGTGGGAATTCACTTCTTCCTCCTCCACGGTTACCATGACCATGAAATCCTCCGCAAATCCTCTTTTCGCGCACCTCCATCTCGCACTCTCATAATGGTGGTCATCATTCTTAGAACTACTGGAAAGGCTAGTTTTGTGCACACCAAGATCAATGGCCTCATAGATATGATCAATAAGTCTACAATCCTTAGTATCATGGGTTGTAGAGGTGTAGATATTATAGTAGTAAGACACATTCTTCCAAATTGCATGCTTTATAACAAGGGACATCTACTTGCATCATGGTCCCCATGAAAAATCTCATAGTCGACTACTACAACATGCACTATCTTCCGGGGAAAATTTCCTTGACATGCCCCTCTAATTAACAATCTATACACCATATACCACTGTGAGTCTCATGGGCTGAGTTCACAGACAACTTCTCTAGCTGCTTAGCCATAACAATGATTTGAGCCTCTAGAAATGGGCTAACACTAGTATCAACACTTCCAAAAACTTCGATGTAGAGTAGCTTCTAACGCCTTGCGCGGGTTTGTGAAAGTATTATGAGATAAAGCTCTTCTAAAAGGTGTTATCAACCCCACAAAAACCATTGAGCATGTTGTGAAGGGTGAATGTTTTATGATAATTTTGACATGAGGGTTTTGAACCGTGTATCATATTCCTACACACTCTCCGCCATTCCCTGTTGAATCTCCTTCAGGGCACTGAT
The DNA here is from genome assembly GCA_018340775.1 of Taxus wallichiana var. yunnanensis. NCBI lineage: Eukaryota > Viridiplantae > Streptophyta > Pinopsida > Cupressales > Taxaceae > Taxus > Taxus wallichiana. Next base: position 640,998,881 of record CM031243.1, read on the forward strand.
GCTCTTCTGTTCAAACTTAGGGATGTGGAATTCTACCAAGAAGGCATTATTTAAAGCAACATAATCTACCACTGTCTGATGAGGGTCATATTTCCTATACCAGCTATGCACATGCCCTTACAACACCATTGTAAACTGGCTTGCTTTCCACTCTGGGCTAGTGACCCCTTTTGCGTGCCATAGCAGATCACACTTATGAAGATGTTCTACAACATCTTCAATACCTTTGTAATCTAGAAAATGTAAAGACATCTTAAAGAAAACTTGAGGAGGTGGTGGGGCCCTTGTCCTCCTGAGCCAGAGCCTTGGTTTCCTCTGGTGTTTCCCTTACCACCGGATCCACTAGTTCTTATGCCTCCTAACCCACCAAACCCACTAGATCCACTAGGTCATGTTCCTCTTAACCCACCAGATCCACCAAGCCCACCAAGTCCTGTAGTGGTCGTGCCAAGGGTCCCTAAAGTTCCACTGAATTATACACCGATGGTCTATGATAATGCCCCACTACTAATAGTAAACCCCGCGCCACTCCTAGACATGAGATCAAGGCTTGTGTACTTTCTCTTTGTCCAAAAATTCCTCCGAATACTGGAATAGTATGTGTAGCCATAGAAGTGGGAAATGAGAAATTGTATCTCCTAGGCGCAGATCTGTCACTTCCACTGATACCAACCAAGTTAACAATATTATCACCTTGATCTGGAAAACCAAGAGTTAGGTTTTGGTCACTAGGTGGGTTCAGATACGTGCTAATGACTCTTCTCTCTCCACATGACAAACTCTCATCAGAATCCAAAGAGGTTTCTCTTACGCGCTTGTTAAGATGGATTAACACAGATTGCTTAGGTTCCACATCCTCCGTGTGAACCTCAACTCCTTCCTGCAACATCTTCCTCCATAGATCAATCACACTTACAACCTCGTGGTTTGTAGTAATCTCCCTTTCATGCACTTCACTATACTTGAGTGGTCTCTCATCCCTTTCTTTCTATGTCGCAATATCTACCATCTTCCTCCACCCTAGCTTCCTTGCCCAAAGTCTAAGAGGGTATAGCCGGCCATTGGAAATGGTTCTAAACTCAAGGTAACAATCAAGATCTTCATTTCAAGAGGAATAACATGTAGAAATGATCCTATGGGCTCTCGAAACTCAAAATCAACAACATCCATACAAGAATATGTAGAAATAACATACTCCAGAGTGTAGCTAGTCAGTACCCCTTTCCACCAATGATCCACAACACGATTCCATGTTATATATACATCTTGTAGCCTCTCATACTCTTCTTAGGTCCACGTGCGTGATCTATAATACCATCTTGATCTAGACACATATGCCGAGAGCCATTCATACAGCTTCTAATGGGAAGCAACAATTTTTTTTTTTCATATTAATCATGGTAGAGGTTCTCTTCTACCCATCTAAGTGCATCAAACTCAGTCCAGTGCTAATATTTGAGAAAATTCATCCTCCATGCTCTTAAACCATGATTCAACACTTTCTAATGTTAAACGCTCTCATCATTACTCATTACACATATCATGATGTATTTCATTTCCACAAAACTTCAAAAAGAGGTCCTTGTAGTAGAGCCAAGATGTAGTCATTTTTACACCCACCAAAGAACAAGGGAATCCCATGCACGTTGGCCTATCACCCAGTGGGTGCTGGGTGCTCACTTGAGGCACACACGGGCGCCGAGTCTCTCTTTTATGTGAGTTGAGTGGGAAAACATCATCTATGATCCAAACTTTAAAGGAAGTGAGTGGGAATGAAACATGTGAACATCATAGAGCTTAGAACGGATCTAGATCATTGCAGTCATTACAAACAGAGATACTTTAACAGACTTAAAGAACTAAATCAAAATAGAAAGGAAAATGCATAGGAATTCATATTCATCTTATAAACATACATGAAAAGGAACTATGAAGAATCATGTATGAATCCGAACCAAGAAGGATCATATTCAATTAACTTGGTAACCTCATTACATTCATTAGACTTACTACAAATCACCACATTATGGTAGACCAAAGTCATGCATCATAACTAGATCCATATCATTTAGCTCTCAAAATAAATTTAAACCCCAAGCCCTTGATACATCCCTCTCCTATATTTCCTCTACCCAACCCAATATGGCTCCTTGTGGCATTTCTACAGAGCTCCACTCTTTATCGATCTCTCTCTATCCGTGATCCCACCACACTTTTCTCTCTGTGGGAGCTTGTATATATAGGCATCCCAAAGTGCCAACTCATCCTTCTGTAACCTTAGATCTAGTGCCAAGTGTCTGAATGTAATCCTCCATGGGAGCATGCTCCTCCAAGCTTGAGCTCTCCACTTTTTTCCATGATGTCTTATGGAAACTTCTATTACAGGGCATATTCCTTCTTAGGCCAACTTGTCGCTAGGTTGGCACCTTATCCAATCCACATGGGCAATCAGGTCATGCTTTTCTCGTCTCCTTCCCGATACACCAAATATGGCTAAGTCCCGAGACCTTGTCTTCCCAAGACGCAACACGTCCCTTCTAAAACCTTTCCTTGCACGCCTTCTCCTTACGCGCCCATCCTTCAACCAAGGCCTTGCGCGCCAATGCATCTTTGTGTACTTAGCCAATATTTTAGGGGCCCAACAATTATTGAATTCATATTTGAATTAATTCTATATAGAAATGGGAAAGGACCTTGGCCATTTATTGTAAATTCTTTAAAAGGAAAGATTATGATCAATTTTATTAACATGATTTATCACCTATGTCTTGAAATTAATCAAGTTAGTATACTTGTTATATCATACCGATGGGAAAGGTAGTTTATCTTTCTATTTGATCAATATTGATTTTCCTAGTTAATCCTGAGTCAAAGTATATAAGACTTATTAGATACCTTTGGATTATGTGTTGATTGGATAAGAAACTATGTATCTAAGTCTATTAATCTAAAAAGATAATGGTAAAAGTAATTTGTGTTATAATCTGATATAATAAACCTTACTAGATTGTGACAATAATATAATACTAGGTATGCACAATGATATTGTGATCCTTCTAAAGGTTATATTAAAATATGATGTTGTAAATATATATATGAAATAATAAGTCCTTAAGTGGAAGAAAAGGAAACTTTCTTATATTGTTATAAGGGACATATTATGATCCTCAAACTATTGTGGTAATTATACCCTTAACGTTGATTGGATATACAATCATATTAAAATTTAATCTAGTGTATGGTAAATTGGAATGATAACAAGGTTATGTTCGGATTGGGGATAAATAAAGAATTAAAAAAAACTATCATAACCATTATACAATCTAGTTTATACTCATTGATGAACTTTAATAAATGAGACTTAGGTGATGTCCTTTATTTTTCTAAATCATACCGAATCATGATGCTCGTTTAAACAAACCACTTGAGACCCAAGAAACAACCTAGGGTTAGCCAGAAAATTATGGGATAATTTTTTTATTAGAAGTGTCCACAACCGAGTTGTAAGACAACAGTTTGCCATTGGCAGGTTCGGAAAAAACCAATTTACCAAAACACATGTTTCCATTATTAACTAATATCAAGTTCACAAGGTTTAAATTTTAGGGTTATATGTTTTAGTTAGGTTCAGGGAGTAATTTACCCCCATGTCTGCTCTCTAGCAGCCATCAGAGTTTCAATAGGATTTTTCTCATACTTAACACTTCCAAAATTTCCCTAAACCATTCCCGATGGATAGGAAATTTTCTCACCTTTTCGGTGGTATAAATAAGTCCTCCTAACTCCTTGTATAACTCGAGATATGGTTCAGTGGAGCTAAGGGCTTAAATTTTCCCCAATGGGGGACATGTGTCACACCCCTGGTTGGTTGGGAGAAACGACGTGCCGATGACGGAGTGGGTTAAGACTTTAAGTATCTTTCGCCAAAAATACAAGGGAACATAATTTGTCCGCACCCACGCTGATGCCATGATGCCATGTGTCGCTCGGGGATAGGTGCATGGAAAGACGGATGGGTGGGGGCGGTAGAAGAATTAGGAATTTTTGGCTTATAATGCAAGGGATAAATTTCATGTGCGCCTCCGCTAATGATAAGGTGGTGCCATGTGTGTCACATCCGCATTGGCCGCGGGAGACGGGGTGGTGGAAAAAATTGAGGCATTTCATCCAAAAGGTTTCAAAGTCCCAAAAGCTCATGCACGCGCCGCATCCGCGAGCAGGAGAATTTCCAAGCAAGGCGGGGTTGCGGGAAAAGATGGGAATTTTTTCCCAAAGAATTTTTTTGTCAAAGGTTAAGTTTCAATGAAAAGTCCGTCCCTCCGTCGTGCCACATGGTAGCACCTGATTGGCTTATGGTGGGGATGTGGGGAAAGATAGAAAATCTTCCCAAGGACAAAATTTTCAAAAAGGTTAAGTTAAAATAATTCTGCCCCTCTGCCATGCCACATGGCAGTACTCGATTGGATGTGGGATGGTGGGGCCATGGAAATTTGAGGGAAATTTTTCCCACCCAAAATTTAAAATTTAAAATTTTCTAAGGTTTAAAGTTTAAATTCTTGGCAGTTAGATTAATTATAGGCCAAGTTCCAGTAGAACTTCAAAGGGCCATAACTTTGGATAGAGAACTTCGTTTTGGGAAAATGAGGAATTTATAGAAATCTCTATGCATAAAAACCATAAATTTAAGAATTTGATGAAGTTTGAGAGGTCAATTTTGAGAAACCAATCTGCAAGGTTTTGTAAAGTAACTTGGTAAATTTCTAACTTCTAATTTTTTTGTTCAATTTTGAATCCCTACTTTTTCAACATGTCAAACAGACATGGAGACTTGTTTTTAGATGAATTTAGGAAGGTTCTAAGATTCAATTTGTTTAGGAGAGTTGCAATTGAAATTTTTTTCATCACTTGACAACAGGACAACTGCAAAAGTTTGATTTTGATTTTACAAAGTACTAAAAGGTCTTTTTTAAGTTTTATTGTCAAATTGAGTTCCTTTGTGGACCAACATACTAAATTTTAACATCTCCAGGTTAATAAAAGTGTGTAGGTCTGAACTGTACATTTTTATTAAAATTTACCAGTTTTAAAAGTCACAATGCCAGTGATCAAATTTTTAAAGGATTTATTTATCAATTTCATCATTTAGATGTAACAAATTATTTCTAACCTAGTATAATACATTCAATGGACTCTAACAATTCATTCCCAAGTTAAAATTACAAACTCTGATTTCAATTTTAATATAATTCCAAGGATGCAAAAACAATATACTTCCTTCCTACGCATTCTTCTTTTCAACAGAGATTTCATTCTTTAACAACAAATCAAATCCAATACACAATACAATTTTGAGAACTAATGCAATCCTTTATTCATTTCCAATACAACTTTACAATTTTCTCTTTTCCATTTGATTTCTAAATACAAAATGCAATGCATATAACATCTTTTCACATTTCCTTTCAAAACAAAGAGTAGAATATAACTCCTCTACATTTCACATTCCAATTTTCAATCTTGCATTACCAACATAAAAACCTTTTCATTAAAAATATTTATACAACTCATCCACTTCAAAGTGGGAAGGATTACAATAAACTTGCTCACAAGAAGGGACTTATCAAAACTATATATTCCTCTTGCTCCAAAACAATAAAGCATGCTAATTTCTTCATCTTTTTATCTTAATCATAAAAGGAAGGGGGAAAGGAAATGCTCTCCACCCAACCAAGACATCCAATGAGAAGGGAGAAGCCATCCTTCCTCATTGGCCCCTAAGCCCCAACCATATTGAAATAAGAGATGTAATACAACACATGACAACAATGGCTTCCACAACAAACATGCAACATTTTCACATTCAAAAACACATTTCAAGAAGAATGTAGTTCACAACTACATTAAACAAGTGCAAACAAAATTGAGGCTTCATCAAGCAAGCCAACAAGAGCAAGGATCTATGGGGAACTACTTATGCCTCCCAATGGGAAATGGGAATCCACCAATACAACCCGCCAAAATAAACCATCTCACATATCCTTATGCCCCCAAATTCCTCCTTATGCCCCCCCAAAGTTTCTCCCTTATGCCCCCAAGAGTAAGAAATGCAAGCTATTTCTTTTCCATGGTGGATCCCAATCCCAAACTCCCTCCACAATAAAACTGATGCCATTAGCATTCCCTTATGCGCCCCATTTGAAATCCCCATAGCCTTCTCCTACACCATGCCCTAAGCAATCTACCCAACCAGCCAACCCACACATAACAACATTTACCATTTTAAACATGCATTGAAAGAGAATAAATATTTTCAAAAGGCTCAAGTTCCTACCTCTCCATAATGGAGTTTGTCCCAAGATCAACAAGCTTTCCAATGCCAAAAATGCAGTCCAAAATCAGCAACACTCAAGCATGCAAATGACTCCAAACTCCTTTCACAAGCAAGGCTCCAAAACAACAAGAGAAATTCTCCTCAAGAGGAATATGCAAAGTTTCAACAATCACAAACAAGCAAGGAGTTTGAATTTTAAAGGAGATGGAAGAGAAGAGGATGTGTGGATCCATGTGGGATGCCACATCATTTTTCCTCAACCCCAAGATCAAAGTTAACATCAATCACCTAAACATAATAAATAAAATGAAAAATTAACTTACACACTCCAAAATAACCCACACCCCAAAAGGACTGAATTTAAAACATGTAAGAGAAGTGCAATTAAAACTTACAATTAGTCATTTCAAAATGCATTAAAAAGGTCTAAATTTAACCTCCAAACCATAGTTATGGTTGGTGAATGATTTTAAAATGTGTGGAATAAGTTTATCTTGTCCCACAAGCCTCCAAAAAATAGCCTCCAAGGACAAATTCGAATTCCCAAGAGGATGAAGTGTTTCACACTCAAAAATCTACCTTACATTCTCTTACATATCCCTTACACATTCTTACACATTTCTTACACACTCTTACAACATTTCATTTAAGATCAACAACTTCATTAATTACATTCTTATGACATATTGATTTATTTATTTTAACACATGATTATTCACAACATTATCCCAACACATAAAAAACTAATAAAAGGGTAACACATCACAAAATAAACACATGCAAACAATAATAAAGGAAACACATTAATAAAATACACAAACCCATGGTCACATAAAATGGAAATCCCCCATGGGAATCCCTAACATAACACAACACACACACACAAAACATGTTGCCATGGTGACCTTGTTGAATTCACCTAGAATTTCAATATGGTTGGTCTCCAGTCCCCCAACATTGTTGTGATATTTTAACCTGCAAAACACAAATACCTCCTTCAGCCTCATGGCCATATCAGAACATCCAACATGATATAAATATAATAACAAAACCATCTATACATATGAATCACAACAACATCTAGAAATCAACATTAATTCCCATGCTAGTTCTATTCACAATATCCAATGTCGCATGTCCAAATCAACATATATAATATGTCCATGTCAAACAGTATATCATCATCCACATATAAAAATGTCTCTAGTAATCATCATGCATAATAACTGAATCTAGATCAATAATAATCCATGATCTAACATCTAACCATCATACTAAATCAAAACATAATAGTGTCCATAATAAGATCAATAGTATCAAGATCAGTATCTAAAAGTGTCAAAGGGAAGTGGGTACTACCGAATCATAAGGCTTAATGAACTAATGGTAAATGACTAATGATTTCATAAATATGAATGCATATTTGACCTGCATATCATCAACTCTTGTGAAGGTGCATTACTATCCTCTCTTATGAGAATTATTCATTACGATCCTTGCACGAAGGAGTATGAGTCCCGAACCTAAATGGTACTTCACCTCAATTTGGAATTATGTTTTTTTCATTATACAATAGAGATATGAAACCACATCTGGTAGCTTGTGTGTTGGTAAATGGCCTTGTGTGTGATAAATATTGTATTAACAAAAGAACAAATTAAACAAGTACTTGAAATAATGTCAATAAATTTTATTAAATGGGATACACTTTGTCGCTTAAATGTTAACAATATAGAGGAAATATTGCAAAAAAATTCTGATTCACATATCATGAGCTTTCTAGAACTTAAGTTAAGAATCGAAACATAGTTATAATAAATGTCTAATACTAAAAAAATCATACTATGGGAAAACCCTATCTCGTAAGTGTGTACTTTGTAGTTGGACCGTCATGTTGTACCTTGTAAAAAAAGGGGGGAGAAATGGTCTTGATGTGCATCACATGTTTTCATGTTTTCTGTGTGGTTTAATGTTGTGCAAAACACATCGTGAGTTGTGCGTAGTCTTTAGAGATCACCTGTAGTGTCATATGAACTATAATGTAAGCAAGTCAAAAAAAGTTAATCAAAGTGGATGTTCATGCTCTCAAACCTCTAGGAAAAATTAGAGTTGTGATGGTTTTGCATGGTGGTGGTGGTGGATATTGGAAGAGTAATGTGATATAAGTGTGATGTGAACAATGTTGTAATTGTGATATTATGAATGCACATGTTGTGCATGTCACTTAGTGCATATTTTTATCCTGTTGATGTGCTAGAGATGAGAGTACTATTTCTCCTTTTCATGGATTCAATGAGGAATTTGTGTGTGATGTACCTCCTTGTTGTGTGTGGAAGGAATGTTACTGTGGATTACAGAGTGTTGGAGCATTTTGGAATTTTGTGATATGTAGGTGTGATGATATGTTGAATGACAAGATTGGTGTATAGCGAATTGGATTGTATAGTGATGTCGTCACCGTGTTGTGAAGAAACATGTGTATCACCATGTTGTATTGCAATTGACTATATGTTGTAATGTTAGACATCGTGTTCATCATAAGTATAATTCATGTAATATGTGATGGTTCATGTCGTGACTTAGGGGCACATGGTGAACGTGTATGATCCTTATTGTGCGTGACTACACTTTGGGTGTAGTATGTGGTAATGTGATGTATTGTAGCTCGTGAATGTAATGATTTTCATACCCCGTATATGTACCATGCATAAGATGTTATGGTTAATGTGCGTGAACCACCATTGTGTTAGTGATGTAGTTATGTGTTATGTTGTGAACCTTACACTAACCGACCCTCGGGAAATCGGTAAAAGTGTATGTTTGGAGTGAGAAAATGTGTACCATTGATTACTCACTCAATTTGACCTCGTGCTCAATGGATGGTGGCTTGTAATCCTTTCTCTCTCCTTATATGGTTATTGTATGGATTCAACCTAAGTGTAGTTACAACTATGTTGAGCCTTTTCAAGTGGTGGTGGGATGATTTATACGAGATATGATGACAAGTGTATTATTTGATATGTTATTTTACGAGTTGAGGCTTGACGTCTGAGTGCCAACATATCATTGAGTACCCCTTTGGTGGATGTAGGAGGCCACATAGTTATTTTGATGTGCTATTTCTTTATACATATTTTATTTGTAAATTGAGATTTTTCCTTTTGCTTGTTAGAACCAGTAATTTTCTTGATTTATGGTTCTTACATTTTGGGAATTTTATTTGGTTGTTGCACTAACATGTGGACTTTTGCACTAAATATGGTTATTTGGCCATTTGTTTTGCTTATATGTAAACTTTTATTTTAAGTGTGAAAGTTTTATAGCCTAGCCAAAGGCTTGGGATTGTTGCCACTTGGTATTTGAAACAGATTGTTATGCCGGTTCTAATATTGTAATGTGTGGAATAGAGTCATGGGATGCACCATGGAGTGGTTGAACCTATGAAACCACTTTGTTGTATGGGGATACGCCTCAAGGAGTTACAGATAACTAGCGGGTTTTCAAACCACAAGTTATTATGCCACTTGGGTTAGGGGTGTTTGGACTTTATGTGCCTAGGGCCTTAGGGTGACCGACCTATTTTGGGAGTGAAAAGAAAAATATATCTTTATGTTATTTCTTGAGGGAGGCATAAGAGACTTGAGGGAGACATAAGAGATTTGTGTATGTGTGATTGATGCTTTGGGAGGTATATGAAGTTGTTTTGTGATGTTTTGGGAGGTGTATGGAGTTGGAGTTATGATGTATGTGTACTCATGTGAGTCTGGCTATGTTTTGTGATGTTGAGGATTGATGCTTCTCATTGAGGATACGGTTTTGATTCCCTTTTTGACACTATGTATCGAGAGTTATTTTTCCAAGTTGTGTGAAGCCTTTATATGTGTACCTGTTAGTAATCTCATGTCATTATAGTATAATTATGTTTGAGTAGTAATGTGTTAGTCATATATGTGTGATAAGTAATATGTTATATGGATGATGTATGTTCCTTCCATGGTTTGGTTGAGTTCTTGGGGTGTGATACAATCATGGAAGTATGTAGAAATATGCTTGTGGACCACTAGTGTTGTGTGTGGCCTTGGGATGGTATTGTGATCTTAGTTCCTATTGGGCACCCACAAGAATAAATAAACTAAAATCATTCAACAATAGTATATTAAGGGCTTGAGTTTTAGGAATAATGTAAAGGAGAAAGATTAATTAAATAATGAAATAAAGGAGAACTTCCAATCTTCACAGAACATTAAAAGTTTAATAATGGCCCTCATAGATGTGTTTGCAAAGTGTGGAAGCTTAGGACATGCATGATAGGCTCTAACTCCTTCAAACAATTTTCTCTATTTTATGGCTTTGAAAAAAGAACTCTACTCTTGAAATGAAGTTGTTCTTTGGTTCTAATCTTTGTTTATTTAATTGGATTGTATGTTGAAATGTCGTTTTGATTATGTTGTATTTCATGTAAAAAGGACTCCTAATAGTGTATTTTTTTCCGTGACTTGATGGATTGGGCATGGAATATCCTTTTTTCCTCTTATTATTTTACCTCTAGAATGATGAACAATGTAGGAATATTTCCACTGTGAGGTAGACATTTTCCTTTTCATTTCGGTGCTTGTATAATTAAACTAGAAATTTTGTGAGTATGACTTAAACCCAGGGGCTGCAAAAGGGTATACTACGTTAGTCTAAGAAGGCTTCTAATATTAGCATAACTAGATGAATTATTTGGGGAATCGACCCTTGAATGGAAACTATAATGAACAGCTGGAGGGTGTGATTAAGAGTATGTCTTTGCTCTATTAATTTAAGTTGTGGGTAATGTGTATTGGTTCATTTGGGATTACTTGAAAATATATTACAAACAAGACTATGTACAAATCCCGCTGGCTTAAGCTTGATAGCCATATGCTTTTCTCGGCCCTTGAACCTTCCTTTCTATTAATGGATGACCAGATTTGGAATTAGTTTGATTCGAGTACATATGGCTTAATGAATAACCTACGTATACTCTTTATAGTCAAAACAAGGTTCCTTTAGTCTATACTTCCCTAGGCATTTGATGGATTGACGGTCAAGGGTCTTCTAGATCCTTTATAATCCTTAGCTTTTACCTCGTAAGTATTTGTAATACATATGCATAATAAATTTATTTAGAATCTATTGTGCTTAATGCGATTCATTGAGAAAAGTGTAGCCTAAAGTTTAGGTTACCATGTAGTAAGGGGACTGGATAGTAAAATATTTAACCATAGTGAGTATTAATATAGAAATCAAAGCATCTGTATTAATATAGTGAGTATTTAATTAACCTTCTATCTTTATGACCCGACAAGATATTGGTGTTTTAGATCTCTTAAAGTTGTGATCTTCTAGACACATGATTGTGTTGTTTTAGATTCTCATCCATCCCACCTTATGGAAATGATTTTGTGTTGTTAAAATTAAGTGGTTACTTAACCACTCTGAGTCGAAATAGTTTTAGATGGTCATGGGTTATGATAATTGAAGTCGAGGTGGATCAAATTCATAATTCCAGATGGGTATACTAGTGTCTTTCATGAGGTTCGGAGTTGAATGGACCCATATCTTGAATTAAATTCAGTTTCGTCTATTTCCACTTTAAAATTATTAGGTTTTCTTGAGTTGGATCATGGGAAGTTGATTAGCAATAAATGTTAAGTCACTACTTATTTTGAAGACCATGAGGTCTGTAAGCATCCATTGCTAGTCTAGCGGAATGTATTAGTGTTTGAGTTAAGTAATTATTTTGATTTTGATCAGTGTGAAATTTTTTAATAGTTGAGTTCAAAATGAATGTTCCTTTCTTCTAAGCTCTTTTGATGGATAATATGGGTTGTGACTTAGTTCAGTTCATCCATATGAGCTTAGTTTATAACTATTGATTGGAAGTATGAAATTTTATCTCCTCTCAAATTCAGTTCCTTCCGACCCTACCCTTATATGGAAGTTGTTTTATTCTATAATAGCTTAAGTAATGGGAACTTGAGTGCATTTCATGTAAGTGGAATTACTTGACTGATACCTTGAGTTATAATGTTGTATGATTGGCTTGTTCTTGCTTGATGAAACATAACAATGGTTTCTCTACTAAATTTGTATAAATGAAATAATGAGATATGAGATTTCAGTCATATAATAATTGGATTATATGACTGCAATCTTATAAATCTCCTACTTATCTTTATCAATAAGATATTGTTTGATTGTTTTATTTGATTGGAATTTAGTGATTAAATGATTAAGTTATACAACTTGTTAAGCAAGATAAATGATTACAGTCTTATGAAAATGGGATTATATGACTGAAGTCATATTACATATTGTACTTCTATTATATGATTGAATTAGATCAAATGGACTTGTCTCGGGTCACCTTGAGTGACTTAAATTATTACTTGATAGAAATAATGTAATGAAAGGTATGATTTTAAATATTTATATTACCCATTCTATATAAGGTTCACTTGTATAATCGTTACCTTGTACACCCTTTTCTTGAATGTACCTTGACTAAGTAAGGTGTATAAACTCTATTAGAAAGATATAAGATTCCAGTCATATAAATATAGGGTTATATGGTTGCAATATTATTAAACCTTTTACTTATATGTAAATGATGGATTAGGATCAATTGTATTTGTCTTAGAATACCCTTGTGTCACTTAAATTAATATCGATCCGATTTACTTAAATTCTTAGCATGAGTTATCTTATCCTCTTTAGATGGTTTCATTTACGATGTCTTGTGGTATGATCATGAGAGTTGTGTTCTTTCTTATGAACCTTAGAATAATTTCATTTAAAAGTAGTGTTCCTTTTTTAAATTAGTAAGTTATAGAATGTTGTTATGAAGATTTAGTAACTATCATGCTTAGTTTGTTTGAATCGACAGATTCTAACAATCTTGCAAACAAACTTGGTGAAAGATAAAATAAGGAAGATTTATAAAAGTTACATTAATTCTTGTGTTTGAAGAAAGTTGAATGGAATAGTTGATTATTGAATTCATATTCAAATTAATTTTGTATAGAAATGAGAAAGGCCCTTGGCCATTTATTGTAAATTTTTAAAAAGGAAAGATTATGGTCAATTTTATTAACATGATTTATCACCTATGTCTTGAAATTAATCAAGTTAGTATACTTGTTATATCATACCGATGGGAAAGGTAGTTTATCTTTCTATTTGATCAATATTGATTTTCCTAGTTAATCTTGAGTCAAAGTATATAAGACTTATTAGATACCTTTGTATTATGTGTTGGTTGGATAAGAAACTATGTATCTAAGTCTATTAATCTAAAAGACAATGATAAAAATAATTTGTGTTATAATCTCGATATAATAAACCTTACTAGATTGTGACAATAATATAATACTAGGTATTACGTAATGATATTGTGATCCTTCTAAAGATTATATTAAAATATGATGTTGTAAATATATAGTAAATATATAAGAGAAGAAAAGGAAACTTTCTTATATTGTTATAAGGGGCATATCTTATGATCCTCGAACTATTGTGGTAATTATACCCTTAAAGTTGATTGGATATAAAATAATATTAAAATGTAATCCAATGTATGGTAAATTGGAATGATAACAAGGTTATGTTAAGACCGGGATAAATAAAGAATTAAAAAAAAACTATCATAACCATTATACGATCTAGTTTATACTCATTGATGAACTTTAATAAATGAGACTTAGGTGATGTCCTTTATTTTTCTAAATCAGACTGAATCATAAGGATTAATGAACTAATGGTAAATGACTAATGAGTTCATAAAGATGAATGCAGACTTGACCTGCATACCATAAACTCTTGTGAAGGTGCATTACGATCCTCTCTTATGAGAATTATTCGTTATGATCCTTGCATGAAGGAGTATGAGTCTCGAACCTAAATGTTGTACTTCACCTCAATTTAGACTTATGTTTGTTCCATTGTACAATAGAGGTATGAAAGTAGATCTAGTCATTTTTGTGTGGGTAAATGACCTTGTGTGTAATAAATATCCTATTAACAAATGAAAGAATTAAACAAGTACTTGAAATAATTTCACCAACTTTTATTAAATGGGATACACCGTCAATTAGATGTTAACAATATAGAGGAAATATTGCAAAAAAAAATGTTTGATTCATCTATCATGAGCTTTCTAGAACTTAAGTTAAGAATCGAAGCATAATTATAATAAATGTGTAATACTAAAAATCGTCTTTCATGTGGAAAACCCTATCTGTAAGTGTGTACTGTAGTTGGACCGTCATGTTGTGCCTTGTAAACAAAAAGGGGGAGAAATGGTCTTGATGTGCATCACATGTTTTCATGTTTTTATGTGGGTTAATGTTGTGCAAAACATATTGTGAGTTGTGTGTAGTCTTTAGAGATCACTTGTAGTGTCATGTGAACTACAATGTAAGCAAGTCAAGAAAAAAAATTAATCCGGTATTTTCAGTGTTGTTTTTGTGCGTGTAAAATTGTGGGTGTTACACCAACAATGATGAACTTAGATGCTCTAGGAATTTACATGAATAGTAAAATGGAAAAGAAAGCACGGTGAATAGAGAATCAATGGCCCCAACCATTTTGATGGTCTTGCATTTGCATGGAAAGCTTGGTTTTCATTAATCCAAACATTGCAGGTCACTCTCTATAATAAGAAACACATATTAGAGTGAATTATTTTGATATTGATTGATTTTAGAGGGGAGTGCATAGGTAATTTCTCTCATGAAAGGTTCTACTATCTTTGGTTAAATAGTTTTCATACATAATTCAAACATGGATTTTGATATGGGAAGTGAAAATAACCATAAATTTATTCCTTGAGAATAAGTGCAACATTATTCATTCCATTTACTAATCTACTATTTTTCTCATTTACCCAATCTTACAACAGAGCATCATCCTCACCAATCTTACAACACTTGACATGAGTGGGTGTGATCTTTTAGGTGCAATACTCTTTACTCTTGTAAACCTCACCTTTCTCTTAGATATCACTCTAGATAAGAATGACTTCACTCTTCACCATTTCCCAACCGGATTTATAATCTTACATATTTGGTTTCCCTCTAGCCCATTGATTGCAATTTCCAAGATCCCATCCCTTTAGGTGGGTTAAGCCTACCCTATTTGAGGAACCTTTTCTTATATGACAACCCCGATGTAAAAGTAAGCATGTATTACATTGTGCAACATTCTCGCAAGATAGAGATGTTTTCTATTTCACTTAAAAATGTGGGAGTGATTCCAAATTCTATTAGAAACATGTCCTATTTGACATACTTACATATCTCTAATAGCAATATTAAAGGTGTTCTTCCTCCTTCCATTATAAATATTTAAGCACTTGAAGAATTGGGTGTTTCAGGAAACTCATTAAGAGGCAAAATTCCATGGACAACTTTAAGTGGATTATCAAAGTTGTTTATAATTGACCTCAAGTCAAACCAATTAAATGGAATCTTTCCATCTAATTTTAGTAACCTTTCATCCTTGGCAAATCTTGATCTCAGCAATAACTCTTTCAGTGGCATAATCCCGCCTTCCATATAGAATCTCTCCTCACTCCAAGAGCTTCACTTGGGTGAAAAAAATTCCATGGTACGTTATTACTCTCTCTATTAGGAAATCTCACAAAGATTACCTAGTTGTTTCTTTCGGAAAACAATCTCTTGACTGTAAAATTTGATGGCTTCCGGATCCCTAAATTTCAGCTTGACCATTTAGGTTTGAGATCTTGTAATATGGAAGGTTATTTCCCCCTTTTCATTTCAACTCAATATGGCATATAGTATCTAGACTTGTCCAACAATAATATCAATGAGTATATTCCATATTGGTTGTGGGATATCACATATGTATAAAATCTGGAATTTTCGGACACACAATGAATCATTTGATGGATTTAATCCAAAAATGATTGGGAAAAATGGAAATCATCTCACATTTCTATCACTGGAAAAAATAACCTTTGTGGTCATATTCCACATTCTATTTATGAAGGGAAGATTGAGGTTCTTGACTTGTCAAACAACAAGCTTTCTAGTACTATTTTTATAGGTTCTGGGAACTTCTCATCAACATTAAAGGTGTTGAATATAGAAACAAGGTTTCTAGCGATAGGATCACATGACCCCCATAATAAACACCATAAGATGCCATACATGCAACGCCCATATGTGAGACCCGCTTCTTCTTCCATAGCGTTTAGTCAACACACCTAATCATCAGCATGCATCAGTGACTCATCATCATGCATCGTGACTCATCATCCAAGAGATTTCCATTTCCCAAGTAGATCCCAAGGCAAAACCCAAGGTAGAGAAAGGTGAAGGAAAGGACAACAAAAGATTATGAGAATTTAAGATGCATTTCTTTAGTTTTCTTTGCTTTATGCAATCCGTGAGACTCACCATTCCATCGATTAAACACTAAAAATTTTAAGCTCCAAAACACTAAAACTTGTTTCTGTGAAGCTCCATTTTGTGGTCCATTACGAGAGAATTGGCATGATGGATAGGAGTTGTAGAGAGTATTTATTCAAGAAGCCTTAGATCTGACATAATTCTGCATTGTTCCTCTTCTGAACTAAAGGTGCAAAATAGTTGGAAATAAAAACAATATTCAGATGAATGAAACTATGAGATTTTTAGATTTAAAAATTGTTCACGAGATATACATTTTTAATTTTTCTGTTGAAAGGATGAAACAACACACAAACATACAACATTAACCGAAGAATCATGCTCTGTTGAACATTGTTAGTTGAAACTATAATGTGGGTTCGATTCTATTATTCTTCTTGGAGAGCAAGATCTGTTTTCTTCAAATCCTTATTCAAATATGTTTTGCCAAAAATTCAGCAATGTGTGCATTCACTAAACTTCTACATTTTCCATACATGTTGATAAGATTATTTTCAAAAAAAGAGTTTGGAAATTGTAAATCCCATCTCAGTAATAAAAGAGTGGATTAACTTACCCTCTGAAAGAACATTCTTAGGAATGTAGGTCTGCAATAGTTGGAAATGGGTAGTGTTATTCGTTTTACCGCAAAAAAACACCACCAAAGATCTTTTTCGAAATTGATTTCTCAAACGTGGTATAGTTATCATTTATTCTCTTCTCTGAATCAGCCAAGATACTTGGTTTACCAATTTTCATATCGATGGGATTTTTCTTGCGGGTTCCACTAATGAATTTCACCTTACAATGTTGAAATTGAATAACATTAGGAAATTGGTTACATGTGCTTCGAGAGATTCAAATATGGACGATATATTCAAGGGAAATAATGAAGCATGATTAAAAGAAGAGAAAAATGGCTCCTTACATGGGTAGGGATTGTAATTTTCTTTTGGTATTACGCTGAAGGAATTTTTTTCAACTAGAAACCTGAGTGAGCTTTGATGTTCATACCAATGAGAAAAAAACTTGACCATCCACATTACAAGTCGTATCAATGACCTCTAGATGATCATGGCTGTCCTTGTGTTTTGCTCAAAAATTTAGCAAAAAAACGTAGAATCACAACCATCCATGTGTTTTGTTTAGAAATTTTCCAAAAATGCCCAAAACCATGTGACTTTAACTCATTTTCTGTGTAGTGATAGAACTAACTAATTCAATATTAACATTAGTAGATGAAAAGAAAAATTATTGTATAACCCAATAATTAAATGAAAGACTCAACACATCGACAACCATTTGTATTGTAAGTAATTTTGGATTTCCAAATGAGGGTTGCAATTCCTCTCGAAAATTTTCTAAAGAGAAATATTTTATTACATCCGAAAGGATATCAAATTCATCGAACTACAAATATGGGGTTTGTAATAAAATGGTAATTTTACACCGAAGGCATCACATAGGTAGAAACCCAATTGCCTTCTTGCAACCTATCAGTATTCCATTTCATCCTGTCCATCCACACCTTGGCTCGTATCAACGACCTTGAATTAATCTTTTCCGCCCACGTTCTCCCAAAGTAGGTTTTTCTTTAGGCCCTAACAAAAATTATTTGCATCGACACTGTCTCCATGTGGGTATTGCTCAAGTTAACACTTCTTAAATGTTGAAGATAACACCATTGTAATTGTCAATCAAACTTCCCATTGTGGAAGCGTGGAAGGTTTTGGAATATCTTGATTTTCACACTAAAGTTTTATATATTAAAACTCTTTGGGCATTAGTTGTGTTTTTTTCCACGTTGTTCATAACATATCGAAGTCTCATAAGACCTTGCTATTAGATTCAAGCACCTAAAATAAAAGCTTGTAACTTTTAATTATATCAACCCTGCTAACAAAAACTATGCATATGAGAATTGATGTAGTAGCCATTCATCTACCGCATCATTCCCACAAACACTCATATGACCAAATGATGTAGGGGCTCAATTTTCTCTTGTTTACTTCTAATTAATTGAGTTTAAAACTGAAAAGTGTGGGTGCAAAGTGTGACAAGAAATTAGCATTGCGATAGAGTTTCCCTATATATTGTTTTCTATTTAAAGGGTGATTTGCATTCACGTAAGTAATGTAAGAGAAATTGAGATGATAAATTATAGGAAAATATGAAAATATTGTTTGGGTGGGAATAATATGAATCGTGGAATAGATATGGGGCATGCAATTATTTAATTCCCGCATTTTTATCTCCAACTTTTCATTCATGTATTTCTCTTATGTAACAATTTAAATGCCATCAAATCTAAAACTTTGAATAGATAAGAAACAAAACAAAATAATAGTAAAGCCCATTTTCCCCATGTTATTTAAAAAAATTATATTGTTTTTTTAGTGCTTGTGCTAGTTGTTAGTTCTTTATAGTTGACGTGCAAGGTTATTGCCCTGACTGACTGAGACCTCCATATGGCTTAACATAGATAAAGTACAATGTAATTCTTAAGCACACTACTATTTTTGATATAATCGTCTCATGTGACTCAATACTTATTTCGTAATGCCCCACACTTGTTCCATATATCAATATGAATGTTGATGAGGGGAAACCCTAATCACTATCTTATTATCTAAAAAGAAAACCTTAATGCAAATGTTCATGAAATTAAAAACATAAGAAACCCAAAATGCAATGCTTTTAACCTTGTCACCTATTTAATTTTTTTCATTTTTATATTTTGGCCCCTTTAAGAGAAAATTGCATTCACCTAAATAATGCAACTAAGATTGAGATGATACAGTGAAACACATATACAAAATATTATTTGGGTAAGAACAATTTGAGTTGTGGAATAGGTGTGGGACACACAAGAATTTAATTTCCGTAGTTTTAATTTCCAACTTTCCATTCATGTTTTTCAGCGTATCTAACATATTAAATGTCATCCAATGAAAGAAGTTAACACTTCAAAAGATAATATAAAGTAATAGCAAAGCCCACTTTTCCATTTTTCTTTACAAATATTCCATTGCATTCAATTATTTATGACCGGTTTACGATTCCATACAATTTATGAAAGAGTTAATGACACTGACTAAGTGACCCCTCCATCATGAAACACCATTCATGAAAACAGAAATAGAATCATTGATTCTACATATTTAGAAAGATTACATGGGTAAGAACAAATCCATAGTAAGAAGAATGCTAGAGGGTAGAAAAATAGAACCATAAAAGCTTTTATAATTATTATAAATTTTGTATAGCAGCAACTATGTTATATAGAAAAATGAGAGGCTATGACATTGTGAAATAAAATGAAACCCGAGAAGATTAAAAACAGAAAATGCTAACGACCATTTACATTGAAAGAGATTCGACCGAAAGGAAGAAGAGAAAATTTAATTCTCAATTTCATACTTGAAAAAAATAAATTTTTAAATATATAAATGCGTGCATTTTATCACTGCTAAGTCCAATAACAACAAATTTTAATGGGTCATACAATCTTTTTCTGTTCAACTTTATACTTGAAGAATTAGGCTTTTAAATGAACACGTCACTCTATTAAATACCCTCATATCACCCCCTTCTCATTTCACATTAATCTCAAACTCAATAATTTGAATGGGACTCCCTGAATTATGATTTACTAGTCAATTGCAATTTAAGCCTAGTTTCTTTGAGGTCTTGATGAAACAATTGTCTAATCATTTTATCACCTTTAATAATCAAAATGTGACTAAACATTAGTAATTGCACGATGAGGAACAAGATAATATTTCACTAGTGTTTGTGTTTTTGCACTTGTAAATGACTATTTGTATTATGGATCTCTCCATCAATATCCTTTTGCTTTTTAGTCTAACAATTTCAACAAAAATTCGTAATAATGTGACCCTTGTCCACTTAAATTTCTTCAATTCTCTTTTTGAATCATATTTAATACTGAAATTTACAATTAAATCCATGAAAACACACTTGAAATTCCTTAATAAAGGGACTTTCTCATTAACGACAAATGTTATTAAAAAAATATTTCTTCTTATACAAAAAGAGTGTGTATACATGCATTATACGTTTTTCCTTGTATATCTATCATCTAAACATGTATACCAAGAAACCCAAGAAAATCAACTTCCTCATAGAAAATGTTGTAACATGATCATACTAAAAAGTTCATAAAATCTTAAATTAAAACAATATTCTTTTAGTAGTGAAATACATGTTATATTAAATTATGATACAAGACAATTAACAAAAAAAGGCATTAAAGAAGCATGTGTCAAAGCCACAAGCCAATCCAGGGAAAAAAAAGGGCCTAAAAGAAAAACTACTACGTGGAGCCTAGGAAAAATGATATATTACATAAAAATAATAAGGATCATAAAGTAGAATCCTTAAGTTTCCACCGCAAACTATTGTCCAGGTTAGCAACAAATATTGGTCATGCAGAAGTGTCACAGTAGATCATTCCCTGGAGTAGGGATGGTTCTAACCAAAAACACCAGTGTGATCTCCTTCTTTAGTAACCTTCACCTGCATATGAGACATAGAGATGTCTAAGGAAAGATGAGAGAATTTGTCCTGAGGTGGTAGCATACTCCACCCATTATGAAAATTGGCAAGGGGTGGCCCAAGTGGCAATGGGGAGATCCATCCCAGAGCCCTTGGAAATGGTGGCAGTGTGGTGCCCCACCTGATGGGTGGATGACACAGGGATTGGTGTGCACGTTTGTGATACCAACACTGGGATTGGGTCACATTAAAGGCACCATGCTATTGACCACCATCGTGGCTGCGAGGTGGAGAATGGTGAGTCGTGTATGGTGAAACACGAGCCACATTACATTGGGTATTGTCCTAATAACACAAGATATTTTGAGATGCTCCACCTTCTAGCCACCTTGTTTAAAGGACTTGAATCTACAATAACACATTAGATATAACCATGGATTTGTTATAAAGAGAAAAGTGTTAATCCATAATAGAGTTAGAAAAATGACAAGCATTTTTTTCTTTCCATATCCAAGACAAAATTTTCCATCTAAAAGTGTGTCAAAGTTGGGTAGCCTTTTGTGGCATCCTAGGATTGTCCCCCAACAGAACGTGGTGCCAAGAGAAATTCTCTAGCCGAAATGGTTGGAAAAAGGAATGGATCTAATTCCAAGCATTTTGAGCCTTGTGACACAACCAAAAAAGGAGCATTAAATTTTCTATATGTCCACTAAATGGGCAATTCGGGTTGGCCATTCCAAGTAATACTAGATGATTCCAATAGACACACTCTGGTGTAAAATTTTGCATGCAAAGTGAGCAATTTTGGGCTCCAAACAAGACACCAATAGAGTGTGGTATCTTCAACAACACGTTGAGGTGGCAGATCAAATCCTCCATGGAGAGTTAAGCTTATCTGCCATGGGGGGTGAGGCGAGAGCCACATTTAGGATTTGTTGGCTATGTAATTTTGCAAATGGCATATTCGTATACCATTTTCAATCTTTCCACCAGGGCAAGCAAAAACAACATAAAATTTATGTACAATGTGCATTAAAACTACATTAATGTATTTTGTCAATGACTTGTCTCGTTGGGCCGTCTTGACTTTGGCTTTTATAACATACCAATGCAACCAAGGTTACGACTGTTTACGATTAAGATCTTGTATAGTGCATATCCCCTACCTATAGAGTTTGAGTGTAGGTATTCAAGGAACCTCATCTTGACAACAATCTTGGTAATGGATGAGAGGAGACCACCACAATGAACGATGATTGAAAGAAATTCCATCATAGAAGCATATTCCACATGAGCCAAGGCTTCACTTTTTCCCATGCATTCCTAATGCTTTTGATCACAAAGGAGCCCACTAATTCAACTGGGACTAAGAGAGTGAGAATGTTTGCAAAATGCAATCCTTTCCAAGTGGCACCGATTTGTAGAGAAAAGTTGATTTGTTTTGTGATTGTAAGTATGCTCAATTTGGGTGTGATTTCAGGCTCCAAGTAGGCCACCTATATAGTGTGGAATCGTCAAGGCCATGTCAAGGTGGAAGATCAAATTCCCCATCGATAGTTAAGCTTATACCGCCATGGGGAGGTTAGGCGAGAGCCACCCGTATCCTTTGTTAGCCGTGTAATTTTGGAATGGCGTATCCACATACCATTCCCAATATTTCCACTAGGGCCAAATAGAAACATGAATAGAAAACTTTATGTACCATGTGTATTAGAACTACATCAATGATTTTATCAACGTCTTCTTTGTCATGTTGGTGTAATGCCCCCAACCTACCTTGTCTCGGTCAACCTTATCTCCTCTTGGCGTGGGCTGGAGGGAATTATTTTTTTATTGTTGTTAGGGGCCTCTTTTGTTGACTGACTGCGTGGAGGGTGGAGTATTAAACTCTGGCGTGTTGGACTCCTTGCTGGTGGCCACACGCATTTA
The DNA here is from genome assembly GCA_018340775.1 of Taxus wallichiana var. yunnanensis. Classification (NCBI taxonomy): domain Eukaryota; kingdom Viridiplantae; phylum Streptophyta; class Pinopsida; order Cupressales; family Taxaceae; genus Taxus; species Taxus wallichiana. Next base: position 641,022,095 of record CM031243.1, read on the forward strand.
TTCTTTCTGATTTGCAAATCTTTCCCAGATTTTCTTCTTGCCAGCTGCGTAGATTGTTGGTGATTGCGCAAGACTTTTGTACTCCTTTTTACCTGCTCGGCACGTTTTTTTCTTCCTCCTGGCACGTTTTCTCTGCCCTTGGTTGCTGCGTGAGTCTGGTTTGACGTGGGTGTAGATGGAGCTTCAGGCTGGGGCAGCAGGCATGTTGCAGTATAGTAGGAGCCTTCGTGAGCGCCTCCAGCAAGCAGGTCATCCAACTATGTTGTTAGCTGTTCAGTATCACTGCATCCTCAATTTGGGATTCTCCTTCATGATATGGTTATCAAAATCGACTGTGACAGTGAGAGAGTTACCAGGAGATCTGGAGAAGATTATTGTTGAGATTCTCTATTGTTTTCTTACTTGTTTTACGTTGTAACTCATGGAAGAGTATCTCATACAGGCGGATCTGTTTTTATCAGAATATTCACGAAGCAAAAATTGCTTTGCTGTTTCATTTTTTTCCACTCTGCCCGTAGATGAGTATCTGTCTCCTTCTTGTGTCCGATTCCGGTGACTTCGGTCACACTTTGGCTCATTTTTGTTGGCCTATCAAGCTTGGCCCGTAGCAAGTGCTCAACTCAGTGAAGCCAATATAATGGCGCATGCTTTTTGTGTTGGTGACAGATCACACCCACAGGCACAGGAGATCTATGCAATGTTGGAGAAAATGTCTTGGGAGATGAAGGTAGCAGGATATTTGTCAGATTCAGAACATGTGCTGAGTGACATGAAAAGCCGGTTTTCAGTGAATGGGAAACTGATCTTTCACTTCATGGGTACATCAACATTCAGCCAGTACACTGTTGTACATGAGGTCTTGGAGCAGTTTGGAATACAACAAAAGTAGAAGCTGGATCAATAGTTGCAATATTTGGTCTTGGTACAGTCAGACTCGCGGTTGCAGAGGGTGCTAAAACAGCGGGTGCTTCACGTGTTATTGGCATTGACATTGATTCTAAGAAATTTGAAACTGCTAAGGATTTTGGAGTCACGGAGTTTGTTAATCCTAAAGATCATGATAAACCCATTCAGCAGGTGCTTGTTGATATGACCGATGGAGGTGTTGACTACAACTTTGAGTGTTTTGGAAATGTTAGTATAATGCGAGCTGCTCTAGAGTGCTGTCATAAGGGTCGGGGACGTCTGCTATTGTTGGTGTTGTAGCCTCTGGATAGGAGATTTCTACCCGACCTTTTCAGCTGGTTACAGGCCGTGTATGGAAAGGAACTGCTTTTGGTGGCTTCAAAAGTCACTCTCAAGTACCATGGCTTGTTGAAAAATACATGAATAAGGAGATCAAAGGTGACGAGTGCATTACACACAATTTGACATGATTTGCACTTTAACCGACATGCAATATGTTGTATTTCATGGAACAGTTGATTCAGACGGACCTGATGCATTCCAGGAGTACTACATCAGACATATGGATGGCTGCCCAGTGAACTCGGAAGCAGAAAGGCAAAGAATAATCCACTGTTTAGAGGCAGCTATAGAAAGAAGAATCTCTAAGGGAATGAGACTTGAATTATGCAGTTGTGACCGAGTTGGTCTTCTCTCTGATGTGACTCACATATTCCGTGAAAATGGCCTGTCAGTCACTAGAGCAGAAGTGAGCACCAGGGGTGACAAAGCAGCTGCATTGAAGCAATCTAGTGACTGGTCAGCCTTAATTGAGGATGCTAAGTCTAGGGACTGTTTTATGGATATGGAGTCTGTACCAAGAGATTGCTTTTGGTTATAAAGCCATCTTCTTTTGCTTTGTCTCAGACTAGGGCTGCTCCTAATATGAGAGCACCAAGGTTAGGAGGTCCAAATCATAAACAATCAGATGCATATGGAGATGGTGGAGGTGTTTGGATGAATGACGAAGGATCAAGTTCAATTGCCAAAAATGGGGCCTACAGAAGTTCTAGGGCTAATTTGGAGCGGTGTTGGGAGGATGTTGGCAAGTATTTTAGACCACCCACCTGGCCGTGAACTCCTACCTGTGCCAACGTGAAGATGGTCGATGTTTGGGCGCCCAACGAGCTTGAAGAAAATGGAATTTGGCTTGGGTTATTGTTGCTGATCCGGGCGGTGTCCATGGAACCTACTGGATCTAGAGAAAAAGGCAAGATATTTCTACACTTTTCTACTGCTATTATATTTACAATTATTGCGAAATCGAACCACTTTTCCTTGCATTGATTTGTCAGTTGGATGTCATGTTGGGAGATTTCCCTTTTCGCTTGTTTCTTCTTGTTTTAGCTTTTGTCGTTGATAGTATGTTGGTCGAAAGGATGCGTGTGCCCTTTCCCCTAAATGTTATGTTTATCTTGCTCGAGTGATAGACCTTCATCTGTTTGTTTATGTATTAATTCTTCTCTGCGATTGAGTTGCAAGTTATTATGTTGATCAAGCTAGTATTTTCGATATCATGGAAGTAAGTTTACAATAACTATGAAACCCCCGTCCTAGCACCCAAGTTTGTCCTTGAAATTTTTTGTTAGCTCCTTCACAAGTCCCTTTGATAACCTTTTGGCATCGAGAAAGAAAGGTTGTAGGATTGTGTGAGCAATGAGTGGGCTAGCCAGCTTAGAGTTTTGGTATTAAAACTGGTAGAATAAAAGGGTTCGTGTGCAACGTGTTTTGCCGTCTCGCGTGTTTAGACTCTTATACTATCCTTCATCTTGTTTCTAGGCTTTTAAGGCCATCCTCAAGAAGTACCTTGACCATCCCTATCAACTTGAATCATAACTAGCTTTTCGGATCAACTAAGCTGGAGGTTTCATTGTGCGAATCCAGTACCTCGTTGACACTAGAATAGTTTGGTCTAATCCCCTCTCAGAATTATTTCTGATGGCGCTCTTCTATCTTTCCTAACTTGCATTATTTTCTCCCTTGTAATGTTAACGCTATCAATTAATATTGGTCAGTTTTTATGCACGTAATTACCGTAATAGTTTGTGATGGAGATTTCCTTAAATGTGATTGACCTTCGGGAAAAACTCAGCTTTCGTGTGATAATCTTATGAATTCATAGCGGAAGGTTTTGTTTTGATAAAGTCACTTAGAAATTATGTTTGTATCTATTTGTGTGACGGTTGACTGTGTTACCAAGGGTTGCCGTAAAATATGGTTGTTTTGGGATATGGGTAATTTATTTTAAATTAACCAAACATTAGTATTGTAGTGGAGGTTTGCAAATCCTTAGTGTTATAAAATTTGTTGATGACATTATTGTATACTCTTGTGTGACGGAACCCCCTTCTTCTCTCGCATGCTTGCTACTAGCCTGTAAGACTTTGACCCTTCTTGGATGATTGGAAAATCTTGTAGTTAATGGTCAAAACTAGTATACCTTTCCTTCGCTTCGAAACTTATGTTGTGTGTATACTCTATTTGATTTCTGGTTTGAAACTCAATTATACATGGCTTTTAGTGTTAATTTTTGAAACCCGTGGTTCCCCTTTCTTGGGCCGATCAACTCTTGTTCTTTTAGAAATATATTATTTTAGTCTATGCGTATGGTACCTTTGATAAATTTTCTAGATGGTTGGTGTATATATATCAAATCTCAATCTTGTAATTATTGTTATTTACTTACTTGATGGGAATTCTGTTCTTTGCTAGATTGTTTATCTCTCCTTATAGGGCCAAGGGCCATTCTCATACGATTATTACTTTCATTGCTTTTGCTCCTAACTGAAGTACAAGGTCTTCTCCTTCTTTGATTGGCATGATGAAGACTTTATTATAACTTGATGTGTTAATAGTGTTTAGAGGTTTGAACCAATTCTTGTAATAAAGTGCTTCCTTTTCGTGATATTGTTAGATAATAGTTATGGTGGTTTTGTGTAGCCTTATCTTGCTCAGTTCTCGCGAACTGACTCTTGTGGAAAAATTTGTTGCAGATGGATTTTGCGAGTAGATGAGGAATAGACTTGTAGATTTTTACATCAACCTCAGTTGAGAAGTTCCTTTGTATGAATCCTTTTTATATTGTTTAACTATTGATAACATCTAGTGGAAATTTTAGAAGAGGATCATTGTCTTAGTGTATTGTATCGTGGATTATGTCGTCTTAACTTTGGAACCTTGAATTGTCTGTATATCATTGAAAATACAAGGAAATTTGTTTACCGCTTGTTGAGTGACCTTAATGGATTATCGGTATTCTAAGAATTGATGTAACCTTATTTCGTCTTCGTAAATAAATATTGTTAAATTTTCACCCCTACGATTAAATGTTGAGTTAAATCATTCTAAGACTTAGTAATTGTGAGTTATAAGTAAAATAGAATGGGTTGTTTAATACTTATAGAAGTTAAACTAAAATTTATATTGCAAATAAATTGGTGTAGAGGTGACCAACTTGAGAACATGTAATTCCATAAGTGATCACAGATGAAACTATCCCTTGTTAAGTAACAGTATATAACTTGATATCCCTAACTACACTATTGAACACTATCCCTTTCACGGTGAAATTTGTAAAATGACCCTAAGGTGAAATGAACTGTTAGTTGTTTGAAGATGATAAGATTTAATAAGCCAGAGAAAATAAATTGGAGACCTCACCATCTTTCTCACCGCCATTTTGAAAGTAAATTTTTATTCCTTATTAATACTTTTAGCGAAGCCTAAGTAAAGTTGTTGATAATTCTGGTTAAGAGCCCTAACTTCAATTAAATACTGGCAATAACTAATGAGGTCCTAAAAATGTTTCATCTCGACCTTCTCCCTCTAACCCTTTTCCAAGGCACCTTGTATCTCTTCTCTCAAGTGTGTTGAACTTAAAACCATGTTGTCTTGTGGGCAAGAACGAATCTTAGTAGCGTTAGTGGTGGGCAGATGGCCTTGTGAAATTTAATTACTCCTTTTTCTTGATAAACGAATTAAGAAAATAAATGTCATAATAGAGAAGATTTAAAGATAATTACTCAGTGTCAAAGGAATAAACTTGGCTTGGCAAGTTAAATCATACGAATCATATCTTGAGCCTCCTTGAAAACGTAGGCTAAGAATTGCAAGATGTCCTTTTAAAATAAATAACCCTCAAGAATATCTCCTTGTGGTTGGCCCTAACTGTAAGTGTGTTTTGTGATTGGACTTCTATGTTGTCTTATCAAAAGGAAAAGTAGATTGTCCTTGATAGGTGTGAACACTTCCGTGCTGCCTTTATGACCATCCTTGTATCAAGTTGTTCACCGTAATGCCCGTTCATTGTTTACTCCTGGCAGGCGGCCTGTCCCCAAAGCGTGGGGCTCCAAAAATAAGTTAAAATAAAATTTTGCCATGGTTAGCTGGCGGATGGGAGGCATATCTTGTCACTTCCTTAATGAATTTTAATTTCTGTTTGGCGTGAGACAGTGGGAGACTGTATTCTTTATTCTTTTTGGGTAGTGGTTGAAGCGCCTTTCCTCCTGGTTGGTGGCCGCACCTGCCCATTTATTAAAATATTGACTTGCCATCTCCTGTCACGTGGTCTACCTCTTCTGCCCAAAACCACGAATGCTTGTTTTGCACTCCATCAAATGCTGAAACAGATGAATTTCTACAGCGTGTTCTGGACAGTGGATTCATTGATGGTGAAATGAAGGTCTGTCTCCCTGACGCTGCAAGGGTGGGTGTGGATTCTCAAAATCATGCTGTGCAGGCAGCTTCAGTGGAGCGTAGAACTGAAATTCTCCTGGGAAAGTGCCGTGAGGAGGTGTTTGGCGATATGCAACAGCTACAGGGTAGAGAAGTAAACTTATCTCAGAAAATCAGTGGCCTCCAGAGAGAGATAAGTGCGACAGCTGCTGCAGGGCGATCCCAAGGAGACCGTATGTTGACGCGATGGGAGGATTGTGGGATAAACCTATTCCTGTAGCTGATGAAATGCCAAGTACTCCATTCATCTACAGTGATATTGGTTGTGCTGAAACGCTTCATGGTTATAACATAGAAGCTTATCAATCCCACGAGGAGTCTACTTATTTTAAAAATTTGGAGTCGATCCTGAATACAATTTAAGAAACGCCGCCTGCGATGTATTAAGGAGATCTGTCCAACGGAGCAGCCCGAAATCAGATGCTCTGGTGGATCTAAGGATACCTGATATGCCTTGTCTACTCAATTTGATCAATGTGAAAAAATACAATACGAGGAGTGAGAAAATATTTGTGGTGTCGCTTCAAAAGCATTGCGAGTTCACTCTTCCCCATCAAAACATCGGCACAGTAGAGTGAATACTGCAAAAGGACTTCGGGACACGAGGGTGAGGCTTTCTCTTTCTACGACTATTAAGTTTTATGATGTGCAGTATAGATTAGGGCTTGATCGTCCAAGTAAAACTCTGGATTGGCTTATTAGTACAAAGACAGGTGCTATAGATGAACTTTCACAATCCACAACTAGTGCATGAATGCTCAAATACTAGTAGATCTCGAGCAGGGTTTTCTGCTTGAGCACTGGAGTAGAGTGAGTACAGTAGAGTGCGGGGAATCCTATGGGTTCATACACTGAGGAGCAGATTCTTCCTGCAAGTTTTGTTGTACCAGTGCCATCTACCATTGATCCTATTGTGGGTGCTGCAATTATGCTGAAGGGTATGACTGCTCAGTTTCTTCTTCGGCGTTGCTTTAAGGTGGAGCCCGGGCATACAATTCTTGTGCACGCTGCAGCTGGAGGAGTAGGATCTTTGTTATGTCAATGGGGTAATGCCCTTGGTGCCACTGTCATTGGTACTGTATCGACCAAGGAGAAGGCCGCACAAGCAATTGAAGATGGATGCCATCATCCCATTATCTATACCCAGGAAGATTTTGTAGATTGTGTTAAAGAAATTACAAAAGGACAAGGTGTGCAGGTCGTTTTTGATTCTGTGGGCAAGGACACATTCCAGGGATCTTTGGAGTGCTTGGCTTCTAGAGGTTACATGGAGAGATTTGGTCAGTCATCGTGTGCACTTGATCCTGTTCCTCTCCGTCACCCTTGCCCCAAAATCATTATTTTTGACACGACCTTCCATGATGCAATACACTGCAACTCGAGAAGAGCTCCTGGAAACTGCAGGAGAATTATTTGCAAATGTTGCATCTGGTGTTCTAAAAGTCCATGTGACAAAGACATACCCACTGGCAGAAGCTGCAAAGGCTCATACCGACCTCGAGGGTAGGAAGACAAGCGGTTCAATAGTTTTGATTTCCTGATAACTAGCTGATGTGGAAAAACATAGATCCGGGAGCGTGATGTTATCATTATGTCTTGTGTCCGAGCTTCAAATCATGGGGTTGGGCTGTGTAGCTGTTTTTCACCGTGTGTTTGGGCGCTTGCTAGCACGAGCTCATGAGAGCACTTCCGGGTTAAGGGCAAGCCGTTGCATTGAAACAATTAGATGCATTGAGATGGCGTTTTAAACCGGGCATGTTAAACTGCCGCTTGCGATCTTCTTTACCCTTTTTTTTATGTCATGAATTGAATGTCCTTCTATTTCTTTTATCTTATGGCTTTTAGAATGAGCTTTTGCTTTTTCCTTGCTCCTCAATTAATTGCTCTCGGCTTCAAAATGGTTTTGTTTGTAGCATAAAATTATTTCATAATGGACAAAATGAATGAACTAGGTAAACAGAAAACTTAACCTTTGTTTATGTTATTAGTTCTGCAATTGTCACGATCAATAATGGTAATTTACGAAAAGCTATCTCAAACCGATTACAATTCTAATTCCAATTTTTAATTTTTTTTTTTTTGGCTAGGTTGCTTTATGACTGCCTGATAATGCTTGTATTCTAAATGGATGTAATAGTGAAAGGTAGAAATTAAAATTGTAGAGTTTTCTCTTTCTTGGTAAAGTGTATGATGTTATAGACGTTCTATGTAAATTATTTTTCCTTGTGAAACGAACTCTGTAGTAGCAGATGTTTTCCCTTGGAGCGACTGTGAGGATAGATTGAGTAGACTGTCGTGAGTTAGATGGGTATGCTCAAGCTATTCATATGTTGATTTAGAGATGGAAGAGAAGGCTTAGTTCGTAAGAAGAGTATTTTTCTTTGCTTTCCTCCTTCACTGACCGTAAACCTTGTGATTGGTGACTCGTGTTGGGTCACGGTAGAGGATCTTGTGTCGATTCACTTTTTTTTTTTAACAGACTATCCCCGGCTTGTTTAAATTCAAGTATCGAATGAAATGGGTTTCTATTAAATCCCTTCGTAGCTTAGCAAACCTTCATAATTCGGTAGGGACCTTTTGAGTAAGTGTTGATCCGAGGCATGTGTGAAAATAGAATGGTTATCCTTCTTCGAATTGGGTTAGACTTGTATGATAATGGAAAAAGGTATGAATCGACTCAGTTACATATTTTAGTGAGCTAAGTCCTTAACTCTTACAATGATCATACGAGGGGTGGATTACGGGTTTATTACTGATTATGTGATGTAAGATAATAACAACCTTTGGTGAAAAGACGTCTTCTTGATCCTTGCCTGTGTAATCCAACTATAGTTGTTGTATGTAATTTTAATTGGATAGAATCTAATTTATTTAACTTCTTGTTGAAAAATAATTAGGTTCGGTGAGAATTGCTTGGTATATTGAACCTTCAGATAGCTAGTTATAATGTTGTGAGTATTATATGTATGTTGGTTTATTCAGCCGAGTGAAGTTAACTTTAATCTTTGACTGATTTGTGTTCATATATGGTTGGGACCTATATTCTTCCTAAAACATGGATGTGCGTTAATGCAGTCTTGTTAACAAGGAATTTTGAATATGTGAAGTCTTTTGACTGATCTTTATCTTTTGGTTAATAATATTAGAATGATGTTTGGGTGTTAGATTTCAATCACGTAATCCATAGGATTACATGACTGAAATCTCAATACTCTCAGCCTGGTTGTCTTCACCAATAAGGTCTCACCTTGTTTGTCTTTGGAATATCTCTCTCTCTTGAATATTGGGATTCCTCCTTGTTGGCTGGTATAAATCTCGTCATCTTGTGAAACATATTGATTAGTGGTTTGTGATTTGATCCATTCTTGAGTTTAGAATTTTACCTTCATGATATTATAAAATGTTAGCTTATCTTATTCTTATGGGTAGTCTTAACATGCTCGGTTCTTGCGAATCGACTTGATTAATATTTGTGCGAGATGGATTATGCGAGTAGACTAGAGGAAAAGAGTGTTAAAGGTTCATCTGTACAATTTATGAAGTTCCTTGTTATAATGTCGAATGTATTGTAGAGTATTGTTGTTGTAACTGTTGAAACTTTGGCCTGTTTGGTTATCATGTGAGAGATGAAATTTGATACACGCTTGGTTAAGGGATATTCTAGTGTATTTTTTTAAATCCTTAGAATAGTAGTGTGGCATGTTCCATGTTATTACGCTCTTGTTCCCTAGTCAGGGGTTAATAGAGATAGTATGTTCCTTTGGTTTGTGCATCGTGTTGGAATGAATTGATGAAATCTTGTTTTGTTTTCGCAACGAGTACTGTTAAACTTTGCTCTTGAGTTAAAATGTTGAGTTGTAAATCCTTCTAAGGCATAGTAGCAATGAGTTTGTAAGTACTATGAAGTGAGCTGGATAGTCCTTATAAAAGTTAAACTAAAATTTATATATATGAATGTATTAATGTAGATGTGATCTACTTGATAACCTTTGAGACCTGGAACAATCAAGAGGAAACTATCTTTTGTAACGAAATATGATTACTTATTTCTTTCCCGAGCCAAACCAATAAACACTATCCTTTTACGGTGAAACCTTAAATGATCTCATGGTGAAATCAATGGTTAGATTATAGAAAATGATAGGGTTTAATAAGTAGGAGTGAAAGTGATTAATAAAACCTTAAATTTCTCTTTATCGTTTGAAATGTTCTCCTTTGTCAAACTTAATTAAGTAAAGTCTAGATGGAACAATTAACCAATCTCGATAAACTCTTAACTTCAATGTAAGTTTGATAGTAAACAATGTGACCCTGAAGCTAAATTCTGTTGTCCTGTTCTGTTAACCCTTGCCTTGATTCATGGTGATATTTCTTAAGCAAGGTCAAAGTTTGATCCTTAAACAGGAAGGTTATTGTTAGGAAACCTAAGCGGTACTTTCCACTCAATCAGAGCTTATGCCTTCACTTGTGCAATAGAGGTGTGGAACATGTGTTAGTGGCTTGAGCAAGATTAATTAACCTTGTAAGAAATGGAAAATGTTCTAAAATCAAATGAATAAGAAAGATTTGGACATAAAATTGATGATCCTAGTTTAGAAAGCTTGGCCTTAAGCTATTCAGTCAATAGTTGAAAAGAAAGAAGTTCTCCCTTGTGAAAAGAATTGTGTGAATCATTACATGAAATTTTATAAGAACGTAAGTTAAGAATTAAGAGACACTTTAGTAAACAAGAAAATTTAACAAGAAATTCCTCATGGGATGCCCTAGCTGTGAGTGTGTCATGTGGTTGGACTTCCATGTTGTCTTGTCAAAAGAAGAGTAAATTGTCCTTGATAGGTGTGAACGTTTCCGTGTTGCCTTTATGGCCATCCTTGTATCAAGTTGTTCACAGTGTTAGTTGTATCCTTAGTGACGACATGTTGCGTCATGTTATGTGTCAAGCAAGTCAAAAATTTTTTATCCTGTATTTCACATTGTTGTATGTGTTGGTATTATTGGGTCGTTACATTCACGGTGTTAGTTGTATACTTGGTGATGACATGTTGCGTCATGTTATGTGTCAAGCAAGTCAAAAAAAAAAAGTTATCTGTATTTCACCGTGTTGTTCGTGTGTGATTATTTGGGTCATTACGGTTGGGCCAGCTGAATTTGGCTTTTATGAGATACCAAGGCGACTAAGGTTACAATTGTTTGCAATAAAGATCTTGCATAGTGCATATCCCCGCATATGGAGTTTGAGTGCGGGTATCTAAGGAACCTCGTCTAGACAACGATCCTAGCAATGGATGAGAGGAGACCACCACAATGAATGATGATTGAAAGAGAGTCCATCACGGAAGCCATTGCTATTCCAAAAGAGCCAAGGCTTGACTTTTTCCATGCTTTCCAAATGCTTTTGATGACAAAGGAACCCACTATTTTAATTGGGACCGAGAGAGTAAGAATGTTGGCAAAGCGCAATCCTTTTCAAGTGGCACGACCATAAGACAAAATTTCAAAAATGCAAAGACGGATTCATGCTTCTTGCCCCTCAATGGCTTGGACAATCCACTTAGTACATAGGGTAGACCCCATCAATGGATGTCTATAAGCCTTATTTCTCGAGCTTCCTTAGGTGCAAAAACAATCTTATTTGAAATGTATACACAATAGAAACATTTATGTGAACAAGTAAACACATAATTAGTCTTTTATTTTTAATATTAACAAGTAAACCCGCAATTAGTCTTTTGTTTTTGTAATAATCCATGATTTAATGATGGTTGACACTAATTTCTATGGCGAGCACAACCTAGAAAGAACCGAAGACGTCATTGTTGCGATTCAAACTATGCTAACAGCAGTCCTTACCGCTCTTAAAAAAAATTACAATTATAATAATTGGAATCTACTTCAAATTATCGTAATCTTGTAAATCCAAAGGGAAATGATAAATGTACATAGAAATGCTCGTAGAAAATGCACCCACGTACGGCGCGGCATTGGAAACTCCTCAGACTCTTATGTCGCCCGCAGGCGTCGAGTATGGTTTCCACGGAGAGCGGATTACACAGTCCAGCAGATGACAAACCGTTTTCTGGCGGTCTCCTTGATTTGTTCTGTCATTGTTAGTATGCTCAATTTGGGAGTGCATTCAGGAACCTTTAACTTCTCTGTCCCTCCCTCAGCTTATATAAGGGACCTTGGAACCGCTATCTCTGATGACAGTGAAATTATACAACTCTCGCCATTTAATATCGACGGCGGCCCCAATTGGAGCTTCGGGTTGGCAATTTACACAAAACCAGTTCCTCTGTGGAAATTTTCAAATTTTTCTGATCACGCTCTGGCCAATTTCACTTGTCACTTCAAATTTTCGATAACACTTGTAAAGAATGATACTGGTGATGTAGATGGGGATGGTCTCACCTTTTTTATGGCACCTTTTGATTGGAAACCGCCAATAAATGCCACGGACCAATGGCTTGGCCTATTTAATGAAACTACTGACGGAAATTTATCCAATCAGATAGTTGCAGTGGAGTTCGACACATTCAAGAATGGTCCTTTTGATGAGGATGACAACCATGTGGGAATTGATGTAAATTCCATTGTTTCGCTGGTTAACTATTCCTTAAGCGGGAGCGGTCTTCGTTTCAGAGATGTCTTGACATGGGAGGCGTGGGTGGATTATGATGGTGGATCCCAGACTCTTCAACTATTTCTCGCCTGTTATGACGCTTCTGGCGAAACACCCAATAAAACAAATTTGGTCTACTGTTACGACTCTCTTCATGTTGGCCAAAAACCCACAAAACCAACCTTGGTTTATGATATAGATCTGCGTCAATATCTTCCTGAGAATATCATGGTTGGCTTGTCCGCTTCCACTGGGCGAAATTCAACAGAGCGCCATGATGTTTACGGATGGGATTTTAGTTCTCAATATTCTTGGGAGATCGACACAGGTGACAGTCCATCCCCACATGGCAGGGAAAGCCCACAAAGAAGCCCACCCCCGTCAGCCGGCGAAGGTCCAGCAAACAGTCCATTCCCTACTGCTGGCGGAAGTGTAACAGATAGCAAAAGAGAAGTGGTTGTGTTGTCGGTGGTAGCGTGTGTGGTAGTGGTAGCCATCGGTGGGTTTTCAGTGCTTTTAGCCAGACGATGGCGTATCAATTCCAGGAAAAACAATCGTGGTAGACAAGAATCGAGGAAGCTGGACAAACGCTTTTCCCAAGGACCCCGCAAGTTCTCGTATGCTGAGCTTCGCACTGCAACCAAAAACTTCAGAGCGTCTGAAATGCTTGGAAAAGGAGGCTTCGGAGGAGTTTACAGAGGAATCTTGCCTGGTTCAAACGACACTGTGGCTATAAAGAGAATATCCCAAGGTTCAAAACAAGGAGAAAAGGAATACATTTCGGAAGTGACCATAATCTCCCAGCTGAGACACCGGAACCTTGTGCAGCTCTTGGGATGGTGCCATGAAAAGCGTGACTTGCTTCTCGTCTACGAATTTCTGCCAGAGGGAAGCCTGGACAAATATTTATTTGGGGAGCAGCAGAGGGTCATCTCGACGGGGTTCGAAGATATAAGATTGCTTACGACATAGCTTCTGCTCTACTTTATCTTCATGAAGAATGGGACCAGCGCGTGGTGCACAGAGACATCAAGGCCAGCAACGTAATGTTGGATGCTGATTTCAATGCAAAGCTCGGAGATTTTGGTCTGGCGAGAGTGGTGGAACGCAACCGCACAACCTCCCACACAACTGTGGTGGCAGGGACTTTTGGGTATGTTGCGCCGGAGTATGTCATCACGGGAAAGGCGAGCTTAGAATCGGACGTGTTCAGCTTTGGCGCCGTTACTTTAGAAATTGCCTGCGGGAGGCGGCCTGTGGATCAGAGCTTGGATGACCATAATTGGAGATTAGTCGAATGGGTTTGGGATTTGTATGGACAGGGAAAGATATTGGATGCTGTAGACAGAAAACTCGGAGGGATTTTCAATGCCGAAGAAATGGAAAGGCTGATGTTAGTTGGATTGTCGTGTTCTCATCCAGATCCTAGAGCCAGACTCACCATTAGACAGGTAATAAATATTCTTAAACTGGAAGCTCAAGTGCCTCGTCTCCCTCTCAATTTTCCAGTAGCCGTGTATAGTGCCGCAGATCTTCCTCAGTCCTCGTCCACCTTGAATCTAACAATATTCTCTACTGCGCAAAATACTTCAAAATTTGAGGGTGTATTATCAAATATTTGAGCATGTATTATCATTGTAATTCATTGAATGTGTTGGGAGAACATGTATAGCTATTATTACCCTGTTAGAGCCTGCTCCTCCAATAAATGTTCATCTTTTTCTTTATGTAAGTTCTAAACTCATGCATAAACCAACATGCTTATTAGTTTATATATTAGCTTATAACCAAATTGCCTAAAATGGTTATATATTAGCTTATTAGTTTCAAACTAAAGGATTTTTGGCCTCAATACTTTCCCGTTAACAGAACTTTCTAAGGTGTCTCTTTATGCGTGCTAGTGGTATTTGGGAATGTTAAGAGAGCAAATTAATATGAGAGAAGAAATACTGCACAACAAAATTAAGAAGAAAATGTTAGAAAAAGAATTTAATTTAGTTTGTTTTTTTACATGCTTTTAGTAATAGATAATTATGTGTTAGATTCTTAATTTAAGGAAAAACTAATAAGTAAATAAATCAAAAGATTTTTATTGCACAAAAGCATGTGTTTTGTAGTTGAAGTTTTATTTTTAAGAGTTGGGTGTTTTATTGTTACTTTATTAGAGGCAATTGTAAGTGTTTTTATATAACACATTCAGAGAGATTGTATTGAGCCAAAGCTTTGACAAGGAAGAAGAAATATATGCATAGAAGTGCTAATATGAGTTTGCAATAATCTGTTTTATTTGTAATTCTTTATTTTATTTCAGTTAGTTGTTATTTTATGTGCCTACTTTCTATAAATTGGTATCGTAGTGTGGGTTTTTTTAAGCGGGTTTCTAATTGACAACATGTTACGGCTTCTATATCCGGTGCCAGAGACACCACAATTTACAACAAAGAATTACGAGTATTGGTCATTAACCATGAAGGCACTATTCGGATCCCGGGATGTGTTGGAAATCATAGATAATGGGTACACAGAGACCACATATGCAACAACATATAACACACTCTCATAGGCAGAGAAAGACATTTTGAAGGAATTAAGAAAGAAAGATGGGAAAAATCTTTTCTTCATTCATCAAGCCATACATGAAAGCATCCTACACAGAGTGGTGGTAGCTAGTAAAGACAAAATTGTGTGGGAAACACTCCAAGTTGCATGTCAAGGTAAAGAGAAAGTAAAAGCGCTAAGCTACAATTACTTCATAGAGATTTTGAAAATATGTCAATGAAAGATTTAGAATCCATAGAATTATTCTTTAATTTTGTAGTTGGTTTGGTCAATCAAATTAAATTTCATGGTGAAACTATTGAGGACAGAAGGATTGTTGAAAAAATGCTTAGACGTTTTCCTACAAAATTTGATCCTTTGATAGTTGTTATTGAAGAAACTAAGGATCTAAATTAGTTTTCAATTGATGAGTTGCATGCATTACTAATAAATCATGAACAAAGGTTGAATAGGTCACATGCAGTTGTAGATCAAGATTTTTCATCATAGGTATCTAGAAATTGTGGAAGAGGAAGTGGAAATTTCAGCCATAGAGGCAGAGGAAGAAGTTCATCTAGAGGATGCAACAACGGTCCATCAAACACAAGTGGAAGAGGACATAGTCAAGAGCACAATCATAATCATTTTTCATGTCAGAGATACGATAAGTTGCATGTGTAATGTCACTATTGCAAGAGATATGGGCACTGTTAGTGCAGAATCACAACACTCTCGAATGGCCTCAGATTTGAGTGGGGCATCCGGTGTGATTGCATAACCTGGAGATTTCCTCAATGTGTGGGACTTTGTGAATCAGGGAAGCTCTCCAGATGAAGGCCGGCTCCTATTCCTGTGTTCAGGTGCACACGTTCAGATTGCAGAGGGTCTACTATAAACCTATTCTAATTTTCCAAGAAGATAGGGTTGAGGAGGTACAAGAAATAAAACCTAATCTAAAAGAGGTGATGCACCAAAGGAATGTTGAACCTTTGCATTGCCCTTAAACACAAACCATTAAAATGTGACACAATATCCATGCACAGATGACCAAGATTGTAATGAGGGATTAGGAAGAAGCAAATAAAGATAAGAGAGGTTGAAATCATCCACAAACTTATTCTATTACTCTAAGAATTTGATATAGTCCATTACAATGAAAAAGAGGTAAGATTACATTACAATTTAAATGGGGGCTCAAAACTCCACGAATTCACTTGCAGGGAAGAGGAAAAGGGAGGGTGCAAAGAAAGAGTGTCCAACCTTTTGAAATTGTCTCTCCTGTATAATATATAGGAAGAATGAGAGGGAAAAGAGGGAAAATTCGAACCTGTTCCAACCTCCCTTGAAGGAGCATTGAATTCCCTTGCCACAATGATGAGTCTCGCTGCAACACCCATGCCCCCATCATTCTTACTTGTTGGGCAAGAAAGGAGGACCATTCTTCATCATGGTGACAGGTGGGAGACTTGACAGCCTTGAAAATGGCAGGCCAAAACATTAATGGTGGCAGGTGGGTAGCGGTGTCGAGGGCTCTTCAAAACGTCCCATCCCACTCGATTCCGAGCCTCTAATCGAAGGATATGGCTTCCTGAGAGTACTTCGGTTTTGGAGTCTGTTCGCACATATCCACATGGTGGCCCTGCGCGTCTCAAGTTTTCACCCCCTCCTCCACACTCTTGAAGTTACGCCATTAAGGCATGTGGCGCTGTTTGTGGGCCTACTTTGTTTCTTTTGTTCTTTTCCTAAGCCTCATCATTGGCATGAGAGATCTTTGTGCTGATCCTGAGACACATGGAGAGTTGACGAATATTTAGAGACCCTGCTTAGACTCTGCCCCTAAAGTTACGCCATGCTGACGTGTGAAGGCTTCCGTGGCTATGTCCCCTTTTAACATTCGATTCTGTCTGATCTTACCCTTTTAGGGACGACTTTGTGGGACCCTAGACACGTGGAGGGTTGGCGCTTGTTTGGGGACCGCTTTTGGATTCGCCTCTTGGAGGAGCACCGAGGAGACACATGGGGATTTCCGCTGGCCTTTCCTTATGCCTAGTTAATTTGAGTCTCAAATCAATACTGCCTACCTTGTCCCTTTAGATGAGTAAGGGGGCCCACTGCATATAATGCCCAAAACTCTTTACGGGTGGGACCCTTGTAGCTAGCTCTCGAAAGTGTGACATTGGGACATGTGGCATCATCTACGGGCCGCTCCTTCATTTCCTCGTGTTTGGCTTAGTCCCTTTTGTTTGGCGTGGTCATATGTCTGTCTCGGGACACGTGGGGGGCTTGCGCATGTTTGGGTCCTACTTTTTGTGTTGCGCCCTTAAAGTTGTGTCGTTGGGACATGTAGCTCCTCCTGCGGCTCTGTGACTTTTCAGTAGCTGATGAGACCATTTTCTGACTCCGACCATGTGGCGGGCTAGTGCTTATTTGGGGAATTCGTTTGGACCTAACCTTTGGAGACACGCCATAGGTACACGTGGAGGCTTCTGCTGTTCTTTGGATGATTCAATGGCTGGTCTCGTTCCCACTTAGACTCCTGGCCATGTGGCCAACTCACACACACTTGGGGACCACTTTTGGATTTTCCCTTTGAAAGAGCGCTGAACTGACACGTGGTTCCACTCACCGGCTTTGGACTTTTCAATGGCCGACTCTGTCCTCTCTTTGACCTTGACCACGTGGCAAGCTGGCACTCATTTGTTAACTACTTTTGGATCTAACCTTTGGAGTTACAATGTTGAGGCACGTGGCACCCTCTGTGGTTCCTGTGTTCTACTCGCTCTCGGACTCGGTTTTGGGATCAAAGGTGAGTCCGCACGATTGGGCCGACCCTTCTATTTTTCTTGTGCAAGGTTACGTTCGACCAAATTTTTCTCTAGGGTGAAATTGGGATAACAATTTGGTGACTCACGGGATCACCTGCCTACTAGGTGGTTGGATAAGCTACCTTGTTGTATCCATTGGGCATGAAATCATGGATGGTAGCTTAATACCGATCCTGTCCTTGAAACTTGAATCGACGCTTCCACTAGCCGACCACAACACCTTGCCTCTTGCTGTCCACACTTTCAATTTCATAAGAAAATCTATAAAATGAAGCTCTAAGAGTAGAAAATTGTCTTATCCTGGGGATTTCACTTGTTCTGGAAATGGACTCCTCGAGACCCGATTTTAGTTACTCTGTATATGTTCTATTTTGAAATTGGCAACCGTTACAAGAAACTATGGGTTTCTCTGCTATAAATGCGAAAGGGCCTGGCGCATTCACCTGGAGGTGCATCAAACTGTACAATGATGCAAACTTTGAGCAACAGAACCTGTGCTAAAGCACTTAGGGAAATGAAACATATGCTAACAACAAGAGTAATGTGTATAAGCACTTGGAAGAATTGGAAATCCTAGACTAATATGTACAAGGGTGAGAATTCTCCTTATAGTAGTAATGTTTGAGATAGATCCCATTGACTAGAATATGTAATTCCTCACCATACAACTTAGCCAACTCGGAAGGCATTACTAACTTTACATTTAGTGATCATGTAGGGGCCACTCCAAATGGCATAAAACTTGGAATACCTACCTGGATTTGCATAGTCCGCATCCCATTTTAGAACTAAGTCCCATGTTTGGAATGTCCTGGCTTTAGCCTTCTTGTCAAATCTCTTCTTGATCAACGCTTGATCCTTCTCCATGGTTTGCACTGCATGTTTTCTTGCCTCCTCCAACTCCATCAACTCTGCATACCAGATCTCCATAGGCTCAAACTCAGCTAGTTCTAGTTTTTTTATGAGTTCTTGTTAGGTTGTGGAGCCTATTTTCCTGTGTGAAAGTGTTGAAGACTATACACTAAGAGTATTGTACACTTTTCATGTATCCTTGTCGGGGTTCGGGAAACGTGATTTTCTCATATGGGCGGGATTTTGACCCATATGTTTATGGGATGGTTTTTGCCCATGGTTTTGATACCCACGATTTTGTAAAACTGCTTAAGCAATTGTCTATTTATATGGTTTTATGCATATGATAGATGTATGAAAAACATTGCAGATGTGCTTTGAATTTGGGTGTGAATTCTTAGAGAGTTTGTTGAGCATAGCTCCAAACAGATCTGGGTATTGTATTGAGAGAGTGGTGGCTTGTAATAAAATATGAGCAAGTGATTCTTGGTGGATGTAGCCCAAATTGGGTGAACCATGTTAAATACTGTCTCTTTGTGTTGTGTTATTTTATTCTACACTTTTATTTGAGATCTTTAATATTTTCTGCATATTAGTCTCTATTGTTGCGATTATGTGAGGGATTATTCCGCATATTTTATCCCTTATTCCCTAACAATTGGTATCAGAGCCTGGTTTGGTTTGCTGAAGTGTTGAATCGCAGGAAAATTTTTATCTTGAGTGGGAGCTATGGCAAATGATGGAAGATCTAGGGTTGATAAATTCAATAGGCAGAATTTTAGTCTTTGGAAGATGCAGATGGAAGATTACCTTTATCAGAAGGATCTTTATACTCCATTGTTTGAGAAGGTAAACAAACCCTCGAGCATGACAGATGTAGAATGGGATTTGTTGGATAGGAAGGAACTTGGGACGATCCGACTGTGTCTTACATCTTCAATATATTTAATGTTTCAAAGGAAAATACTACAAAAGAACCGATGGATGCATTAGGGAAGTTGTATGAAAAACCCTTTGCCTCTAATAAGATATTTTTAATGAAAAATTTATTTAATATTAAGATGTCTGAGAATGGTTCAGTAGCAGATCATCTAAATGATTTTAATATGGTTGTAAATATGCTAGCTTTGGTTATAATAGAATTTGATGAGGAAGTTAGGGCTTTATTAGTTCTATGCTCTTTACCTGAGAGTTGGAATAACCTGGTAATGGCGGTAAGCAACTTGGTTCCTGCTAACTCAAAGTTGAAGTTTGAGGATGTTGTAGGGGTGATTCTAAGTGAGGAAATGCGAGGAAAAAGATCCGGTGAATCTTCTACTTCAGGTAATGCTTTGACAATGGAAAATAGAGGGAGACAGAAGAATAGAGGAAACTGTGGAAAATCAAAGGATTGGGCAAGGTCAAAATCAAAAAGCAAGATAGTATGCTAGCACTGTGGAAAGTCTAGACATGCAAAGAAGGATTTTTGGGAGCTTTGGGACAAGAAGAAACAACAGAAGAAAACAAGGAGGCAAATGTGGAAATGGGTAATGTATGTCAGGATGCTTTGATTCTTTCTTTGCACAATATTACTGAATCTTGGGTTTTAGATTCGGGGGCTTCTTTCCATGCTTCTCCACATAGGCATTATTTTAATGATTATGTTCAAGGAGATTTTGGGCATGTTTATCTTGATGATGAGAGCCTTGTAGCATAGTTGGAAAAGGTTCTATTCAGGTTAAGATGCA
This sequence comes from Taxus wallichiana var. yunnanensis, assembly GCA_018340775.1. Taxonomy (NCBI): domain Eukaryota; kingdom Viridiplantae; phylum Streptophyta; class Pinopsida; order Cupressales; family Taxaceae; genus Taxus; species Taxus wallichiana. The sequence continues at coordinate 641,042,335 of CM031243.1, forward strand.
GAATGGGAATACTTGGCTATTGAAGGATGTCAGACATGTGCCTACATTAAGATGAAATTTGATATCGGCGGGGCAGTTGGGAAGTGATGGTTGTACTGTGATATTTACAACGAGACTCTTGGAAGGTTACCAAGGGTGCTCTTATGGTGGCAAGAGGTAAGAAGGTTGGAACCTTGTATTTAACCACTTATAGCACTAATGTTTGTAATCTTGTGGCTTCAGAAGTAGATACAACATTGTGGCACTATAGGCTCGGTCATATGAGCCATAAGGGCATGGAGATCATAAAGAAGGATTTTCCTAGATATACAAAAACATAGGTTTGGAGTTCTGTGAGGACTGCATATATGGGAAACAAAAGTGAGTAAGGTTTCTCAAGGTTGGACCTACAAAGAAAGAGAGTAAGTTAGAGTTGGTGCATTCTGATGTGTGGGGGCCAACTCAGGTATCATCTCTTGGGGGTTCAAGTTATTATGTTACTTTTATTGATGATGCAACAAGGAAATTTTGGGTTTATTGTATTAGAAAAAATCTGATGTATTTGACACTTTTGTTAAATGGAAAGCCTTAGTAGAGAATGAAACATGTCTTAAGCTAAAATGTCTTAGGTCAGATAATGGAGGGGAGTATTGCAGCAATGAATTTGATGATTACTATTCTAAGAATGGAATCCAAGTAAAAGATGGTTCCAGGAACTCCGCAACAGAATGGGGTATCAAAAAGGATGAACAAAACAATAATGGAACATGCTAGGAGCATGAGGTTACATGCAGGACTACCTCTTTTTTTTTGGGTAGAAGTGGTGAGCACAACTGTACTTGATAAACAAAGGACCCTCAAGTGCCTTGGATGGAGGCATACCTGAGGAGGCTTGGTATGGTAAGAAAGTTGATTATTCATTTCTTAGAGTCTTTGGATGTGAGGTGTTTGTTCATATAGACAAGGATGATAGGACCAAGCTAGAGGCTAAGTCAGAAAAATGTACTTTCATTGGTTATGGTGGTGATGACTTTGGATATAAATGTTGGAGTTTAAGGACAAGAAAATCATTCGATCTAGGGATGTGGTCTTTAATGAGAAAGTCATGTATAAGTAGCATTCTTAGAGAAAATAGGGAAGAATCCAAGAAAGAATATGCAGCGGTAGAGAGATCTTCCTGGATGGAAAAGTGACACATGAATCAGCTTAGAACCTCCTCAATAGAACCCCAAACTCATATATTGAGGAGGTCTTCTAGGGTAAGAAGAGAACCCGAATGTCTTTCCCTTCTCTTTATTATTTATTACTCACCGATAGTGGAGAACCGAGAGAGCTTTGATGAAGCAATGCAAGTAGATGCCAGAAAGAAGTGGGAGCAAGCCATGGATGAGGAGCATCGGCTCTCATGGAGAACCAGACATGGATTTGGTGAAGCTACCAAGGAAAAAGAGCATTACAGAACAAGTGGGTGTTTAGAGTCAAAGAGGAAGAAGGAGGCGAGAAAAGATACAAGGCCCCGGTTGGTGGTCAAGGGGTTTGCAAAAAAAAAAAAAGGTATATATTTTGATGAGATTTTTTCTCCTATAGTAAAAATGACTTCTATTAGAATTTTTCTAGGAATAGTTGTAGCAGAAGACTTGCACTTAGAAAAACTTTATGTAAAGACTGCATTTCTCCATGGTGATTTGGAGGAGGAGCTATATATGCAGCAACTAGAGGGCTATGAGGTCAAAGGTAAAAAGGAGATGGTGTGCAAACTGAAAAAGAGCTTGTATGACTTGAAACAAGCTCCACGTCAATGGTATAAGAAATTTGATAGCTTCATGATGGAGCAAGGTTATATTAGATGTCATTCTGACCATTGTGTGTATATAAAGAAATTTGAGGATGGCAGTTATATTATCCTATGTCTGTATGTGGATGACATGTTGGTTGTAGGTAAAAACATGTAGGAAATAAAAGTACTCAAGAAGTAGCTAAGTGAATCCTTTGCTATGAAGGATTTGGGGGCAGCCAAACAAATCCTTGGTATGAGGATATCTTAGGATAGGAAGGAACAAAAGCTGACTTTATCTCAGGAAGAGTACATTAAGAAAGTATTGGAGAGGTTTAATATGTAGGATGCTAAACCGGTTGGGACTCCTTTGGGAAGCCATTTCAAGTTATCAAAGGAGTAGTGTCCCAAGACAGAGCAGGAGAGAAACCAAATGTCCAAGGTACCTTACTCATCAAGCGGTTGGTAGTTTGATGTATGTCATGGTGTGTACCAGGCCTGATATTTCCCATGTAGTGGGAGTGGTGAGTAGATTTATGAGTGATCCAGGCAGAGATCACTGGCAGGCAGTAAAGTGGATCCTTCGGTATTTGAGAGGGACCATGGGGACAGTTTTGTGCTACAGTGGATCAGACACCACTTTGTGTGGTTATGTAGATTCAGATATGGTTGGAGATGTAGACAGCAGGAGGAGCACGATAGGTTATGTTTACACTTGTAGGTGGGACAACAGTGAGTTGGATTTCATGACTATAGAAGCTGGTGGCTTTGTCAACCACGAGGTTGAGTATGTTGCTTCCATAGAGGCAAGCAAATAAATGATTTGGTTACAAAAATTGCTTGAGGAGTTGGGGCATAAGCAGGAGGAAGGAAAGCTACATAGTGATAGTCAAAGTGCTATACACCTAGCTAAGAACTTTGCTTTCCACTCTAGGACGAAGCATATACAGTTAAGGTACCATTTCATCAGGACAACTTTAGAGGAAGAGAAGTTGAAGCTGGAGAAGATCCATACCAGTCAGAATCCTACAGACATGATGACCAAGGTGGTCACAAGGGAAAAACTGAAGTTGTGTTCAACTTTGGTTAGTCTTCATGGAAACTAGTGAAGGGTTGAGAAGTTTGCTCAGAGGAAAACTAGTCTCTAAGTGGGAGATTATTAGGTTGTGGAGCCTATTTTCATGTGTAAAAGTGTTGAAGACTGTACACTAAGAGTATTGTACACTTTTCATGTATCCTCACTGGGGTTCGGGGCCGGGTCGGGCCCCGAGCGGGGGTGTACCCCAAATTTTTTTGGGCCTTAAAACGTGCCGATATATCGGGAAATGTGATTTTCTCATATGGGCAAGATTTTGACCCATAGGTTTATGGGATGGTTTTTGCCCATGGTTTTGATACCCACGGTTTTGTAAAATTGCTTAAGCAGTTGTCTATTTATATGGTTTTATGCATATGATAGATGTATGAAAAACATTGCAGATGTGCTTTGAATTCGAGTGTGAATTCTGTAGAGTTTGTTGAGCATAGCTCCAAACAGATATGGGTATTGTATTGAGAGAGTGGTGGCTTGTAATAAAATATGAGCAAGTGATTCTTGGTGGATGAAGCCTTAATTAGGTGAACCATGTTAAATATTGTCTCTTTGTGTTGTGTTATTTTATTCTGCACTTTTATTTGAGATCTTTAATATTTTCTGCATATTAGTCTCTACTGTTGCGATTATGTGAGGGATTTTTCTGCATATTTTATCCCTTATTCCCTAATAGTTCTAATGTTGGTAACTCAAGTGATATAGGCGTAACTTATTCCTTCCCGTATACAATCCTAAATGGAGAGATTCCTTTAGACATCTTGGGTTTGATCCTATCTGCCCAAAGAGCCGATTTGAGTTTTGTGTGCCAAGTTCTTTGATTCTCCTCAAGAGTCCTTCTCGATGATTCTCGAAGAAATTCTTATTTATGGAATCTTCTTGGACATTACCTTGAGGGTAATAATTTGAAGAGGTGCTGAGGTATACACCATTATTGACATTCCATGCAGTAATTTTTGTGCCAAGGAATGCCAATGCATTGTCTAATTTGATAGTAGCAGGGGCACCAAACTTTGTGACTATCCCTTCATAGAAGTCCAAAATGATGGGTTCATTTGCCTCCTTAAGTGCCACTACTTCAGTCCACTTGGTGAAATAGTTAGTCGCTGTGAGTATCCACTTGTGGCCTTGAATTGAATTTGGGTTGATTACTCCAATGAAGTCTAATCCCCATTGCATGAACGACTGATTCACTGAAATTGGATGAAGGGGTAAGGCTGCTAGTCTTGCTTTCCTATGAAGAATGCATACTTCTTGCATTTCTTGATCCATGAGTAGCAATCCATAAACATCGTAGGCCAATAGTAACCAGCCCTCATAATTTTGAGCGTTTTTACCCATGGAGCAAAGTGGCCTCCAACTTCTCCATCGTGGAACTCATGTAACACCTTCTTAATTTGGAATATCCAAATACACCTTAATAGGATGCCATTGATGTCCCTCTTGAACAAAAACTATCAACAAGCACATATGAGATGGCTTGTAATCTAAAGTACCTTCTCTTTGCTTTGCTCAATTTTGGAGGGCAAAAACCTGTTTGGAGATAATGCACCAACACTCGAGTCCAACATGGAATGGGTGCATCATTAGCTGGTTGTTCTTGATCATTCTATAGTAGTACGATAACCTCTTCTTCTCCTTTTGATTCATCATGTTGTTTGGAAGTGAAATGCTCACACAAACCTTTGCCACGAACCAACTTGGTCACCTTGATTTCAATATCATACTCCATTACACGGGTGATCCAACTTGCTCTCTTCTCATTCAATTCCTTATTCAAGAGAAATTCCTTGACACCAACATGAGACACTAGTAGTTGAATCTTGTTGTTCAAGACCAAGTGTCTGAACTTATTCAAACTCCTAATGACAACAAGGACATGCTTTTCAATAAAAGAATACCTTACTTCAAAATCTTCCAGGCTCTGACTGAAGAATGCTATGGGTTGTTCTGAACCTTCCCTGTTAGGCTAAACCATGATAGCTGAGATTGTGTCTGACCCACCAAAAGCATACATCATGAAGTCCTTTGCAAAGTATGGGTTAATAAGATTTGGGGCCTGTGATATTGCAAGCTTGATGGCCTTAAAAATCTCTTTACCTTTTGTTGTCCATTTGAATGCAAGGATATTCTTCAACATCGTCATTAGAGGTTTCACAAGAGTGGAAAAATCAGGTACAAATATGTGGACAAAGTTTATCCTTCCCAAGAAGCTTTGGAGAGACTTCTTGTGATGTGGTAGTGGAAGTGTTTTAATGGCTTCAACTCTTTCAGGGTCAATTGTTAACCCTTATTTTGAGACAATGTGGCCCAACAAATTGCCCTTAGGTGCAAAAATACACATTTCTTTGGATTCAATGACAGTTCAAATCTTCTACATCTCTAAAATACTTTCCTGAGGTGAAAGAGGTGGTCTGACATTCTTTGAGAAGATGGTGATATCATCTAGATACACCAACACTATCTTGTTGATTAAACCTTTGAATGCCATATCCATAGCTTGCTGAAATGTTGCTTTGGCATTTGACAGTCCAAATGACATCTTCTTGTAAGCATATGTACCCCATTTCATAGTGAAGGATGTCTTGAACTGATATTCTTCTTTCACCATTATCTAGTTATAGCCTAAGTATCCATCTAACAATGAAAACCTTTCAGAACTAGCTACAACCTATAAGATTTTCTCCATTGATGGAAGTGGATAATGATCTTTGAGTGATGCTCTATTCAGATCATGGAAGTCTACGCACAATTTGATTTCACCATTTCTCTTTCTCACCGGCACCAAGTTTGCAACCCAACTTGAATGTTTGATAGGAAAGATGATGCTAGCTTCAATCAACTTGTTCAACTATTTTCTCATGAGAGGTTCAATGTGAGGGTTCATCGGCCTTTGCTTTTGTCTGATAGGCTTGGATTCCGGACCTAGCTCAATAGTATGTTGTACCCACTTTTCATTGAAACCTCTTAAATCTTTATAAGTCCAAGCAAAGGCATCTGGGAATTCTTGACAAAGCTAAAAAAAATCAGATTTCTCTTTGGGGGTACTTACTTTGCCAATTTGCAATGTCTTGCCTTCATCTATTGAAATAGGCTCAGAATCTTCACCCTTTACCTAAATATTTTCCTTCTCCTTCCGGAATTGATCATTTGGGTTGAAGATTGACTCTAAGTTACAATACCGTTTGGTAATTTGTTGGTCTTCAACAAAGACCATTTGGTCACCATACCGCTGTTCCAACTTGTCTAGGTTTCTAGCGGAGAACTCAACTTCTTCTTGTAAAAAGTTGACAATTCTTTGATCATTCTCGAAGACTTTCCAACTTGTATTGTTATCTAGAACAGTTGGTCTCACAACCACTCTGATATGGGGCTGAGATTTCTCACTCTTGATACTCTCTACCACATCAAATGCCGCCCTGATCGCTGCCAATCTGTCTGTTGCTTCATTCTTCTTCCTTGGGATGGAATTTTTACCAAATGCTTCAAAATCTTTGATGAGATCCCATACCCGATTCTTGTAGTTTTTTAATAGATCATTCTTGGCAGCATTTCATCCTCTAACTTGATTCACAACTAGCTCACTATTGCCAAACACTTGTATGTTTTAATCCCTCTCTTTCTTGCCCAATGCAATCCATGGATCAAGGCTTCATACTTTGCTGTGTTGTTTGAGCAAGCAAAGTGGAAATGGAAGGATGAGTAATATTTCATACCTTGAGGTGAAATAATCATGGCTCCTCCTCCTGCTCCCTGTCTACTTCTTGAGATGTTGAAGAATAACTACCCTACCTCATTATCATTTTTGTGGTCAGGCACGGTGATGCTAGGGAGAGGATGATTTTCTTCATGTAAACAATAGAATCTTAGCTCAGATTCTTCCATTTCTTTGTATGGGTCAAAAACATGCCTCTTTCTTGCCCATTCATCAAGAGCCAAATTTGGAATGCATCCAACCTTGGTGTCTTCTTCATGAGTGTTTGGGTAATCTTCCCTGTCAAATGTTGAATGATTTGCGTTGATTTGGCTGGGTACATGAGGCTCAATATGGAAATTTGTAATGGGCTTAGATATGATTGTAGCCTTAGCTCCATACCGTGTTCTGAAAATAAAGTGTGACCAATCAGAAGACAAATAACCCCCAATTTTAGCAGTGAAGTCTCTTGACAAGCATAATGCAAAGAGTTGGGGAAAGTCTATGACCGATACATCTTGCAACACAGTCATGTTGGAACATGCATGTAATGTGAGGCTCAAATCCTTCATGACTCCAACTGTTGTTACCACTTTCCCATCCAATTGCACTATGCCTTTGGTGATGAATTCATATTGAAGACCCGTGATCAGCTATTTTCTTCGGCATGACCAAGCTACTCGCTCTCGAATCAATCATGCAATTATGTACCATTTTTCCCCAATGATGAATGAAATATAGAATGGAGGGGGCTTCAGATTCTTACCTTTGTGATCTCTATGATTTCCTTCTTGCTGAGCTATATTGGTAAGCACCTTTTCTTGTTGATTGGGTGGCTGATTTGAGGTTGACCAATTGGCCATAGCAGCTTACAACAGTCTCTCTGTCCTGGGATAGCCAATGACTCCCACATCGAGATGTTTACATTTTTTTCTTCATCTATTCAATGATGTTGAATGGGGATGAGCTATCTTTTTTCTGCCCCTTGCCTTGCACATTATTCTCTTGCACATGGGTCGTTATAAACGGTGCTTGAGCGAGTTTGAAAGGTGGCTTGAACTGATTCTACAGATTAGGAGTTGCACTTTGGTTGTTAGCACTTTGCGGGGTAACAGAAGGCCATGGACCATTTAAATTGGAGGACTTCCCCTCTCCAATATTCCTCTTCTTGGACTATGTATTTGCTGCTACATTATGAGGGGGAGCTTGATTCATACCACATAAATCTTCAGCTTGCCAATTGACAAGCATGGTCTCACTTGAAGGTGCCTCTTTCTGGGTTACTTCTTGCTGCTGATTCCCTTCCTAGCCTATCTCTTGTTCCACACCAGTTTTTTTCACCATAAGAGCTTGATGGGGCTGATTGCATGGGAAACACCAATCATATTCCTCAGCCATGTTATTTTTCATTTGTACCAAGGATCTAGATGTGGATGAAACATTAGGATTGTAAGGTTGGAATGGCCTATTGGTAGGAGGTCTTCCTTGGTTCTGATTTACAGCTTGTATGGGTGGTTTATTAGGTTGATATGGAGGCCTGTTAGGTTTATTTTGAGGTTGATATGATCTAAAATTTTGAGCATGCTGCCTATTAAGTGTCACCAACTCATTACCCAAGTTTTGTAGTTGCTTCATGACTTCTTGGAGCTCATTTGAGGAGGTAGAAGATGATGTGGAAGCTTTAGTTGAACTATGATTCCTTAGAGCAGGTATGGGAGCTAATGTGGGTGTTTGAACAGTTCTTGGAGCTCTTAGTTTAGGATATAGAGGCATAGGTGGCCTAGGTGTAAGTTTACTAGCTTGAATTAAGAAATTTTCAGCTCTAATGACAATATTATAGGATTTGGGTAAAGTTCTACCCCCCATGGACTGAATCATCATGGAAATATTAGAATTTAAAGCTTTAAGGAAGTATAGAAAAGCATCTTCAGTTGGTCTCAAAAACACCAGAATTCTATCTCACGTCACGCTAGAATCTGAATTTGAAATCACCAACTGCTCATTAGGATCCCTATTGATTTTTGTCAGTTGTTCTAACAAGGATAGATTATCTCCTTCTCTCCAAATTGATTATGAAGAGTCGTGCACAAATGGTCCCAGTTCTGGATGGATCCCATAGTTAGACTCCTGAACCACTCTAAAGCTTTACCCTTAAAATATGAAGCCAACAACTTGACCGTAACATCCATTTCAATGATCTCATGAATTGCACAGACATTTGCAATATCCTAGATGTGGTCGATTGGGGTCATCTGTTCTCTCTCAAGAAAATATGGAATTATTTTCAGTGATGTAGCTGCAATTGGATTTTGTGCATTGAAAGTCAAAGCGGGTTACTACCAAAGTGAAGTTGATGTAGGGGTTGGGTTGTGCCATTCTGATTGGTCAAAGGACTCCAGTAGATTGAATAAGAGGTCTACTAGGTGGAGGAGTTGAAAATGTCCTTCTTGGTGGAGATGAAGACCTTTGGGTTCCTCTTCCTCTTATTGCTCTATCGAGGGATAAATGTAGATAGATAAATATCCCCTCTTCTCTAGTTCTTGAGCTTGTTTATATTCTTTTCATGTACTTGAAAAGCTTGGACTTCTAAACCAGTGGATTCTATCTCTTTTGGAGTCGCTAGATGTGAAATTCTAGAGCTTCTTAAAAGTCAGACTCACAACAAGTGCACATCAATCTCACTGTGATAAAAATGAATACTTCTTGTCCCACTTTGGGAGTGCCAAAACTGTTAGTGCATAATCACAACACCCCTGAATGGCCTCGGATTTGAGTGGGGCATCCGGTGTGATTGCATAACATGGAGCTTTCCCCAAAGTGTGGGACTTTGTGAATTGGGGAAGCTCTCCATATGAAGGATGAATCCTACTCCACTGTTCGTGCACACGTTCAGATTGTAGAGGGTCTACTCTAAACCTATTCTAATTTTCCAAGGAGACAAGGTTGAGGAGGTACAAGAAATAAAACCTAATCTAACAGAGGTGATGCACCAAAGGAATGCTGAACATTTACATTTCCCTTAAACACAAACCATTAAAATGTGACACAATATCCATGCACAGATGACCAAGATTGTAATGAGGGATCAAAAAGAAGCAAATAAACATAAGAGAGGGTTGAAATCATCCACAAACTTATTCTATTGCTCCAAGAATTTGATACAATCCATTACAATGGCCAAGAGGTAAGATTGCATTACAATTTAAATGAAGGGTTTGAAAACTCCATGCATTCACTGCAGGGCGGAGAAGAAGGGAGGGCGCAAAGAAAAAGTGTCCAACCTTTTGAAATTCTCTCTCCTGTACAATATATAGGAAGAATGAGAGGGAAAATTCAAACCCTATTCCAACCTCCCTTGAAGGAGCATTGAATTCCCCTGCCACAATGATGAGTCTCTCTATAAAACCCATGCCCTCGTCGTTGTTCCTTGCTGGGTAAGAAAGGAGGCCCATTCTTCATCATGGCGGCAGGTGGGAGACTTGACAACCTCAAAAATGGCTGGCCAAAACATTAATGGTGGTAGGTGTCGAGGGATCTTCAAAACATCCCCTCCTACCCAATTCCAAGCCTCTAATCGAAGGATATGGCTGCCTAAGAGTACTTAGGGTCTGGAGTCTGTTCGTGCATATCCATGTGGTGACCCCGCACATCTCAAGGTTTCACCCCCACCTCCACACTCTTGAATTTACACCATTGAGGCATGTGGCACCATCCACAGACCTACTCTATTTCTTTTGTTCTTTTGCTAATCCCCCTAATTGGTGGAGATGTTGTGCCCGTCCTGAGACACGTGGAGAGTTGGCACATATTTGGAGACCCTACTTGGACTCTGCCCCTAAAGTTACGCTAGGTTGATGTGTGGAGGATTCTGCGGCTCTGTCCCCTTTCAATGGTTGATTCTATATGATCTCACCCTTTTAGCGATGACTTTGTGGGACCCTAGACGTGTAGAGGGCTAGTGCTTGTTTGGGGACTGCTTTTGGAGTCACCTCTTGGAGGAGCGCCGAGGAGACACATGTGGCTTTCATGACCCCGCTTTATGCCTAGCTGATTCGGGTCTCAATAAATACTACCTTCCTCATCCTTTTGAATGAGTAAGGGGGCCTACTACATAAAATGCCCAAAACTCTTTACAGGTGGGACCCTTGTAGGAAGCTCCTAAAAGTGTGACAGTGGGACATGTGGCATCATCCACGGGATGCTCCTTGATTTCCTCATGTTTGGCTTAGTCCCTTTTGTTTTGCGGGGCCATATGTCTGACTCGGGACACATGGGAGACTCACACATGTTTGGGTCCTGCTTTTTGGGTCACGCCCTGGAAGTTACGCCATTAGGATATGTAGCTCCTCTCATGGCTCTATGACTTTTCAACAGCCGATGAGACCATTTTCTAACTCGACCACGTGGCATGCTTTGGCACTCATGTGGGGACCTTGTTTGGACCTAGCCTTTGGAGATGCACCATAGGGATATGTGGATGATTTCTCTATTCTTTGGCCAATGAAATGGTTGGCCCCATCCCCATTTAAACACCTGACCATGTGGTGAGCTCACGCACACTTGGGGACCACTTTTGTATTTCCCCTTTGAAAGAGCATTAATTTGACGCGTGGCTCCACTCTTCAGCTTTGGAATTTTCAATGGCCGACTCTATCCTCTCTTTGACTCACGACCATGTGGCGAGATGAAACTCGTTTGTTAACCTCTTTTGGATCCAACATTTAGAGTTACGTCCTTGAGGCACATGGCACCCTCCACGGTTACTATGTTTGCTCACTCTTGGACTCAATTTTGGGATCAAAGGTGAGTCTGCACGATTGGGACGACCCTTCCATTTTTCTTGTGCAAGGTCACGTTCGACCAAATTTTACTTTGGGGTAAAATTGGGATAACAAGAACTATTCTCATGAATGTAAAAAAAGTAGTATGATCAGAACAAACAGAATCAAAATCAGGTTGGGAGCTCTACTCCAAGCTCCATGTTTATTGCATGCAAAAAGATTTCCGAAGCATTTCCTATTGAGTGTAATCTATCCCAAGAGTCTTAGTGATGTGTGGTATTTGGATTCCGGTTGCAGTAATCACATGTTAGGTAACTTAGATTTATTTTATAATTTGGATGAGTCAGTAAAGACAATTTATCCTTAGGAATAATAATATAGTGACTGTAAAAGGAAAAGGAACAATCAAAATTCTAACTAAAAATGGGGAGAAAAAGATTATGTAGGATGTTTATTATGTTGTAGGTTTGAAGCACAATCTTATGAGCATTGGTCAATTGGTAAAAAGAGATACAAAGTTTACATTGAAGACATTGAATGTGTGATCATGATTAAAGCTCCAAGTACCCATGTGATTACTAAAGTGAAGATAACAAGCAACAAAATGTTTCCTTTGAATATTTTACTAGCGATGTTTGGAGGTCTTATTACAGATCGAGTCTCGAGCTACGGAGATTAAATCATCTTTTCATCGGTTGAAAAAGATGAATCATGGTGTGGCATCTCGGGTTTGGTCATTTAAACTTTGGTGGTTTGAATTAATTACACAGAAAAAATATGGTGAAAGGTTTTCCTTTGATTCAGAAACTAGATAGAGTTTGTAAAGGTTGTATTTTGGGGAAGCAATATAGAGAATCTTTCCCAATTAGAAAAATAAGAAGAAAAAGTGCACCACTTGAAATTGTTCACTCATGTGAAATGAAGAAAACAACTTTTATTGGAGGTTTCTCATATTTTATGACATTCATTGATGAATATACAAGGAAGACATGGGTGTACTTTTTGAGACACAAATCGAGATGCTTTTGATATATTTCAGCGATTTAATACTTTAGTGGAAAAGTAAAGTGGTACCGCATCAAAGTTCTTAGGACAGAGATAGAGGAGGTGAGTATATTTCCAATGCTTTTATGAATTTTTGCAAATATCATGGTATACACAAGAAATTTACTTCCAGGTATACACCATAATAGAATGGTGTGGTAGAGAGAAAGAATAGAACCATCATGGAGATGACAAGAAGTATGATGAAGGAAAAAAATATTTCAAATGAGTATTGGGTAGAAGCAGTAGCTACTGATAGTTTACATTATAAACAAGTGTCTAACGAAAATTGTTTGAAACATGGTTCCTCAACAATCTTGGACTAAGAGGAAACATAGTGTTTCTCATTTTAGAATATTTGGTTGTGTGGCATACACACATGTGCTTGATGAGCTAAGGAAGAAGTTAAACAACAAAGGATAAAAGTGCATATTTGTTGGATATTCAAAGAATACAAAATCTTATAAGTTTTCAATCCTATTACTAGAAAGGTCATAATCAATAGATATGTACAGTTTGTTGAAAATGAGGCATGGGATGAAATTATTGAGAAAATAGTTAGTGTAGCAATAGTATTCCTCATGATGATATGGTAGATGAAAGCATAGAACAACAAGGTATTGTATCTTCTTTGAATCTTGGACATGCATCACAAGTTATAGCACAAGCTACACCTCCATATACATCTAGGAGGTCCCCAGATATCAGCCATCTTCAACCATCCAACAGACACCAAAAAGAACACTAGAAGCAACTCCTTCAATACAAAACAGTCCATCATCAAATATCCCTTTGTAGTGGAAAACAAGGAGTCTTAGTGAGATTTATAATGTTGATACAACTAATGCTTTTTCAATTTGTGCCTTGTTTTCTCAAGCTATAGATCCAATTTAATTTGAAGAGGCTATAAAAAATGAAGTTTGGGTTCAAGCCATGGATGATGAGATAGACACCATAGAGAAGAATCAGACATGGGAATTAGTAGATCTTCCAGAAGTAAATGACGTGATAAGAGTGAAGTGGGTCTACGAGACCAACTATACTGCTAATGAAAAAGTACAGAAACATAAAGCAAGGCTGGTTGTAAGAGAATTTTCACATCAATATGGAGTAGATTACAACGAGACATTTTCACCTGTAGCATGTTTGGACACGGTAAGAATGGTTTTAGCAATTGTAGCTTAAAACAAATGGCCTATTTATCATATGGATGTAAAATCATCATTCTTGAATGATTTTCTTGAAGAATAAGTTTATGTGAATCAGCCAAAAGGTTATGAGATTGAAGGTCATGAAGGAAAGGTATACATGTTGAGAAAAGCACTTGATGGTCTCAAGTAAGTGCCTAGAGCATAATACATCGGATTGATTGTAATTTAATACAGGATGGTTTCAGTAGGAGTAGCGGTGATCCTACCTTATACATTAAGATCAATGAGAAAGGTAATTTTTTGATTGTTTGTTTATATGTGGATTATTTAATTATCATTAGAAATCTATCTACTGATTCATTCAAAGCATCTATGAAGAAATAATTTGAGATGAGAGATTTAGGCCTTATGCACTATTTTTTGGGCATAGAGGGTCAATAATTAGAAGATATAGTTATTATTTCACAAGCAAGGTATGCTAATGATGTTTTGAAGAGATTTGACATGTTGAATTACAATAAAGTGCCAACACCAGTTGTAGTAGGTTTGAAGTTAAGAAAGATGACAGTGGATAATTTGTAGATCCAACATTGTTGAAAAAGCTAGTTGGAAGTCTCATTTATTTAATAGCCACAAGGTCGGATATTATGTATGGTGTGAGACTTGTTGGTACCCAAATTGATCCTCACTCAGAAGATGAACAACATCACAGGTTTGGCAGGAAGCTTAGAGACAAGCATAGCATGTAGTGTGTCATTTTGTAGTCGGGGATGACATGCAGCTTCCTCTCTCGTCACTCAGAACGTGGAGAAATGGGTAACACCTTCAAGATGATTTGACCTATCCTCACTACTTTATGGTTGTGCCTTTCAAACAGGGTGAGAGGACCTTTTTATAGCCTACTATTTGTGGAGGATATGGAGATATCCGTCCTTGTGAAGCTACCAAGAAGACCTTGAAGAAAACATGATCAATACAACAAAACAGGTAACACTCATGAGTTGTCACTCTAGACAATGGAGATATTTTCCAAGCAAGGTTCAGGCTACTGAATGCAATGAAAACCTAATTGTTTCTACATGTTTTGGTAATGAAAAATATGCATTTGTATACACACAGACAAATAGGGGTAGTACGGGTAAGATTGGACATTTTTAAATTGATTTTGGCAGGAGGTGAGGCAGATGAACTTGATTCACTAGATCCTTGATAACTTTTACAAAATGGTGAGCTTGAACAACAAAATTCCTCGGGGGTAGCTAGGATGTTCCTTTAACCGAGATATGTGCTTCGATGGAGGCCTAGATCAACACTTTTCACACAAACTTCTAGCATCCAAAATGAAGGCTCAAATTGGAAAACTTAACTAAACATTATCAATTTCTGTTTCATCACGCCTAAGATATCCTCAAAGGCTAAAAAACAAAATCTTATAGTCATGCTAGGAGTCACAATGATTTTAAATTTGTTTATTTCACTATCAAATGAAAGATCTTCTGATAAATGAAATTACAAATGCCACCAAACTATAAAAGGATAAGATCTTGTGTGACTCACAAAGATTTCAATGTAAGATTGCAACGGGAATAAGAAAAACTACTTGCAGACATTTAGAAATGAAGAAAACACAAATTTTTCCCAAAAATAATGCAGATTAACTCAAGTTTGATTAAATTTATCAGCAGGGGAAAGTTTCTGGAACAATCTCAGAGCTTTTCAATGGTTGTACACTCGTAACCACCTTGACATGATCAAATTTAACACAAAGGAGATAAACAAGTTTCTTGTATGGTTTATTAGGAAGATGGGTTCTATCAAGCTTTTCTCTTAGAAAAAATCAGTCCCGACCTCTAACACTCCAACCATTTGCACGAAAAATTCATGCAATTTATATCATTTTTACAACAGAGTTTCCCCAAAAAGTAGAAACATTCAATGTACCAGTGCTTGTAATGTTCTCGATCTTGATTCCCATAATTGGATTTGTAAAGTTTGTCGGTTCTCGGGAGGTAGATTTAATAAAATATCTCATCATTCAATTATTTCACCTAGTAGATCACTCTTCCTCTTATGCACTAACCACTTCCGCCTCTAATCACATCAAATCTGGTCCCTTGTGTGCCAAGGAAGAAAAGATTGGAAATTAGATCAAACCCGATAGCCAAATCACATCTTAATGGTAAAAGATATCTCCGGATCTTCCTCACCAAATTTAGATATCAAATTAACTCCCCTTCTCTGTTTGGCATGCAGGAGATATCAAGAAATCATAAAGATTCACATCTCCAAGAGCTTTGGAATGAAAATGGTAGAAAAATCATATATAGGTGCACAGCTGCCATTGATTTCTATTTTGAATTTGGACCATCCACATGGGAGATTCAATTTAAAACAGGCCTGCAGGTTCCTTTTTTCCTTTTACAAATTTTTGGAAAAATGTAAAATTTTCACATTTTGCTCCGCACCTCCGCCTTGAGAAATCGGCCTGACACATGTCCTAAGGTTGGTCCCAATGGAAGCACGCTCCCTTTCTTCACTTTAACCTCTTTTTCACAAAAGGAAAATTTTCTAAATTTCCTCCGGAAGTCCGCACCTCCGCCATTGACCTTCACATCAAATTTTGACTTATCCTTTGTCGAGATTATGGGCCATTTTGATGATTTTAATCTTTTTGATGACAAGAGGCGAAAAATCCAAGTTGCCCCCAACGGTCCGCTTCCCCACCCTTTTGAATTTTCAAATGGACACGTATATCAATGGCACATCTTGAGATGGTCCCCAAAATTTGAGACCCTGAATGAGCATTTCTGAAGCTTCTCAAAATTGTTTGAAAAATTTTAAGTATGGGAAGACCCAGCGGAAGCCTTCATGTGTCTCCATGGCACAATTGAAAAATGGTGCCCAAGCGTGGAGACCCTGAATGAGTGCGGGCTCACCACGTGTCCCTGTCTTGCCAAAACTGTACCAGCTGCACAAAAATTTGTCTAAGTCTCAGGCGTAGCGGCAAAGACAAGCCTCCACGTGTCCTCCCGGTGCAACTCCAAGGCCAAACCAAAAAGTGAACCTTCAAATGAGTGTCATTCCTCCACGTGGACAAATTTTGGGTCGAGGTGATCCATAGAATTTTTAGAGTGCCCCACTGAGCCACATCCAACCAAAAGGGGCCACGTTTCCACTGATGCTAAATATGTAAATTTGACTGGGAAAACACACCAGTCAAACTGTAAAAATGCAGAAAACAAATTCTGTTTGAGCCCCGGAGATGAATTTTTTTCTTTGAGGATAGAGAATTTGGAAATGTTTCAAGGCTCAAACACACTCCTCCAAGCTGCATCCATTTATTTTTCTTCAAGTATTTAGGACAAAAACAACAGGGACATCAATTCCTGACTGTGGAAAATGGAAAGAATGGGACAACCTGTTTTTTACACCCAATTTACAAACTTTTTTAGATGAACAGAGAAATGAGGAATCAACCATGGATCCATAAGTGATTCTTAGCCCAGGAAAGGATTGATTATGGTAACAAAATGGAAAATAGAATCTTTTCAAGCATAACACGGGGAGATAAAATGTGACAGAGGCCGTAAACTAAGAGATTTCAAAGGAAAATGGGGCGAGACTAATATGAGCACCAACAAGACTCGTCTCAATGTTCATGGAATCTTCAAATTATTCACATTGGAAAGATAGAAAAAGTATTTTGAGGCATGTATGTGGAACTAAGAATCATGGAATTTTGTATTCAACATCAGATGAGTTCAAACTCATAGGTTACACGGACGTGTGATCTTTGGAAGTATTGATGACAAAAAAATCACATCTGGATATGCTTTTCACTTTGGAATAGGTGTAGTTTCATGGGCATCGAACAAACAACATATAGTCACACCATCTTCAAGCAGTGCAGTATGTATCGGTAATAAGAGAAGCATGTCGGTTGTTTAGATGAGAAGAGTGTTGAAATATTTGAGGCAAAATCAAGAGGATGCTACACATATTTTTCATGAAAACAATTCAGCAATAACATTATCCAAAAATCATGTTTTTCGCAAGAGGAGCAAGCACATGGACAAGAGGTATCATTTCATCAGGAGTTGGTTAACAAGAAGGAAATTTTTCTTGAATTTTACAGATCCGCAGATTAGTTTGCTGATATTTTTACGAAAGCTTTGGGAAATGAAGTTTTTGAGTATTTGAGAAGTTTTTGGGAGTTTGTGACTAGTAATATGTCAGATTTGGAAGTTTACACTCAGCTCTAGAATAGGAAAAATTTTGAAGGTCAAAATTGAGGGGAGCGTTAGAAAAAGAATTTAATGTTTTCCTAGAAAACTAAAAAAGAAGTTTTTTTTTACATCCTTTTAGTATTAGATAATTCTATTTTATATTCCTAATTATAGGAAAAGCTAATAAAGTAAATAAATAAAAATCTTTGTATTGCATAAAAGCACGTGCTTTGTACTTGAATTTTCATTTTTAAGCGTTGGGTGTTTTATTGTTAGATGAATCCTTGTATTTATTATAGGCAATTGTAAGTTTTTTTATATACAACACATTCAGAGAGATTGTATTGAGCCAGAGATCTGACAAGGTAGAAGAAATATATGCACAAAAGTGCTGATTTGAGTTTGCAATAATTTATTTTATTTGCAATTCTTTATTTTATTTCTGTTAGTTGTTATTTTATGTGCCTAGTTTCTACAAATGAAAATAAATTGAAAAATGAGATACACAAGACAATTACATTAAAAAAGATTTGATTTTGAAAAATATTCTTAGAAAAAATTAGGCGTAGTAATTTATATTTCTTTTTTCCTTAACTTAACCGTTTACAATATAATTAATGTACAAGTTGAGTTATAATTTTCCTTACTACATGTTAAACTATATATAAACACATCAATAGGAAACCAAGAACTGTTAATGTAGATTTTTCATTTCATTAAATGAATTTTCATACCCATCTTTTTAGGTTACTTAGGTATCATTAGGATAGATGAGAGTTACAACTCTCCACCTTCTTAAGAGTTACACGTCTCCCCTTTCTATTTATGTACCTCTTCTAAAGCTATATAAACATTATGAATACAAACTATTTTTGGCTCATGTTTGGTCCTCTCTCTAGCAACATTTTTTACACTTGCATTTCATTTTCCTTATGGTTTAGTGTGTTCTTATTGTATCAATGCTCGATCTTATCCAATACCTATCATGGTATTAAAGCTTGTTTTGTAATCAAATGTTATTGTCTTGTTGTGTTTGTTTTGATGGATTCTTGAGTTTTTTTTTTTTTGTATTTATGTAGTCTCTAAGTATGGTATCCTCCCACATTTGTGGATGATTTGGAGAATCAAGAAATATCCAGGAAATATCCTTCAACAAGTAATTTTTGTAGGAATGTCTACATTCTATGCACCTCTCGTGACATTGGTGGGTGCGGACAATCAATGATGGTTGCACCTCTTATTGAAAGAAGGAACACTTGTCAAAGTTCATGCATAACGTGTGCTCCTTAAACATTTTAATAATTTTCGAAGATGCTCCTTGTGCTCCTCTACTATACACGAGTAAATCAATATGTAATCTAAGAACATGAGGACAAAAAGGAGCAAAAATTCCTAAATACTCCATTCATAAGGCTCATGAGTACCGTGGGAGCATTGGTTAGAATGAAGTGAACCACTATGAACTCATAATGTCCATAACGTGTGGGGAAGGTGGTCTTGTGAACATCCACCTCAAAATCCTCAACCGGTGGTACCACGACTTCGATTAATTTTTTAAGAACATTGTAGCACCTCTCATCTAATTGAATACATCATCAATCCTTAGGAGGGGGTAACGGTTCTTCAACGTTACCTTTCTCACCAAGTTGCAGGGCCAAAAAGTGGACAAAAACCCGAAAATAGCGTAAACGCATACGCATTTTTCCATAATGCGATCACATTTTATTTTTCTTGGGTTGGTAATTACCGAGCCTAAAACGCGTATGCGTTTTAGTTAAGGCAAAACACGTACATGTTATAAAGCGTAAACATTTTGTATAGTATGGACTATATATGTGTATTTGGGGGCTTATACTTACAAAAATAAATGTTCAAGTATAAGATTTATTTTATTATTTCTTTATACTTTTATTATTTCTTATACTTTAAATTTATTTTAGTAAATATAAGAAGTTAGGGTCACTCTACACTTGATGGAAGTGGTCCCATAGCTCTAACAGTTATAATCTATAAGATAGTTTTTCAAAATCGAATCAGTCAAGACTTAACTCATTTTCGGATTTCAAAGAAAGGATGTAAAACTTTCTAGGCATATATATTATAGTCGGTATTTGTTTTGGGAAATCATATACTCATTTTGTAGGTTTTTTATCTTCTAAATTAGATCTTGGCCCTACCATTGTTTGAATTGGTACCGATTTTTAAATTTGGTCCATAATTTACTTTAGTGACCATAAATCAACTCTATGATGCTTGTCTACTTCTTACTAAAATGAGATCCTCACTTTATAGATAGAGGATTGCTCCATGAATAGGATTCTGTCCTATGGCCAAAATGAGGTGATTGTAATGTGCCTCCTCCTTAATGCTTGATGACACTACTATGATTTGAATGAGTTTTTATGAATAATACTAAGTGAATTGCATCAAGTAAACTAAAAATATTGCTCATTATTAGAAACATGGTGCTCCATATAAAGATAATCATCCCCTCACCTTTCATAGCTCTAAAATTATCCTTTGATGGAATCAAATTCACAATTCTCATACATGTTTTTCCAAATATGTATCTCATGGAGATAAAAGATGCCTTAATACTTCACACATGATGGTCCTTGATACCTAAATGACATGACTAACTCATTTTAGCTTGTTCTGAAGGGTGTTCAATTATCTACAAAATGACCAAAAATTACCTTTTTAGGCCTTCAGAGGAAGTAATATCTCATAAAATCTAAGTGAGTTGATCAATCATCTTAGACACTATTCCCTACTTAGTGAAACACACTGAATGATCTTATTAGGACTTTCCTTTGAGTCGGGTTTAGGGTTTAGTGTTTAGGGATCATGGTTCATATTTTAGGGTTTAGAGCTCGGGGTTTAGGGTTCACAGTTTAGGGTTTATGTTTTAGGGTTTATGGCTCAAGGTTAAGGGTTGAGGGTTTAGGATTTAGGATTTAGGGTTTAGGGTTTAGGGCTCAAGGTTCAGGGTTTAGGGTTGAGGGTTGAGGGTTTAGGGCTCAGGGTTTAGGGTTTATTGTTTAGGGTTTAGGGTTGATGGTTCATGTTTCAGGGTTCAATGTTTAGGGTTTGAGCTTAGGCTTAGGGCTTAAGGATCAAGTTTCAAGGCTTAGGGTTTAGGGTTTAGGGCTCAAGGTTTATGATTTAGGGTTTAAGGTTTATGGTTTATGTTTTAGGGTTAAGGGTTTAGGATTTAAGGGTTAGGGTTTCGGGTTTAGGGATTGTCATCACCAATCCAGCACTATGATAATTCTTCACCGGGAACTCCTCGTGCTATGATTATTTACTATGCACAGCCTTTAGTTTGGTGGATGTAATCTGGAAACAAAACAACAAACATAACACAAGAATACCATCGACTATGATAAGACGAAATGATGAAAAATCTGAAATACCAAAGTAAATTATAATATTAACATGAAATTGTTACAATCTCACCATGAGGTACTTCAAGTGTTATTGACTTCACTTGCCTTCCACCAATACTATGGGAGAAAATTTACAATTACACCTCTTAATGGCTTCTTCAACACACCTTTAAACTGATGGCTTCCTTTACACACTTCATACAATATTTCTCACTACTTCCTTCTATGCTAAATGAGGGGGTGGCCTCTTTATTTATAGAACTTCTAGGCTTATCCATCTTATCTCTAAGATAGGATAAGAAATCCACTCTGACGAATCATATTCCATACCTTAACTCTTATCTGTACATGTAAGCTTATCTTTTAAGATAAGATAAACCTTATCATTTCACATGGGTTCCACATTTTTAGACTTTTTACAAATAAAATACCCAAAATATTTATGACCTCACTCCTTGTCCTTATTACCAATATAATATTTCTAATTTTTAATCATGTAGACCCTACTTCTCTACTTATCCCAACTTTTACATTTTAACATTACCGGACCACTTACAACAAATATTTACTTTTTACAACATTCCTATTGTACTTTGATCATTACCGTACTCTACATTATTGGTGGCACCGCATCTTGACGGCGCCGTTATCTTCTATCGACGCTACTACTAATTACACTTAACAACATCCTATTCCTAATACATACATTGATAAAATAGAAATTACGGAGGGAAATTTTAGAGTCGACATCTTCCCCTTCCTAGCTTCTACTCCGTCCTCGAGTAGACTATTCTCGTGCTTGGAAAATCTTCAACTTGTCGTGGTTGACCCATTTCGTAATGGGAGTGCCATCCAATTCCTTCATCAGTACGTACCATTTTCATGCACACAATTTGCTATTTTGTAGGGCCCCATCCATTTTGGAAGAAATTTTCTCTCTGTCTTATTTTTTTGTATCTGGAATCATATACTAGAACCAAGTCATTCACATGAAATGGAGACCAACGGATCTTTTGATCAAAGTATTCCTTCGCTTCATTTTCTTCTTATGGCTTGTATCCTTTGATATTTCCCTCATTTTCTTTAGCAAATGAAGATGTACCAACCTTTCTTTCTTGAATCACTTTCATCCATCCTTTCATTTTTCATAACTCTCATAGTGGGAATATCAAATTCAATAGGAAGAATTGAATCAATGCCATAGGCCAACTGAAATGGGGAGTATCATGTTGCTGACTTTGATGTTGCCCTATATGCCCACAATGCTACATGAATCCTTTTATCCCACTTATGTACCTGCAAGGCTGCATCTTTTGCTAGAATTTGACACAACACAAAATTTGTTCGTTCCACCTATCCATTTGTGCTTGTCTTGTATGTTTTTGCCTTCCTGTGCTTAATAGAAAATTTATTGACTAGGGCTTCTACTACCTCATTAATGAAGTGGCTTCCTTGATCTCATTATAACTATAAATTTCTGCCCTAACAAGTAATTTCTAAACTTCTTTACAAAGAAAATGATAGCTAGAGCCTCTTTTTCATTCTGGTATAATTTACCTCAAGATCTTTGCTCATTTGTCTGCTCCCAAAGCAAATTGAATGTTCATTCCCATTTTCATCCTTTTGGCTCAAAGTACTTCCTAGTCTTTGTATCTAAGGCATCGAGTGTACACAATGAATGGCTTGCTCCAATCTGGATTCTTTAAAATAGGTGAAGACACCAGGGCTTCCTTCAGTTGTCCAAAAGCTTCATGTGCCTTATTTCCTGGTTCATAAGTAACATCCTTCTTCAAGAACTAGGTTAGTGGCTGTGCAATCTTTGAGAAATTCTTGATGAACCTTCTATAGTAACCCACATGGCCTAAAAATGATCTCAACTTACTTCTATTCATAGGAAATGGTAAATCTTTGATTTTTGAAACTTTATCAGGATCATTACCAATACCATCTCTGGATACAACATGCCCTAACAAAACACCTTTATAACATCCAAAGACACACTTTGTAGGGTTTAGTGAGGCTTGTGCTTCATCTAACCTTTGAAATGCTATCTCCATTTGGTGCAGGTGGTCCAACTTGCTCCCATAGATGCAAAAATCATCCAGAAATACTCTAATGAAGGTCCCAATGTAGGGTTCGAACACCCTATTCATCAAACGCTAGAATATTGCTAGAGCATTACACAACCCAAAAGGCATAACTCTATAAGCAAACGTTCCCCAAGGAGTGGTGAACGTGGTCTTCAGCTGATCTTTTTCCGCTATACGGATTTGGTTGTATCCTCTATATCCATCAGTAAAACTATAACACTCCTAGCCAGCTACTTCGTCCAAGATCTGATGTGAGAATGGAAGAGGGTAATGATCCTTCTTTGTTTCCTTATTGAGCTTCCTGTAATCAACACAAATGCGTAGCTTCCCATTCTTTTTTATTGAGATCACAATGGGAGAAACCCATTCTGAATTCTCCACAGAAAATATGAATCCTGCATCAAGTAACTTATCTATTTCTTCTTTTACAGTCTTGGAAAAATTAGGATTCATTCTATATGGCATTTGCTTTATAGGTTTAGCACCATCTACCAGCTCAATAGAATGTTCTACCCAACTTTCTTGACGGAGTTCCTTGTAATCAAAAGTGAATATGTGTATGTACCTTCGAAAGAGCTAGAGGTAGGATTCCTTCTCACTCTCCATCACAGCATCGCCAATCTTTATATGTTGGAGATGATCATCAACTTCTTCTTCAGATAATTTTATGGGGTCATGAGTCGGTGTGACTGGAAGGATATCCATGACTGAAACATCAACCTCAATTTCTTCATCTTCAGTGTCCACTTCACTGGTACTAGAGTAATCAGAGGATGTCCAATCATCAATTTCATCACTTGAATCCACAGGTTCTGCCTTATGATGTCGAGGGATCATGTTTATCTTCACCCTCTCTCTACCATGTCCAAGTGTCATGAAGCCTTCATTCCAGTAGTTTCTTGCATGAACTCTCCTTAGCCATGGTCTTCCCAACAACATTGGGTACGCAACAGTACCATTTTTCATCACCTGAAATTCTACCACACATACAACACCCATAACAGATATTGCCACATTTGAAACTACACCTTCTGGTTTAGTTTTTCCCTTATTTAATGACCTTAACATAAGTGTTGAAGGGCGATCAATTTTTAAACCCAACATATTCATTACAGACTCGGTCATTACATTAACTGCAGTACCTCCATCAACTAAGACATCATGAATTGAAATACCATTACATAATACCTCAGCTTGTAGAGCATAGGGATCCGCCTCTGCCTCCAAAACAGGGACCTCAACCTCCTTCCTTCGTCGAGCATTGAGTCCACTTCGCAACTCCCACCTCTTCTCAGAAGACATAGCCAAGAGTTGACCATATGTAATATTTGCAGGTCTTTTGGATAGATCTTCTAAGATGGAGTATGGTCCTTACCCCCCGTGAAATCAGAAAATCCTGCACACCCAACTTTCTTCTCCTATGTTTCTTACTAGTTTCTCCTTTCATCTTCTTAGGATCATTTCCATCTTGATTATCTTTTTTTTTTTCTTTTTGTTACAAACACATCTACTTCATTATTTCTGCTCTTATCTACTACATCAAAGAATTCACAGGTGCTTTTCCTTTATCATGATCTCCTTTACCAAATGTAGAAGCTCTATCTGGAAAATTATACTTATAATGACCCTTTTTATAACAACCATAACATACAACTTCAGAAATATTTCTTTTTGGACCTCTATCTCCTCCCTGAGAACTAAATTCTTTTCCTTGAAGAAGATTAATAGTTAACTAACCCATCTTTTGAGCAGATCTTCATACTCAGTAGATGTACTAGGAGAAAGATTTGTGCTCACCGAGAGTGGTTGTGGATTCTGGAGAAAAGGTGCTGGTGTAGGCTCTACTTTAGCAACAATTTCTTTGGGCTCCTCTTCCATGCTTTCTTCTTGCCTTCTTGCAATCTCCTTTGCTTGTTCAATGGTAGCTGGGTGGTCATACTTCACTCATTGTCTGATCTCTAGCTTCATCCCAAGAATGAAGTGCTTACATAGGAGATTATCCACGCCATTCATCAACCCATCCGCTAATCCTTCCTTTCGGATCTGGGCGTCGAGCTTCCTCCTTAGCTCTAGAACACGAGCATGATAATCCCTTATCTTCTCCTTCTCTCCTTGGGTTAGCTTTGTGATATCGATCACGAGATCTGCATATCTCTATTGTTCACCAAATTTTTCAAGAAAACTTTCAGTTAATAAATCCCATGAGTTTTTCACATTATCACCTAGTGTTTCAAACCACCTAAGGGCTGAACCATCCAAAAAGGTAGGAAAAAATTCAGTCCATTGTTCCCTTCTTATAAGGCCATTACAAATACAAGATTGTTTAAACTCTTGAATGAAAGAGGAAGAATCTTCATTAGATTGGGCTGAAAAAATAGGAATCTTCCCATTTTAAAAGTAACCATAGTGAAATACCAACCCAAAAGTACAATCAACAAGACTTATGTGCACCAATAATTAAAATCACTATAATAGAAAATAGAAATGACCACGAGTAAACTATGGTAAAACTTGACTTATCATGTAAAAAACCGACTTTTACATGGTAAACACTATTCACAATAAAAAGTGACTCTACCATGGTAACTACTATTCATGGCAAAAATGACTTTACCATGGTAACTACTATGCACAAGAAAAACAAGGTTACCCTCCAATTGATTTTTGACTAAGTGGGAATATCTCTCCAAACAATCCACCAATGAGGAATGGTCCCTTAAGAACGGAACAAAAATGTCAACACCAATCCGCACTATGATAATTCTTCACCGGAACTCCTTGTGCTATGATTATTTACTAATGCACAACCTTTAGTTTGGTGGATGTAATCTAGAAACAAAACAACAAACATAACACAAGAATACCATCGACTATGATAAGACGGAATGATGACAAATCTAAAATATCAAAGTAAATTATAATATTAACATGAAATTGTTACAATCTCACCCATGAGGTACTTCAAGTGTTATTGACTTCACTTGCCTTCCACCAATACTATGGGAGAAACTTTACAATTACACCTCTTAATGGCTTCTTCAACACACCTTTAAACTGATGGCTTCCTTTACACACTTCATACAATATTTCTCACTACTTCCTTCTATGCTAAATGAGGGGGGTGGCCTCTTTATTTATAGAACTTCTAGGCTTATCCATCTTATCTCTAAGATAGGATAAGAAATCCACTCTGACGAATCATATTCCATACCTTAACTCTTATCTGTACATGTAAGCTTATCTTTTAAGATAAGATAAACCTTATCATTTCACATGGGTTCCACATTTTTAGACTTTTTACAAATAAAATACCCAAAATATTTATGACCTCACTCCTTGTCCTTATTACCAATATAATATTTCTAATTTCTAATCATGTAGACCCTACTTCTCTACTTATCCCAACTTTGACATTTTAATATTACCGGACCACTTACGACAAATATTTACTTTTTATAACATTCCTATTGTACTTTTCTTCATTCTACCGTACTCTACATTATTGGCACTGCATCTGCATCGACATCGCCGTTATCTTCTATCGACGCTACTACTAATTACACTTAACAACATCCTATTCCTAATACATACATTAATGAAATAGAAATTACGGGGAAAATTTTAGTGTCGAAAGGATCGGGGTTTATGGTTTAGGATTTAACACTCATGGTTTAGGGTTTAACACTCATGGTTTAGGGTTTAACACTCATGGTTTAGGGTTTATGGATAAGGGTTTAAGGTTTAAAGGTAAGGGTTTAGGGTTTAGGGCCCAAGGTTTAAGGCTTAAGGTTTAGGCTCACCCTTCACTCACTATAATGTTCTATGTCTTGCCCATTCTTTTAAGTATTGATAGAGAGTATTCAACTAACAATGGTTCATCTACTTTGTAGGTAGAAAATTCAGAGGATTTATCATAATTTGATGCCTTTCATCTACTGATATTTTGAAGGAGGGAATGTCCGATATCCAAGAAAATTTTAGTACAAATAAATGTTACCCAATACATCTATCTTCTTTTTCCATCACATGGGAACTATTTCACTCACTGTAAAGTTTTGTGTCTTACCCATTCTTATTAGTATTAACATAGAGTATTCAACTAAAAAGGGTTCATCCGCTTCCTAGGTAGAACATTTAAAGAGAGTAATCACAATTTGGTGTCTTTCATCTGTTGATATTTTGAAGGAGGGAAATGTCAGATATTCAAGATAAATTTGGTAGAAAGAAATGTTTTGATGCTCTTTTCAATAATTATTTCAGTTGTAAGTTGTCGTGAATAAAGGTTTCATTTGAAGAATAAAGCTTGATATGTCATGTGCTTATGTAAGCTGGCAATTTAAGAGGATTTATGAGTTTTAAGTTAATTTTCCAAGATGCATCAATCCAATGTTTGAAAATTTTTCTCCAGATGCAATGACATTCTGATTCAGGCACTCAATGATTCCTTAATGTCCAATCCTACCACATACCCCAGTAGTCCTAGATCCTTGGGTATAAAGAGACACCATTACTTAGATTCTATTTATAACGATAGAGATATTTATAAATTCATGTTATGACCTCTAAATCTGTTTGAATTTCAAGTTGTTTTGAAATCACATCACACCCTTCTCTAGGATTGATGACTACCCCTATCTTTTTGAAGGCACTTTTGAAAGCATCCATTGGTTTATCATAGAAGGAATTATTAATGAATGGAAGGTCACTAAGTCATAGGCCAATTGACTCCCATTCTGAACTAAACAAGAAATATTTACTAGGGGATTGATAAATCCTTTGTGTTCTTAGCCATTCCCCAATTTCTATGCTTATTTTGAACACTTAAGGAATTTCTGTCAAATTTACTATCCATTCTAGTAATAGAAGAGCTTTCTCTTTCTCCAGAGGAGAGGATACTGTAGGTAATTCGGTTCTGATCCTACACCTCTACGTTGGTATACTATTTGTGTTTCTTCCATTTCCTTTGAGATTAATTTTTGTGTTACGATGGTTATTTTTTCCATCTTCCAATGGGTCATCCTGGCTTGCATAATACCATACATGGAAATATGAGAAATGTGAAATTTGTTTCAGAGTGTAAAGAAATTGACATTCAAAAACACAATTATATGTGGGGAGAAACAGGTTTGGAAGAGATGTGTAATATGCATTGCAAGGCACAAGGTAGATGCCATATCCATTTAGTTTCTTGTCCCACCTCTCAAAAACAAGGTAGTTGTATAAGAAGACTCAATGATTGTTCTAGCTACAAGATTAGGAAATAAGGTCCTACTATTGATATTCAAAAAGATGAACTCACTCATAAGACCTACTGGAAATATATGAGGTTTAGAGGTTAGATATTAGGGCTCTGGATTTAGTGTTTAGGGTTTAGGGTTCAAGGCTCATGGTTCAAGGTTTAGGGTTTAGGGTTCGGATTTTAGTGTTCAGGGTTTAGGGTTTATTATTTTGGTATTAAGGTTCAGGGTTTATAGTTTAGGGTTTAGGTGTAACGGTTAAGGATTGAGGATTAAGGGTTCAGGTCACAAAGTTTAGAGTTTAGGATTTAGTGTTTAGGGCTCAAGATTTAGTGTTTAAGGTTAAGGGTTAAGGGTTAATGGTTTAGGGTTTAGGGCTCGTGGGTCTAGGGTTTAGGGTTTAGGGTTTCATTTCTTAGGGTTTAACATTTAGGGATCATAGTTTAGGGTTAAGGGTTTATGGTTTAGGATTTAACATTTAGCATTTAGGGCTTAAGGTTTAGGGTTTACGGTTTAGGGTTTAGGGTTTAGAGCTTATTATAGACACTAAAATTAGGTCACACTCTCCTTTGGTCCCTCGACAAATAAACACCCCTCATCATATTGACCTAGCCATGACCCCCTTCACCCCACTAACATTAATTTAATTAAATTAATTCATTATCCTCACCATACTTATTATTTAAATATCTTAATTTAAATAATATCCACACATCCACCTCACCTAGACACCTCATCTATCCACCTCACCCTAAGACCTATTCTTAGTAAGTTGCTATAACTAACTAAGACTTACCCAAACCCTAAAAATCAATGCCTACATTCCCTCTAACCATATTCCCGCATGCTTACAAGAAGCTTCCAGTGTAATCCATGGGCTAACGACATGAGATCCTAGAAAATAAAGAGGATCTCCCTAGTTTAGTAAAACCTAGGAAATCCCACCTTGACCGACACCGGTTACCCTTAACTATCACCGGTTAGCAGAACCGCCGTCACAAGATCACCTTTAACTCCCAAAAAAACTTTGTTTCAGTGGTTGGAAAAAGATTGGCAAAAATATTGATATTTTCTAGAGAGATATCACATCTTTTGATAATGAATTTCAATGATAACACACATGCAAGGAAGGAGATCAAGAATTTTTCCCCTGTACAGCCATTCAACACTCACCCTAGCAAGGATTTGATCTAACTAAGGAAAAGGAATGTACATACAACCCATGCAGAAGCTTTCCTATGATTGCTGATCATCTACAAATGACCTTTCACCTCTTACCAACACCTTTATTTTACACTCACAAGTGTCCAAAACTAGGATCCAAGTAAGTAGTACATTGTTCTTCTCTGGTTCATTGGTTTCGTCATTATATTATCATCCTTTGTTTCCTTAGCCACCCATTGATCTCCATTCATACTTACCCCTCCACATATCCATTAAAACCTCACCAAATCCCACCCGGATCACCTAACACCTTATTCGACCAGCCAAGTCCTTTGTGCAATCGTAAAGAGACCCACAACCCATTCTCTGGTATTCCTAGTTTTTCACAATAATCGACACCAGTTACCCCTACCCCCGTCGCACCTGCCAAATCCACCATACCTTCGAAAACCATCCAAAACACAACCTCATCTGCCTCCAATGTCTTGCATATACCCATAGCTACACTACCATCTCCGGTGTCGGTGACCCCTACCCCTTTTCAGAACGTGGTCCTTTTCATTCCACAATCGTTAGCCCCCATTGCCACTAGGGTTACCATGACCCTTCCACCTCCATATACATACTATTAGCAGCCTCCTGTTTCATCTATTATCCACTCTGGGTACATACCCCCTATTTCACTACCTTATTCTCAGTCAACCTACATGGTAGCGCCATATACTACCGGAATTCCACCCCCATTATATGCCCAAAACCAACCCTCCCATGCTACAAGAGGTACCCAATCGTCGTAACCTACCAATGACCTAATTAAATTGATGTTGGACAAGATGCAGACATTGGAGGCATCGGTTTCTAGCTCTCACATCACTCTCACCTATGACAAGATTTGCAACGAGCCCATCCACCCATCCATTCCTATTCATCCATACCCCATGCATTGGGAGATGCCTAAATTCAATCATTTCAATAGCAAGGAAGAACCACAACAGCATTTTCGGTCATTTAAACATGGGTGCTATCTGATCGCTCACGATGATGCTTTGCTCTTGAGAAATTTTCCCATGTCTCTCGACTAAACTGCATTAGATTGGTATAGCGGGTTACCTAGACACTCTATATTCTCATTCAATCAGGTATCCCAACCATTCTTAGATCATTTCTCCATCAATATTGTCAAGAAGGTTACCATGACCGACCTATACTCCACGCCACAAGATGAGGATGAATCTATCACGGATTTTGTTGCTCACGGTGTAGCCTAATCAATTAACTCACCTTCCAACCGCCACAAATAGAACTCATTGAAATTTTTATGTGAGCTTGTGCTTGACATATCTCACATATCCTACATGTTCAAACCTTCTAAACTTTCGAAAAAGAATTCACCATGGCACGAAAGTTAGAGATTCAGGCCATCGAAGAGAAGAAAATCCAATTATGCAATAAGAATTCGGCATTCAAGTTGAATGATACCTCTTCTTCTTCCAAACTACAAAACAATTATTCAAAAGCTAAGGGCACCGCTAACATAGTGGTACTCAAAGCCATCCTAGCTCATCCGTCAAATCAGGTTACCCCTTCATCTAATCTCTCACCCATCGAGACTTTTCAATTCAAACGAGAATAATGGAAATACACCCAATCGGGAGCCTTACTCTTATGTCTTAGAAAAGCTTATCAAAGCCAGGGCCATCACCCTTCCACCTATAAAACAACACATTGGTTTTGAGCCTACTCACCCCATTCCCACATGGTATAAAGAACATGATTTCTGTAACTATCATCGAGTAAAGGGTCATAGTGATGGTAATTACATCACTTTTCAAAAATATTGTCCAAGAAATGGTCGAGAAAGGTGAGTTAACCATGGATAATCCTAACACACTTGCCAACCAAAACCTACACATCTTAGAGAAACTTCTTACCGATCATGCCCCTCCATCTGATCAAACCGGTGAGACCTCAACTCATGATACCCATACCCGTGAGGTTCACACTATTTTTAGTGATGCACTTGTTGCTTCCCAATTTCCCCATATTCCTTCCATAGAGGAGATTCTAGCCTGAAATCCTCCTTCCACATCAGAACCAACTTCCCTTATTCCTTCACGCATAAAGGAACACCTTTCACCTCCTCACTCACCTATGGAGGAGTCTTCTGCTAACATCAATACCTTTTCACCTTTGGCTTCTCCACCTAGGGAATAGATACCCACAATACTTATTTAGTCAATGGAAGATACTTATTTACCTCCTCCACCCACAGAGGAGCACCCAACATCTCCTTCACCCATAGGGATCTCTCATCATCTCCTCTACCTATCATAGATAGGCGGTTGAGATACCTTTACCCTTGGTGAGAATTATCCATCAGCTATCCAAGATCCTGCGCAGACCTACTTTCAGCTCTCTTACCCACGTAGAAGTTGAATCTAGCCAATTCCCCGTCTCTAAGACACATGCTACGGGAATTTCCATTAGGTCCTCATCAACTCCACCTCCGGACATGTCGTTCTCACGTTTGACGAATGCTTAGATTATGTGGATAAGGCCTTACTATGGGGATGCCTTTTGCTTCATGTCTTAATGCAGATGTAGATGCAACTTGCTGATACCTCCACTATCTACCCAAAAATATTTCGACCAATCAAAACGAACACAACCTCCTCTATCACAACTTCTTCCATGACACCCATGATAACTCAACACACACCCTTACCCATAACCCAACATACATCAAAATCCAAACCCACACCTACATCATCTTACTCGCCTAAACCTATAACTATCTTAGGGGTCACCCCAACCACCAGCCTTACTCATCCACCTATCAAATTGGTTTTAGCTACATCCTTCAAAGTCAACACCAAACCCACTCTAGCACCTAAATAGAAAAACCAAACCCATAGAACTCATACCCTGTCTCGCCAATCAATCACACTTGCACCTATCTCATCCGTCTTAGGATCTCGGCTTCCCAAACGGTTAAGAAGCCTCTACCCATCAATAAACCAAAAACACAACAACCCATCCCTCCCTCATAAATATCTAACCTACCTCGGTGCCCAATACGGCTTACACCCGCACTGCAACATCTTTACCACCTATATCTCCAATACCCTCCATAACCTTCTTCACTACCCACTACACTTCGCTTTTGTTCCTCGCATCCCCTACACGACCCGCATCATCTACCTTCATAAAGACTCTATTATCCCCCGGGTAACTTGCCCTCTCCCCATCTACTTTTCATTCTAGATCCCATGCACCCATATCACCTTTACCCAAGAAGGTGCAACCCAAAGACAAAACCCTTCTACCTCCCAATAAGGTAGTCAAAAGAACTATACACCCTTATGCTAGTTCATATAACATACCCCTACCTAGAAAAACATGACCGACACCCAAGACCACGCCAAAGACCTAAAACCATAGCTTGACCTACTCCCCTCTTGTAAGGACTGTTCTTCAACAATCAACCGCACCTACACCCAAACCCATGTTTACTCCACATTGCGACCCACTAGCAGGGTCCTATGCCAAAATCTTAACCAACCTCCTTGAGACCTCTGTCATCACATAACCGCCGCTCAGACCTTATGATCCTCTCAAACCCAACCCAAAAGGGTTTGATGACACTAAAATTTGTGCCTACCATCATGTGCTAGGGTGTGATGTGGAGAAGCTGCAAGGCCTTGAAAAATGTACTTATCCGGTTGTGTCCTCCTAAAGCCAACTTTGACGACGATGACGACCTTCTCGATGAGGACCTTGCTGCACCAACACCCATTCCCATACTACCCGCTCAACAACCACAACCTTCAACCCCATAGCTCTTAGAGCCACCTCCAAGATTCAAAATTAACATGGTTCACATCGAGAACTTGCCAAACCGCCACCCAAATGTCGATGTGCCCACTCATCTCACAAGGTTCTTTTCACCACTTGGATTTTTCCCCTCATGCCACTATACCTTTCATGGCTCACCTACTTCACGTAACTCCTTGCCTCAAATCAACATGATCCACGTTGCTACCCATGCTTGCTTAGAAGAAAAGGGAAAGGAAAAGGCAACTAAACAATCAACCAATCCTATATCCGTCATACCTTCCACCCCTACACCTAAAATCACTATCCGCGGTCCCACATATCCTGTTTCTAACAGAGACACACACACTCAATGCTCAAACAATTACACCAATCTCCCCTCAAAATGTCCCTCTATGACCTCATCCAAACCTCGAAATCCCATCATCAAGCTCTTATGGAGGTTCTTCAATCTATTGAGGTTTTACCTAATGACCCTACTCCCGTAGCCTCCATTATCACACCCCATCATGTAGCCTCTCTCACTAAATTTCCACCTTTATCCACATCTCACCCTACTCACCAAGTAGCCTCCCTTAGCTTCTCGGAGGAATAGATCGCACCGCACCAAACAAACGATCCTACCTGCAGATATCTTTATCTCTTTCCACATAGATGATATATGTGTACGATGTGTAATGATCGATGGGGATGCTAACATTAACATCATTTCATCCCATGCATTCACTCAAATGCACATACCCAAAAATTACATGCATAAACATTCTATCATGTTGTGTTCTTTCAATGACGCTATCACCTCTACACTAGGCACTGTCATCCTACACGTTCACGTGGGCCCCCGCAATATCCCTTAATTATTTTACGTTTTGGAGGGGGAATTTTAATATAACTTGTTGCTTGGCAGACCCTGGATTTGTGTCATGGGTTGCGTTCCTTCCACTTTGCATCGTTGTGTAAAGTTTGAACATGAAGGACATACCTACACTATCCCATCTGATCCATCACCTTTTAAAACATGCAACATGCTTTACCAACCCAATGATGTGCTCATACCTATTAAGCCGTCTACCTCCATGACCACTACCACTTCACCTACACCTCCACTTACCAGTATAGTCACTACTTCAACCGCACATACCTCCTCCATTCCTACCACTGCCACAACCTCCATGGCTGACCCATCAGCTTCCCAATCTGTTAGCTCCACCCCGCATCGACCTCTGACACATCATCCATTCCAGCTACCTACATACTAACCACCGATCCCTTGGAAGGTGTTTTTCAATGCCTCACTCTGGGGGAGTACTTGCCTATATAGTGTCAACACATTCCTTACTCCACAAGAATATGGAAGTCTTCACCAGCACCCTCGTTATGATCACCGCATAGGAGAACACATATTTTATGGTCCTCCTCACCTTCATACTAGTCTCACATATGGGGGACTTGATACTACCACTTACACACCCAAACCACCGTCACAAACCCGCCCATTTTCTCGCTAACTTCCAGTCTCTCACCAATCACCATTTTTCCCACACCTTCCTACACCGATGTGCATGGAAGGGTTTTGGTTTTGGATTTTATGAGCAAGGCTGCCATAATGTTATTCCATGTACCCCTATAAACATAATGACCGTAGTGGTATCGGATTTTCTGAACCACCTACCAAACAAACCCGCATTGATCTCATCAAGAACATCAGCCCTTCTCCACCTTCTTCAACCTCTCCACCTTCATCGCCACCTTCACCGACGGAGTTGATGGATCCATAATCTATCCCTCCTAACTTTTTTTTCATAAACACTATTTCCTTGGGGCCTTTGACTCATCAATGCGAGGGCAAGGCCCCTTCCTCTCTTCCCTTCCTGTATCTTGAAATTATCGATGACAACACACCTTCATTAACGTCGTTTAATGCCAAGATGATGAATCTATACTCACCTAACTTGTTGCGGATGATTCATATATTCATTGGTAGTTACCCTCTGAGACATAAACCATGTTGAATGAATCGACTATTAAGATCAACATTCATACTCAAGATGACCTACACATTCTAAAGATTGGTCAATCTTTAGATGCTACTGAATAGGATGCCATCACTTCTTTCCTCAAAGATCATAACCATGCTTTCTCTTGGTCTTACACAGACATGATCATATTGACCCCACCATAGTGGTCCATAATATCGTAACCATTCTCGATGCCAAACCCATCAAACAAAAGTTTAGGTAAATACACCCTCGCGTTGCCCTTCTCGTCAAAGAGGAACTCCATGCCTTCTTTCCATCTCATTCATATTACCCATTGATTATCCTCATTGGATTTCTAACATTGTCCCTATCACTAAGGTGACAGGGGGACTTCATTTTGCACATGGACTTCCGTGACATCAACCTAGCCTCGCCCGAAAGATGAATTTCCCTTACCCGGTATTGATCAATTGGTTGAACTTACCGCTGGTCACAAGATACTATCACTCATGGATGGATTCTCGGGTTATAACCAAATCTTTCTTGCCCCTTAAGATCAACACAAGACCTCATTCATCACCCCTTGGGGACCTTCGCTACCAAGTCATGCCTTTTGGCCTTAAAAATGTTGGTGCCACATATCGGTGGGCTATTACTTACATCTTTCGTGACATTATGCATCACATATTGGAATATTATGTGGAAAATCTCTTGGCCAAATCTAAACGCGCTCCAAGCACCTTGCTATCCTTAAGACCATTTTTGACCGCCTCATTAAATATTGCTTTCGCCTTGACCTAAGAAGTGCATTTTTGCGGTTCTCTTGGGAAATCTCCTAGGATTTATTGTCTCCTTATGTGGTATAGAGGTCAACCTCGCTAAAGTCAAGGCCATTCTTGAAATGTCTCCACCTTATAACCTTAGACAACTCCATAGCCTGCAATGTAAGTTGCAGTCTATTCACCGTTTCATTTCACAATTATCTGATCGGTGCCAACCATTTCATCATCTACTCAAGAAGGATGTCTCCTTTAAATGGGATGATGACTACCACAAAGCTTTTGAGGCCCTAAAACAATACCTTCTCCAACCACCTGTACTTATTCCACCTAAAGATGATCAACCTTTCTACCTATACATCTCAACTACCAATCACTCCTTGGGAGCCATGCTTGCTCATCACGATGAACAACACAGGGAGCAAGCGGTTTATTACATAAGCCATACTCTTTTGGACTACGAAACCCGATACACCATCCTAAATTTTTTTCTTAGCCTTAGTTTTTCGTTTCCACCAAACTCCGTCATTACCTACTCAACCACAAAACCTATGTTGTAACCAACACCGACCCCTTACACTTCATGTATGCCAAACCTTATCAAAATCAGCGTGCTGCACATTGGCTTATGCTTTTATCTGATCTTGACCTCGAATTCATTCATCAAAAGGCCATCAAGGGCCAAGCCATCACTGACCAATTGGCCGACGCACCTATTTCCGGGGATCAAACCTTTAATTTTGAATTTCCAGATGAGTCAATTGCTAACCTTTCCTTAGACGAACATGCCTACCAAATGACACTTTTCTTCAATGGTTCTAAGTTTCAGCGTGGGGGTGGGGCTGGTATTATCCTCTTTCTTCTTGATGGTGAGCCCATGCCTCTTGTCTTTTTAACTTGATTTTGAATATACAAACAATATCACCAAATACGAAGCACTCGTATTAGGTCTCCAAGCCGCCTATGCCCTAGATGTCAAATCAATCAATATCTTTGGGGACTCTCAATTGGTCATAAACCAAGTCAATGGTATATACCAATGTCGTAATGAGATACTTAAAAGTATAAACATCATGTAGACATAATTTTGACCACCTTTGACCATTGTACCCTTCAAACCGTCCCCACGTTCAACCAACAAATTTACATATACCATGGCACCAGCTTCCCAAATGCCCACTTCGCCCGCCGTTTCTAAAATATTTGTCACCATACAATGACTCCAAGCACCTTCTTATCTACCTCATGATGTTTACTCCATCATAACCGCTACCCCTGACCCAAGTGACCTTTGGTACAAACAATACTCTGACTACCTTTCTCTCTCTATCTTACCTCCTGACCTCACTCGTAACGAACAATGCGTCTTCCTTAAAAAGGTCTCTCATTATGTCATCTAGGGGGGACTTCTCTATAAGAATGGCTTTGATGGTATTCTCTTACGATGCCTCACAAGTTCTGAAATTCCTTATACCATTAGGGAGGTTCATGATGGCATATGTGGAGGTCACTTCAATGGCCTCGTTGTTGCTAAGCGTATTCTTCACCTAGGCTATTACTGGCCGACCCTTAATCATGATTGTTGCGACTATGTCAAGCATTGTCTAAAGTTCCAACAACATGCTAACCTTCATCATACACCCAGTCATGCCTTATAGGTCGCTTGTGACCTCTAGCCCTTCTCTTAATGGGGTTTGGATCTTCTCAGAGAGATCAATCCCCATTCATCCCAACGACATCAATGGATCATCACCACTACTAAATACTATACAAAATGGGTGGAGGCCATACTACTCATTTCCATGAAATCGAGAAAATATGTGAGTTCATCAATCATCACATCATTTGTCGCTTTGGTGTTCCTCATCGCCTCATCACTGACAATGGAAAACAATTCAAAAAAAAAATGTTGCAAAAACTTTACGACGCCTTCGATATTCAGCTCGAGTTTCTCATCACTTTATTACCCAAAACTAACGGCCAAGCCGAATCCACTAACAAGACCCTAAACAAAATTCTCATGAAAGTGGTTAATGATAGTGGGAAGGACTGGCATACACATATTCCTTTTGCCCTATGGGTATATCGCACTAGTATTCACACTTCCACTACCGCCACACCTTTTTCTCTAGTCTATGGTACAGAGGCTGTTCTACCTGTCGAATTCCATATTCCCTCACTCTGCAATTCTCTCCATGACATGCTCAATGATGATGACTTTCATTAGGAATGTTTAGCACAACTAGAGTTATTAGATGAACATCGTCTTAATGCTCTTGATCACCTTCAAGTTTACCAAAAACGTATCAAACGTGCCTACAACAAACATGTCCATGAACAAACCTTCCAAGTTGGTGACCTTGTCTTAAAAGAAAATAAACACGTAACCAAAGAAGAAAAAAGTAAACAGGGAAAATTTACTCCTAATTGGCTTGGACCATACATCGTGACTCATACCTATGGATCAGGTGCTTATTGTTTATCTTCACTCGATGGTAAACCCAAAACTGAACCCATTAATGCCTTGCATCTTCAACCATTATATTGTTGACTTTTGGTCCTACCTCACCTTTTGTCTCTTTCCATGCTTGTCCCTTGAGTGTTATCCACTTCATACACCTCACCAACGATTAAACAAGAATCATGTGAGTACCCGTCACTTGTTATCTTCTCTTGAATATGTGTACCATGGCACTACACATAGCATGATTCTCATGGATACCTTTTGTCTACCTTTAGATGAGATCCCATGGTCATTTCACCCTACTTTTTGAACAAGAGTCTTACTCTTCACCTTGGTCTTTTCCATTACTTAAAATCCCTCACATGGGATTCAACTCCTTGAGTCAAACTTCCAATAAAAGATGACTCCCTCAAAAGGACATCTCTTGTCTCCACATCGCTATTATAAATAGACTGTTCCCTCAAAGGAAAACTATGTAAAGCTCTTTCAAAAAAAGAAGAGAGAATATGAAGCTTCCCGCATCGATCAGCTTCACGAAGACCTCAAGGAGTTGATTTCCTCACCTCATATAGACTTCCCCCATCCATCGGTCTATCTCAAATACAAGTAAAAATAAAAAAATTTAGCCATAGACTTGCCCATTATGACTTAGGATCTCTTGCCCAAAGCGTATGCCACCTCATACCCTATAAAAAATTAACCACCTTTCATCCTTTTCACAATCCCCACTCTCATTTCCTACATCCTCGAGGGACCTCTTGACAACTAGGACATTTGGTGATCATGTGACTACTTTTCACCTTTGAAAAATCAATCATGCAATTTCTTTAGGATCTTACGTTCATCACCCCCTCCAAGGTATGATCTACTCGGTATGATCCTAACCAATCAGGTGGCTGTATTTCCCCCTCTTATCTTCTCACCCATTTTATTTACGTTTTGATTACCTTATACAGAACTTAGTCCTCGATGCTTACCTTTGGGGTAATATCCTTCTTCTTTTGCCACAATCGACATCACCTACATCACTTTACCTATAACCGACCCAAAACCTAACAGACCTACAAACCCACACCATGCCTAAAACCTACTAACTCATTTTCATACCTCATCATATTCTTCCCTAGCTCATGGGAGAACTACATCGACCTGAGGCCCCTTTTTGTTGGGACTATGTAGGCAGCACTCCGAGGACATGGGGCCCTTGGAGGTTAGCTTGGCTCTCTAAACAAGTCATCTCTTATCTTCCTCACATTGTATCATACCCCTCTTAGTTTCCCTTTTATACCCAAAATTGGAAATTACATCACATACATAACAAGTTGCTTCATATTTTACTCATCACAACATACATTTATTACACATACCATCCTTATGCGTAGATTATACCACATTTCACATATGACCCATATTATCATTCATTGCACAAAATAATAAATCACAAATTCACCTACTTTGAACTCAACCATGCCTAAACGAGACTCGACTCAACCAGCCTAAACAAGACCTAACTCAACCATGCTTAAGACCTAACTCAATCCATGCCTAAAACCTGACTTGATCCATGCCTAAATGAGACCTGACTCGATCCATGCCTAAACGAGACCTGACTCCACCATGCCTAAAACCCCGACTCGATCCATGCCTAAACCAACCTTACTCCATCATGCCTAACTCACCTAAATTCCGTCCATGTCAAGACCACAAATCAAAAATCTCATCAATGCACCAATAAATCGAAAGTATCATCAAAACATCCACAAAGCAAGAATCTCATACATCTCATCATATAAATAAATGTGTATCTCAATAAAATATACATGGCTATCTCATCATGTCCATCATCCCAAAATTGTTAGCATGCGAGCCGATGCTCAATACAAAATGTCATCGGCATGCGGATGGTCTCATATATACAATAAAATAATAATACACTAATACAAAATCTCTTCGGCACGTAGGCCAATATATGCTCACAATATGCAACAAAACCTCTCATACATCCTCACTATCCTCAGCACACGGGCCGTATATATCAAAAAATGACTACCATACATCAAAAATTTGGCGCCACATATCGGGCATCTCGGCGAATATCCTCCATCTCTCAGTATCACTGTACCCTCTGGTTGGGTCCCTACGGCTCCTCACTGGCTGGTCTCCATGAGCTAGTGGCCTCTCCCTGATTTGGCCTCGAGCTCGATGGACCCTGTGCTCTCCACACCGAGTGCGGGATCTCATCCTCTCACTCAATGCTTGCTATGCCCGGTACTCTCCATAGGATAGAAATTTTATCCCGGCCGCCATCACCGGGCCCTGTAGCATCTAGCCTTATCGAGGAATCACGTAACTTGGCTATTGGCACGGTCATTTGTGGCCCCATAGGCCTCACCCTTATACCTATCTTGTGCGACCCTATCCCTCTCCTACTGTCCTCTCATAGGACCCTATCCCGCTCCTTCCCGAGAATCGGGACCCGGTCCCGGTGCCCGTGGTGGTGCCCCCCCCCTGTGCCTATCTAGGTCTCATAAGACCCCAATCTATACCTAGGATGTGGCCAATTGGCCCTACAAACCTACCACCTATGCCTGTAAGGCTGCCACCTGACCATCACCCCCTTCCTCATCTCCATCCCCACCACCTACCATCTCGAGCCTACGGACAGATAGCCACTGTACATATAGATCTGCTACCTTTGCCTATGAGCTCTCTAGTTGTGTCTGCACTATACCTTCTTGGGTAATCGTAGTAGCCACCCACCTCGTAGGGCATCTCTCTCTGCCGTGATGGTGGCTAGATCCGGCTGCCCCGGTTTGGGTGGTATGGCTTGTAAGTGAGCTGCCCACCACTGTTTGTACTGCCTGTGACCTTGTGACCTTGACATCATCAATTTACTGGTCTATTGCCTTCCTTCTCCTCCTACCCTATGGGCAATGTCGGCTGTGGTAGAGGTAAGGGCCTCTCCACGTCATCTCTCCTATACTACGGGAAAGGTGGAGGTATGTCTGTACTAGCTTTGAACTTAACTCATCGACTTTGTTTAGTGACCGATACCGATTCATGCTACCGACCAGCCACACTCGACCGATGCCGGTCCACTATCACGGAAAAAACCTCACGAACCCCAAACCCCCTTTTTTCAAAAACACCCCCTTTCCCCTTTCACCAACCTAAAATCACCTAAACCTCCTTTATACCTCATCCCATCCCCTCCTACCCCATTTATTTCCTTCCCCATTCCTCTTTTACCCACTTTCCCTCCCATTCCCAAATTTAATTTTCCCCCCCCAAAACAAAAACTACAAACACAATTTCCCAATCACCTAATCTATCTAATCCAATACCACTAGAGATGGATGCTTACCTCATTATGTTGCCATCATCTCTCAGTGGCACATTTAGCCACCGCACCGGTGGACCACCTGATCCCTCTCTGGCCTCTGCCATCACCAAATCTCCACCCACGTCTCCAACCAATCGAATCCCACGTACCGATCTTGTGGACCCACCTTTCACCAACCAATCACCCATCGTTCACACCGCCAACTCAATGTTCCGTTCTGTCTGGACAATTTTCCCTCTTTTGTCTCTCTGTTGTCATTTTCTCAATTCAAAAAATGACAAATGAATAACAAAACATGTGAATTTTTTTTTATAACAAACCCGACCTAACTGATGCCGGTTCACCTTCACCGACATCGGTCTCGTGTCCTCCCTTACTATTGTTAGTTTCCCTATACCGGCGTCGGTTACCCTTGACCGAATTGGTCACCCTCACTTGCACATTGCCCTAAATTTTACCCTCTTCTCCTACCCTCCCTCCCTTTTTACCTCACCCAACCAATTACCCTAACCAATTACCCCACCTAGCCTTTACCATGACCATCTACCTCACCCTCTAGCCCTCATCATTGACTGCCTAACCTTGTCCTCCTTTAGGGACTCATTA
Organism: Taxus wallichiana var. yunnanensis; assembly: GCA_018340775.1. Classification (NCBI taxonomy): domain Eukaryota; kingdom Viridiplantae; phylum Streptophyta; class Pinopsida; order Cupressales; family Taxaceae; genus Taxus; species Taxus wallichiana. The sequence goes on from CM031243.1 coordinate 641,084,959, forward strand.
TTTTACCACTACCTTGGCCTTACCCATGCCGTGACCTAGATATTTGGACCTGGACCATCGCTAGTGACCTTTGACCTCATGTGTTCACTATACCTTGTGGCACTATTATTACTGTGTTGTTGACATAATGACCTTACCTTAGCATATTGTCATGACCATTTATCCCCGACCCTACCTTTGGTGTATTGGAAAATACCTAAACATTCTTGCACGTAACCTACATCATGTTTCTTGACTATATCCTATACCTTGAATCTTTGGAATCACTTCACCCTTATTTCGATAAACCTCTCGACCATAGACAATGTAGAGTTTGCTTGCTCTTACACCTAGTAGCATGTCGCGGTTTATATGTGTGCGTGCGTTTGACTATTGCTACCTTTGACCACCCCCATTACCTAGCTTGCCCGCATAGACCTTAAACACCTTCCCCTTTCCCACATTTACCTTTTATCAAACCACTCACCAATTCCGCTTCGATCTCGTCAGTTCTTGGTTTGAGGGGGATCACCTTCACCCACACATGGGCAACCACATCTTATTTTTGCTAGCGTAAACTTACCAATACAAGCTACGCAACAAAAGGGGTAAAATTTAGACACTAAAATTAGGTCACATTCTCCTTTGGTCCCTTGAAAAATAAACACCCCTCATCATATTGACCTAGCCATGACCCCCTTCACCCCTCTAACATTAATTTAATTAAATTAATTCATTATCCTCACCATACTTATTATTTAAATATCTTAATTTAAATAATATCCATATACACACTCACAAAGACACCTCATCTAGCCACCTCACCCTAAGACCTATTCTTAGTAAGTTGCTATAACTAACTAAGACTTGCCCAAACCCTAAAAATAATTGCCTACATTCCCTCTAACCATATTCCCACATGCTTATAATAAGCTTCTAGTCTAATCCACGGGCTAATGACATGAGATCCTAGAAAATCAAGAGGATCTCCCTAGTTTAGTAAAACCTAGGAAATCTCACCTTGACCGACGCCGGTTACCCTTAACCGTCGCTAGTTAAGCTGGAACCGCCGTCGATCACCTTTTAACTCCCAAAACAACCTTGTTTCAGTGGTTGGAAAAATATTGGCAAAAACATTGAGACATTCCAGAGAGATATCACATCTTCTGAGAATGAATTTCAACGAGAACACACATGCAAGGAAGGAGATCAAGCATTTTCCCCATGAATAGCCATTCAACACACACCCCAGCAAGGATTTGATCTAACTAAGAAAAAGAATGTACATGTAGCCCAGCAGAAGATTTCCTATGATTGGTGATCATCTACAGCCTTCAGCCTCTTTCCAACACCTTCATTTCGCACTCACAAGTGTCCAGAACTAGGATCCAAGTAAGTAGTACGTTGTGCTTCTCTAGCTCATTGGTTTCCTCATTATATTTTCATCCTTTGTTTCCTCAGCCACCCATTGATTTCCATTCATACTCACCCCTCCACGTACCCATTAAAACCTCACCAAATCCCACCCAAATCACCTAACACCTCATTTCGACTAACCAAGTCCTTTGTGCAATCGCAAAGGAGACCCACAACCCATTCTTTGGTATTCCTAGGTTTTCACAATGTCGACACCGGCTACCCCCAACTACCATTGGTCACCCTTAACTGGCATTGGTCTCTGTATTTTCCTATACAACCTAAAACAGTGACCTATCTACCTAATTTCATATCACCCTTATTCACCTGTGATCTACTTGAGACCTCTGTCAGACCTGCGAGAGACCTAGAACTAGTTATTTGACCTTTAGATCTCATTTAACTTAGCTTTGTTATATTAGATCTTTCTTATTGTATTTTGAATGAGATACCCAAATCATTTTAATTACAATAGGATTTACTTTATTACCCACATTAAATTGTTTTAAATAGTGGACTAATAGCTGTCTAGGAAGTATCACACTTCTTGGATCTAGCACATGCTAGGCAGTTCACTGCACATATTGTTTAATTATTTGTGGTGGTTTTGCATTCCATTACAAGTAGTTCCTCCTAGCCAAAAGGAAGCTCTCACGATCAACTATGGATTCAAAAGTCAACATGCATGCCACAACCCATCAACTAGCATTTCAACAGGTATTCCTCCTATGCCCGTTACCCTATCTGTTTCATCAATACTTCAAAGAAATGTCTAAGAATCAAGTGAAAAACTTATGGTGCATGGTTTAGGGTTTATAGCTCAAGGATCAGGGTGTAGGGATCAAGGATTAGTGTTTAAGGTTTATGTTTTAGATCCTAGGGTTTAGGGTGCATGGTTTAGGTCGATGGCTTATGGTTCATGGTTTAGAGTTACATTTTTAAGGTTTACGGGTTAGAGCTCGGGGCTCTGGATTTAGGGTTTAGGGCTCGGGTTTAAAGTTTATGATTTAGGTCCTAAGGATCAAGGTATAGGGTTTATGTTTGAGGAGGTAATTGAGGAGAAGAAATAGAGATAGAATATCTCACTCAATGTTTTATTATTCGAAAGCACGTACATTATTTATAACAGAGGAGAAGCAACAATACTCTCCACAATGAGCAGAGAAATTACAAACTAGGAGAGAATAATAGAATAAGTTAAAGAAAACTATCCTAATTATATTAAACAAGTGTTACATATCCTTATGCTAATATTATCCCCTTATTACATTATTCTTGCAAATATAACCCCTAAAAAGTTCAAATTTCACTTTTCTTAGAGATTTGGTGAGAACATCAAATACTTGTTCTATTGTAGGACAATATTGGAGTTAAATGTTATGGTTTAAGATGTGATCTTGAATGAAATGAAAATTAATCTCAATATTCTTTGTTTGTTCATGTAAAACAAGGTTACTCGTGAGCTTCAACACACTTTGATTATTGTAATAGAGAATAGGTGACTATTTTTCAGGAATTCCTAGGTCATCCAAAATATGATGTAACCCTATTGCTTCGCACAAATCTCCTAGTGCGACACAATATTCTACCTCTATGGATGAGATAGAAACAATATTCTACTTCTTGTTTATCCATGAGATAGGTCTAGATCCAAGATGAAAAATGTATCCTGTGGTTGATTTCCTGTCATCAATAGATCTGGTGTAGTTCGGTATCCCTGTAAGAAGAACTGATCATTCTTCTTATATTCTAGACCATAATTAGTTGTTCCTTAGACATATCTCAAAACATACTTTTCTATAGTCCAGTGACATTTCTTCAGCTCCTACATGAATAGGGAAAGATAAATGATAGCATAACATAGATTTGGTTTGGTATATGTCAAATAGATGAGATTTACAAAAATTTCTTGTAGAGAGTAGTATTTACTTGACGTGAGTCCTGGAATCTTGAAAGTTGCAAGCCTTTCTCCATGAGAGTGGGTATAGGTTTACAGTTGGACATATTGTACTTTTCTAGGAGTTTCTTGGCCTATTTTATCTGGGAGACAAAAATGTGATGCTCCTATTTCCATATCTCCAAACCAAGACAATAATGTAGTAGCCCTAAATCTATCATGTCGAAGGTTCTTTTGAGATCATTATTTACAATATCAACCTAATATTTTGAACTGCTAGTGATCACAAGATCATCTACATACAAAACAAGAATGAAAATTTATTTTCCTACCTTATTTATATACAAATTAGAATATGAGGGGCTACGAGTGAACCCATGCTATAAAAGGTGATCATTGATCTTGATATACCATGCCCTTGGAGCTTGTTTCAGTCCATACAATGATTTGATGAGATGACATACCTTCTTAGGATGTTCTTCATCAACAAATCCTTTAGGTTGGGTCATGTACACTTCTTATTTCAGATCACCATTTAGGAAATAACTCTTGACGTCCATCTCATTGAAGTCTCCATCCTTTCTATGCTGCAAGTGCGCAAACTACTATGATGGTCTTGATCTTCACAGTGGGTGCAAAGGTTTCTTCATAGTTGATGCCCTCTTTCTGAGCATACCCTTTTACTACAAGTCATAATTTATATTTGTTGATGGATCCATCTGACTTATATTTTTCTTGAAAACCCATTTGCAGCCTATGGGTTTCTTTCTTGTAGGAAGATCGACAAGTTCCCATGTCTAATTTTTCTTGAGTGAGTCAATTTCTATATCCATGGCTTCCTTCCACTGAGGTTGACTGAGTGCTTCATGAACATTATCAAGCTCAAAGCTATTAATCAGTGAACTCATGAGTGTAAAGTTTACCTCATTTCTTGTTTGACTCCTTGTTTTGACTCTGGATGATGTATCTAGGAGTTGTTGCAAATGTGAGTCCTTAATGGTGCTTTGTACCCACTTCGGATGAGAAATTGGATTCTTTTGAGAAGAACTGTGTCATTTCCATGTGGATTGATGTGGATTCACATTCTCCAATTCTCCAAGGTCAACAAATAGCTCTCTTGGTAGCACATCTTTTCTCTGAGTAGTCTCCTCTGGTTGATCATCTGATTCGGAGACTAGTCGGTGAGAGGTGGTTGGTAATGGTTCTTTAGTTTTCACTACTGAGTCAAAGGATGAATCATCACAAACCACATCTCGACTCTTGTATATTTTCTTTGTCTCAAGATCCATGAGATGGTAAGCCTTTTAGGTAGTGTTATAGCCAAGTAGGATGCATGGGAGTGTCTTTGGCTCAACCTTCTTTCTCTTTTGAGATGGGAAATGTATGTATGTATGTAAACCAAATACTCGTAAATGAGAAATTGATGGATTTCTACCACTCCATACCTCTTATGGAATTTTATTTTGTGGAATATTTTTCGGTGCCCTGTTGAGAAGGTATAAATCTATCTGTACTACTTCAGCCCAATAGTGTTCCTCTAGCTTTGTTGTTGTTAGCATGCAACGAGCCATCTCCATCACTGTGCGATTGCAACGCTCAACAATGTCATTTTTCTGGGGTGTGTAGGGAGCAGCCGGTTCTTATTAATGCCTTGTTGGATTAGGAAGGCCAAGAACTTCTTTGATGTGAGTTCCCCCTTGATCTGAGTGAAGTAGATTATCCGGTATCTTTCACAATACGATAATAGAAATTATTGAAATGTTGAAGAGCCTCACTTTTATTCTTCAGGAAAAACACCCACATCTTGTGAGAGTGGTCATCCATGAATAGTTGGAAGTAATTGTATCCCAAAAACGAAGCAGGTAGCGGGCCATTCGGATCGGTATGAACTATCTCCAAACGCTTCTTAGCATGGAAGGTGCTCGGTTGAAACAGATCCCTGTGTTTTTTTCTTGCAAGACAGTAGGGAAAATAAGAAAGGAACTGGACAATTTGGGTAGTCCATGGACCACTGCTTTTGAACTCATATGATGTAATGAACTAACCGATAAGTGACCATATTTAAAATGCCAAAGGACTGTAGATTCTACTATTGAGGGCGAGATAAAGATACTTATGAGAAGATGAAACTGTATCTGAACCAAATAAATTATCTTTTAGAAATTCTCTAGCAATAACCACATCTTGTCTGAGAGGTCAAACATGATTTAATGCCATTTTGCACAAGAAATTCTACCTTAAGGTGATGATTCAAGAGCTAAGTCATAGTCAATCTAGGAACATATAGTACCTTTGTAAGTGTATATTTTCATGGTCCCAGAGGAATGGTGAAATTTCCTATTCCTTCTGCAATTACTCTTTGTCATATGCTATCCGAACCCGATCTCTAGTGGGATGTTCATTCAATGAATCAAATAGTTTCTTGTCATTTGACATATGCTTACTTGGCATCTGAGTCTATCAACCAAACTCTCTTCATGGTTTGAGAAGTTGGAGAGACTAGTACAAGGTTCTTACCACAATGGGATCCTTTTGATGTCTCCTCATTAGATTCATCATCTTGTTGGGCTGTAAGATGTCCCTTCTACTTTCTTCAGCAAGGACCTCATTTGGATTTTTGAAAATCTTCATGCCCAAATGTGCTTGTTTGACTCAAAGACCCATGTTTCAAGCCATTGTACCAACAGTGATTAGTGTCATGAGTGTTGGTTCTACAAATGTGACACCACCTCTTTGAATTTTTATCTTTTTACTATTGATTTGGTTGCACTTGAGTTGGCTTCTCGAGGGGACCTTTCTGATTCTTTTAGCCATAGAATGGCTATGACAATAGGGATTTATCCCGAGTCTCTTCTTGGGATGAATTGATGGGCTCTTCTTGCTGTAGCAAATTCATGAGTTCTTCGAATGACACTATTTGTTTAGATACATTTAGTGTCATAACGAACACTCGAAATTGAGAAGGGAGTGCTCTCAAGGTGATCGAACGAGAAGTTTTTCATCCACTATTTTACCGAGCGCTAATAAATTTGATTGCAACTCAACCACACGACGTAAAACTCCTCAACTTTCTCATCTAACCCCAAAGAGAGGGTGTGCAGCTTTGACTGTAGATGGAGGATCTTAGTCTAATTTTTGGCTTCATAAATGGTTGCCAACTTTTCCTAGGCCTCCTTTGGTTCCTCCGCATTCCAAACATGTGGTTGCACATCATCACTAATACTGAGAATTATCAACATCAAGGATTTGGCATTGGCCATCTCATACTTCATTAATTCATCAATGACTATGGGGACAAGATCATATCCAGTTACGATGCCCCATAATCCTTCAAATTAAAGGATTGTTCGTATATTTGTTTTCTAGGCCACAAAAAGTTTTCCCTTTAAGTAATCGAGCATTGAAAAGTAGTAGTTTTGGTGTAGAAATTGGAATAAAATAAAATAATTTTTTTATATTTAATTATTGATTTTGAAGATATATTACAACTTTGACTCACTGATGAGAAGTACTAGCTCGTAGATGCTCTCGTTACTCACGTGATGAGAGATGTCGACACTTTATGGGGTGTTCTTCTTCATCTTCACAATCGACATCATACTCGGCTTCTAATTCCTCCCGAACTCCCTTTTCTTGGTAGCTGACATTGAAAAGGAAATAATCCAAGAGTCCTTTGCAAACAAGTTCATTGAAAATAAGGTTGTCGGTGTTGCGTAGCTCGTTGAGTAGTACAAAGTAGAACCTGGAGCTCTCGGGAGATTTTGGACGTTATTCTTTGGTGTGTGAGTTGATGTTGTGGATTTCAGTAGTCTCGATTGTATCATTCACACTCATCATTCAAAGTGTGGCTTTAAAAGATTCCACATTTCCTTGGTAGAGTGTTCGTCTCTAGGAAACTAATGGCACATTATTTTTTTGTTTACGCATCCAATTGTCCTCATCTTTTTGTTTCACATAGGGATCTTCCCGACACATTGGAGATTCATGTACAATTCACCCACACTAATCAAAATACTTCACAAATGTTGGTAAAAGATGTTCTTCCTACATGGCCATGAGCGGGGAAGAAGATATACAAGTCATTGCATTGTTGAAAACACTCTATGTAGTTCTCCTTTCCTCAAGCTTCCTCCACGTAGTAACAAAGAATAAATTTTCCACACATTAGAATGGTATTTGGGTAGAAATGAATGGAATTCACAAAGGAAAGAATTGTCTCTCCAAATGTGAACTTGTATCGGTGAGCATGTCATTTATCTGCATAAGTGTCTAGAAAAAAACTAATATTTGTAAAAGGAAACGCCACACAATATTGCTACTCTAATAAATGTGCGGAGTTATTCCAATTCCTAAAGCCAATCATTGAACGTTGTCGCTGGACCAAAAAAAATATTAAACTACTAATACATGACTCCAACAAGCCACATTTTTGTACCCAGGAAGAATATTTCACTAAAAACCAAATATTTACAGAAAAACTCTGATATTGTATTCCATGCAGTCTCAAAATTTCTCTTTCAACACGTCTAAGATGTGGAAGGTCGTAGATCTAAGTCACATCTTTGATATGCGATGGAAATGCAATGATATTCCATGTAATGAGACTTGTATGAATTTTTGATCTTTATAAGCATTGATCTTTATGTGGGAAATTGAATGGGAAGCACGTGCTAGCTCTATGTCTTCACACAGGCTTTGGCAACATCTCCAAGCATTAAGTGAAAAATTAGAACTGGTCGTTGACTCCTTCACACAGGTCCAGACTTTACTCTTTCTTCACGTAGTCGAGGACTAAGTATTATTCGATACTAGATTGTGAGGAGGTAATTGAGGAGAATAAATAGAGATAGAATATCTCACTCAATGTTTTATTATTCAGAAAGCATGTACATTATTTATAGCAGAGGAGAAACAACAATACTCTCCACAATGAACAGAGAGATTAAAAACTAGGAGAGAATAATGGAATAAGTTAAAAAAACTCTCCTAATTATATAAAACAAGTGTTATGTATCCTTATGCTAACATTAGGATTTAGGGATTATGGTTTAGGGTTTATGGCTCAAGGTTCAAGGTTTGGAGTTACAGGTTTAAGGTTTAGGGGTTTGATTTTAGGGCTCGTATTTAGTGTTAAGGGTTTAGGGATTAAGGCTCAGGGTTTAGGGTTTAGGTTTTAGGGTTTAGGGTTTAGGATTAAGTGTTGAGGGTTGATGGTTTATTATTTAGGTTTTAGGTTTTAGGGTTTATAGTTTAGGGTTTAGGTCTTAGGGTTCTAGTTGAGGTTAAGGGTTTAGCTCGTAGAGTTCGGGGTTTAAGGTTTGTGATTCACTTTGTTTAGGGTTTAGGGTTTATGGGTTAGGGTTGAGGATTTAGGATTTAGTTTTTAGGGTTTAAGGTTTATCATTTAGGGCTTAAGGCTAAGGGTTTAGGGTTTAGGGCTCACAGGTAAGGGTTAAATGTTTAATGTTTAGGGTTTAGGGATTAGGGTTTAGGGTTTAGGTTTTAGGGTTTAGGGATGATGGTTTAGGGTTTAAGTTTAGGGCCTTAGGTTTAGGGTTTTGATTGTAGAATTTAAACACTAAAAACTTTAGGATAAATGTTAAAATCCTGAAAATTACCTATGTATTGACTAGATTATACTATAAAAAACTATCTCCTAAATCGTGACTAATGGAGCTATGAGACTAGTTCCATAAGGTGCAGAGTGGCCCTAATTTCTTATATTTACTAAAATAAATTTTAAGTATAAGAAATAATAAAATATAAATAATAATACATGAAAAATTTATAATAAACATTTATTTTTGTAAATAAAAGCATGCCAGAAGCACATATAATGTTCATACTATACAGAATGTGTACGCATTTTGTGTTTTCACTTTTTTCAAGCCATGCCTCAAGGTTTGGATCCGATTTGGATCCCCAAGCGTGAGGCATGGACCTGTAAAAACATTACAAACAACATGTTTTTGTAGGAAAATGTAAAAAATCCACTTCCACCATGATAAATCAACATGAAACAATTAATTCATTTTAAAAAAATTATACCATGATGTAGAGGAAAGTTTTTTCTTTCTAAAAATATTAATTTTCAAATTTTCTGACTAATATAAGGTTTCCATATTATTTATTTTCTTACCATGCATTTTTATAGCTATTTTTGAAGTTTAAATATGCCTATCTTTCATAGTGTATATTTTTTTGGCTAATAAAAGTTGAAAAACATTATACTAGCACAAAATAGGCCTAATTCTATACATATTAAAAAACAAAAATTCTAATTTTCGATAGTTTTGAGGTAGTTAGGTGGGGGGCATAGTCGAAGCTCCATTATTTTTCAAAACTTTAAATTTATGTACTAGAAACATCCTAAAAAAATAAATACTTGCTAAAAAAATTTAAACAAAAATTATAACACAAACTAGATGCTCCTATCTATATTTCTATAAAAGGGTTTTCAAAAATACTAAATGGTGCTAAAAAAATGGTGGGGGCATGAAAGTCACTCTATTATGTTTTTTTAACAAAAAAAGAGAGCACTTGTTGTAGACACCTATAATTATGCCCAAGAAATTTAAATACTTAAATTGTGCTAATTATCCCCTTTCTCGCAAATCAACGACATATTGTCAAAAGTGCTCATATTCCCTCTTATTGTCGTTAATTAATTACAATATGCTAATTGATTAAGTCGCCTATCCAACTAATAACCTAATTAACAACCTTCCGTTAATTATTTACCTGTCTATCCAGACTAATTAATTATTATTAATTAATTAGCCTTCCACTTCATTTAGCCTTCCACTTCATTTAACTAATAAATCAATATTTAATTGATTTAATCCCCTCATAATAGCCTAAATCGTACTAATATTCCTCTAATTGGCTTCTATAAGCTTACACCTACCTATTAGTTAATCACCTTTGATTAATTAAAACACCCCCCAACTCCCATGACTTGCTAAGCATAAATTAAACCCTTCTAAAGTAAGGTTACATTTAATAAAGCAACCTTATCCATTCCTAATCATGTTTTACCTTTATCCCACATGCAAAGGGATGAAGTGTTTCCTTTATCCATTGGGTTATAAAAGGAACCCTTCTTCTACCTCTATACCTACACCTAATTCCCTTGGGAAAGCAAAAGAAAGCACATAGTCTTGTATTAAAAGCCTTTTGCCATTTTCAAGCCCTTCCATCATCCATCTTGAAGAGCTAAGCCTCGCACCCAAGCATCCTTGAAGGATCAAAGTAAGAAATATTGTTGATTGTCATTGACTACATAGGTCCATTTGATTTAATTAGGCAATCTAGAAGAATAGAGTTCTTGATTTGCATTATGTTTGATTTCACTATTTCAAACTTATGGTGCTAGTGTAGGCCTTGTTCATTTCTTCATCTTGATGGTACTCTTTTCTTGTTTCTAGCTAGGTTAGAGAACTATTTAGGTGGTAGTTCTTGCTTTCAATCTAACTTAGGAAAAAGAATATTTGTACACACTTGTTGGTATTTTAGTTATTTGACCCACTTAAACTTATTCACATTCAATAAAATTTAGTAGCTTAGAAACTAGACTCAAAATTCTACAATTCATGTTTATACAACACCTTCCAATTTTGAGTGTAACTATTTCAAAAACTCATACAAGTTAAAGTTTTTTATTTTTAGAAAAAATGTGTCCACTTAAGACCCTCTTTTGGCCCCCAACTTGGCACACTTACCAATACACAACCTCAATGAGATGTTGTTCTTCTTCACAAAGATAACGGGTGCATCTTGTGGTGAAACACTTGGTCTAATTAGGCTCGTCTCCAATATCCCATCTAATTGTACCTTGATTTCACACAATTTGGGAGTGTTCATCTTATATGGTGCATGGGAGATAGGTTCCTCTCGAAGAACAAGGTCAATGTGAAATTCAATCTCATCAAACGGTGGCATGCTTGGAAGCTCCCCAAGGAAAACATATGCAAACTCCTAAGAATGTGGTAGTCATATAAAGAGTGTCCTATTACTCCATCCTCAAATCTATCTCTCATGGCGATAGCATATAACTGACACCCCTTTCAAATACTATACTTAAGCTATATAGTGGAGATAGTACAAATGGAAATGGGTCTCTAGATCTCATTTGGTTGTCAAATTAGGACTTTAATGAAAGCAACAGTTAGGGGATGAAAGTCCCTCCTCTTTAATGGGAGAGGTTCCCTTATTGAAAGAAAAAATCTATTCACAAATGTACAACTTTCTATTTCAAAGAGGAACTCTGATATCATGAAAGTGTTTTAAACTCTAAGATAGATTATCAATACAAAAGAACAGAATAACTAAGGAAGGGGAAAAGGTAGAATAACATTCTCAAGAAGTATAGATAGAAAAATAATTCCTTATAAATGCTGAACTAGGATAATATAGAACAAAATCATTCGTATTAAAACCATTAGATGTTATTTCGTAGACACAAAGTTCCAGAGATGACATCCATAAGAATACAAAGCTTCTTAATGCAAAATAGATTAATGATTCAATAACTTTTGACAGATAAGAAGGAATGAATAGACACAGATAGAAGCGAAAGGGAAATCTTCTTGTATTGATAGCTTTTGACTCTTTTACACTTTCAAAAATAATCAGAGTTCCAGCCCCTTAGAATGGCATGGAGAGCTCATTATATAGCTTACAAAGTAGTTACACTTGGTAACCATTTCTTTTAACCAAATATTAATCAAGGAAATATACAACATAAAGTCCTTAATTAAATTACAAGGAGCTCAACACTAAAAATAGAAGAAGAGAAAGAGGAGCTAGAAGAAGAGACATCCGATTATGGCTGAGGAGGGCCCACTGATTTGAGAATCCGATGCCTAAAATTTTTCAATGCTTCTACTATTTCCATGCCTCTTGGAATTGTTGTGTTGGTAGTAGCATGAGTCCACGTTCCTAGACATTTCTCCATATCTTTATCAAATTCAGTATGCTCCAGATATTCTTTATTAGCTTTGGCAATAGCTAAATGGAGGGAACAAATGTCTTCCATCTTCTCTTTGGTAAATGACTCTTCTTTAAACAAATCATCCTTGACAAAAGTTCTGAACTGAGCCTTGATTTCCTGAAGAGAGAAGGGAACACCTGTAGTTTCATCTTGAAGATGGTAGTGAATATCTTTGAAAATATTTTGTCAAACCAAAATATGAGGTTCAACCACATCCTTGGCTAACAATGATCTATATGGAAAGATTAAATCCTCCTCAAAGACAAGGTGAGGCTGCCCGCTATTGCTAATCTAAAACACGGTAAAAAAACATATATACAGTATTCACACTAATCTAACCATTGGGGGTGGGATGGAATCCCGAAATCCACATTCACACGATTCAAGGGTATTTCTTTCGTAAATGAACTGGGTTAGAAATTGTTACAATGAAAGAAGCACAATAGAAAGGAAATGGGAGAAACGTATTTTCTTTCGAGTAAACACAGAGCACGAAATAATCATACGAGTTTTAGATCACAAATATAATGTCCGAAATAATCAGAAACACTAAGATGCTATGCAAAGAATAGCTTAAGATCATGAACATAAGAACACTGTCTTAAGTAAGATATATTCCACAACACAAAGTCTGTAAAATGATATCAACTCCTATTCTTCAAAATGATTGAATGAAAACACAAAGTTTTTCTTCTTTCCAATAGCCCCCAAATATTCCAAAAAATCTCGACCCTTTGGAATGCATAAGCATTCCTTATTTATAACAAAAGAAGTAGAGATAAAATAGGGCAGATCCTAAAAAATAGCGTTTTAACAAGAGTTCTGTTTTGCTTGATTCTCACGCAGGAGATCAAGTCAAAATATGATTCAAAAATGTGACGAAACAGAAATGAAAAAGACATGTCGATTTCAAGATTGAAATGACATGAAACGTTGAGACTTAATCTGAATCATCATCCTTTGCTCCTTCCTCTTTTTCTTCCTCCAGCTGAGACTGTTTGCTCTGAAATTCCTGGAACTTCCGAATTATGCCTTGCATTTCGTTTTCATCAGGCGCAGTGGAATGATCATTCCAAATTTCACAAGTTTCATGAGTATCGCTGGTATTGCCGGGAAGCTTTTTCAATCCTTTGCTGAGCTTTCTTAAGGCCTCCAAAGAATGTTCAACCCTTACCAACCGATCCATGATCTCAAGGTCAAATCCGCTTATTGGTTCATGCTGAATAGACTCTTGGATTTGCTTGAAGAGATCATCTGCTGATAGGATACCTGAGTTCCCAACTGACACCTTTGGACAAATCTTCAGCAATTCTTCTTCCAGATCACTTTTCCCATCAATCAATTTATCCCTTGATTCTCTCAACTTACTGCAGGCTTCATTGAGAATCTTTATTCTGAACCTGATGGCCTTGGTCAGCTGGAAATGCTTATCTGTATGTGGGAGAATACCTTCTTCCACCAAGAGATGTGCTGGTATTTGCTTTAACACCTGGAGAGCTTCAAAAGTCAAATCAAGATGTCCAATTTCTTGAGAGAATTCTTCATCCATCTTCTCTCCATCCTTCTGAATGTCTCCCAAGGACTGATGAACTTGCACCACGTCTTGAATTACTTCCTTCCCCTGTTGGAGCAACCTTTGGATCCATTCATCAACCACCCTTCCTTTTTTAGCAATCTTCTCAATCGTAGGTACTGATGAGAAATCGAATCCGACAGAAACAGAAGAAGGTGGTATGGATTCAAGGGGTTTTGAGAGTTTAATCAAAACCTCTGTCAACTGCTCCACTTTTTCCTTAAGCTCATCTCTGCTGTCCTTTGTTTCTTTCAACTTTTGGCACAACACGTTTATGGAATCCCGTGCATCTTGTTGCGCCCCTTCTGCTGTCACTTTCCCTAGAGCCACCCTGGTTACCTGATAATCAGAGGCTGTTATATCCTCTCTAGTTTTGTCAGCCGAGGGAGTGGCAATCTCTGCGAACTTATCTCCTGAAGCATCCACCAAAACCCTTGAAACTGTTTTGGGTTTCTTGGCTGATTTCGCAGTAGGAGCCTTGAGTGAGCTGAAATCAAAGGCTGGTAGGGGCACAATCACCTTCCTCTTCCTCGGAGTTTGCTCGAGTAGCCATTGCGGCGTATCAGAGGGAGTTGCCATGGTTGCAGAAGCTGGTATCATACCCTCAAGGGGAGAAGATTCTACTAGTGGAGGAGGAATAGTTACCAACGTGGTAGTAGATCCAATAAAAAGAGGCACAGGAGGGGGCGTGTTGGTGATCACTTGGGTACCAGCAGAGAGGGGTGAAAGTCCAGAGAAAATAGTGGCCATTACTGAAGAAGTTGATGGAGAATAAGGAGGTAGGAGTGGTTGTGTGGAAAGAGGCACAGATCCAGACTCCAAAGCCTTGGATGCAAGAGATAAGGTCTCTTCAGTTGAGCAATCAACAAATGGTGAAGACAGAAGCTGGCTTCCTCCTTCTTCCAAATTAATTTCTCCTATTTCTGGTGGTGTTGGTGATTCTGGCACATTCACCGTTTCTACTGGAGAAACAATTGAAGAGATTTCTCTTTCTTTCCTCTTTTTGACAATCTTGACCTTTATAGGCTCCCTAGAAGATTTTCTGTCCTTTTCCTTTTTGGAGGGCCCCGCCTCTGAAGCAACCAACTTTGAAAACTTATCATCTTTAAAATTCATTCCCCAAGAGGAGAGCCATGCTTTGGTGCGAGCAAGGATTAGAGCCGACCTATCTGTAATAGAGGCTTTTTCGCTGGCTGACCAATCAATAGGTGGGAAAACATATTGATCCTCCTTTAGTCCATCATAGGAAAGATCCAAAACACTTTCATTGTCACCCGTACCTTCTGGTAAATCAGCAAGCTCCAGTGTTTGAATCTCAACAATAGTCAATCTGCTATTATCCTTTCTGCGAACAGCAACCTCATTACGCAGATCCACCCAAATATCCTCTATGTTTGGCCTGTGCAGATGCTGGGTTCCATATGCTCTGAGCACTCCTCGGATATCAAAACCGTCTCGAGGCTTCATATGCTTTTTCAATTTGTCCTGAAGTTCGTGGACAACATTTTTGGCTTTCACTACTGTTGAGCAAGTATATCTCCCAATAGAAATTGGGAAGGATACAACAGCCTTATGTTTGCTTTGTTGGAATTTATGGAAATCCAACAGCTGCCTAACCAACTCCATCAATATCAGTCTATCCCCTGGATATCGGGGCAGGTGAAAAGGATCTCCCGAGTACATGACCACCCGAAGATATGTAAACTTCTTGAATTGTAAGAAGATACATCCCCATTTAGAAACTTCAGCCCAAGCCTCATCTGAGACTCTTGTCTTCCTCAGCTCAGGGTTTATCCTGCAGATATTTTCATAGAAGAAGGCATCATTCACCCTCCTGAAATGGTCTTTGGACCCCTTCTTTGTCAATTGAGGGAAGTATTGATACACCTGGTTTGCCGTTCTGCTTCCCTTGGTATCCAGCCCGGGATAGTTCCTCATCCCGGCTGCTGCGTATGTGACATATGAAGACATATAAAATTTCCCAGTTGATAAGACCGTTGTCATTTGGGAATCAATCTCATTGCTGATGAGAGTACCCCAGTCGATCCCTTGCTGATTCTTCTTGATGGTGATCATAAATTGATACATCCATCCTTGAAATACATTCGATTCGGGCAAACCAAAACCCGACTCAGCAGGGTGATGATGTCATTGATTTCTTGGATGAAATCACTCCTGGGGATAATCCTTGGAAATCTGGAGATAGCTGGTTTGGGTTTGATCAGGAACTTCTTGTTCACATGTTTGATGCGGTCTTCCTGATCGTTGTCCCAGGCTTTCTGAGCTGACTTGATGTCCAACTCTCCATACTCGTCAAAATTGGCGCTTTTAGGAGATCATCAAAGTAACCTCCATCCAATTTGATCACTACTTCACCTGATTGACTTCTCACAGAACGAGACGCCGAGTCATAACTGGATGCACAAGCCAAGATGAATTCTGGACACTGAGCGGACATGGGAAAACCCGCTGCGAGAGGCAAGCCACTATCGGCTATAGTTTTCATCCATGGAGTTTGGGAGGAACTCCTCACCCTACTCCAGAAATCTTCAATGTCTATATTTCCGAGTTCGGTGTCTCGGATGTCGTAGTTGCAATCAATATACGATGGAGATTCCAGCTTTTTAAACTTGTATTTCATTCTGCCTGACTTCTCGGTCTTTTCCTGAGATGGACCAGGGTCCGACATGAAGGATGTCGAAGGAAGAAAGTTTCGAAGCTCAGGAGATGCTGCTCACTGTGAGAATTCTGACCTGCTGGATATGCCGGAAGAACGGAAGAGTCCGACACTGGCGAAGATGATGTAGGAAAATCCTAAAACCCGATGCGCTGAAAATGTCGAACTTTGGGAAAACCCGATACGTTTGATAATGTCGAACTTTGGGAAAGCCCGACACTGCCGATGATGTCGGAAACGGAAGAAAGCCCGACACTTGTGTTGATGCCGGGAACTCTGGAAAGTCCGACACGCCAAGCCTTCAATATACTTCGGGTCTTCGACACTGCATAACAGCCTTCAAAACCCGAGAAGAGAAAAATAGGGTTTTTCGTTGAATTTCAAACATGCAATCTCCTTTTAACCATTCATGTACCAGGCACATAATAAAATTTTGAGGAAATAGCACCAAATGGTAATTTAGAAGAGATAAACCCTAAAACCTAAACCCCTTTTTCAAAATAACTCCAGAAAGAAGAAGAATAAAAATCTTTCAAAACCCAGCAAGAAAATGGGAAGAATTCACGCGCAATCAATCCATAAAAACTAGGAACAAAGAATGGAGAGAGAAATACCTTCAACCAGAGAAAGGGAAGATCGAAAAATGGCGATTCAATCGGGCACAAGCGAGCTTTCGGGTTTCGAGGTTGGAAGAGCATGTACGAAAAATCCACGAGTTAAAAATACGTCCGGTAAAAATGACGTGGAAATCCACGTATTTATAAGAAAATTGTAATTAATACACTTCAGCTCGGCACGTGCCAACTCACCGACAACTCGGCATGAATGCCATGTCAGCATGTTTGAGAGGTCCGAAAACCCGACACAAAGGAGGCTTAGTGCAATTCGGGTTTCGGGTTTCGAAAACACAAGACATAAAGCATGAGATGTTTAGATGCTTCACAGCTCCGAAAACCCGATACAAAGGACTAAATCGGACTTCGGGTATCGGGGAACAGGTGACACAAAACATGTTTTGAATAGGACATGTTCCGATGCGCCGGAGGTCCGAAAACCCGATTTACTCAATATGAAGCGGGTTTCGGGTTTCGGAAAACAGGCGACACAAAGCATGTTAAAACTCATGTCGAACTGTTGGACAAACCCGAAAACCCGAATTTCTCAATATGAGGCCAAAATGCAAAATCAACTTCAAAAATTTCGTAGGGGTTATCTAATCGTTTTGTCGTGAACTCAAAACGGAGATAACAGCTGGCTCCAGCTGGGGACTTTCTTTGTAATACCAAAGGAAGAGAACTCAGAATCTCTGGTCTCGCGGACCAGAGCCTTATCCATTGGGCTACGGAGTCAAGAAGAAAACCAAAACAAAACAAAACGAAGAAAGAAAGAAAACCAAAAGCAAACACACAACAAAACAAAGTAAAATATGTACAATGCAAGAGAGCATCTTGCATTAATGGTGGAACAGCTTTAGATGTTGTCCACTGAAAGGCAACGGGAGTAGTCCTCCATCCAGATATGATAGCAGGAAACTATTTTCGCCATTCAGCTCATGGATTTTGAAAGGTCCTTTCCACAAAGAATCAAACTTCCCATGCATTCCTTTTTGTTCTCTTCTCTTATCCCAAAGCAACACCAAATCTCCAATCTGGAAGTTACGCTGCTTTGATTTTTTGTCAAAAATTTTCTTCACTCTGCTCTGATGATCTGCGATACGATCAACCACCTTTATTCATTCCTCTTCTAGCCTGGCTAGGTACATAACCCTCTTCTCGATAGAATTCTGAAAAGCCGCATCTTCAACCGCTTTTGCCAACTGCAAGGCCGGCAATTCTACTGAGATAGGAATTTCAGCATCAATCCCGTATAGCAATTGGAAAGGAGACATCCCTATGGCTCGCTTTGGAGTGATCCGATCAGCCCACAATGCATCATACAATGCTTTGTGCCATGTCCTCTGATTTTCATCCACTAGTTTCCTAATTATGGTAACCAGATTCTTATTGCTGGACTCAGCTTGCCCATTACCCTGGGGATAATAATCAGATGAGTGAGCCAGAGTGATGCCAAATCCATAGCAAAAATTCTGTCAACTCATGTGATGAGAAATTAGAGGCATTATCAGCTACAATCTTATGAGGCACACCGAATCTGACAATTATATTTTCTTTAAGGAACTTGCAAACAGCTTCAGAAGTTGCTTGCTTGATTGGTGCGGCTTCTACCCACTTGGTAAAATAGTCTGTAGCAGTCAGCACGTAGTTATGTCCGCACTGGAAGCAGGATTCAATGTTCCGATGAAATCAATCCCCCATTGGCGAAAAGGTTCTTCAATCACTACAGGCTTCAGAGGAAGAGCTGCTAACTTGGGGCGACCAACGAAATGTTGACAAGCTTCACATTTGGACACCCATTCTGCTGAATCCCGGAAGAGAGTAGGCCAATAGTACCTAGCCCGTAGGATCTTATACGCTGTTACAGAGGATGAAAAATGTCCTCCGCATGCTAGGCTATGAAAGGATTCTAATAACTTTTCCTGTTGTGATTTATCAACACAACGCAGGAAAACACCATCAATACCTTTCTTGTATATTGCATTATTCCACAAAAGGTATTTTGCAGATCTCAACTTGACGGTCCTCTTCTCCTTTTGATTTAAATGCGGGGGCATTCACCATAAGTTAGGAAGAAAGCAATGTCCGTGTACCATTCATCGGTCGTACTCACGAAAAGCACCATGGGCAGCTCTGAAGAAGTGTCTTGAGTCTTTTCATACTCTGCTTCGGCATGATTTTCTGCAATTAATTGGCACAGGCCCCTTCCTCGTACCAACTTGGTAGGCCTGATGTCTAAATCATACTCCTGAACCTTAGCTATCCAAGTACCTCGTTGACTTCCCAGCTCTTGTTGAGTCAGAATGGATTTAACAGCAGTATCAGGAACGAGAACGAGAGTATGGGAATTCAGCACATAGTACCTGAAATGTTTTACTGCTCGTACCACTGCGTAAGCATGCTTTTCAATCTGTGACATCTTCAATTCATGTTCTTTCAATGGACAGCTCATGAATGCGATGGGAGCTTCGATGCCTTCCCCATTTTCCTGCATCAGGATGGCTGACACTGTGTGGGCAGAGGCGTAGCTGTACATGATGAAATTTTTCTTGAAATCTGGACATACTAAGATAGGAGCGCAAGCAACTACCCTTTTGATTTCTTCGAATGCAAGCTTCCCTTCTGTACTCCATCTAAATGGAACTTTTCCTTTCATCATTCCAAGGATATCCTTGGTTTTGTCAGTGAAATCAGGTACAAATCTTCTCAAGAAATTAACCTTTCCGAAGAAAGAATGAACTCCGGTTTTACTTGTGGGTAAGGTAAGGCTCTGAATAGCCTTTACCCTTTCTGGGTCAATTTTGGTTCCTTCTTTAGTCACAATATGACCCAGCAACTTTCCTTCGGTCACCCCGAACATGGACTTCTTGGGATTCAATGAAATCCCGTGACGCTTGCATCTCAAAAGTACTTGTTCTAAATGATCATAATGATCACTCCGTTTTTTAGAGAAAACGGTCAAGTCATCCAAATACACAACTATGACCTTGCCCATCAAATCTCTGAATGCCAAGTCCATAGCTCTCTGAAAAGTGGCTCCGGCGTTGATCAAGCCGAAAGGCATCCTCCTGTAAGCAAAGGTACCCCATGGGGTCGTGAAGGCCGTCTTGTGTTGATCCTCTGGTATTACCTCGACTTGGTTATATCCCGAAAATCCGTCGAGCATGGAAAGCATTTCTGATCCAGTAACAGTTTGTAATACCTGATCCATGATAGGCAAGGGATAGTTATCCTTCAGTGAGGACTGATTCAAGTTCCGGAAGTCAACACAGATCCGGATTTCGCCATTCTTCTTCCTGACAGGAACAATGTTAGCAATCCAAGTGGAGTGATGGATTGGGAAAATAATTCTAGCATCTAACATCTTCTGAATTTCTGCCAGGATAGTTCCTGAGATCTTGGGATTGTAATGTCTTTGCTTTTGTCTGTACGGCTTCACATCAGGCTTCAAAGGGATACTGTGTTGTACATCTTTGGGCTTGAAGGATTTTAAATCTGCATAAGACCAGGCCAACACATCGATGTATTTCTTTAAAAGTGAAGTAAATCTTGCCTTCTCTTCGGAGAACAACATTTCCCAATATTCACCATCCGAGGTTGATCAGACGAACCTAGATTGATTTGATCTACTTCAGAGGAAGAAACTCCTTCGACTTGCCTTTTGTTTTGGATAAAACGATCATGCTTATCAAACAAGCCCTCCAAAGAAACCAAACCTTTAGGTATCTTGTTGCCTTTCAGCTGGAATAAATTCACCATCAACCTCTTGATATGGATCTGAAATAGTTTCACGGAAGGCTGATTCTGAACCTTCAAAATATAACTCACTGAAATTGTCAGCCTTTTCTAGAAAAGCCAACACCTGTTGATCATCATTGAACACTTGCCAATGAGTTGCATTATCTGGAATACTGGGACGATACACAATCTCGATAGAGTATGTATCTTGCTTGAACTGAGGATGAGGAAGAAGAAGGGATGCAGATACGGCCAAAGAATCAGCCTTGTCATTATAATCTCTCAAAACTGCCCTAATAGAAAATGCATCAAAGCATTCTATACTATCCCAAACTTTATTTCGGTAATGTTTCAACCGATCATTTTTCACCTGATATATACCCCTGACCTGATTGACAATCAGCTCCGCATCTCCCTGAACCTTGAGATTTCGGATTCCCTTCTATCTGGCCATTTCTAATCCTAATAACAGGGCTTCATATTCGGCCGTGTTGTTAGTATTATCAAATTGCAACTTGTAAGCTGATGGGAAAATCTCGGAGCTAGGAGATATAAGGACAACACCAGTGCCTGATCCAGAGGTTGAGCAGCTACCATCAAATTCGAGCATCCAAATAGCATTGGGATCTTCTTCTTCAACATCTACAATGGGTATCTCTGAAGTCATGAAATAATTCCCAAAGCTAGCATCTTCGAAAAGAATCTGAGCTTTTGGATCATCTGATTTGGTCACCAAATACTTCGCCTGTGGTTCAGGATGAAGAACTTGATGAACCCCATTGACCGGGATCTTAGCTTTGGTCCAATCCATATTAATCTCTCCTCCGACGTCTTTACAAAATCCTCTACCCAAGAGGATACCATAAGCTGCAGGAATGTCGGCAACCAGAATAGTCATTTTCACTCTCTTCTCAGGGAAGGCAACAAATGCAAACTGTGCGTCCTTGATTTGACCAATCAAAGGGACTTGTTTAGTTTCCATGGAGTAGCACCGTCCATATGACTTAGTCAAAGTAAGTCCAAGGGCATGGGCCACTTTTGCGGGCATAACATTATCAGAGGCTCCTGAGTCGATGATGCAATTGCTGAGTTTAAACCCATTTATAAGTAGAGACAAATAGAATGGTTCAATTTTTCCTGAGGAAGAAGCAGAGGTCAGATTGTTCTGTGGTGGGAGTTGAGTAGGATTTGGAAGGAGACCTTTTGAAGGTGATGGAACAACCGCTTTACTTCTGATGAACTTGGCCAGCTTTTCAAACTGTTCAGGATTCGACTGAAGGTATTCTGCTTCTGACATTTGAATTTTGGTTCTCTTTGCATGATCAATAATGTCAAAAGCAGTATAAGAAGGAATGATGGTAGGCTCAGATCTAATTACATGAGCTTGTGCTGAGGCACTGATCTTAGGAGAAGGAGAATAAGGAGCAGCTACCTTTTTGGTAACCTCTCTTTCAGTTTGCGCCGAAATAGGGGTACCCCTCTTAACTATGGATATGGGAGGTTCCTTATTCTTCTCCTTAGTGTTTTCAAGAGGTTTTCTGGGATTCTGAGATTGGGACCGAGTGAAGACAGCAAATGACTGACCATCTGGCGCACATTCATCTTCATCGTATTCCAAATACCCAATGCTGGAGTCGCCAGCTGACTCGTCATAAGACTCATCAGCATATCCTGAAGCTTCGAAAGCCTCACGGGAATCTTGTTCTTCTCCTTCATCGTCTTCTTCAATTATTTCTACTGCTGCATTGACTGGGAGGAGCTTCAATTGCTAGTCTCGGTTGAGCAGGAGTTAACCGTGGCCTATCTCTGACAGGTGCACCATTGTTGTTATTGAAATTCCGTCTAGGGATATCCCGATACGGAACATTGCTCACCTGTTGGGACATTTGCTTTTTTAAAGCAATCAAATCATTAGCCATTTTTTGAAACATAGGATCAGTGTTACCTTGAGAAGAACCTTGATTTTTGAGTTTGGGTATGTCTTTCTTGATCCTTCCAGCCAAGATGAGATCATCCTCTATTTCAGTAGCTGTTGACTGAGCAGTAGCCAAATCTGGGATAACCGACCTTCTTAATAAAAAGCTTATATCAGGAGGTTGAGCATTGATGAAGAAGCATTTTTGGTTTTCCAGAGTAGGTACAGCTATTTCTGGAATCTTCCGGATCAGCTTGTTGAACTTTGCCACGAATTCCCGCATAGGTTCATGCGATTCCTTCTTCATATGCGTGAGCTGAGCTAACAAAGCATGGGAATCTTTGGCTGGTTTGAAACGTGCTTCGAACTTAGTCCGCATGGTAGCCCAGTTTGCGATGCATGCATTCGGGAGGTGATAAAACCATTCAGCTGCTGCACCCTGCAACGTTTCAACGAAGAGTCGGACGGAGACATCTTCGTGGGCTACTCCGAGAACACCGCATGCAACAAAGAAAGATGCTATGTGCTCGTCAGGATGCTGCTTCCCATCCCCATTGAACTTGGGAATGTTTTTACGCGATCCACGTGGTAACTCATTCAATGGAGGAGTCAAAGAAAGAGGACCAATAACTGCGCCCCAAGGCACAGGTTGAACCGCCATCCTCCTGAAAAGAGTGCGTACAGGGATCCGAGTATCAGACAAGAGTAGTGCATGACAAGTTGCAGATGCTTCCCGTTCCACGGGATCCGGTTTCTCCGAACAGGCGAAGAACTTCTGGTTCGGTTAGAGACAATGCTGTCGGGAGAAAGACTGAAATTGTGCTGTTGCAGTAACTCAAAGAGCGGATCAATTTCACCTTGAGCTCGGCGGGACCGAGTAAAGATCTTCCTGGCCAGCTTGAACTGAAAGGAGATCTTGTTGAAAATAAGGCAAATACGGAGTCGCCAGACACCAAGAGGATAAGCTTTATACTATAGATCCGTAATCCCCAGTGGAGTCACCAAAAACTGTTGGTTGGATATTTTGTCAAACCAAAATATGAGGTTCAACCACAGTATATGGGATTAAATCCCTCCTCAAAGACAGGTGAGGCTGCCTGCTTATTGCTAATCTAAAACACGGTAAAAACAATATATACAGTATTCACACTAATCTAACCATTGGGGGTGGGATGGAATCCCGAAATCCACATTCACACGATTCAAGGGTATTTCTTTCGTAAATGAACTGGGTTAGAAACTGTTACAATGAAAGAAGCACAATAGAAAGGAAATGGGAGAAACGTATTTTCTTTCGAGTAAACACAGAGCACGAAATAATCATACGAGTTTTAGATCACAAATATAATGTCCGAAATAATCAGAAACACTAAGATGCTATGCAAAGAATAGCTTAAGATCATGAACATAAGAACACTGTCTTAAGTAAGATATATTCCACAACACAAAGTCTGTAAAATGATATCAACTCCTATTCTTCAAAATGATTGAATGAAAACACAAAGTTTTTCTTCTTTCCAATAGCCCCCAAATATTCCAAAAAATCTCGACCCTTTGGAATGCATAAGCATTCCTTATTTATAACAAAAGAAGTAGAGATAAAATAGGGCAGATCCTAAAAAATAGCATTTTAACAAGAGTTCTGTTTTGCTTGATTCTCACGCAGGAGATCAAGTCAAAATATGATTCAAAAATGTGACGAAACAGAAATGAAAAAGACATGTCGATTTCAAGATTGAAATGACATGAAACGTTGAGACTTAATCTGAATCATCATCCTTTGCTCCTTCCTCTTTTTCTTCCTCCAGCTGAGACTGTTTGCTCTGAAATTCCTGGAACTTCCGAATTATGCCTTGCATTTCGTTTTCATCAGGCGCAGTGGAATGATCATTCCAAATTTCACAGGTTTCATGAACATCGCTGGCAGTGCCGGGAAGCTTTTTCAATCCTTTGCTGAGCTTTCTTAAGGCCTCCAAAGAATGTTCAACCCTTACCAACCGATCCATGATCTCAAGGTCAAATCCGCTTATTGGTTCATGCTGAACAGACTCTTGGATTTGCTTGAAGAGATCATCTGCTGATAGGATACCTGAGTTCCCAACTGACACCTTTGGACAAATCTTCAGCAATTCTTCTTCCAGATCACTTTTCCCATCAATCAATTTATCCCTTGATTCTCTCAACTTACTGCAGGCTTCATTGAGAATCTTTATTCTGAACCTGATGGCCTTGGTCAGCTGGAAATGCTTATCTGTATGTGGGAGAATACCTTCTTCCACCAAGAGATGTGCTGGTATTTGCTTTAACACCTGGAGAGCTTCAAAAGTCAAATCAAGATGTCCAATTTCCTGAGAGAATTCTTCATCCATCTTCTCTCCATCCTTCTGAATGTCTCCCAAGGACTGATGAACTTGCACCACGTCTTGAATTACTTCCTTCCCCTGTTGGAGCAACCTTTGGATCCATTCATCAACCACCCTTCCTTTTTTAGCAATCTTCTCAATCGTAGGTACTGATGAGAAATCGAATCCGACAGAAACAGAAGAAGGTGGTATGGATTCAAGGGGTTTTGAGAGTTTAATCAAAACCTCTGTCAATTGCTCCACTTTTTCCTTAAGCTCATCTCTGCTTGTCCTTTGTTTCTTTCAACTTTTGGCACAACACGTTTATGGAATCCCGTGCATCTTGTTGCGCCCCTTCTGCTGTCACTTTCCCTAGAGCCACCCTAGTTACCTGATAATCAGAGGCTGTTATATCCTCTCTAGTTTTGTCAGCCGAGGGAGTGGCAATCTCTGCGAACTTATCTCCTGAAGCATCCACCAAAACCCTTGAAACTGTTTTGGGTTTCTTGGCTGATTTCGCAGTAGGAGCCTTGAGTGAGCTGAAATCAAAGGCTGGTAGGGGCACAATCACCTTCCTCTTCCTCGGAGTTTGCTCGAGTAGCCATTGCGGCGTATCAGAGGGAGTTGCCATGGTTGCAGAAGCTGGTATCATACCCTCAAGGGGAGAAGATTCTACTAGTGGAGGAGGAATAGTTACCAACGTGGTAGTAGATCCAATAAAAAGAGGCACAGGAGGGGGCGTGTTGGTGATCACTTGGGTACCAGTAGAGAGGGGTGAAAGTCCAGAGAAAATACTGGCCATTATTGAAGAAGTTGATGGAGAATAAGGAGGTAGGAGTGGTTGTGTGGAAAGAGGCACAGATCCAGACTCCAAAGCCTTGGATGCAAGAGATAAGGTCTCTTCAGTTGAGCAATCAGCAAATGGTGAAGACAGAAGCTGGCTTCCTCCTTCTTCCAAATTAATTTCTCCTATTTCTGGTGGTGTTGGTGATTCTGGCACATTCACCGTTTCTCTTGGAGAAACAATTGAAGAGATTTCTCTTTCTTTCCTCTTTTTGACAATCTTGACCTTTATAGGCGTCCTAGAAGATTTTCTGTCCTTTTCCTTTTTGGAGGGCCCCGCCTCTGAAGCAGCCAACTTTGAAAACTTATCATCTTTAAAATTCATTCCCCAAGAGGAGAGCCATGCTTTGGTGCGAGCAAGGATTAGAGCCGACCTATCTGTAATAGAGGCTTTTTCGCTGGCTGACCAATCAATAGGTGGGAAAACATATTGATCCTCCTTTAGTCCATCATAGGAAAGATCCAAAACACTTTCATTGTCACCCGTACCTTCTGGTAAATCAGCAAGCTCCAGTGTTTGAATCTCAGCAATAGTCAATCTGCTATTATCCTTTCTGCGAATAACAACCTCATTACGCAGATCCACCCAAATATCCTCTATGTTTGGCCTGTGCAGATGCTGGGTTCCATATGCTCTGAGCACTCCTCGGATATCAAAACCGTCTCGAGGCTTCATATGCTTTTTCAATTTGTCCTGAAGTTCGTGGACAACATTTTTGGCTTTCACTACTGTTGAGCAAGTATATCTCCCAATAGAAATTGGGAAGGATACAACAGCCTTATGTTTGCTTTGTTGGAATTTATGGAAATCCAACAGTTTTGCCTAACCAACTCCATCAATATCGAGTCTATCCCACGGATATCGGGGCGGCGAAAAGGATCTCCCAGTACATGACCACCAAGATATGTAAACTTCTTGAATTGTAAGAAGATACATCCCCATTTAGAAACTTCAGCCCAAGCCTCATCTGAGACTCTTGTCTTCCTCAGCTCAGGGTTTATCCTGCAGATATTTTCATAGAAGAAGGCATCATTCACCCTCCTGAAATGGTCTTTGGACCCCTTCTTTGTCAATTGAGGGAAGTATTGATACACCTGGTTTGCCGTTCTGCTTCCCTTGGTATCCAGCCCGGGATAGTTCCTCATCCCGGCTGCTGCGTATGTGACATATGAAGACATATAAAATTTCCCAGTTGACAAGACCGTTGTCATTTGGGAATCAATCTCATTGCTGATGAGAGTACCCCAGTCGATCCCTTGCTGATTCTTCTTGATGGTGATCATAAATTGATACATCCATCCTTGAAATACATTCGATTCGGGCAAACCAAAAACCCGACTCAGCAGGGTGATGATGTCATTGATTTCTTGGATGAAATCACTCCTGGGGATAATCCTTGGAAATCTGGAGATAGCTGGTTTGGGTTTGATCAGGAACTTCTTGTTCACATGTTTGATGCAGTCTTCCTGATCGTTGTCCCAGGCTTTCTGAGCTGACTTGATGTCCAACTCTCCATACTCGTCAAAATTGGGCAGTTTTAGGAGATCATCAAAGTAACCTCCATCCAATTTGATCACTACTTCACCTGATTGACTTCTCACAGAACGAGACGCCGAGTCATAACTGGATGCACAAGCCAAGATGAATTCTGGACACTGAGCGGACATGGGAAGACCCGCTGCGAGAGGCAAGCCACTATCGGCTATAGTTTTCATCCATGGAGTTTGGGAGGAACTCCTCACCCTACTCCAGAAATCTTCAATGTCTATATTTCCGAGTTCGGTGTCTCGGATGTCGTAGTTGCAATCAATATACGATGGAGATTCCAGCTTTTTAAACTTGTATTTCATTCTGCCTGACTTCTCGGTCTTTTCCTGAGATGGACCAGGGTCCGACATGAAGGACGTCGAAGGAAGAAAGTTTCGAAGCTCAGAAGATGCTGCTCACTGTGAGAATTCTGACCTGCTGGATATGCCGGAAGAACGGAAGAGTCCGACACTGGCGAAGATGATGTAGGAAAATCCTAAAAACCCGATGCGCTGAAAATGTCGAACTTTGGGAAAACCCGATACGTTTGATAATGTCGGAACTTTGGGAAAGCCCGACACTGCCGATGATGTCGAAACGGAAGAAAGGCCGACACTTGTGTTGATGCGGGAACTCTGGAAAGTCCGACACGCCAAGCCTTCAATATACTTTGGGTCTTCGACACTGCATAACAGCCTTCAAAACCCGAGAAGAGAAAAACAGGGTTTTTCGTTGAATTTCAAACATGCAATCTCCTTTTAACCATTCATGTACCAGGCACATAATAAAACTTTGAGGAAATAGCACCAAATGGTAATTTAGAAGAGATAAACCCTAAAACCTAAACCCCTTTTTTCAAAACAACTCCAGAAAGAAGAAGAATAAAAATCTTTCAAAACCCAGCAAGAAAATGGGAAGAATTCACGCGCAATCAATCCATAAAAACTAGGAACAAAGAATGGAGAGAAATACCTTCAACCGAGAGAAGGGAAGATCGAAAAATGGCGATTCAATCGGCACAAAGCGAGCTTTCGGTTTCGCGGTTGGAAGAGCATGTACGAAAAATCCACGAGTTTAAAATACGTCCGGTAAAAATGACGTGGAAATCCGCGTATTTATAAGAAAATTGTAATTAATACACTTCAGCTCGGCACGTGCCAACTCACCGACAACTCGGCATGAATGCCATGTCAGCATGTTTGAGAGGTCCGAAAACCCGACACAAGGAGGCTTAGTGCAATTCGGGTTTCGGGTTTCGGAAAACACAAGACATAAAGCATGAGATGTTTAGATGCTTCACAGCTCCGAAAACCCGATACAAAGGACCTAATCGGACTTCGGGTATCGGGAACAGGTGACACAAAACATGTTTTGAATAAGACATGTTCCGATGCGCCGGAGGTCCGAAAACCCGATTTACTCAATATGAAGCGGGTTTCGGGTTTCGGAAAACAGGCGACACAAAGCATGTTTTGAATTAGGCATGTTCCGATGCGCCGGAGGTCCGAAAACCCGATTTCCTCAATATGAGGCCAAAAAGCAAAATCAACTTCAAAAATTTCATAGGGGTTATCTAATCGTTTTGTTGTGAACTCAACTCCAATAGAGAAGTGAATGGAACCTCAGGAACTTCCTTTGCAGAGGAGTCTGTTATACTAGGAGGTTCAGTACTTGGAACCTCCCTTTCTTCTTCAATAGTGATTTCAGGAGCTTCGTAGGATCTGGCATTTCATCATCATCATTTTCACTAAGTAAAATAATGTTCTCTGACCCTGAAGGCAATTTTAACTAACTCCAGAAGAGTTTCTTCTTCAATTGGTTCTTTCTTAACCTCTTTAATCTTCTTTTGATACACTTGAGTGGAAGAAGGAGTAGACGATTCAGATCTTTTATTGAGGAAGAAGGAGGGGTTTTCTCAGGTACCTCAGTATTGGGTGTATGTACTTCCTTCCCAGGTGTGGAAGTTTCTCTTGAAGAAGATCTACCCTGATTCCTCTTGAGCTCATGAACTTTCCTATCAAACCAAACCTTAGTTCTGACAATAACAAATGAAATTATCTCACTCAAATCATCTCTCTCCTTTATGTACTAATCCAGGGTTTCTAAAGGAGTGTGTTTGATTGATATTTCATATTCAAAGGATTGCAAGTCCTCATCATCATCCTTAAGCCCTTCAGGAACTTGGTAGAGATTGAGATCTATAATTTGTTACAGAGAGAGTCTTCCATAATGCCTCCTTTTGGCTTCAAAATCATCATTACAATCAGCCCAGTAATCCTCAGTGTCTTGTTTATGATGATAAGTTATTCTGAGGTTCTGATCAATATACTTCTTTAGATCAAAACAAGTCCTAGGTTCAAGAAGTGGACAAGTGAGAGAAGCAATAGCCCTTTCTATGTTTTCAAAGATCTAGATCTATTTTTCATGTATAATTTCCCAAGGAGATAGGCAAATGAAGACTAGTGATCTTCTTATCTCTCGCAGTTCTATGTAGTTTATCAAGCTGCCTGCACACTTCAACCAGAGCAATTTTATCATTGCAAAACATGGGGAGCTTGAGGGGTGTACTTTCAAAGCAAGCCAACCTAATGTATGAGAACCTTCTGAATTGGATGAAGAAAGCCCCATACTTGGCTATCAGAGCCATAGCCTCATCAGAAAATATCCTAGTAGTGTCACCCTCCAAGAGTCTCACAATATACATGGTGAAAGCATCATTGACCCTTCTAAAATTGTGATTGCTATACTCAAGGGTAAACCGAGGCGTATGTCTAAATAGGTTTAACCTTCTTTCCCTCCATGTAGGTGAAACCGAACCACTCCCGGGATGCAACTAGGGTATACATGAGATAAGAAGTCATATAGAACTTCTTAGTCTGCTAAACATTTGACAATTGCTCAGTCAGATTCATACAAATAATTTCAGCCCAATTTATGTTCTGCTTGCCCTCGCAGATGATATTTATAAAAGGGCACATCCAAAAATGAAATTCATTGGTGGAGGGCATTCCCATGATACGAGCGAGAAAGATGATGAAATCTAATAGCTCCTCATTGAAATCAACCCTAACAATGCTTTGGAGAGTCGGGACGCTCCCTTCTTAGGGTTCTTTAACCATGACTTTGCTACTCGTGCCTTGTATTTTTCACTGTCTTGGTCAAATAGGGTCTGAGCTTGAGCAAGAGTGAGAACGATGGAGTCTTCGGTCTCAGGAATGCGTAGGGCAGCAACAATGGCAGCAACATCTAGTTTGGCAATTAATTCCCCATGCACATTAGCAAGCTCCTTGGTATCTGGGTTGAAATGAGCTCCGCAGTAAGCACGGTGTCGGCACACTACACAGAGATGGGAAAACCAGCTGCATATGTGATTCCACTATCACTGATCATTTGGGCCATGGGAGCAGGGTTGGCACATGTTAGTCTGCCCCAAAAATCACCAAAATCTAAGTGTTGAACCTCACTATCCCCAATATTAGGTACAGAGGTCTCTAGAGGTGATAGATGTTCCTGCCCTTGAAACTTGATCTTCATTTTTGCAATGCACAGAGGGACAACCTTCCAAGAACAAATTCGTGATGAAAATGCAAAGGGATATAGGGAGACGAACAAATGACTCAATTGCAAGGATGCGGGCGAGAAAAAGAAAGTGAGCAATGTGACAAATGCATAGGTGGTAGTCCCTTTAAATAGCAGTCAGAGAGAGAAGATCATTAATGAGCATTAAATACACCTTGCACCGACTCAAAAAGATGAGATGCGGGAGAAGTGGAAAAAATTGGCCCAGACGGTCCATGGGACATTGGGACATATGGGATGCGAAGACGCGATTCGGCCGACGCGGGGAATGTAGGCCAACTGAGCACGGGCGGTCGAGGGACACAAAAACATGGGGATGTAAAGACGTGATTCAAACGATGCAAGTGATGCGGGAATCGGTAAACATATGGCCCAGATGCATTTGGGACAGATGGGTTGAAAGTACGTGAAGAACCCGATGCGGCCGAGGCGGGTGATCGAGGAAAAGGACTTGTGGGGAAATTGGGTCGATCAAAGAAACAGAGGCCCAGAGGTACTTGGGGCATGAGAGACAAAAATGTTCATAAGACTCCACAAGTCACTAAAATGACCCCAATAAACGTGAATTTTCACCATCTCTTCAAATTTTTACTTCATTGGAACATTACTGAAGGGTGTCAACTCAAAATTTTCAAATTTCTAACTTTCAAAAGAGGGGAAATTTTGAGAGGACAACAAGATCCCAACCAAAAATTCCTACTAACCCCTATTATATCGAAAATATACTACCTTGCATTCGTAATAAGCTCTATCATGATGAGAAGATAACCAACCCATCCCTCATATGACTTCATATGTCCGTAAAGGTAGGATGCGCAAGTCCACTACAGTAAAAATAATTTGAGATCAATGATACACCCCTTTACTAAGGATTGAGATGATTTCCTGGCCCCACTGGCTAATTCTACGTCTGATCTCCGCCCCTTCTTAATTGTCAGAAGTTCGCATCGCTCCGCCAATAAGGGGAAATGAAGTATTCTAATGACCCAAAATAAAAAATATAGAAATTGAAATACCACAAATACTACATGAGGTCTTGATCACGGTAGCATGATGAATTTCTTGGTATTTCTCAACCGCTTCATAAACACGGTGTGCCTGACCCATGTCTTTGAATGTGGTTTCTGATATGGGGGAATTTCCCTAGCTATGAAGTCCATATTTTGTGGGTAGTCCTTCCGCTAATGGTTTGGGTCATTCAATCTAAAACAGGCTCCTGGTGGCCTCCGAAAATTTAAATATCCTCTGTACCTCAAGTTATGTGGGTTGAGGAGGAAGTATCTTGTACTCGTGAGGTTTTCTATGGGTGAACACGCACTGAATGTGTCGTAGGCTACCCCTGAAATCTCTGTAGTGGTCTCTAAGGAAACCCCATATTCCTGTGTCTCTGGTAATCATGTCAGTGCTGAAACCTCTGTGGTGCATGATGATATGATGGTGTTAGTGTTAGTGGTTGAGAGGTGGAATGTGCAGGTGTAAAACCACCCCATGGAAGAGGTGGAGCTCCTCTCGACATTTTATCCTGGAGCTGCTAGATACGCGACTTGATTCCATCGTGGGTCTGTTATGTCTTTCCCTTATTTTCCTCAGCAATGTATTCCTTCTCTGTTATCATAATTCATTAATACATTTTTTTAATGAAAAACGACCTAGTTGGTTACCTTCCTCTAAACTGTTTTACAGTTTTTATTGAATAGTTTTATTCTTATATATATTGGTATCCTGTGCCTTTATTTATTCATTCAATAAATCTAATTTTCGCTCTCTTCGGAGTCTTCATTTGTATCATAGAATTTCAGAGATACCATTTGGATATTAGTGTATCAAATGGTTTGTTTTTTTGTTATAGAGATGTAAGGATTGGTGCTTTATGTAGTCCTTTTATTGGCATGGTAGAATTTTAAATCGACAGTGCAGAGTGAGATAAAGTGAAGGTATTTTCTTATGGAAATATAAGTGACCAACAAAGAAGCGTATGGTTTCATTGGCATGTAGACCTAAGAAAAGACCTGTTTTGTCTCTTACCTTATGTTGGAGGCGGTTTCTGTTTAGATGTCCCATAGACATGCGCTTGGTGTTTAGATTTGGTGTAGTGGTGTGGCTATTTAGAGCATGGAAGAACTGAAAAAGGAATACATGGCACAACAGGGCAAAGCATGTGATTTTTATAGGAGGGTAAAGCTTGTGTGAATTTACATTTGGCTCTTTTTGTTAGATAATTGTTTCTTAATTGTGTGGCAGTCCAAATCAAATAGAAAAACATATGGTGTTTTCCTATTTTTTATTTTTAGGCAATGATTACAATAGAAAAACGTGAGGCACAACAAATGTGAATAAAAGAACGGACATAGAAAATACCTAATCGGCTCACGTTTGGAAGAAGAAATCGACGTTGAAGTAGAGAATCAAACGTAATGTCATTTCCCAAAATATTAATGTTTGATTTCCAGCTCTTGAAAGGGCCTAATTATTCCACCGGAAGATGAAGATGTGCACCATTATCTTATTTGAAGATCTCTAGGAATTTTTCACTCGCGTAGCCACTCGTCCCACTAACATAGATGCAAATATGAAGTATGACAAGGTTGATGCAAAAGCCTTGATGTTGATCACTCTCATAATTATTTATGAGGTTCAACTACACATACAAGATGCGACGACATGAAAGGAGGCCTATGATTCTCTCTTCACCATCCATGAAGAAAATAATTTGACAAAGATACTACATCTTCACCAAAGTTTCATACCATGAATATGAAAGAAGGTGAGAAAGTAGAGGAATTATCGCATCGTGTTTTTGAGCTATGAGTAGAGCTTGGAGTGCTCGGAGAAGTGGTGGAAGATAAGTTAGTTGTACCTCTAGCATTGCGAGATCTTCCTTCCCAATTAAGGATATTCATCATCACATTGAATATCAAAAATAGGAGGTGACGTTTACTCTACTTGTGAAATGTTTACAACAAAAAGAATCCATCCAAAGAGGAAATGAATAATTTTAGGCCAAAGCATTGATCTTGAGGCAACATAAGATTCAAAAAAATCACAAGGGACAACAAGAAGAGACAAAAATAAACCACGTATATAAGTCTCAAAAAGTGAATCGATGGTGTCACATCTGCACCAAAAATATGTACGACTTTGGGAACAATTGGTACACATAATGCAATTATGGAGAAGAGAGCACATCTATCCATGTTGATTCACATAAATCCAAGTGGCTTCCTCACCAAAATAATTTAAAAGGATGTGTCGAATCCCACCGATGATGACTCAGATGAAGATGTTCCAGAATGAGCACATTGCCTTACACATGAAGATGATGTGGATCTAGTCTCCCAAACATTGCAGCCATCATAGAATGTTTGGTTGATAGATTCTTATGCCAATAAGCATATGACATGTGATAGGAAGATGTTTGATTCATTTACTTGATCAACGCATTGGAGATTGGGTTTGAATTGTAGACAATAAGGAGTATGTTGCAGAAGGAATTGACAATGTCGCCATTCCTCTCGGGATGAGAAGATATACTCTCAAGAAGGTGCTCTATGTTCTGGATTGACCATAAATCTCTTGTATATCTATCAACTATTGAATCACAAGCTCAAGGTGGAGTTAATTGTTCATAAAGGAATTACATCATGTTTTATATCACAAGAAGGTATGATACTTTATATGGATTTTTTAAGGATCATTTATTTTCATTAGATATAGTTTCATCCTCTGTAGTCACATTATCTTCCTTCATGGTGGAATCCACCGTAATCTGGTATGATCAATATGGGAATCTTTCTATCGGATCCTCTATTAGCGCAGATTAAAAGAATATGGTACGAGGACTTCCTCCACTCTCCAATTCATTACCTATTTGTCCTAGATGTTTGGCGGGAAAACAACATTGGGACCCATTCGAGTCGAATACAGTCCATGCCAAGAACCATCTTGCGGTTGTGCATAATGTGGACCCTTTAATGCTTGATTTCATGGATTTCAATTCATCCATTTTTCACTAATGACTATTCCCGCAAGACTTGGGTGTTCTTTCTCCAAAATAAGAGTGAAACATTTACCAATTTTTAGATCTTCTATAACCAAGTTATTCAGTAGACCAGATGCCCCTCCTTATCCTCCACTCAAATTGAGGGAGGGGATTTCATGTCAAACGAATTCTTGGCCTTCTTCAAGGAGAATGTTAGGATACGTTGTTTATTAGCTATAGGATACGTTGGTTATTTCTTTGCTGTCTATTCTTATCTTGTTATCACATTATTCTCTGCTGGTTTTGTGGATCTTCCCAGCATTGTTAGGGAGTCAATTTAGTTTCTTCTGTCCTATATAAACTGGACGTGTGCATTGTTATCATCAGAATAATATGAGATAAATAAATCTATCTCTTCTTATTTCTCTCTGTTGCTCTCAGTTTGGTATCAGAGCAGCATCAATATCCTTCGCCCTGTGTGGAAGATTCTCAGACCAGTGACTTTTTTGGCATGTTTGGAAACTCGCTCACTGTAGAGATTGACGTGAGGAATCCCAGCACTGCATCCCGCGTGTGAAACGTGGAAAGTGGAGGTGTAGACCAGAGTGCCGAGCAGTGGTCGATATATTGAGAATAAAGAGCTACGGCTTCTTCCCATTCTCCTCTGAGAAGGACCACGTTGGCTCTGGATCGAATCTGTTTGGCATCTTCCTCCTGACATATGCATGGTTTGCACTCAGAAATGTCTAAATAGAAACGCCACGACCAAGCTATGAAATTCTGATCCATGGTCGTTCCTTGTTTCTGTGTAATTCTGATCCTCTGATTCGAGGGAGAAGTGCATTGTATTCCATTCTTCATTGTGTACTGCCTGAATCGCTAGGAGTAGGCGGAGGAGGATCCGCAGTGGTGTGGCTGCTGGGATCATCGGTGACAGTCACCACCACGCTTATCAAAGACTTCTGCCCGCCGCCTGTGCCACTTCGACTTAGCCCTTCCCGCAGCTGAGCAGATCGCAATATACAAAGGAGGCGTTGTTTCAGTCTGCTACAGACGTGTGGAGTGCGTGAGGAGAAGGCGTGGCAACCTTGCATTGGCCAGCAGAGCGAGATCTCGAGAACGGAGCGCCAAGACGCGTTGTTTGAGTGTTGAAGGTGCCTGAAGCTTTTACAGCACAGACACCTGCTGTAGCGTGGAGACAGTTGCTGCTGCGTGGAAGAGTGTGCCGCGTGGAGGTGAAAACAATCTTGCTGCCACGTGAAGAGTTACTCAGTCACCTGCTAAAGGAAGGCAGCACGTGCACGTTTTTCGAGGTAATTTTGAGTCTACAACAGTCTCTTCTACACTACATCGAATGTCGAGTGTAGACAACTCGATTGAAAGCGTCAACAACACGGTCGCCACAGCTGAAAGTCACAACATCAACTCGCCAGCCAGAGAACACCGTGAAGAAGCTCCTGAGAGCTCCGGGTTCTACTTTGCCTTGCTGAACGAGCTTAAAAATTGCGGCAATCTTGCATTCGACAAACTTGTTCGAGAAGGACTCCTTGAGTACTTTCTTTTCGACGTCAGCTGCCAAGCAAAGTGAGTACGGGAAGAATTAGAAGCCGGATACGACGCAGATTGTGACGACGAAGAAGAACGCCCTGCAAAGCGTCGCCGTCTCACAGCACGCGAATATTACGAGCATCTACGAGCCAATCATTCTCGACAGTGAGTCCAAATTGTAATACCTTTTTCAAATAAATAAATATATTTTTTTATTACAATGTCTCGCTCTCGGGTTACTCTT
Organism: Taxus wallichiana var. yunnanensis; assembly: GCA_018340775.1. Taxonomy (NCBI): domain Eukaryota; kingdom Viridiplantae; phylum Streptophyta; class Pinopsida; order Cupressales; family Taxaceae; genus Taxus; species Taxus wallichiana. The sequence continues at coordinate 641,121,823 of CM031243.1, forward strand.
GTCTCGATGCTCGGGCCGCTTGCTCAAAGGGCCTAATTTTGCGGCTCTGAAGACAAAATGAAGACAATCCTTCATTTGAAGGATTATGGGAATTGTCACAGGTCTCGTGCTCGCCCCACACCCCGATGAACTAGTAAAATATGACATGGCTAGTGCTAAAGCCTTGATGCCGATAATGCTCGCACGTTGATGACGCAACCGCATGTTCGAATGCGGAGAAACCCAAGGAGGCCCTCGGGACAAGTTGGCAACCATTTATGAAGCCAAAAATCGACAAAGATTCTTCATCTTCTTCAAGCCGCACACCCTCTCTATGGGTCCGACGAGAAAGTGGAGGAATTCCCGCGTCGCGTGGCCGAGTTGAGATCGGAGTTATCGGGCGCTCGGTGAAACAAGAGATGATAAAATACTCGTCCCAATCACCTTGAGAGCACTCCCTTCTCAATTTCGAGTGTTTGTTACAACACTGAATGTGTCTAAACAAACAGTGACATTCGAAGAGCTTGTGAATTTGCTGCAGCAGGAAGAAGCTATCACTTCATCGCATGGGGAGACTCAGGACAAAGCCTTGTTCTCAAAGCCTAATCGTGGCCAGAAGAATCGGAAAGGTCCCCCAGAGAAGCCAAATCCAGCGCAATCCAAACAGAAAGATCAAAAGTCAAAGAGATGGTGTCACATTTGCAGAACCAATACTCACGACACTGATCACTGTTGGCACAACAGCCTGAAACAAGGGTCTTCAAGCCATACAAGCACATCCGGGCGCGAAGATTTTCAAAAGTCTAAACGACGTCCCCGCTGGAGAAAGCAAAAAGGACATCTTGCAGCCCAACAAGAGGATGATGAATCTGATGACGAGACATCAGAAGGAGCCCATTGTAGTAAGAATCTTGTACTCGTCTCTCAAACTTCTCAGCCCACGAAGAAAGTCTGGTTGATAGACTCTGGTGCAAGCAAGCATATGTCAGGTGACAAGAAGCTGTTTGATTCACTACGCGAAGAGCCAACTGGAGATCGAGTTCGGATAGCGGATGACAAAGAGTACATTGCAGAAGGAATAGGGAATGTGACCATTCCTCTGGGGCCACGAAAATGTACACTTACAAAGGTACTATATGTTCCTGGCTTGACTAGCAATCTTTTGTCAGTTACTCAGCTCTTGAATCATCACCTTAAAGTTGAATTTCTTGTTCAAAATGGCATTAAATCATGCTTAATCTCCCGACAAGGTACGGTTCTTGCTAAAGCCTTTGTAAAAGATAAGTTATTTGCTTTAGATACTGTTTCATCTTCTGCAGTAGCTTTATCTGCTTCAACAATAGAATCAACTGCCTTATGGCATTATAGATATGGACACTTGTCGGTCGGTTCACTGCACCAGATGAGTTCAAAAGCAATGGTCCGTGGACTACCCAAATTGTCCAGTTCCTTGCCTATTTGCCCTGGTTGTCTTGCAGGAAAACAACATAGAGATCCGTTTCAAGTGAGCACCTTCCATGCCAAGAAGTGTCTGGAGATAGTTCATACCGATCTGAACGGCCCATTGCCTGCTTCGTTTTCAGGATACAAATACTTCCAGTTGTTCGTGGATGACCACTCTCGCAAGATGTGGGTATATTTCCTAAAGCAGAAAAGTGAGGCTCTTCAACACTTTCAGAACTTCTATCATCGTGTTGTCAAAGAATCTGGACAACCACTTCTTCTACTCCGCTCAGATCGAGGGGGGGAATTCACATCAAAGAAGTTCTTGGCCTTCCTAAACCATCACGGCATTAAGCAGCACCTGACAGCTCCCTACACACCCCAACAAAATGGCATTGTTGAGCGTCGCAATCGCACAGTGATGGAGATGGCTCGCTGCATGCTATCAACTGCAAAGCTAGGAGAACGCTATTGGGCTGAAGCAGTACAAACGGCTGTATATCTTCTCAACAGGGCACCAACAAAGATTCTACTGAACAAGACGCCAGAAGAGGTATGGAGTGGTAAAAGCCATCAATTTCTCATTTGCGAGTATTTGGTCAGCACAAAGATACATGCATGTTCCAGCTCAGAAGAGAAAGAAGGTAGAGCCAAAAACACTCCCGTGTATCCTTCTTGGCTACAGTACTACCTCGAAGGCGTATCGTCTCATGGATCCTGAGACAAAGAAAGTATACGAGAGTCGGGATGTGGTTTGTGACGAGTCATCCTTTGACTCAATAGTATCAACAGAAGATTCACTTCCAAACACATCTCACCGATTAGTCTCTGAATCAGATGATGAGCTGGAGGAGACTACTCAGAGAAAAGAAATGCTACCAGGAGAACTATTTGTTGACCTTGGAGAACTGCAGAATGTGACTCCACATCAATCCTCACGGCAACGACACAGTTCTTCTCAAAAGCAGTCAAGTTCTCATCCGAAGTGGGTACAAAGAACTATCAAGGACTCAAATTTGCAACAACTCCCAGATACATCATCCGGAGTCAAAACAAGGAGTCAAACAAGAAATGAGGTAAACTTTGCACTCATGAGTTCACTGATGAATAGCTCCGAGCCAGATAATGTTCGTGAAGCACTCAGTCAAACTCAGTGGAAGGAAGCTATGGAAACAGAATATGACTCACTCATGAAAAATCGGACATGGGAACTTGTCGATCTGCCTACAGGAAAGAAACCCATAGGCTGCAAATGGGTCTTCAAGACAAAATATAAGGCAGATGGATCCATCGACAAACATAAAGCACGACTTGTAGCCAAAGGATATGCTCAGAAAGAAGGCATCGACTATGAAGAAACCTTTGCACCCACTGCGAAGATGAAGACCATCAGGGTAGTTTGCGCACTTGCAACACAGAAAGGATGGAGACTTCAGCAGATGGACGTCAAGAGTGCTTTCCTAAATGGTGATCTGAAAGAAGAAGTATACATGACCCAACCTGAAGGATTTGTTGATGAAAATCAGCCTAAAAAGGTATGTCGTCTCATCAAATCTCTTTACGGACTGAAACAAGCTCCCAGGGCATGGTATATCAAGATCAACGATCACCTTCTCGCAAAGATGGGTTCACTCATAGTCCCTCGATTCAAATCAGATATAAAGAAGGTAGGCAAAGAAATTATCATTCTGGTTGTTTATGTAGATGATCTTGTGATCACTGGTAGTTCAGAAGATCAGGTTGATATTGTAAAGAATGATCTCAAAAGAACCTTCGACATGACAGATTTGGGGCTACTACATTACTGTCTTGGCTTGGAAATATGGCAAAAGGAGCATCACATCTTTGTCTCCCAGACAAAGTACGCCAAGACACTCCTGGAAAAGTATAGAATGTCCGACTGTAAACCTATATCCACTCCCATGGAAAAAGGCTTGCAACTTTCAAGATTCCAGGACTCACCTCAAGTAGATGCTACTCTCTACAAGCAATTGATTGGAGGGCTCATCTATTTGACATACACCAGACCAGATCTCTGCTATGCTGTCAGCTATCTTTCCAGGTTCATGCAAGAGCCAAAGAAATGTCACTGGAATGCAGCAAAGCATGTTTTGAGATATGTCCGAGGAACAACTAATTATGGTCTGGAATATAAAAAGAATGATCAATTCTTCCTATAAGGATATGTCGACTCGGACCATGCTGGATCTGTTGATGATAGGAAGTCAACTACAGGATACATATTTCATCTCGATTTGGACCAATCTCGTGGATAATCAAGAAGTAGAATGTTGTTTCTATCTCATCCACAGAGGCGAATATCGCGCCGCACGAGAGGAGTCGTGTGCGAAGTGATATGGATACGCCGCATTATGGATGACCTAGGAATTCCTGAAAAACAGTCACCTATTCTCTATTGCGACAATCAAAGTGTGTTGAAGCTCGTGCAGAATCCAGTCTTTCATGAACGAACAAAGCATATTGAAATTGACTGCCATTTCATTCGAGAGCACGTCTTGAACCATCAAATTCAGCTCCAAGATCGCCCCATCAAGCACAAGTTGCTGACATTCTCACTAAATCTCTTGGAAAAGTGAAATTTGAATCTTTCAGAGGTCACATTTGCAAGAATAATGTAATAAGGGGGGGAATGTTAGGATACGTTGTTTATTAGCTATAGGATACGTTGGTTATTTCTTAGCTGTCTATTCTTATCTTGTTATCACATTATTCTCTGCTGGTTTTGTGGATCTTCCCAGCATTGTTAGGGAGTCAGTTTAGTTTCTTCTGTCCTATATAAACTGGACGTGTGCATTGTTATCATCAGAATAATATGAGATAAATAAATCTATCTCTTCTTATTTCTCTCTGTTGCTCTCAGAGAATAGAATCACACAGAACTTGACTTCCCCTATACTCTCCAGTATAATGGAATTCCAAAATGTCACAATCGGACTTTAATTGAGATGGCTTATTGCATGATTTTCACTGCAAAAATGGATAAGTTTTTTTGGGAAGAAGCGATCCAAGAAGTTCTATATCTTCTGAACTAGGAACCTACAAATATCTTTTAGGAGAAGACACCAGAAGAGGTATAGAGTAGTCATAAGAATTATATTTCTCATTTGAGAGTATTTGGTTTTATTGCATATATGCATGTCCTAGATAAGAAGAGGAAGAAGATTGATGCAAAGACACTCCAGTGCATATTTTTGGGGTATAGTACTACCTCAAAGGCATATCATCTCATGGATCTTGAGACAAAGAAGATATATGAGTGTAGATATGTGGTTTGTGATGAGTCATCATTTGAATCATTTCTACAGAAAGAAGAGTCAATACCAACCTCCTCTCATAGATTTCTCTCATAGTTAAATGATGAGCATGAGGATTCTTCACAGAAGAAAGATGAGCTATAAGGAGAATTATTTATTGATCTTGGTAATTTGGAAGATAATTATTCACATTAGCACCAACGTCAATGTCTCATAGTGGGTCCAAAGAACCAAAAGGTACTCCCACCGAACTCTCTTTGAAATACTTTATCGTGGTCGAACTAGAATACAAGTGAGAAATGAGGCAAATATGGCACTCATGAGTTCAAGTGTTTGATAGAAATGAACCCGATACAATTCATGATGTTAGCATAATTTATTACAATGAGGTCAGTTTAGGCAAGTTAATTTTTGGTTTCATCCACGTAGGTGCAACCACCTACCATGAAAACCACTTCAACTACTTATCTCAAATCTAACCATCCCTACATGTATTTATATTTGCATTTAGTAATGAATATGTGTACGTTCAATTATCATTCTACACCAATAGTGGTATAAGATATTTTGTAGATCCTTTGGTTGTTGGTGTGGAGCATTGAGACGTGGAATAAATATCAAGTGACATATACATTAGAGCTTACATGAAGATTTATTTGGATTTTTATTGATCAAGGAAAGTCATGGTGTAAGGAACATCATGCGTGGAATTTGTGTAGCTTTTTGAGATTTATCTATAGAACCATCTCTATTTCCTTTGGCATTTTGAAGAAGCGGCGGTGAAAGAATTTTCCTACGTGGAGTTCGGTAAAAGAAATTCTACAGAGACATGGATTTTTGGAAATCTATTTGGCTTGAAACCTATTTGGCTATCTTTGGTGTGGAGATAAACCTAAGTTTCACATATGATGTAGCGATCTAGGATAGGAAGCGTGGCATATTGGCATGTACATGTTATGATCCTCATGTGCGGATTTCACTAATGCCTCGAGGTTTTGGTGTAACAGTTTGTTACATTTGGTATCAGAGTGACTACCCAAGTTCAAGTCTTGGCATGGGTAGCTATGCCGACATTGCAATGCTATCCCTGGCTCGTATAGGCAAGGAAGAGTCCCGTTATACGGGCACAAATCTAGCCCTAGGTCCAGGCTAAGGCAATGTGGTGGGATGTTATGATCCTCATGTGTGGATTTCACTAATGCCTCGAGGTTTTGGTGTAATGGTTCATTACAATACACCTAATTTTCTTCCTTATTGGCATCAACAATAGGTTGTTTTGACATAAATAATTCACTACCAAAGACTACATACCTATGTGATTATTTTTATGCGTGGAGCTTGACCTGATGAAGCATCATTCCTTTAACATTTTGTGTTTGCATAGAGACTAAGGACAACTACAGGTAACTTGAGATGATGAGAACATTTTTCTGTAATAGTTTCCAATGGAATTTATAGAGTTAGATACACAGAAATATAAGTGCAAGCTCCCCAAGCCAATTGTTAAAAAACAAAGTAATGCAAATGAAAAATTTAAAGAAGTAAAAGACACATGACGTTATGGTGAAAGTACCAAAATCCAAAGATTTTTTGGACACTGTAATAGTCCCCATGGTCAAGTAGTAGCGATTATATTATTAATGAAATTTATTATGATGTATGATGATTCAAAAGAGAAATAATGTATAGAGCGAAAAGAAAAAAAGGATCTTCCAAAATAGAGCACTCGTAAGAATAATTCTTTCTCATGAAGAATGGGAGGAGATACAAGAAGTTAAGCCTATAACACCACTTGAGTCTAAAATTACATGTACTAATGCACGCATCAAGACATGGGACCCTTTACATTTGGATGATGTCAAAGTATGGAGCATTGATGTACTCACAGATACATTTACAAGTGTTGAGGGAAATATTGACCATAATTTAAGAGGAAAGCACTAATCAATTTATTACATTTATTGGAGGCTGGAGGATACACGAAGGTTGGATGATAATTGACATATTCTTGTTAGTCACCTATGACGGGTTCACACCATTGATTTGGTAAATTTTTTGTTAGATTATTTTTGTTATGCGTGGTGTGGTTTTATTGTGTGCAATGTGTTTTTCAATAAAAATGTTGAACATTATTTTCTAGTTTGATACCTCCTAATGAAGAACATTGTGAGGAGAAAAAGCACTAAATTAGCACTTGGTTCTTGGAAAAGGGTTTGTGGAAATTTGAGAAACCACCAAAGTGTATAGTTGATACCTCCTATCACCTCCAGGTTCATGGTCAACTTGTAGATAGAAAACCATATGGGTTCATGGTAATACAGGAAACCACTAAAGGTGTTAGCAAAGAGATGTACTCATGTCACTTCCATGTTTTTCATATTCATGCAGGAAAACTAAGGTATCACTAAGACCATGAAGCCACAAAGATGACATGCCACCTCAAAGGTGAGCAGGCTACATAGAGAGTGTAAATTTTTTTACCATGTTTGAAATAAGGGGGGTCCACTATCTAGAAATATGATGTTTAAAAACAATGTAATAGGGGGAAATGTTAGCAAAATCTATTACATTGAATTTAGTTCAGAAAGTTAGTTGTCGGTTTCATCCACGTAAGTGTAACCACATACTCAGAAATCACTTCAATCTCTTCATTCCACTTGAACCATACATACATGTATTTAAATTTGCATTTTCTAATGAATATATGTGCATTGAATTATCATTCTATGCCAACACGTGAGGGACTCGGTCATATAGAGTGGAAGAAGGCCATGGATGTCAAATATGACTCCTTGATTAATAATTCAACATGGGAACTTGTCAATCTTCCTGTAGGTAAGAAGTCCATTGGCTAAAAATGGATTTAAAAAAATACATAGTGAACAGATCTATCAACATGTAGGAATCACGAATAGTTGTAAATGGATATGCTCAACATGAAGGAATTGACTATAAGTATACCTTTGCAGCCACTGAAAAAATCAAAACCATTAGAGTTATCTATCCACTGGCAGTAAAAAAAGATTGAAACTTCATCAGATGGATGTAAAAATTTCTTTCTTGAATGGTGATCTCAAAAAGGAAGTATACAGGACCCAACCAAAAGGATTTTTGATGAGACGCATGCTCATAAGTTATGTCATCTAATTAAGGCTCTTTAAGTGTTAGCTTAAATGTTAATAATACATTGTTTTTAGTTTATTAACTGACTTGTAGTTGGTTTCATGCCTTCGTGGCATCATTCCAACTGCCTGAAATTTCCATTGAACTGTTTGTGTGCATGTATATATTTTGATTTTTCCATTCTTGGATCATACATAAAACAAATATCTTCTTCTGTCTTCTCTCTATACCTATCATTGGTATCAGGGCGACTTGCAGAATTTCTCTTTTGGCGTGTAGGAGCAATATGAGCATCTCTCTCCCTTGTAGATGTGGATGTGCCTGTGACCAAGTGAAAAGGAACATCTTCTGCTCTGGTGTATCCCTGAAAAGATCTGATTGGAATTTGGTTTATCCTAATCGTTGTTTTGTTTGACAGCAACCGATATTACCTTATGGAAAGGGAATGTGACATGAAGTATTAATAATTGCTAGCAGAAGACTTGCGTTTTGGCATTTAGCGTGAAGATTTCAATATGCGTAGCAAAAGTCCAATGAACGATGCATTGAAACATCAAAAGAAATGCCCAACATGTATCAACTATGCAGATTGTTGACAAATTTTTATTTTCCAAAAAATTGATTTATGAAAGATCATCCATGCATATGCGTTGAATAACCCCTAGAGACCTGGAAGTGTAAGTTTGGTAGCATGGAAATTTCCTGCATGGAAGATTGGAGTGCTAGGTGCAAAAGCAACCTATTACATGTTGGTAAAAGATTCAGTATAGTTTTTGGAGAAAAAAATGTCCTCATTTGCAGAACTTAGCATTATTTGCTGGTGTAGAAGATTGCTGCAAAACGTGAAGGAGAAAGAAACATATGTCACACATTCTAGATGCTCAAAGCAGTGCTACAAGCAATCCATAAGGTGAATCTCCATTAAGAAGCCAATAACAAAGCAATGGATTGTATTTTTCATTGCTTGACGCCCTTCATAATAGCGGAAACATGCAATTTGAGGAGTTTGTGAGTCAAGGAATATGTGAGTGGTTTTTCTTCGATGTACGGTGTCAAGCCAAGAAGGTTCATGCGAGCTCAAAAAGGCTATGAAGAAGATCATGAATGCAAGATAGAATTCCCACACAAACATCCACATCTCACTACAAGAGAATATCGAGCCCACCTTCATTCTATTATTCATCAAGAAAGCATTGTACCTTTGAATAAATAATAATAATAAAATTTTGTTTTTAACATCCTATTGGTTCTAAAAATATTTCTCTTCCAGGGCCAAATTTTTCTACATGGAAGACAAAGATGAGAACCATTCTCCTCTTTGAAGATCTTTGGGAGATCATAACTAACACACTTGCTCTTCCCACTGATGCAGATGAGAAAACAAAGTATGACAAGGATGATGCAAAAGCCTTAATGTTGATCACTCTAAGCATATCCAATGAGGTGTAGCCACACATTCGAATGTGAAAACATCAAAGAAGGCCTATGATACTTTGTGCACGATCTACGAAGAAAATAATTAGTAAAAACAAATTCATCTTTGGTCAAAGCTTTATACCATGAGTATACAAGAAGGTGAGAAAGTGAAATAATTCTTGCGTCATGTGGCGGAACTACGAGTAGAGCTTGTCACACCCAGAGAAGAGGTTGAAGTTAAGTTTCTTTTCCCACTCACACTATGAGCTCTTCCATCCTAGTTAAGGACATTCATCACGACATTGACCATCACATGAAAGGAGATGATCTTTTCCGAACCGGTGATTTTTTTGCAACAGAAAAAGGAACTCACACATTGCTAGAAGATTTTGAGGACAAAGCGTTGATATCGATGCGTAAGCATCATGAGGGACAACAAGAGAAGTGACACATAAGAAACCACAAAATCCTCAATAAAAGAAGAAGTCACAAAGACAAATTGATGTTGTCACATCTGGACCATGAAAACGTGATACCGTAAACTATTGGTATAATGGTTGCACAAAGCGTAATTCTAGAGAAGAGAGCACATCTGGCCAAGGTGATTCAAATAAATCCAAGTGGCATCCTCAAGAAAATAATTATAAAGGACATGTCGCATCCCGCTTAGATGACGACATAGATAGATATGTTATAAAGTCGCACATTATGGCGCACATGAAGATGATTTGGTTCTCGTATCCCAAACATCAAAGCTATCAGAGAATGTTTGGTTGATAGATTTAGGCACCAACAAGCATATGATGGGTGATAGAGAGCTATTTGATTCATTTATTGATTGAACCACCGCAGATCGGGTTCAATTTATAGACAATTTAAGGAGAATGTAGTATAAGGAATTGACAATGTGACCATTATTATTGGAATGAGAAGATGTAATCTCACGAAAGTGCTCTATGTACCGGCTTGACCACAAAACTCAGTCTATCTCTCGATATTGAATCACAAGATCAAGGTGGATTTCCTTGTTCAAAATGGAATCAAATCATGTCTGATATCTAAAGAAGGTACAATACTTTTAGATATTTTTTCAAGGATTGTTTATTTGCATTAGATGCAGTTTCATCCTTTGTAATTGTGTTATCTTCCTCCATAGTGGAATCCATTGCACTTTGGCATTATCAGCTTGTAAATTAATTTTCTAGCTCCTCTATCAACTTAGTTTGAAGTAGGTGGTATGAGGACTTCCTCCTCTCTCCCAGTCATTACCTTTTTTCCCGGATGTTTGAAAAGAAAACAACATTGGGATCCATTTGAATAGAGTACATTTCATGCCAATAACCATCTTGAGGTCGTGCATACTAATCTAAGTGGACCCTTTCCTTCCTCATTTAAGGGGTTTTAGTACATCCATTTATTCACTGATGATTATTCCCACAAGAATTTTGTGTTCTTTATCTTAAAGAAGAGTGAAACTTTTGCACATTTCCAAACCTTCTACAAGAGAGTTGTTTAACAGACCGGTTAGCTCCTTCTTGTCCTCCACTCAAATTGAGGGGGAATTCACATCGAAGAAATTATTGGCATTCTTGAAGGACCACGACATCACACAACACCTTATTTAACCCTATACTTCTCAATAGAATGGAATCGTGCAGAACGCCGCAACTGACAGAATTTCATGGAGATGGCTCGTTGCATGATTTCCATCAGCAAAGTTGATAACATATTTTAGGTGGAAGCGGTCAAAAATGCGCTTTATCTTTTGAACCGATCACCTACAAATATATCAAGGACAAGACATTGGAAGCGGTATGTAGTAATTGTAAATCTTCTATTTCTTATTTGATATTATTTTGATGTACTACATATATGCATGTTTCGATAACAAGAGGAAGAAATTTGATGCCAAAAACACCAATGCATATTTTTCGTGTACAAATCTACCTCAAAAGTATATCATCTCATGGATTCTAAGAAAAACAAGATATATGAGAGCATAGATGTTGTTTGTGATGAGTCATCGTTTGACTCATTTTCACAAAACAAAGATTCAACACCAACCTCCTCTCGTAGATTTCTCACACATCCAGATGATTCAAATTAGGATTCTTCAGAGAAGAAAGTCTTCGAGAAGAAGGATAAGCTATAAGGAGAATTGTTTGTTGATCTTGGGATTTTGAATTTTTTTTTCACATCGACAACAACATCAATGTTGATGCACCTAGAATATATGGTGAATAATCCAGCGCGGTGACACATCACCCAACCCGAGCCGAGTGCTCACCCGAAGCATGCAAAGGTACCAAGCCCCTCGTTAGAGTTACTTATGCAGATGTTAGTGTGACGAAGATAAGACATATTCAAATCCATAATTAAATATAAACATTCCAAAGTTCATAATCCAGATCTAGATCTTAAAGAATCACGAATTCAACAATAATTGTAATAAGATTAACCATACATGAACCAGTTTTAGTTATTTATAACACCATTATCTAACCAATATAATCCACTAACTTTACAATATAAAAATAGAAGCTTATTACATTATCACCATAATTCATGCATGTATCGATCCAAAAACATAACTCTATAATAATTCAAACATTAATCTCTCTCTAAACTACATAGTTCAATACATATTTATAGAGGTGGGGAATTTCTCTTCACCACCTATGCACTTCTAAAATAGGTCGCATGCTTATAATAGCCATGTGCCTTTAGAATAACATGCACATTATAATAGATGTCCTATAGTTAATTGGAAGAAGTAATCCTATTATTAACTACAACCATACATGGCACTTATTAGCTTCTCATTCCCAAAATACCATTTGCATGTGCCATGTAAGTCTCCATCCCAATGTGTGCTCCACCCTATCTCCAAAATAGCCCTTATCCATAAAAATGGCTAAGTCCTAACCAAATTGTTCTGGCACACGTTTCCTTCCCTATCATTTTGCACCTTATTCCCATGTGTGTATTATTTTTGTGTCTTCTCCTTAGAACAATATTATGTCTACTCAACATTACCCCACACTAAAGTACATTGTTGTCCCAAAATGGGATTCTTTTTATGTTCCCAAATAATAAAGAATAAGAATTGAAAGAATTAAAGAATCACTGTATAAAATAATGAATCTTTACTCTACAACATCCTCTTCTTCAACTGGGAGGATCAAATCTAGATATTCAAGTTTGATTTCTACCTCTAGTGTTTTCCAGTCATCTAGCGTTGTCCTTGTCTTTTCTAGAATATGCTAGTGGCTATGGCATCTAGTTCGTCCTAAGTGATCTTTTCCTTCTCATTCTGTAGTACCCGAACAACATTAGCCATAACAGACATCATTCCTTCCAAAAGATCCATCTTCTATGCTATGATCTTCCCAATCTCATCTATCCTCTCCTTATGTGGATCTTTAGCTATTACAAGGGCTTCACAATTTTGTTTTACTAGTGCTAATATCTCTACATGCCCTAAAGTCTCATCTTTCATTGCTTGTCTAGACTTCATTATCTTCAACTAGAGTCCTATCCTTATTACTACCTCTGGTGCTGCACACAAATTAAGAGCTTGGTCTTCTTTCTTTAGCTCATCCTTTAAAGTTTGAGTTGCCTCATAAGTTGAAATTTTTCTAATCATAGAGGCCCTTTCCTCTCTACTTCTTATTCAACATATTTTGGTGTGGGAATTCAAATTGGTCCATCTTCTAACACCAAATCAACCAAAGTGTGCACATAATGCATAGCAGAAGGAAAATTTTCAGGTACCTTTGGTTCAAGATGAGGCCTTTCCTTTAGAATGTAATCACCAATTTCTTCAGCCATGCTAATAAAGGCCTCATTCTTTGTGCATTCTTTTTCCTTCTCTACCTTTAACTACTTTATCTCTATGTATTTTTATCCTTATTATCCTCCATCAAGCACTCTAATGGTGGTGGCATTATCAATATTTCTCCATGCCACCTCAACAGATACCTTGACTAAGGCATTGCTGACCTACTCATCAAACATAAGAGTGGGCTTTATGGTCATGTTCCTGCTCTATGGGTGCCTTCTTTACTCTTCTTGAGACACAAGACTCCTCACATACATCAAAATCTGGTTCATCCATATGGGTCTGCATGGACTAGGATAGTTGTTTCCTTGTGCACATAGTGGCCATATCTGGATCCATCAGCTCCCATCCATATAATTCCTTAAGGTCCATTGTGCTTTAAACTGGGTGCGGATGATTTTTCTGTGTCCTCAACATACCCCATACTAGGCACAACATACTCTTCACTTCTCTTTTCCTTGGCCCCTTAGGAACATGAGCCTAAGGTTTGAGTTATCCCTCTCCTACTTGAGTCGTAAGTGGCACTCTAGTCTTCTCACATATAGTTTCTTCTATTTCTTTCACCCCTTCTTCTTCATCTCTCATTTCTTCATCCCAGGATCCTCCACATCTTCCAGTTGAACCGGGGTTCCAGCGTGCTCTCTTCGGACTCCTCTACCTCCTCACTAAGATTTACTTTCTTCTTTTCTTCTTCTCTAGTGCTTCTTTATGAGGGGAGAGTTGAGGTGATATTCGTATAAGGATGTGATGTTCCTATGCGCCTTGAGTCCTGGTTCTTCTAAATACCTTCTTAAATTGGTGCTCTTCAGGACTACATCCTCATCCAAGTCCTCCTCTCCTTCTTGTGCCTGTGGTGGAGTATCTATATGCTCACTCTCCACTCTGTATCTATGGGTTTCCTCTAGCCTCTATGGTCCAAGCCTCCACTATCCTCATGTTCTTCTTCCTCATCTATCTCTATAGTCATGGTAGGATTTAGAGCTTCCACATTCTCAATTGTGTGTTTTCCCTTAGGCGGCCTTGGTAGCATAAATTCATTCTCCACATACTTTTATTATCCAACCTAGGCTTAAGTGAAGATATATGAGCGTGGCTCCACTTTCCCCAATAGCCAAACTTATTGGATTCATATTTATAACATCTGAAATGAGCCTCTTAATGTAGGCAGACCAACCTAGATAAACATATGTTTTTATGAGAGTATGGTAGTCACAATCTACCTTGTCTATGTTGAAGTTCAGCCGGCATGCATCAATAAACCTGTGAATTGAGGCTTGGAAGTAGTGCACTTTGTGAAGGCATAGGGAATTTTACACCATGGACTCCATGTCCCATCCTTCATTGTAAAACCAGCATGATGCAAAAATGTTGATACACCGTGAATTATACTACCTTTCCCACTACTGAAGGTAAATCCTTTAGAATGCACCATTCCTCCTCAAATGCCATGAATTTGGTCATACCATAGTTATTCCCTTTTTTTGAATGGGCCACTCATTGTTCCTTCACAAAGTATTTCTTGAAACCTCTCTGCGAGGGACTTTTTCTCTTTGGGGTATTCCTAAATTTTTTCTTTAGCCCATCGGGCACTCCATTTCTATAAAGACAAGAGATAATAGAATAGAACCAAAACTTATCTTCTCACATGTGTGCACTTCCTTAGTAATTGTCTTCGATATGTAGCCCTTAGATTGTAGACTTATCCTTATGACATTTTAGTTGTGATATATAGCCACATGGTATTTACCTATGACCATCTCTCTTGATCATTCAACTTAGTGAGCAAAAGTCGCGGATCCCGCACCACAAGATACATCTTAATTTGTATATGTCCATTCAAAGTGGAGACTTGGGGTATCCCAACTCCTTGTTTTGAGGCTATAATAGTTGTGTTGATGTAAGTCACAACACCCCCGAATTGATCCATGTGCTTGATGGGTTTAATCAGATCGTCAAGGGTCATAACATGGAGCCCCCAAAGTCAGACTTTACAATCGAAAAGATCTTCATGGATGAAGGCAATTCCTATTCCTCGGTAAAATTATGCACACATTCCTTCATAGAGGATATACTCAAAACCTAGTCTAACTTGCCAAGAAGGAGATAGGTTTAATGAGATGCAAAATATAAACCTAAACTAACATAGGTGATGCACCAAAGGAATGTTGAACACCTACTTTTCCATTTAAAAATAATTAAAATGTAATACAACTACCATGCACGATGATACTAATATTGTAATGAAAATCGAATGATGAAGAAAAATGAACACAAGAGAGTTTGAAAATCATCCACGAAGACATGTGTTTCTTCCACCAATTTGATCAATACAATAATGGAAAAGAGGAAAGATTGCAATTACGCTTTTGAAGGGGAGGTTTAAAATCCAAAAATCAATTATAGATAAGAGAAGAAGGGAGATTGTAAAGCCAAAATTTCCAACCTTTATAAAAATGCCCCTCCTTACAATATATAGGAAGAATGAGAGAAGGAGATAGAAGAATTTCAAAATCCTACTCCAACCACCTAAAAATGCATTCCAATTCATGTTCAACAATGATGGATTCTCTACAAACCCATGCCTCCATGAATTTGATACTTGTTAGGCAAGAAAGGAAGCTCATACCTCATTATGGTGGTAGGTGAGAAACCTGGGACACCTAAAAAAATGGCGAACTATATTTCTTCATTTTGAATAACTTAGTCTCACTAATTTAAAGATATATGATTTTAGTTAAAGTATATCACTACCTCTTTTCTCAAGTCCTTTCTTTGCAAATACGAGCTCCTAGTCAAAATTTATCTGGCTATCTAAAGGTCAAAGAACATTTTCCTATGCAATCGCATGAAGGGTCCCTCTTCTCCTATTCGAGTCAAAATATACTGACCTTTGAAACTCCATGAAATTTAGACTTTCAAACATTTTTGTTTTGGAATTTTAAATCACTTCATCAATTAAATTTACTTGAGATTCTCCCATGAAATTACGAAATTTCAAACTTTTCGACCCTTCATTAGTTCGGAAATTAAGGGGTGATTTTCATGTTTTGGGGTTCAAGACTTCCAAAATCAAAGTCTAAAACCCAAAAAGTTGAAATCTAAAAGTCCAAAGTTTTAGACTTTCGTGATTTTAGGAATTTTCTTACCTCTTTTTTTCCATGTCCCATTCTTCAAATTACAAACCATGAAAAGGACGAGAAATGATGATACTAAAATTTGGACTACTTTCCCACTACTTTAGGTTTCATCATTTCCGCGATTTGTGGCATGCTTCTGAGGTATCCGAAATCAAAACTTGATACCTAAAATTTCAAACTTTAGGAGTTTGGAGTTTCAACATTAAAATTTTTCCAACTTTGTGCACTTCAGTTTCAAACTAAATTTGAAAGTCTAAATTTTCCGTGAGAATTTCAGGTTTGGATTTTCCATCATTTAATTTAGTTCTTTTTTGCCCTACTTTCTCCTCCAATGCTACAATAATGCATAGAGATTAGGATTTAAAAATAATTGATCCTTTCTCCATCGTGCTTTTCCTTTTGAGCTAATATCTTCTTCGACTTTTCTCACCATTGATTTTCCTTGACCCTTTTCTTTTCATGATATAGATCCACATTGGTTTACCAAGAGACCATTTCTCCATCATTCATCTTAGTGAGTGAGATCACATGATCTAAATAACTTCCTAATTTCTCCTATGTCCATTCATGTTTGATTAATATTTGTCTAATGCTTTAAAAGTGATAATAACATTACTTTATTAGTCAATCATCACTAATAATATTTTTCCATGTACCCTTTATTCTCAATGTCAATGTAGCAATTAAGGCCGTTGTTTTGATCTTTACCCTCCATCCAACAAAATAGAAAAGTCCTCATGGAATCTTCTCATAAGCCATTGGTATAAAGCTTCTAGTTTTCCAAAATATGGGAGTTCATACAGTTGATAAACCCCTACCTTCTTAATCAACTTCTCCCCAATGTCATCATACATACATGTCCTCCATCCATGCGCTTGTTGGTATTTTATTCACAATAAAGCATCCAATTCTCCCTTTTATCGCTGGTAATGGTGGTTTAATCACTTACTTTACATCTATGGATGTGGGAATCCCAATCCCGTCCGACTATCACTCCTTTTGGATAGTTCATCTCTAAAAATTTTTCTCTCTCGGAGTCATTTCGACCTCAACTCCACCTTTTTCTTCCCCTTCATACTGCTACAGTGCTTTCTTCGGTGCCATTATAAAAATCCCACCTTTTCTCTCTTTTTGAGTAATCTCAAACCCTAGTTTAAACCTCACATGCCCTAGCTCAAACCACGTGCCCTATATCCTTCTCAATGCTTTTGTTGCACTCAAACCCTTCACCAATGGGGACACAAGCCACTTCCACACACAAATCTTCTCTCCATGTCTAGTTTCATATAGCTCTCCGCACCTCAACACATTTCACTTGGCTTGGTCACACTTAGCTCACTTGAATACTTGTGATCAAAAAGGTAAAAATGAACCCACATCACATCCTTATATAGATTTTAAAAATTTATTATGCATTTATTTCTCCTTCACCTACCACCAATCCTCTCATTAATTGACCATTTTCCCAATTTCCACATGATACACCTTCACGCACCCCAGCTATAACCTTCTAGCGCACCTTCCTACCTTCTGGCTATATACCTCCTTCTACACACTTCCATGCATTGAAAGTACCTCACCACTGCACCTTCCCTAGTAGTTTCCATGGCTGCAGCTTACCTCACATTATATTGTTCATTCATTTATTTTCAACTATGGTCTTCTCTAGGATCAATCTTCTTTCTAACAACTTCCTTTCCATCTTTAAATAACACCTATAATAGTATGTTCTTATGTGTACCCATTTTTGAATAAAAATAACAACCACCCCACACCAATGGTATGTGCAGTCCTCTGCGCATAAAAATACTTCAGATTGTAATTAGCTTCCAGCACGCAAACGTGCTTATTACACAAAACACCAAACTAAATTGACAAAGCATAGTGACGAAGAAGGAAATACATTAAAAGAAATACATAAAAGGGAAATCTATACTAAATGGAAATACTACCTTATTACAAACACCAAGAAGACTTATTTATAGTAGGGCTTCAACCTACTCCCATTAAAGTAACTGGGTAACCGTGTTCCATCAAGTGCCTCTAACTGACAAGCACCTGATTCAAGGATGTGAGTGATAACATATGGTCCCAACCAATGCACCTTAAGTTTTCCTGGATGGCACAAAACTTGGAATCATAAAGGAGTACCATCTTTCCAACCTCAAGCTTCTTTTCCTTGATGTGTCTATCATGCCATGCCTTCTTTGGCCTTTTCCTACTTCTAACTCCAACGTGTTATGGCGCGCCTCTCATCCAATTATATTAACTTGTCAATTCTTTCTTCTAATGCCTTCTCATCAGCTAGACCTCCAACACAACAATATGCAAAGATGGTAACATGAATTCCATTGGAAGAACTACTTTTGTGCCAAACACCAACTGAAAGGGTGTGGCCTTATTCAACCTCTTGTAGGTTGTTTTATATGCCCAAAGTACAATAAAAACTTTATCATCCCAATATTTCCTTCCAACATCACAAATTTTTGTCAAGGTATGGCTCAATATCTTGTTGAAAGCCTCAACAGTCCCATTTTCTTAAGGGTGATAAGGTGTAGTCTTGTGGTGCGTGACCATAAATTCATCCAATAATATCTTGATTGTCTCATTCAAAAAGTGTGTGCCCCTATCACTTGTCAAACTCAACGGAAATCCATACCTAGTGAGAATATTTTCCCATAAGAACCTTGTTGTTGTAGTTGTTGTATAATCCTTTGTAGGTGTTTCTTCTTCCCACCTTGTAAGATAATATATGTAAGTGATGATGTAGCGCGATCTAGTTCTACGCGCGGCTAGGGGAAATAGGACCCACAAAGTCTATAACCCATTTTTCAAATGGCTCTGCACTAAGAATAGGCCTCAAAGGCATTTCATCTCTTTTCCTAGGTTTTCCAAGGCATTGACAATGATCACATGCCTTACAATACTCTTTACAATCCTTTGTATAGGGTCTCCCACCATAATCCAATGAGTAGAATCTTACACGTGGTGTCACCTACATAATTCCCACCTACAATACCACCATGAGCCTCTTCCATGATATCCATGCACTCATGTTCCAGTACACATCGGCGTAATACTTCATCTCATCCTAGTTTGTATAAGTCACCATTGAATCAACATGAAGGGTGCACATGAATTACAAGTTGTTTCTTCTCTAATGCTTTCATTCCTTCTGGCACCATACTTATGCATAAAAAGACAACAATATCCTCTAATTTTGAAGGTGCACGATGTAACCTATAAATTTGCATCTAACATTATATCTTCAATTGTCTGTGTGTCCTCCCCTGATTGAATCCTTGATAAGTGGTCCGGGCCAGAATTACTTTTACCTGGTTTTACCATGACTGTAAAGTCAAATTCCTAGAATAGAGCACCCATCGACATATGTGCCCCTATAAAATGGGCTTATTTACCAAGTATTTTAATGCCATGTGATCAAGTATAAAATAAAAAGGTGTTGCTTAGCAAGTATATTGTATGAATTTATGCAGCACACGATCATCGACAAGGCCTCACACTTTGTAGTTGTATAATTTGTTCTACATGAGTCAACTTTCTACTAGCAAAATAAATAGGATGATCTATAATACCTTCTCTAGGATGAGCTAACACTACACCAATGGCCATGCTAGAGGCATCCACATGTATGTGAAATGGTTGGTTCCATGAGGGAAAATGTAGAAATAGGTGTTGTAGTAAGTCTCTCCTTTAATGCCTCAAATGCACCTGTTGTGGTTCTCCCCAATAGAATGTCCCTTTTCCTTTTAGTAACTCTTCCAGGGGTGTGGAAATATTTTCATATCCTTTGATAAATTTTCTATAATACCTGTGTGGCCCAAGAATCCACATGCACCTCACTTTGACTAGTAGGCTCCTCCATGCCCACAATAACTACAACCTTAGCTAGATCTACTAACAAACCTTCCTTACGTAGATGATGATGCCCTAACAAAGTTCCAAAAGGTGTAGAAAACACACACTTCTTGATGTTTAAAGAGATGCTTAACTATCTACATATTTCAAACATTAAGCACAAATTTTCACAATGATCCTTAACAAGCCCATATACCATCCAATCATCCAAGTAAACCTGCAAGAATTTGTGAATAAAATCTTGGAATGCTTGAACAACTATGCACGAAAATACAACAAGCACATTCTTCAAACCAAAGGGCATCATTGTATATGCAAAATTCCCATTCATTGGTGAAATTCATTTTCTCTTGATCCTCCTGTGTAATTCTAACTTGATGATACCCAGAATCCATCTGTGAAAGAGTAAACTTTGCACCCTGACAATGCCTTCTAATATTTCCTCGGTGAAAGGCATAGGAAAATGATCAATCACACATGCAACATTCAACTCCATGTAATCCACACAAATCCTAATCTAACCATATTTCTTTATACTTGATTACCATGGGGCTAACCCACTCTGATTCTTCTAGGGGCTTAATGATGCCATATTTCAGCATTTTTCAATTTCTTCTTTAACTTTTACATGCGCAGTTCGGGTTCATCCTGTAAGGTCTCTTCCTAACTGGGCATGCTCCTTCCTTTAGCTTAATCTTCATCTCACCTAATGACTCATGCACTCCTTTTAACTCATGGTAGCCCCTAGGAATAAATCCTAAAATCACATAGTAACTCAATTATCTTTTCTACTTTAAAATCGACCAATAATCTCCAATTATGGCCTCCTTAGGTTCAACATCCGTGCCAATGTTCACTTTCTTGGTCTTCATAGGTTCATGATAGGCACACATTTTTATCCACACTATCTAAGACCTCATGTGTACCTACTAAATGAGCTATGTCCAAATCTTCTACTTCCTCATCATCCACTATGTAGACCATCTTTCCTTTCTCCTTCTCAAAGAAAGCACGTGTAAATAGATCAACATCTATATCATCTACTTCATCAAAATGTGCTCTTGAGTCTTCCTCACCAAATAAATCTTGAATGAGTTCTTCAACCTTGGCACTGTCTCCCATAGTTAAGCACTCCATAACCCATAATGCCTCTCTTACTAGAGGTTTAGTAGAGAAGTACTCAAAAGTCTGGGTCATTCCTGTAATTAAGTCTTGCCAATTTCTAGTCTCCCTATGTAGTTCTGCATAAACATACCAAGTGTGTGCACAACCTTGCAAAGTGGAATAAAGTTTGTGCACCCAAAGTGAAGGTGGTAAATCTTCCTTTCCCCTCTATCCAAAGTCTCTCACACTGCTAAACGTGGTGTTGAATAGGTTGATTACCATGATATATGCAGATTTGAGTAGGTGCATTTCTCCAAGAAACTAATGGTTAGAGCAATTATTACTTCATTCCATTCTATGAGATTATCCCTGTGAACCATCCACCAAGCGTGCTACCATCCCGCATAGGGTATATACTAACATATTTCTTCTTTCCACTTGATTTGTCCACTACTCCATGGTGTGCACGAAATACCATAGGATCTCCTTCTCCAATATACCGAGGTACAAAGTTGTTACCTATCCTCCTAATACAATGAGGTTTTCTCTCCATGTAAATGTGCTTCTTACTTCACGCCCAACCATCTCATAGGTGCCATGCACCCAATTATCACAAGCAATACTTGTAGTATCACTAATAGATTGTGTATCTTCCCACTAGAGGATTCCTTCTTTAGATGGCTCAAGTACTTTCGGATCTTAATGACATGTACATAAATTATGTTCAGTCTTCCTCACTCAATGGTTCAACATAAGGTGCATATTTCCCATCTATCAAAGGGATAATAACTCTTTCTTCCTTGTTCTCAAAACTTATATACCCCTTGTTGAACCATAGATCAACATTATTTACATAACACCAAGGACACCCAAGTAGAGATGGGAAGTTGTCTACTTCTTCTGCAAGTGCTAAGACCTCAAAGTCCCCAGTGAACTTGGCCCTTGTATAGTAATGGATGCATCCTTTAAAACTCCAATTGGAGTGGCCTTAGTTTGATTATCCATAAACAATACATTAGAGGATGAATGCAATGGAGGTTTCCCATCTATACCCATGCATCTAAAGTAAGCACATTCACTTTTGCGCTTGTGTCAATCAATATATTTCTCAAAAGCCATCCATCCACAACAACATTCAGTGATCTCCTTGTCATAATCCAAGCTATGAGGGGAAGATTAGCATGCAGGATCTGCCATCCATTTTCAATACCTACGCATGGAGTGTTTCCTTTAGCCAATTCCCTAGTAATGGAATGATATTCTCCTAGTGCAACATCTTGCATACCTCTTTCAAATCATCAATATCCAACTAGACTATCTCTGCTGCCTTCTTTTGTTCCAACTTCCATGACTGTTCCTTTAAACACTATATTTCACCCTAAAGATTTTTGAGTACCTCCATGGTTTCTGATAAACCTCCTTCTATGTGTAGGATCTGGGTATTTCATGTAAAACCTCCTCCTTAGTAATGGTAGGATTCTATTGTAATGTCTCTTTAGTGCGCACAACTTCTTGCATGCATGTAGTAATCTTCACAAGTACTACCTCAGGTTCGGTGCCAACTTTGGCATCCACTTGATTCTCTATGGCATGTATATTCTAACCATCCATGTGCATCTTGTTTCTTGTTTATGTGCCGCTTACTAAGATGCTCATATAAGTCCGGAGCATTCCTCATAGTTATGATTCTTCCCAAAAAAATAACAAGTAATATTATGAGGACATTCATGCCTGTAGTGGTCAGAGATCCGCATGTAAAAAACATTCTACGAGGAAACTCACCTCATCCACCACCACACCTCACCTCGGCCCTAAATCCACCAATGTATCCTCGAACCTCTACCATGACCTCCTTCAAAATGCCCTTTGTTCCAATCATAGCACCTTGGTGTGATCATGATCATGGTGCTCATTTTACTTTTAGAATTATCTGATACTCTTGTCTATGTCACACACCAATATCTATGGCATCATGGATCTGACCAATCAACCTATAGTCTTCTGTATTGTGAGTTCATGGACCAAAAATCTTACAATAACAAGATACATTCTTTCTTATCACACATTGTAATAATGGGTAGTGACTTTGCATCATGGTCTAAATGACATATCTCATCAATCTAGCAACAATGAATGTATTGACCTGTGAGGAAAAATATCTTTAGTGTGCCCTTCCACTTCACAATTTATACACCAAATCCTAGTGTCTCATGTGTTGAATTTGCCGATAGTTTCTCCAACTACTTTTCCATAGCTGCAATATGTGCTTCTAGGAATGGGCTCACTCCAGTGTCTATACTTTTGACTGCCTCAACACACAACACTGCTTCAAGTGCTTCATGTGGGTCCGTATATGTCTTATGTGACAATGCCCTCCTAAATGGTGTGATCAAACCCCCAATGAACCACTGTGCATGTTGGATTGCATGAATATCATATGAAAGTTTAGACAAAAGTGTTTTGAAATGGGCATCATATTCCCAAACACTTTCAGTAGTGCCTTGCTTAATATCCTTGAGTGTGCTTATACTCTTCGCTCGAACTTAGGGATATGAAACTCCTTAAGGAAAGCTTCTCATAATGCTACATAATCTATGTAAGTCTGATCAGGGTCAAACTTCATGTACCAACTGTGAGCATGTCCCTACAACATAGTTGTGAAACCGACTTTCCTTTCACTCGAAGTTGTGATTCCTTTTACGCACCATAGTATCTCACACATATGAACATGCTCAATAACATCTTCTATTCCCCTATACTCTAGAACACAAAGTGACATCTCCATGCAAATATTCTCGGGGTTAGTGAGGACCATTCTCACTCGATCTAGAACCTCATGTGTTATTATTATCCAGTTTTTCCCCTTAAACAAAATTGACCAAACATGACCTTGCACAGGAGAAATGGAGAGGTTGGTTCAGTCATGCGAAGCTTATATTTGATCCCAAAATCAAGTTGCGGCGGGATCGACAACAAAGAAATCTAACTCAAGATGTCAAAAATTGATCCCAGGTCGATTCAACTCGAAGAAAACCAACGGACTTGCGAAAGGTGCCATGTGTTAGCTCGACACAATTCCAAAAAGTGAAAGGGAAAGAAAAAGGAACCGTGGAAGGAGCCATGTGCCTTATCAGTGCAACTTCAAAGGTGTGACAAAATTGTAGTCCCCAAATGTGCATGGGCTCTCTACGAGGTCGAGATCCCAAGAAAGGAAGTGCTCACTCAAGCCCAAATCGGCTAAGTACAAAAGGCCAAAGGCAGAAGCCTCTACGTGTCTCTTCAGTGCACTTTTGGTATGATGCTCCAAAGTGGGGTCCCCAAATGAGCACATGCTCTCTACGTGTCTAGGGCCCGAGAAAGTTGTATCACTCGTAGAAAATTCTAAGAGCCATGGAATTTTCCACGTGCCTCATCGGCGCAACTTCAAAGGTAAATTCAAAGGTAGTTTCCCAAATGTGTGTTGGCCCTCCATGTGTTTAGGGTCCAAATAGTTTCTCCTAAATAGAGGGGACTTAGCCAAAACACAAAGAACACATAGTAGGCTTGCAGACGATGCCAAGTGTCGGCACATCGCATTCCCATGACCCCAAGAGGCAACAAAATCTTAAGAGCCCATGTGGAATGCCTAACCTCAACCTTTTTAGATGGCCATAACTTTTCTTGGGAGCTCGTATTTGAGTGAGAAAGGAATTTTGGAAAGATCTCGATGTCTGCTACAAAGAATATAACTGGATATCTTTAAATTAGTGAGACTAAGTTCTTAAAAATAAAAATTACGGCCAGCCATTTTTGAGGCTATCAGGCTTCTCACCTACCACCATAATGAAGTATGGGATTCCTTTCTTGCCCAATAAGGAACAACACATGGAGGAATGGGTTTTGTAGTGGAACCCATCATTGTTGTAGGTGAATTCAATGCTCTTTTGGGGTGGTTGAGGAAGGTTTCAATTTATCCTATCATCTCCTTCTCTAATTCTTCCCGTATATTGTAAGGGGGCACTTTTCTAGGGGTGGGTAATTTTTCTTTCTTGCCCCCTCTCGCTTTCTTCCCTAGGGTTGAATGTGGAGCTTAAGCCTCCTCTCTTTGCTTTGTAATGGAGTTTTATTTCCTCTTTCCCACTGATGATGTACTATGTGAACTCATGGAGCAATAAAATCTGTTTCGTGATGCATTTTGTCCATCCTTTGCTTATTTTATTGTCTCTAATTTCCTCTCATAATTGCAAGGTATACTGTGCATATATCTAATGTCTATTACAGGTTTGGGAACTATATTTAATGGGTTTGAAGTGTTGTTCTATGTGAAATTTATCTTTGGTCTGTGATGCATCTTTTCCATCCTCTTTATTTCTCACCTCTCTTCACTTCAAGAAATTGAGATTGTGATAAAGAAACTTCATTTTCTAGTGTATCACCACTTTAGTGTAGGCTCTATTTTCATGCATTTCTCTCTCTCCCTAATCCCTTGGAAGGTTAGATTAGGATTAGATAGTTTTCCTGCATTAGAGTAGCTTGTGGCAGGTAGTTTAGGAAGAAGAAGCCAAATTTCTCCGGAGGACCATCTCAAGCCCGCAAGTCCCATAACTTGAGAGATGGTCCAATGTTATGTAGATCACACCAAATGCCCCATTCAAAATCAGGCCATTCGAGAGGG
Source organism: Taxus wallichiana var. yunnanensis (assembly GCA_018340775.1). NCBI lineage: Eukaryota > Viridiplantae > Streptophyta > Pinopsida > Cupressales > Taxaceae > Taxus > Taxus wallichiana. Next base: position 641,147,674 of record CM031243.1, read on the forward strand.
TGTTGTGACTCCGCATCAAAAATTACCTCTTCCTCCGCACCCACCAGATCCACCGTAACTAAAGCCATATCTACCCCCGACCCTCCTCCCCAGTAGCCAAGAGTGGACCACTAGATGTATTACCACGTGTCCCAACAATGGTACTAAACTAAACTCCTATAATTTGAAAGGTGGTACTTCTCCAAGAAGTGAGTCCAAAATTCAGTACATTTGAGTTATGTAACAAAGATGTGCCTAAAAAGGTATCTCTAAATAACAAAGAAGACGTTTGGCTAGACATAAATGCAATTTCTACTTGATTTACTCCTTTTCTACTACTCCCCAAACTAGCTTGTTGACTACTCTAGTTGTACTTAAATAATGGGTAACCAAGTGTAAGGGAAAGGTTTCTAGGTGGATTCAGATGCACGCACGTGACCCATGTCGTCTCTACTAGCGCACTCCCATATGAGGTTGAGGAGGGTTCCCTATCATGCTTTTCTAAATGGGGGAGCTCCAGATGCTCTGGCTCCATGCCTTCTACATGAGCTCCAAATCCTTCACGAGCCATCTCTCTCTTCAATGCCATCACTTTGTAATATCATGTTCCTTCTCTATCTCCCTCTTGTGCACCTCATTGCACTTAAACCTCCTTTCATCTATTTTCCTCTCTGCTGCTAGGTCTGCCATCCTTCACCAAACCCGGTCCTTCCCCTGCACGTGGTAGGGTTTAGTTAGGCATCGGATTTTCTTCCAAGTTCAGAGTTATCATCAAGATTTTGATTGTTAGTGGGATGCCTTATAGATAAGCTCCCTTGGGATAACATAAAAATTGGAACTCACCACCTCTGGGTATAAGTAAGTGGAAATTGAGTACTCTAAAATATAGTTATTCGAACACCATAGAACCAAGTATTCACAATGCACGTCCAAATAAAATCAACATCATAGAGGGCCTAAAATGTGTCCTACGTCTGCAGACAAGTGTGTGATACCTCCAATTCCTTTCAGACACATAAGCAACCGGCCACTCGTATAGCTCTACTTTGGAAAGATATCAAAGAAGATCTTGTATAGATAGTCATACAAATTCTGCTCTACCCATGCACGTGTGTCAAACTCGATCTAATGTTTAACCTCTAAGGATACTCTTCTTCTAGATATTTTATCCACTCCTCAAAACTCATTAAGGTCACTTGGTATGTCTTCATCATGAAACATCATGAAAAAATCTGAAAAAGGGGTCTCTAAAAATGGAACCAATGATGCAGCCTAGAATCTACTATGAATAACCCATGCACGCCGATACATCACCCATCCTAAGATGAGATCTCACCCAAAACACACAAAGGTACCATGACCCTATTTAGAGTTTATCATGCAGGGATGTTAGTTTGATGAAGATAAGACATAATCCAGATCCATAATTAAACATAAACATTCTAGAGTGCATGATCCGATCTAGATCTTAGAGAATCATGAATTAAACAATAACTAACTCGATAAGAATAACGATACATGAACCAATTTCAGTTATGTATAACACCATTATCTAGCCAATATCATCCATTACATTAAACACTTAAAAAAAAAGAAGCTTGTTACATTATCACCATAAGTCATGCGCGTATCAGATCCATCAGCATAACTCTACAATAATTCACACACTAGTCTCTCTCTAAACTACACAATTCAATACATATTTATAGAGGTGGGGAATTTCCCTTCACCTCCTGTGTGCTTCTCAAAATAGGTCACATCTGATAATATCCATGTGCCTTTAGAATAACATGCACACATGCAAGTGCACTAGTAATAGATGTCATATAGTTAACTACAAGAATTAATCCTATTATTAACTATAACCATGCATGGAATTTATCATCTTCTAATTTTCAAAATACCATTTTCATGTCATGTAAGTCTCCATCTCAATGTGTAATCTACATGCTATCTCCAAAAAAAAACATGTATCCATAAAAATGGCTAATTCTTAACCAAATTGTTCGCATGCATTTCCTTCCCTATCATTCTCGTGACTTCAAATGTGCCTTGTTCCCGCAAGAGTATTATTTCGTGTCTTATCCTTAGAAAAATATTATGTCTGCTCAAAAATTTATAAAGTGGCTCCAAATAACCATGAGAGACACCCACCTGATCTCTCTTCCGGGCGCTTCATTAGGATTTCAAATGAGAAGACAGATGAGAAATGAGGTAAATCTCACACTCATGATTTCAAAGGGGTTAGTAACATTGAAATTGATTCATTCGTGAGGCACTCATTCAAAAAGAGTGGAAGAAGGCCATGGATGTAGAATATGACTCCTTGATATAGAATCAAAATGGGAACTTTTTGATCTACTCCGCAAGTAAGAATTCCATTAGGCGTAGTGGATTCACAAAAAAAAATACAAAGGCAAATGGATTTATCGACAAGTACAAAGAATGACTAGTTGCAAAAAGATTATGCTCGTAGTAAGGAATTGATTATGATGAGAACTTTTCTCCCACCGGGAAGATAAAAACAATCAAACTTGTTTGTGTACTGGCAACACAAAATAGATGGAAACTTTAGTAGATGGACGTGAAAAGTTCTTTCTTGAATGGTGATCTCAAAGAAGAGGAACTCATGACCAAAATAGATAGATTTGTCGATGAACAAAATCCCCATAAGGTATGTCATCTAATTAAGTCTCTTTATGGACTTAAACAAACACCTAGGGCATGGTACATAAAAATAGATGATCACCTATTACAGCATGGATTCACTCGTAGCCCCTCTAATTCAAATATGTATATCAAAAATATAGGAAGAGAGATTTTCATTTTTGGTTTTGTATGTAAATTATATTTTGATCACATGGAGTTATGACAATATCATTGAAGATGTGAAGAATGATTTGAATAAATCCTTTGGCACGACATTTGGGGCTACTTCATTATTGTCTTGGATTGGAGATATGGTAGAAGAAGAATCATATTTTTATCTCCCAGATGAAATACGCCAAGACACTCTTGGAAAAGTATCACATGTGAGATTGTAAATCTATTTCCACTCTTATGAAAAAGGTTTTTAACTTTTGATATTCTAGGATTCACCTCAAGCGGATGGTACTCTCTACAGACAACTTGTTCTTAGTCTAATTTACTTGATGTATACCGGACCAAACCTTTTCTTTGTTGTGAGATACCTCTCTAGATTCATGCAAAAGCCAAAGAAATGTCACTTTGGTAGTAGAAAATCATGTGTTGAGATATGTCCAACATATAGCTTACTATGGTCTAGAGTATCCGAAGAAATCTTAGTTATTCTTATAGAGATATACTGAGACTTAGACTATGCTTGATCTCGTTGATGACAAGAATTCAGCATTAGGTTATATTTTTCATCTTGGGTCTCAGTACCTATTTCATGAATAAGTAAGATGTAGTGCCCACTCCTCTTCGAAACTATTTCATTATAATGTTATTACTATTGGATTTATACTTATCCATTTTGATTATAATATTTTGATTATTAGATGATGGACTATGCAAAGATTTAGACTATTGACAGGTTGTGATTTACATTTTGATTATGATGCACTAGATGACACTGATAGACAATTATATATGTTGTTTTTTAGTATTTTGTTTTTCTACTAACATGTAATATTTTAAATGCATTACCCGAAAGAGTTTACGAGAATTGAATATGAAACAATGCACCACGAAGTAGTTGCACTCCAACGGAATCGTGAAGAATCGATTAATAATGCAAGAACTTGCTCAATAGAAACAAGGCTTGCACATAGAGGAAATACATCAGAGTTTCTTGGCATACTCATAAATGAATAGAAGGAGAGTACATATAGGGTGCTGAGTAACCCTAGTGAAAGACTCAATAGCAAACCCTAAACTTAACCCATGTGAGATGACCCTCCAATATGAGGAGGACACATATAACATAACTCACACCAACACCCCCCCTTCATTGAAGTTGGGGTAGCGGCTATGATGAGTCAGATGGAAAGAGAAGACACTCCTAAACAACTAAGAAAGATGTGTCAATGGGGCCCGGAAACTAAAGGCCTGATAAGGTGCCCATATACAAACACAATATTCCTAGAAGAAGAAGAAGAAGAGAAGGACTACATAGCCCAAAGAAGATGAGTAGCTGTAGAAGACCTCACCCCAAGAAGAGACCGTAAGTGAAGAAACTTCATCTTAGTGAAGGGCTTGGTAAATAAATCTGCAATTTGATTAGTTGTCTGAATGTACTGAATGTCGATGATACCATCATGAATAAGATCTTGTATGAAGTGCATATGAATCTCAATGTGCTTCATCCGCTGATGCTGAACTAGATTTCTACAAATGGAGATAGTGCTCGTGTTATCACAAGAAATAATGATAGGCCATCGAAAGTGGATGTCAAACTCTGCTCGAGAATACCACCTGTAGCCAAATAGCTTCATGGCGGTGTTAACTACTCCTCTCGTATTCTGCCTCTGTAGATGATATCACAATTTCATTCGATTCTTGCTAGCTAGACTAACTAATAGGACCCAAACCAAGAGAGAAAATGTAGCTGAAGTAGATTTTTGATGATCTAAGTCACTGCCCAATCGGAATCATGAACCCAATTAAGTCAATATCTACCCCTCCATGATAGTGAATGCCATAAGTATAAGTTCCAAAAACATAATGAAGGATCCATTTAGCTACTTTCCAATGCAGCTCATGTGGCTACTACATGAATCTGGACATGATCCCAACAACATGTGATAAATCCGGTCAAGTGTGAGTCAAGTAAATCAAGCTCCCCAAGAACCGCCGATAAAGAGTACCATCAACCAAGGGAGTAGAGAAATTTGAAACCAACTTAACCTCGAAGAGAAAAGGAGTAGGATAAGACTTGCTATCATACATCTAAAAATGAGCTAGCAAATCAAGAGCATACTTAGGTTATGAAATCAAAATTCCCTAGTTAGATTGTGAAATTTAGATCCCAAGGAAGTAATGAAGTAGACCTTAGTCATGGAAAACCGTTGGCAAGGGGCAATCTTCACAGAATCAATTATAGAGGAAGAGTTGTCTGTGATCAAAAAGTCATCAACATAGAGAACAAGAATGAGTATGGAGTCATATTTCCGTAGAATATAAACATTTGGATCGAGTGAAACCTATTAAACCTTGATGTAAGTAGAAAGGATTCCATCTTGGCATACCAAGCCCAAGGGGCTTGTTTAAGGCCATAAAGAGACTTCTTTAACTTTCAAACGAGGGAGGGATCTTGGAAATAACCCGAATGTTGTTCCATATAGATCTCTTCCTCTAGATCACCATGAAGGAAGGCACTCTTAATGTCCATTTGATTGACTTTCCATCTGTTCGCTGTGGTAATGGCTAGGGTTAGTCAAATAGAAGTCATCTTCACAACCGGAGCAAAATTTTTAGTATAATCAACCGTAGCTATCTGGGAGAAACCTTGAGCTACTAATCGTGCTTTAAAATTTTCGACGTCTCCATCTACTCCATACTTTTTTTGGAACACCCACTTACACCAAACGATTTTTCTTCCTTTCAAAAGAGGGGTGAGATCCCAAGTATCATTCTTCATGAGAGAGGAATACTCCTCATCCATGGTATAATCCAACTCACAAATACTAGAAGCCTCCCGGAAAGACTATGGATCGAAGCGAGAGGTGAAGAAAGAGTGATGTCCAACAAAATCTGAGTGAGTACATCTCATAGCTGAAGTATCTCCAACTAAATCTCCAACACTGTGCAAATTTTTCCTACCCCAAAGAGGACTAGAAGGACCAGGCTCGTGAGTCGAATATTCTTCACTTGAGTGAGAAGGGACATAGTCCTCATCATCACTACTATCAAAATCAAAATAATTAGAGGTCTGATGGTCGGGAGGTTCATGAAGAGGAGCATGCTCAACAATATCATCATCGATGAATCGAATCCAAATCAGTGAGTTGAATAACCTCAATAGGTGGAGAAGTAGAAGTTGAAGAAGACTCATAAAAATTAACACTTCTCTCAATATACAACTCATGAGAAGTAGGATTCATCAAACGATATCCCTTCATGCCATCAGGATACCCTATAAAGATATAAGGTTTAGATTGTGGTTCCAAGGCATTACATTTCTTCTTGGGAATCCAAGCCATAGCCTTGGATCCGAAGACTTGAAATTTCTCAACATCAGGCTTGCATCCAAACCAGGCTTCAAAGGGTGTCATCCCTCTTACTGCCTTGTGTGGAACATGGTTTTGAATGTAATTTTTACAATTCACCGTTGCTTGGCCCAATCTTTGTGGAGGAAGAGACTTGAGTGAATCATATGTAAGTGGTGATCTCCTTAAGAGTATGGTTCTTTCTTTCTGCGACTCCATTCTGTGAAGGGCTATAAGCAACTATTTTCTACAAAGAGATCCCTTCAGAAGTACAAAAATCCATGAAACTATTGTTCACATATTCACCTCCATTGTTGGTTTGAAGAACCTTGATAGACCGTTCCACCTGTATCTCAGAAAGATCCTTAAAGTCCCGAAAATGTTCAAAGACTTCAGACTTAAGCTTAAGAAAATATACCCAAGTATATCGGGAATAGTCATCAATGAAGGTTAGCACATAAAGAGCTCTAGTAAACGAAGGAGAAGGAAATGGACCAGAAACATTGTTGTGAACAAGATCTAAAAGACGAGTGGCTCTCCAGTATTTTCCTTTGTCAAATTTTTTTAGGATGCTTTCCAAGGGTACAACCCTCACAAAGACCCTTAGAAAAATTGACACGAGGCAACCCGTTGACCATTTTGTTTTGGCTCAATTATTCAAGGTAGCGATAATTTAGATGTCTAAAATCCTCATGCCATAGATTACTAACCTCATTTGCATGAGTGAGCAAGGCAGTGGGTGTAGAATCAGAAGTAAAGTGGGAAAAGGTATATAACGTGAGCGTGAACGGTGATCAACCTTTCCCTCACCATTGTAGTGTCATTGTTAAGCTCACGAATAACCACCGAGTTAGGACCAAATTCCACTCGTGTTCCTTCACCAAGGTGAGAAATTTGGTAAACCGATAGGAGATTGGTAGAGAGATCAGGAACACTCAACACTTGGTTAAATGTTCCCCAATCCATCTCTACCGATCCACTACTAGAAACTGACAATGTCATGTCATTACCCATCGTGATTTGAGACATTCCACAAGATTTGATGTTATAAAACTCAACATGTGAGGAACCCATGTGGTGCAAGGCATCGAAATCTATAATCCACGTTGATGAAGGAGTAACTCGCTACAAGGGCCTTTCCTTTTTTCTTATCATTTTTAGCACCTTTTGCAGCAGAAGACTCGACCTTAAGAGAACTTTATTTTATGGATTCAAGAACACTTATTTTATTCTTCTTAAGTAAATGAGATAATTGATCAATCTGTTTCCGAAAACAGTGGTGCTCGTTGTGCCCAGACTTCTTGCAATAGGAACACAAAAACTTGCTTTTCTGTGCCTTAGGCTCAGAAGTCGAAGTGTTTGTGTCATTTTTAGGTTTGGTCTTGGTTTCGTTCTTAGGTTGATCCTTTGTTTCTTTCTTCTTTTCAATCTTCTTTCCCTTGCTAGTACTTGCTACAAGGGCATGTGACTTGGACTTGAGAGACCACATTTGAATGAGTTTTCCTGTTCTCGAATGAGTTGGGAAGAAAAATAGTCAAAGGAGAGCATAGTCCAAGTATCGCCCAAAGTAACTTTTATAGTGTAGAAAGTTGACACGAAGACAGAATATTTGGGACCTAGCTTAGAGAGAATTGACAAGATCAGTTGAGAATATTTCTTCTCTACTTGACATCCTTTTAACAACAATCTAATATGGACAAATTTCAAGAAGGAAGCTTATAGGTTTTCAAAGTCACTAGGATTTAACCCTAGTATTTCATTTTCCAACTCATGCGCTCTCATGTCATCTAGTTGTCCAAACATCGCATCCAACATTTTTCACGCAAATTTAGGTGTTTCAGACGCCTCAATGTGGAAGAGCAAGTCAAGAGAAACAAACATGCAAAGAATACTTAAAGCTTCATCACTATGGTTTAACCACTTAGATTTTTTAGGTTTTTTGTCTAGTTCGGTCTTAGTTCCCATGGTGATGCGAAATAACCCGTTACCCCTTAGTTTCATTATTATATTTTATCTTCATTCAAATAATTTGAACGACGTAAGAAAAGGAATTAAAAGTGCATCCATAGTGAAGAGAGAGAGAAAGAAATGCGAAAAGAAACACAACAACCCGGGAAAATAAAACAACCCCCTGCTTTCGACACTTTAGTTTAGTGCGTTGATTACAATTGGGTCCGAGCGTGTGGTTTGAAACACTTGTAACTCGTCTGCAATCGGTATAATAACGCGTAAGAGAGGAGACCACAACAGTGTTTCATGGAGTGCAACAAAAAAAGACACCATAAACAAGCATAAAAGCAAAAAACAAGGAGGCGAAAGCAAATCCTGGTTGTGAGAAAAAGCATCTCACGTCACAAAGAATACCCCCTTGCTCCAGACTATAGCAGACGCGCTCACTAGTCGCAAGAAATAATAAGGGTAAAATACAAAGTTGTGAACTCGAAGGAGTTCAGATATCTTCAGAATGCCGGAAAAATGCCGGAAGGGAAATAAGTGCTCAAAGTGTCACTGCACACTTGAGCGCACGATTAGTAAAAAAATGACAATTAAACACCTAAAAAAATTATCGTGTCGAAACGTCCAATTTAGCTAATTTAAAGCTAATGGGAGTTAAAAAAAATAAAAAAACGTTTAAATTAAAGACGATTTAAAAAAATTACTAACCGTAAATTAGATTAAACGTGAAATTAATGAAACTAGATTTAATTAAAATTAAATCTAATTAATTGCAACTAATAAAAAACTAATTAAGATTTAATTAAAAAATTAAATCCTAAATAAATTAAAACTTTCCCTTTTTAAAAAAACTATTTTAAAATTAAATAAATCTAATTTTAAAAAATTAAAAACTCCTTTTTTAAATAGAAAGAATTCTTTTTATTTTTTTAAACTTAACAAAAAAAAAGCTTTCACGTTTTTAAAAAAATTAAAAAGCAAAAGAACTAAAAATAATTTTAAAAAGAAGCTTTTAAAAAACGCAGATTTTTTTAAAAAGAAGATTTAATAAAAAAAGAAACGTACCATTAAAAAAGGTATATTGCTTTGTGGATTTAGATAATTAGCAAGATTTTTAAAAAAGGTATTTAATAAATACGTTGGAAAAAATTTACTAAAAAAACAAAAGCACTTACCAGCGAATGCGCAACCTTCTATGGTTGTGTTTGCAGAGTCCACAAAGGAAAAAACGGTGGCTGCGTTTGGAATGGCCGTGGAGAGCAGATCGAGGCAAGGGAGAGAGGAAGGAGACAACGAAGGGGAGACAACCAGACCACCACGCTTCCGCTGTGCATAACCAAACCAAACAAAAGTAAAGCACTTGGCCACCACGCAGAGAGAAAAAAACACTCGGTTCGGCCATGCGAGAGGAGAATCGGGCAAAAGAATGGAGAGAAAAAAATGAGCCAAGGCGAGTAGATCGAGGGAGCCAATCCTCTTGAACAACACTCGTCCAAGAAGAACACAACATAGTAAAAACATGAGACTTCAAACCCGACTTTTGAGATCTCCACAAAAAAATATTTAAACCTATATACTGCAAAAACATGCATAAAAGCACATCAAAACCAGAGAAAAAAAAAACAGGGGATCTAAAAACCAGCTTTAATAAATTTGATTTTAAAATAAGAAAAAAAAATTAACCTCCATTTTTAATTGGTCTCCAAATTTATCCGCAGCTAACTAAATGTAGATGTAAAAAACCTAAAAATGAGAAGATCTGTACATTCACGAAGAACAAGAAAACTGAAATCTTTCCAAGAGAAAGAAGGTTAGATACGTTGGCTAGGATACCATAAATAAATGATCGAAAACTTGCACGAGGAGTAAAAAAATGAAACCAAGAGTAATCGCAACTCAAATGACAAATGCACGTTTACCCGATCTTTGCTCTGATACCATGAAAGAGTTTGCAAGAATCGAATCGGAAACGATGCACCACAAATTAGTTGCACTCCAACGGAATCGTGATAGCTCCAGTGTAATCGCAAGGAAGAATCGATCAATAATGGAAGAACTTTCTCAACAGAAACAAGGCTTGCACATAGAAGAAAGACAGCGGAGTGTCTTGGCATACTCATAAATGAATAAAAGGAGAGTACATATAGGGTGTTGAGTAACCCTAGTGCAAGACTCAATAAAGCAAACCCTAAACCTAACCCTAAACCTAACCCATGTGAGATGACCCTCCAATATGAGGAGGACATAGCATAACTCACACCAACATTACCTATGTTAGATGTTTTGAGTAAGAATTATGATTTTATGGATGTTAAAATCGAATCAATAGATATGATGATAGATGATATAATTGTTAATTTTGGATGACGATTATTTATTTCCATATGTATATTATTCTCAATGTTGTTGATGTTCCCGTAAGGCCAAAAGGTATTTTGTTTGTGTTACAGAAATTATATCATATATATCAAACAGAATAGGGGACCAACCATGGAAGGATGTTGGGTGTTGTACAACATGGCCAATTTGACAACTTGTGTATGATGTTATGTTTTGTTGTTGCATGCTTTGTTGTAGGTTCCCATATGGGGGTAACCTCATTTATGTAGCCATGGGTGTAATGCGTTTCCTTTCTTTTAATTTTGTTTGTTTTAGATTTATTGTGCATGTGTTTATTTATTTGGGAAATATTGTTGCTTTATTAACACTTGCTAATATATCTTAATTAGCTAGTTTAGCTTAATTTTAAATTAAGAGGGAAGATATGACATGTGGACAATAAATTGGGTAGATAGTCCTTGTTTGTTGCATGATGTGAATTTAATTAAATGCATTTAGGTGGTGTGTACTCCACCATCCTTCCCAAATTCGAATTTGGCCTTGTTGGCCACTTTTAGAGACTTGAGGGACAAGTTAACCTTGTCCCTCACATCTCAAACTCTCCTACCAACCCTACTTATGAAGTATGAGACATATTTTGACCATTTTAATGCATTTTTTAGTGTAAAAGGGTCAATAATTGCACTTGTTACTTACCACATTTAAGTTTGTCCTTGATAAGCATGGTGTGCAAGTTAGAGTGTCATGTGGGCATGTCATAAGTCTTACATGTGCATTTAATTTCTTTGGGTTTGGTGTTTGACTTGTGTGTTGGAATGGAGGGATGATGAAGTGACATCCTACATGGAGCCACCTCATCATCCTCACATCCCTTTTCTATTTATTGGATGATTTTGATGGATTTTGGGTTACTTGCCTTATTTTCTTCTCTTGCACTTTTGAAAATTGGTCTTGGTTTGCATACTTGGAGTTTTATTTTGGAGTTGCATCTTGGATTGAGCTTGGTGTGAAGGATTCTAAAGCTTGTTGAGAAAAGGAATTGGAATCTTGATGGAGAGGTAGGCTCTCATCTTTTTGCATTTTTGTATTAATGTATTTTGATGTAGAAATTATGATTGTTTGTATATTGTATGAGTGTTTTGGTTATATAAATTATTGTGAATGGTTAGCTTGCCTTAAGTTGTGTGTGGGAGATGGATTTATGGGACCATTGGGGAGGAAAAGGGAGATGTGAGACATGTATTTCAGAGGAAGTGTGAGTTTGAGCTCCACATATTGGAGTGAAAAGGTTAATGTGGTTATATTTTGTATATTTGCAAGTGTAGAAATAAGGATTTGATTATGTTTTGAGTTGTGCACATGGCGGCTTTTGGGCGAAACTCCTACATCAATTGGGAGACAAAAGGAGGTGGTGCCCGTATTCCATTGCTCCTTGTTGGATTTTTGTTTTTAAGCCTTTGTGCTTGTTGGGAAAGTTGTAATATTTCTTGAGTACATTATTTGATGTGTATTGTTTGAATGTGCTATTTTTTTGGAACATATGTTGTTGAAGCCCTTTGTGAAAATTTTCAAATGTTGCATAATACCCCTTATTGTTCTTTAGTTAGGGCTTGGGGAAAATAAGAGAATGAATTCTCCCTTATTAGATTATAGGTTGGGTAGAGAGCGTTGCCTATACCCCTTTATTTGTATTGTGATTCAAGTTTTGAAGAGTTGAAGGATGCAAGTTGGAAAGCTATGAAGTTGGGAGATGACTTGGAAAGAAGACTTGTGTTTTGACCTTATTGGAAGAATTCTCCATGTTGTAAAATTTATTATTGTTCCCACTTAGAGTGGAAGATTGTAACTTTTGTATGTTTGAAATAAAGTCTTGTATATTATTCCAAGTTGTAGTGACTTAGTTGAATGGAGAAATAACTTTAGTTGTATACCTTGTTGGAAAGGACTATTTTATTATAAGAAATGGATTTGAATTTTTTTATTACAAAAGGATGTTCTTGCAAACTTTCATTATCATATTTGTATTGTATAGTTGGAAAGAGAATTCTTAAAGTTATATTTGTTAAAAGGGTCTTGCATTTCACCTTATTTAAGTTGTATGTTTGAATAGAAAAGTGAATGTTAATCCTTTTACATTATTGGAAGTTGTCTTTAAAATGAAAAGTAGATAAATTTCATTCAAGAGTGTTTTATTTTCTCCTATTCAAATGATTATGTAAGAAGGAATATTGAGTAAATTTTATATCCAAATTTTACATTTTATTATAAAGGAAAAATAAGGGAATTACTGTCTTTACTAAATGTATTGTGTGCTTAAGAAAATATATTAGTCTTCTAGTTTTCTCATAGATGAATAGGTAGAAAAATATAACCTCTTGTCTCACATTCACTATATAAATGGACTTAAGTGAATGCTTTAAATTTAAGTAGAACAAAAAAAAAAACTCAATGGTAAACACATATTTCTACTTATATAAATTTGTTACTATATATATATTAATTAAAATAAATATTATTTAATAAATTCATGGTGTGTATGAATAAATTTATTATGTACATATATACTTATATATTTACTTACTATATACTTATTTAATATATAGTTATGTACATATATGGATAGACAAATTAATATATGTACTTAAATAAAAAGGGCATGGGTAATGGGGTAAATGGGGCCACTTAGTGGCTAGACAAATTAGATAAACTTTTGTGTTAGAAAATAAAGTAAACTTCATGCATGATCATTAATTAAACTTATGGAGCTTGGTAAATGCTTTTTTAAATGTAAAGATTTTTGAAAAAATAAATTAATAATATTTAATTATTAATTTTAATTCCAAATTCCTCAAGCTTGTGTAGAAAGACTTTAACTAAGAAATTTATTAATTTGTGGATAATGTTTAACCTTGCAATCCCTTTTTAAACAAAAAAAAAATTTACCGTAATTTTTGCCTATGACATTATTAGGTTTTTATTTTGATTTGAGAGTAGAATTTTTGTGGGTGTTACATAAGAAGTAAAATATTGTTTCTATCTCATCCACTGAGGTAGGTTAGCATGCTGCACGAGGAGCTATGTGCGAACCGATTTGTTTAGGTTGCATTTTGGCAGATATGGGCATTCTTGAAGAAAATCCTCCCATCATTCACTGCGACAATCAGGTTGTGTTGAAGCTTGTGAAGAATCCAATTTTGCATGAGATAACAAAGAACATTGAGGTTGAATGTCACTACATTTGGAAAAAAATATTGAACCACCACATACAACTCCAATACTCCCCGACGGATGCTCAAATTGCATATATACTCACCAAGTCTCTTGGAAGGTGAAATTTGAATTATTTCGGGTATATTTGTAAAAAATTGTATTAAGGGGGAATGTTAGCTTAAATTTTAACAATACATTATTTTTAGTTTGTTCACCGACTTGTAGTCGCTTTCATGTCTTCGTTGCATCATTCCAACTACCCGACTCCCATTGAACTTTTGTTTATGTGCATGTATATATTTGGATTTTGTCATACTCGGATCATCAATAAAACATATGTCTTCTTCTTTTCTCTCTTTACCTATCATTAAGGACTCAAAAAGGCACCAAGGGCATGGTACATTAAAATAGATAATCACCTATTGCAACATGGATTCACTTATAGCCCCACTTATTCAAATCTGTATATAAAAAGATAGGCATATATATTGTCATATTAATTTTGTATGTGGATGATCTTGTGATCATAGGGAGTTCAAGAAATATCATTGAAGATGTAAATAATTATTTGAAGAAATCCTTTGACATGACATATTTGGGGCTACCTCATTATTATTTTGGCTTAGAGATATGGTAGAAGAAGATTCGTATTTTTATCTCTTAGATGAAATATGCCAACGTACTCTGGAAAAATATGGCATGTCGATTGTAAACGTATGTTGAATATAATGGAAAAAGGTTTGAAAATTTGTATATTATAGGATTCACCTCAAGTAGATCGTACTCACTACAAACAAATTCTTATGTGTCTCATTTACTTGACATATAACATACCATACCTTTGATTTGATGTGATTCTATCCTTCCCGATTCATGCAAGATCTGAAATAATGTCATTGGGTTGTAGCGAAACATGTGTTGAATATGTCCGAGCTACAATTGACTATGGTCTGAGTATCAAAAGAACTCCAAGTTCTTCTTGTAAGGATATACGAGACTCAAACTATGTTGGATCTTTTGATGATATGAAATCAACTTCAGGCTATATTTTTCATCTTGGGTATGCACCTATCTCATGGAATAGTAAGAATCAAACTATTGTTTCTCTCTTATCCAAAGTGAGGCATATTATCGCACCGCATGAGGAACTATGCATGAAGTGATTTAGTTACATCACATTTTGGCAGATAAGGGAATTCTTGAAGAAATACCACCCATCATTAACTTCAGAAATCAAGGTGTATTGAAGCTTGTAAACAATCCAATTTTCCATGATAAAAACAAGCACATTGAGGCCAAATGTTGCTACATTCGAGAACAATTCTTGAACCACCACATCCATCTCGATGTACCCAACTAATTCTTAGATTTTATACATACTCGCCAAGTCTCTTGGCAAGGTGAAATTTGAAGTATTTCATGGGTAAATTTGTAAAAATAATGTATGAAGGGGGAATGTTAATATAATTAATAAATACAATGTTTTTGTAAACCAACCTAGTCGATTACCTTTCTTGAACTATTTGAAAGTTTTATCAAACCATTTTCTTCTTGTATAAATTGGAATATTGTGCCTTTGTTTATTCATTCAATAAATATTATTTTCTCTCTCTTCGGAGTCTTCATTATCAATAGCCTTAGTAAATTTCCACGGGTGGTACATCCTAACAGCACCATAAAAATTGAGGTTCATATGTTGTATAAATTTGCACACATGCACTTGATTTACCTACATGTAATCCACATATTGTAATAAATATAAGAATTTTGGCTTCATACTCATCCAATTCCATACTCATCTATCTAAAGTCATGGATATTTTTATGCGTTCTGGATGAAGCATTAGAAGATGGATCACATCCTGAAACTCTCCTCGAATATCTCCCAAGTTACCATATCTATATCTATAAGGAACTTATACTCTTGTGTGTGCAACCAAACTTGTAATCCGTCATGAGTAAGTTGATGGAAAAGCAAGCTCGGTGTTACTTTTAGAAGTGTAGAATTTGTAGGATCCCTTCAAACTTAATAACCAAGATCATCTACCTAGAATATAGTGGTTTCTCCTTAATATGTAGGTGGCCTAAGTTTCATATCTCCCTAATATGCTCTACCGGCTCTGATTATCGGCCATGTGGTCTCTCCTCTGGAACAACTCTTTGTTGTGCAGAATCCTAGTCCTCAATCTAGGTCATGAAATGACCTCCTTATCATCTATGAGTGGTGACCCCTATGACTCCTTTCATTCCTCTCCTCTTTGTTCAATCGGATGCTCCACCATCCTATACTTGAATATTTCGAAACTCATGTAGTTCCTATATTATCTATGGCCCAATGGCATCGAGGTTCTAATATGATGGTGGTAGTGGCGGTGATGGCAGCAGTGATGGTGGTGGCGATGTCATCGGCGATGGTGATGGTGGTAGGAATGGTATAAAAATATCAGCATCTGCATCCCTATGAACAATGCTTCAATTCATCCTGCCATGACAGTGGGGGGAAAGATTTAGATGTTTAATATGGATTTGGATTTTGTTTTGTATACTAGCAATGAAAAGTAAGTCTAGGTTTCATTGTTCATTTAACATTTACGTAGATTTTAATTCTTTTAACCTTCACTCGATACCAAGTGTACCACCCATAAAATTTCATCCATTTTTAACATGGATTAATGTGACCAAAAATACATGTAATATTTTTTATTTGGGCATGCATTTCTAATTAATTTAAGATCATGGTTTGCAATTTCACTAAATTTGGCAATTTTAATTTTAGTTCACACGTTGCTTAGTGGTTTGTTGTTTATCGCTTTTCTAAGGTGATAGACAACTTAGGCCAATCAATTAATTTAATGTTTACTAATTATCTTCATTTCATTATGAGGGTATAGCAATCATAGCTTTTTTGAATGAGAATTTATTAATATTTAGCGTGTAAAAATTTACCCAATTATACCAATTTCTAACTCAACTTTATAACTCCGCTAGAGATTTATTAGGTGAATGTAGTCATTTAAAAATTTCAACTCTTTTGTAAACCTTTATTCAATGTTAAAAATCGTTATACGTTATAAACAAGGTTAATATATTCCTTAATAACTTCTCTACCCTAGGTGTAATCTATTGAAGTTTGTTAGTTAATAGGTGATGATTAGGTTAATATGTTTTTTTAAATTTACATTCCATAATAGCCTCTTCAATTAAATATCACTCAATGGTTGTTAAAATAAATATAAGTTCGCTTGAGTTTCAAAAAGGTGGAAAGATAAAATGTGTTTACTATGGAAGGTCACAACTCCCCAAGTCAGCACCTGTCCAAGTGGGTGGTGTAGGATCAATCCTCCACCATTGGCTTCGAACCTCTCCACCCTTAGATCTAGGTTGTCCCATTTTCCTTAATTTTTTTCTATAAAGGAAACATAATTGTTTTCTTCTTCTTCATTTTATCATTTTTTTTTCCATTTTACATGGAGGAGCTCAAAACTTGGAGGAGTAGGAAGAAGAAAATAGATATATACTCAATTTATATCCATAACCCATTATATATAATAATAGTTATGACTAATGTAGTAGTTGTATCTAGTTTTATATTGTTTTTTTATTTTTAACTAAAACACATATATTAAACTAAGATTCCCTATTTTTTTTTAACTTATATTTATTTGTTTTTGTTTTAATAGAACTCCTACTTTATTTTTTTAATTTATAAATATTATCCCATGAATATAATCTATATTATATACTTTTTCAATATAAAGTAATACTTCTAAACTAATATTTTTTAACAATATATTTATAAACTGATATTTATGATTATACTCTTATAAACACATTTTAATAAATATACCTTTTATATATATAATTTTTCAAAACATAAATATAATTTTATTTTTTGTTAATATTGTTATATGTGTTAGCATAAGGATACGTAGCATTTGTTTTATATAATTAAGAGAGTTTGTTTTTGATTATTCCATTATTCTCTCCTAGATCATAATCACCCCTTACATTGTGGAGATAATTGTTACCTCTCCTATATAATTAAGAGAGTTTGTTTTTTATTATTCCATTATTCTCTCCTAGATCATCATCGCCCCTTACATTGTGGAGATAATTGTTACCTCTCCTTCCTAAAAATAATCTATCCGCTTCTGAATAATATAAGGTGAAGAGATATTCAATCTCTATTAACTCTCCTCACAATTTGGTAATATAGAAAATCTGATCATCTCTGCTTGTGCGTTGGAAATGAGAGACAAGTTCTTTGTTTTTGGAATGTTGCGTGGAGGAAGAGTGACCTGATCTACAACACGTAGGAGGTTGAGTTGACTGCGTAGAATTTTTGCTGAAGAAATCTGCGTGAATGGTGGTCTTCAGCGTCTAGTTCTGTAATGTAGAAATTGCTGAGATCTGCGTGGTGGAAGAAGAGCTAGACATGAATATCTTCACATGCACATGGCTCACATGGAACCTTAAAAGAAGTGCGTGAAAAGCTAGGTAAAACGCAAAAAACGTGGACAACATGAGAAAAAAAAGCATTGAATTTTTTGTTCTTTCAGGTGTGCGTGGAAATCAACATGTGGGAGTTTGAATTCATAGCGTGGTGTTTAGTATTTTCAGCTGCGTGAGGAGAAAAATCAGTGCATGGTGTTTACTATTTTCAGTTTTTGCGTGGCATTTTGTATGCTAAGACATTTTTAAACAATTGCAGCGACCTGTTCTTAGTTCCTTACGCGAATACTCCAGGAAGAAATACAAAAAGTCTCTCTCTCTTGAACGACTACAACTGTCTTTTATACAGAACATTTGTGATTCAACAATCTCATGTAATTTCAATTCTCTGCGTGAAGTCTGGTTATACGTGTGGTAGAACGAAGAATAAAGAAGACACCTTCACTAATGCAACGATGATTATTATATGCCAACGTCGAATGACGAGCGTGAATGACACGATTGAGACTGTTGAAAGCCACAATGTTGACTCGCACGTCCAAGAACACCGTCCTGTAGCTCCCGAAAGCTCCAGGGTCTATTTTACACTGCTCAATGAGCTTCGCAAAATGGCAACCTTGTCTTCGACAAATTGGTTCACAAAGGACTCTTGAACTATTTCCTTTTCAACGTCAGCTGCCAAGAAAAGTGATTTCGAAAGGAATTAGAAGTCAAGTGGCTATGATGCCAACTATGAAGATGAAGAAGAACACCCAACAAAGTGTTTCCGTCTCTCAACACACGTGTATCGAGAGCATCTAGGAGCTAGTACTTCTCATCAGTGAGTAAAAGTTGTAATAACTCTTGAAATAAATAAATAAAAAGTTTTTTTTTATTACGATGTCTGCTGCGAAGTTACTTATTTCCGATGCTCGATTACTTAAAAGGGATAAATTTTGCATCCTGGAAAACAAAGATGCGGACGATCCTTCAATTTGAAGGATTATGGGGCATCGCCACCGATCTATGCACGTTCCCACAACCCTTGATGAATTAATGAAGTATGATATGGCTAGTGCCAAAGCCTTAATGTTGATTATGTTAAGTGTTAGTGATGATGTGCAACCGTATATCTGAAATGCGGAGGAACCAAAGGAGGCCTGGGACAAGTTGGCAATAGTTTATGTAGCCAAAAATCAGACTAAGATCCTCCATTTTTAGTTAAAGCTGCACAGCCTCTATATGGGATCGATGATAAAGTTGAGGAGTTCTTACGTCGTGTGGTGTGAGCTGCGATCAAATTTATTAACGCTCGTTGAAACGGTGGATGGAAAACTTCTCGTGCCGAGGACCTTGAGAGAACTCCCATCTCATTTGCAAGTTTTTCATTACGACATTGAATGTATCTAAACAAATAGTGGCATTCAAATAACTCGTGAACTTGATGCACAGGTAGGAAGAGGCCATCAATTTAGCCCAAGAGGAGACTCGGGATAAATCCATGTTCTCAAAGCCATACTGTGGCCAAAAGAATCGAAGGAACCCCATAGATGCCAACTCAAGCTCAACCAAATCAACAATAGAAAGATCAAAATTCAAAGAGGTGGTGTCACATTTACGAAAACACTCGAGACACAAATCACTAGTGGTATAATGGCTTGAAATAGGAGTCTTCGAGTCAAACAAACATATCAGGATGTGAATATTTTCAAAAATCCAAATGACGTCCTCACTGAAGAAAGCAGAAGGGACATCTCGCAGCCCAACAAGATGATGAATCTGATGAAGAGACATTAGAAGGAGCTAATTGTGGTAAGAATCTTGTACTAGTCTCTCAAACTTCTCAACCCACAAAGAAAGTATGGTTGATAGACTCCGGTGCAAGAAAGCATATGTCAGGTGACAAGAAACTGTTTGATTCATGAATGAACAACCCAATGGAGATCGGTTCGGATAGTAGATGACAAAGAGTACATTACAGAAGGAATAGGAAATGTCACCATTCCTTTGGGACCATGAAAATGTACACTTATAAAGGTACTATATATTCCTGGCTTGACTAACAACCTCTTGTCAGTGACTCGGCTCTTGAATCATCACCTTAAGGTAGAATTTCTTGTCCAAAATGACATTAAATCATGTTTGATCTGCAGACAAGGTACGGTTATTGCTAGATCATTTCTAAAAGATAAGTTACTTGCTTTAGATATTGTTTCATCTTCTGTAGTAATCTTTATCTTCCTCAACAGTAGAATCTACAACCCTCTGGAATTTTAGATATGATCACTGGTCGGGTAGTTCATTGCATCAGATGAGTTCAAAAGAAATGGTCCATGGACTACCCAAATTGTCTAGTACCTTACCTATTTTCCCTGGATGTATTAAAGGAAAACAACATAGGGATCCATTTCTCGAGGAGCACCTTCCATGCTAAGAAGCATCTAGAGGTAGTTCATACTGATTTGAACAGCCCACCACCTGCTTCATTTTCATGATACAAGTAATTCCAACTATTCGTGGATGACCACTCTTGAGATGTGGGTGTTTTTCTGAAGAAGAAAAGTGAGGCTCTTGACATTTTCAGAATTTCTATCATCATGTTGTGAAAGAGACCAGACAAGCACTTCTTCTACTTCACTCAAATCAAGGGGGTAATTCACATCAAATAACTTCTTGGCCTTCCTGAACCAACAAGGTATTAAGTAAAATTTGACTGCTCCCTACACACCCCATAAAAATGAAATTGTTGAGCGTCGCAATCACACATTGATGGAGATAGCTCGCTACATGCTAACAACAACAAAGCTAGAGGAACGTTATTGGGCTGAAGTAGTATAGATAGTTGTATATCTTCTCAACAAGGCACCAAAAAATATTCTACAAAATAAAACGCCAAAAGAGGTATGGAGTGGTAGAAAGCCATCAATTTCTCATTTATGAGTATTTTGTTGCACAACATACATGCATGTCCCAGCTCGAAAAGAAAAAAGGTTGAACCAAAGACGCTCCTATGCATCCTACTTGGCTATAACACTACCTCAAAGGCTTACCATCTCATGGATCCTGAGACAAAGAAAATATACGAGATTCAAGATGTGGTTTGTGATGAGTCATCCTTTGACTCAATAGTGACAATTGAAGAACCATTACCAACCACCTCTCACCAACTAGTCTCCGAGTCGATGATGATCAGCTAGAGGAAACTACTCGGAGAAAAGATGTGCTTCCAGGAGAGCTATTCGTTGACCTTGGAGAACCGGAGAATATGAATCCACATCAATCCACACGAAATGACACGATCTTCTCAAAAGCAGCCAAGTTCTCATCTGAAGTGGGTACAAAGCACCATCAAGGAATCACATTTGCAACAACTCCTAGATACATCATCCGTAGTCAAAACAAGGAGTCAAACAAGAAATGAGGTAAAATTTGCACTCATGAGTTCATTGATTAATAGCTCTAAGCTCCGATAATGTTTGTGAAGCACTACGATCAACCTTAGTGGAAGGAAACCATGGATATAGAAATTGATTCACTTATTAAAAATCGGACATGGGAACTTGTCGATCTCGCCTCCGGAAAGAAACCCATAGGTTGAAAATGGGTTTTCAACACAAAATATAAGGCGAGATGGATGCATCGAAAAACATAAATCATGACTTGTAGCAAAAGGATATGCTCAAAAGAGGGCATCAAATATGAAGAAACCTTTGCACCCACTACGAAGATTAAGACCATCGAGTTATTTACGCATTGCTAGCATAGAAAGGATGGATACTTCAGCGGATGGACGTCGAGAGTGCTTTCTAAATGATGATCTAAAAGAAGAAGTGTACATGACCCAACTCGAAGGATTCGTTGATGAAGAGCATCCTAAGAAGGTAGGTCGTCTCATCAAATCACCGTATGGATTAAAACAAGCTCCAAGGGCATGGTATATCAAGATCAATGATCACCTTTTACAACATGGGTTCACTCATAGCTCCTCGATTCCAATATGTATATAAAAAGTTAGGGAAATAAATTTTCATTCTTTTTGTGTATGTGGATGATCCTGTGATCACTGGCAGTTCAAAAGATTAGGTTGATATTGTTAAGAATGATCTCAAAAGAACCTTCGACATGACATATTTGGGGCTACTACATTATTGTCTTGGCTTGGAGATATGGCAAAAGGAACATCACATTTTTGTCTCCCAGATAAAGTACACCAAGACACTCTTGGAAAAATATAGAATGTCAAACTGTAAACCTATATCCACTCCCATGGAGAAAGGCTTACAACTTTCAAGATTCCAGGACTCACCTCAAGTAGATGCTACTCTCTACAGGTAATTTTTTGGAGGGTTCATCTATTTGACATATACCAAACCAGATCTATGCTATGTTGTGAGCTATCTTTCTAGGTTCATGTAGGAGTTGAAGAAATGTCACTGGACTATAGCAAAAACATGTTTTGAGATATGTCTGAGGAACAATTGATTATGGTATAGAATATAAGAAGAATGATCAATTCTTATTACAAGGATACGTCGACTTGAACCACGCCGGATCTATTGATGACAGGAAGTCAACCACATGATACATTTTTCATCTTGGATTTGGACCTATCTCGTGGATAAGCAAGAAACATAATATTGTTTCTATCTCATCCATAGAGGCAAAATATCGTGATACACGAGGAGATATGTGCGAAGCGATATGGTTACGTCGCATTTTGGATGACCTGGGAATTCCTAAAAATAGTCACCTATTCTCTATTGTGATAATCAAAGTGTGTTAAAGCTCCTGCATAATCCATTTTTCATGAACAAACAAAGCACATTGAGATTGATTATCATTTCATTCAAGAGCACGTCTTGAACCATAACATTCAACTCCAATATTGTCCTACAGAAGCACAAGTAGCTGATATTCTCACCAAATCTATTGGAAAAGTGAAATTTTAACTTTTTCAAGGGTTACATTTTAAAGAATAATGTAATAAGGGGGAATGTTAGCATAAGGATACGTAGCATTTGTTTTATATAATTAGGAGAGTTTGTTTGTTATTATTCCATCATAATCACCCCTTACATTGTGGAGATTATTGTTACCTCTCCTTCCTATAAATAATGTATCAACTTCCCGAATAATATAAGGTGAAGATATATTCAATCTCTATTAATTCTCCTCACAATATGGTTTCATTATATATATATGCATTAACAAATTTCATTATGTATATTTATTTATAAAAATGCATTAACACACACACACACACACACACACACACACACACACACACACACACACACACACACACACATACATTCCTTTAATTTTATATAAGGAAATAAAACTCTTTGTGGTGAAATGAATCTTAGCAACAACTTTAGTTTTTAACTAAATAATTTCATAAATATAACTATCATTTCATTCTTTCAAGAAAGATCATACATGATAATTGCAAAATTTCTTTTCCATATTTCAAACAAATTGATCTAAAACTAAGAATTACTTTTTAGTAACATGTACAAAATTTTTCCTTCATTTTCCATTACAACATGTTTGCTTTCAAGCAAAATTTAAACTATAATACATATGAGTATATAGTTCTTAAAGATTGATTCAAATTTACAATTCTTTTAAACAATAAAAAAGGGTCTTAAACCAACAAATATCTTAAACATGGAGGATAAAACCCATAGTATTCTTCACTTGATTTCCACCAAGGCCAACACAGACCAACCAAAAAGAGGAGGTAGAAACTCTCTCCTCCTAGCCTTCTCAATGGAAGAGAATAACTCTCCACTTGATCCATAAGACCCAACGAAGTAGGAATTTCCATATGTTATCCCAAATGAGCACTAAAAAGAAAACAATCAAAACAACAACAAAATTTCAAGGGAGAAAACAACACAAAGGATTCTCACTAGAATCCCAAAAGAGAAAGGATTAGCCATACTCTCCTTATGCCTCCCAAGTGAGATGGTAAGAATCCATCTCACACTCCCTCCAATAAAACAATTTCACTCCAACCCTTTTCCCTCCACTCCACCAAAATGCATTGATTATTGCTAAAGAAAACATACAATACATCCCTCCATAAATCCCACACAAGAATATAACATTTCTATAATATATACATAAACAAGAACCTTATCTCTCCACTCTACCAATAAGCTTTTATTATTGCTTTATTTACCAAGTAAACCCCTTATCCCTCCACTCTACCAAAAGGCATATTTTTTTCCAAGTTTGGCTACTTTTATCCCACACCATTCCTATGGCAATTCACTACCCAAACCCCAATTTCATGAAACAAAAAAAACACATGTAAGAAACAATCAAGTAAAATAAATAACTAAGGTAAAATAGGCCTACCTTGGGGCCATCTTGTCTACTTGTGGAATAAAAAATTTAAGAAAGATTTCAAAAAAATTGTCCAAAAGGCTTTCCATCCAATAAGTTTTAAAATAAATTTTCAAAACAAATGGGCATGAAACCTCCTTTCTCCAAATTCAAATGTATATATAGAAATTTAAGAGCGAAGGGTGATGTGGCATCCACATGGATTTTATAACTAGGAAAGCGCATGTGCTCTCCAAATGGTGTACACAAGTTGAATAATAAGTTAAAGAAGGTACAAGAAATGTGTAAGAGTGCTATGGGGGTGATCCACTCAAAAGGCACATGGATGTAAGGATGTTTCCTTCCACATTCTGTTGGCATGGAGGAGATCATAAAATGATTTAATGAATTACCAAAAGAACAAGATGTCAATAAATATGAGGAATTTTTTTGTGATATGTTAAACAATTAGAGATAACCAACTATGTTTGACTAAGTTTGTTTACATAAACAGTGGATTAGTAATTCCAACATTCCCCCCTTAATACATTGTTTTTAAACATCATATATGCAGATAGTGGACCCCCATTATTTCAAACACTATAACAAGTTTTCACACTTCGTCTAGCCTGCTCACTTTTGAGGTGGCATGCCATCCTTGTGGCTTCAAGGTTTGGTGAAACATTGGTTTTTATTTTTAGGATTACCACAAACTTGGAAGTGACATGAGTATCTCATTGCTAACACCTTTGGTGTTTTCTCGGTTTCTGAATTACCACGAACTCCTATGGTTTTCGGTATGTAGGTTGACCACAAATCTAAAGGTGACAGAAGGTCTCAATCGTACACTATCCAAAACCCTTTACAAGGAACCAAGTGCTACTTTAGTGATTTTTCTCCTCAAAATGTTCTTCATCAAGAGGTACCAAATTGGAAAATAATGCTCACCATTTTATTCAAAGATACACTACACACAACAAAACCAAACTGCACAAAATAGAAACAAATATAGTAACAAAAATGTCACCAAATAAATCATGTGACCCCATTGTAGGTGACTGACGAGAGGACGCCAATTTTTTCCAACCTCCACTATGTTATTCTTCAATTCACTTATTTGACTTCTTTGGAACCTCTACAGCTTTTGTTTGTGAAGATACTATTGTTGGCTCGATAGGCCTCTCAGCTAGATGTTCTTCCCTCCTGAAAATTTTCCTTTCACGGCTTTCTTTGTTCGTTTCACGTCGTGCTTCAAAATGATCAGAAAGAGTATTTTCTCTAGCCTTTTCTACTTTAGTCTTTTGAATACTCTCCATCGAGACTTGTTTATTCTTAAAAACATTACCCTTGATTCTCATGTACATATCATGGTACATATGATTGTCAATTTTATTTAATTCCCTTTATTTCCATAGCAATCGACGAAAAACTCGCATCTTCCTCAGCCACAAAATCTTGGTACGAAATCTTGCCTCCCTTGTACATTTTTGTTTACCATAATCAGAGTGATGACACTTCCTCTTTGCTTCCAATTCTTGATGGACTTGAGCACGAGAATGGATGTTTATAGGCTTCTTGATTACAAAATCATCCTTGAAAAGTTTGTGGATATTCTACCTTGAGTTGTTGCCATGGAAATCTTGTTGACATAATTGGGATTGAGCTAAAATTTTCCCTTTCCACACTCGAGAATGCTCGCCACTAGATGCTTCTGTAACTTCAACAAAACCATTTTTTCCTGTAGATTGGGATTCATGGAAGATAAAATGTTAGCTTCAAACACCAAAGGAAAGAGAGAGGATCTGTAAAAAAAAATGCCAAAACAACTACACAAGTTCCACGCAAGTCTAAAAAAACACTTCCATGGAGGATGTTCCTTACACCATGGCTCTGTACGCCAACACTCCATTCTTCATCTCCTATGTTGTTGCAGCTTGTGTCCAACACAATTTTATCTACACAGAAAAGACAACCAAACACGTCTCAAGCCAAACAGGTCTCCAAAAGCCATGTTTCTAGAGAATCTATTTTACTGAACTCCACACAATAAAATTATTTCACTAGTCACTCCAGATTTTTTCTGCGTCTCTAATGCTCCACGCCAACAGCCAAAATATCTATAAAAATTCTTTGATGCCAATGTTGGCATGGAAGAGATCATAAAATTATTTAATGAACTACCAAAGGCACAAGATGCCAATAAATACAAGGAGGAAATAGTTCGATAGAACTGTCAAACGGTTAGAGGAAACCAACTAGGTCTAACTAAGTTTGTTTACATAAATAATGGATTAGTTTTTCCAATAATTCCAAAATGTGCATCCCAAAGTAATCGCCATACTCAAAACAAACGAAAATAAAATAAAATCAACTAAAGAGTGTAAAAGTCGAGACAAATCCATCATAAGCGAGGAAAACTACATTTTTTCCATTAAAAATTCCACCTAGCCCATGGGTATGGGCTTGAGGACATTTTTAGGAGTGTGGAGCAAGGTAACCCTTCTCCACACTCTTCCAAAAGTGGGCCTAAAGGCCAAATTCGAGTTTGTACTTTGAGTGCAAATTAATCAACTCAAAATTAAATGAAAAAACATAATTAATTTGTCTCAAACATAACTAACTAATCCAAATAAAACTTGTTTATCTAAAAACATAAAATTTCACTTTTCAAAAGTTGCACATAAGGAAAATGTGACAACATTTATTCAAAAATAAAACAAAAATAAATCACAATTTACAAGATCACTTGACATAATTTTAAACACACATACACACAAGTGCTCATTAGGTGACCCTAGGATAACACGTTATTTTTGGGTTATTTTCCTCCTCTCTTCCTCAATTTAATATATATATATATATATATATATATATATATATATAATTTATATATTGAATTTACCTCACACCGTACACTTCAAATAAGCATCACACCACACAAAAATATATGTCCATATATAACCATGTGAAAATGAACTAAATCCAAACATAGACACCCAAGAAACTCATCATACAATTCACAATCAAAATCAACAATTAAAATGACATTTCAATTTCATTATGAACATCTACATATATGATTCAATTAGCACATTTCAAAATTTTAATTATATCTCATAAATAAATTTAACTCATACATCTATAGATATCATGATAAGTCTATCCATGATCAAACATGTAACATACACATAGAATTTTGGTCATACACACCATCTAATCCCTCCAAGGTTAGTTCAAGAAATCAAATAATCATATAAATGTGACAAAAATATCCTGTATGGTTTGTGAAATAAAAAAGTACGTCATATTGGTATAAAAATGTCTATGGCACTCCATTCCTCAAATCATATAAAAACTCAGAATATCTATCATCCAAGTCATCTAGTGTAATGAAAGTCAAAATAAGATACATATACAATAAAAAAATATGAAGGGCTATTGGTCGAGATGAAAAAATGCATAAAGGGATTGGGCACTCAATGAGATTTGTTGCAAGTTCGTGGTTTAGGAGTGGATGTGTTCGAGGAAAATATAATTTGGCATGTCGAATCATGTTAATATACGATTTAGGCATACGTTAAAATATTCCCATGGGTTGTGGTCTGAAAAATCATCACTATCATCATCGGTAGGAACATCAAATTTTGTGTTTATAATAGGGGTCCTTAGAACATTTGGTGAATTTTGGGAAGGATCCTCAACTTCTTTCTTCTCAAAAAAATCTACATCCCTTCTTGTGTATACTTTCTTAAACTTCATATCCATCATTCTCAGTAACCAAGAGTTTCTTCATTCTATCCAATGAAGTTGTATTCTTTTGCTTTCATATCTAGCTTCTTCTTCTTATATTAGGAAATGTGCATGCTAGATTTACACCCAAATACTCTAGGGTTTAAAATCGATGGTTTGTGTTATGAACAAGACTCATGTCGTGTTACCCCATCAAGAGAAACTATGGGCACTATGTTCAATAGATACACTGCATTCTTTGATACTTTTTCCCAGAATGTCTTCGCCACTCCTTAATGATTGATCATACAATGGACCATCTCCGTGATAATACTATTACTTATCTCAATAACACCATTTTTCTATGATGTATGTGGAGGAGGCATGTGTCATGAATCCCATAAGCTTCTAAAAGCATTTAAAGTCATTCAAGCTAATGAATTGCCTCTCGATCTCGAGTAGAGAGATATGATTTTATGACTAATCTTATTCTCAATAGCCACTTTATACTTTATGAAGTCCTCGAAAGCCTCGTCCTTAGTAAGAAGACAATGCATATGCATTTTTCTATAATAATAATCAACATAAAGTATGAAATAATGAAAACCGAATGACTAGGTTACATCAGACCACAAAGATCAGTGTACACGGATCAAGCTTACCCAAGCTTGATATGTACTCTTATGGAATGAGGCTTTCTGTTTTTTTTTTCTTACGAGGAAATTGGGAAAAAATTTACGTCCTTCATGAGATATGGAAAACCTATGGCCATATCATATTGGCGAAGTGTGTCGGGATATCCAAAATTGACATGGCCAAGTATCCACTGCCACAACCGTTGTGTAGAGAAAGCATTTTTTCACAAGTCCCTAATTATCTCTTTACAAATACTCAAGGTGGAACATTCGTCCCAAATTTGAATCTCTTGCAACAATTTTCAAGCTTCGGATTTATCTTGAATCAAACGGACATTCTTATTGGATTTACAATCAAAATCAATATTAAGATTGTGATCTAGAAATTGACTGACTAATATCAAGTTATTTTCTAAACCTGAAACATACAATACATCAAATAACCTACAATTTTGTGAACTAAGGGGTAAATAAATGTTCCCAATACCTTGAAAATGTAGTATGAGTCATCACCCAATGAAAAATGATTTTTGGAGGTTGTGTTTCACATTGTGGAGAAATTGACCTTTGTGTTTGGTCATGTACCAAGTAGATCTCGAATCAATGTACTATATATCACTAGAAGACACGCTTTCTTCACTAGAATGGGTAGTGGATAATAATTCCTTAGCATCCAAGTGGCCCTCTTACTCTGTAAAATTTCCTTGTTGGTGGGGTTTCTTCATCAAGTTCCCCTTCTTTTTCCATTTCTTATAGCTAGATTTTCTGTGTTGAGATTGTTGATTTTTAGGTCTTGAATTGTTCAACGAACCCTTCTTGTATGTGTTGTACTAGAAATATTTCAAAGCATGTCCTTTGCAAAAAATAGGAAATGTTTCTTTTACTTATCCCCTTGTTGATGTTGTTTTTGGAACGTATTAGAAGATTGTGATTTGTTATTCTCTTTTAATGAGAAGAAATTAATTTTTGTTTTTC
This sequence comes from Taxus wallichiana var. yunnanensis, assembly GCA_018340775.1. Lineage (NCBI taxonomy): Eukaryota > Viridiplantae > Streptophyta > Pinopsida > Cupressales > Taxaceae > Taxus > Taxus wallichiana. The sequence continues at coordinate 641,177,431 of CM031243.1, forward strand.
ATCATCTTTGTTGTACAATGATTCTTATTTTTATAGTTGATGGAAATAGAAGATTCTAGAAATACTTAAATGAATTATATAATGTAATACCGGGATAAAAAAAAGAGGGAGGGGTGCGGTTTAGTGGTTACAATATTGTATGCATACCTATGTGGGGAAACCAAACATATAAATAATATATTTATATTTTTATGCTAACAACACCGAGTTCACTATCTTTTCAAAATTGATGGTTTGATCAAACATATTGATTATCGTCAAGAAGATCCTGTAAAAGGGAGGAAGTGATCTCAAAATAATGGGAAAAATAGCATTATCTCGAATTATCTTCTCCGGGGTGTTGAAGTGAAGCCCTCAATATTGCAACTTTTCTAAAAAAGCCTTAATGTTTTTGTTTGGCATGAACATTATTGCATGTAATGAAAATATATAGTTATCTTTTTCTTGGCCTCATACATTATGTTGAGTTTATCCCACACTTATTTATCCATTCTAGCATCTCAAATGTTTGATTACACACCATCAAACATTCTAAATAATATGATCCATTTAGCCTTATGATTGGCCATTCCAAACTAAGATTGGCAAGTTCCATCATCTGGTGATCTAGTTATGGAACCATTTACAATAGGCCAAAATTCTTCAAAATCGAGTTGAGTTCACATTTTTGTCTTCCACAGGGAATAATTATTACCACAGAATAACTTTGAGCATGGAAGAAAACATTTTGGAATATTTTTGGCCATAGCGGGTGATAAGAATTTTCCCGACTAAATGACGCACTAGTACAATACACTGAAAAAATCAAATTAGACTCCTGTGTAGAAATAAATGAATCACTTCCATTTTTGGAGGGGCCTTGTGGCCTCTTAAGCATGATCTATCTTGAAATGTGACTTTCCTCAAAAATCAATTAATAATTCCTTTTACGTGCACTTTTTCTTAACAAAATTTGCACAATGTCAATTTTAAAGATTTTTGGGAGATTGTTTTAAAAGGAACGATAACCAAATCATACCAAGGCAATAAATCATATGCTAATCAAACACCACGATCAATAAGATGAAAACAATTCACCAAAATAACTTTAAATAAAACCTTTGCAAACAAATGAGCAACAATATCATATATTATTATGGAACTCAATAAAATACAATGAGAAAGGGCCTTGCTTATATAGGAAAGGAATAACAATCTAAGAAGCAGTCAAGGTCGTAGATCAAGCAATAAATCAAGGAAAGAACTAGTCATCAAATAACTAGTCAAGACCATAGATTTAGGAAAGAACTAGACATCAAGGATGTAGTCAATACCATAGATCAAGGAAATAACTATACCTAACAACTAGATAATATCCCCTAATATCTAAATAAATAAAAAAGAAATATCCACACACATAAGTGGGTGAGGATAAATACAATAAAGGTAAATAAATTACCTAGGTGAACATGAGCTAAGGTAAATACCTACTCTAACACCCCCTCTCAAGTGAAGCTAGGGGCCCAAAATAAAAGTGGCATATCCATAGTATGATTCCCGGAAACTAGGTTTGATGAGCTACTCATGTACAATATATCCATGAAGAAATCTCAAACCAAAAAGGGAAACAATCCTGCTAAAAGGAAAAAGAAAGAAGAAGAAAGAAGATGTTCTCATGAACACCCCCATGAACAACTTCTGAAACCCCAAGCATGCCAAGAAACTCAAGGTAGTAAGGTGATGCAAAAGGCTTTGTAAAGATGTCTCGACCTCTCGTTGAGTCGAATGTACTCCAAGCAAATGAATGCATCCTTAATGTGTTTGATGAATGAAGTGGATGTGTATCTCAATATCCTTTGTCCACTAGTGCTGAAATGGGTTGTGATAAATGTGAATTGCACTTTGGTTGTCACACCAAATTATAGTCGGTGAATCTTGTGGGACTCCAAAAATCAGTCAATAACTATCGAAGCAAAAGAATCTACTAACTTGCTGTAATTGTTTCCTTGTACTTCACCTTTGAAGATGAAAGTGCAATAAGATATTTCTTTTTAAACGCCTAAGCAACTAGAGAAGAACCAAGAAAAAATGATAGCCGAAGTGGAACGCATGTCATTAAGAGAACCTTCTTAATCTAAATATGTCTATCCAACCAAATGAGTAGAACCCCTAGTGTAGTGTAGGCCAAAGTGGGAAGTTCCTTGCAAATAGCGTAAAATCCTTTTAGCAACTTGTCGTGACTAATATGAGGAGAATGTGTAAATTGAGAACAATCCGTACTGCAAATGAAATATTAGGGAAAGTATGGCTCAAGTGCATGAGACTCCCAACCAACCACCTATACAATGTATGATCACAAAGTGGTGTGGTACATGTGGAAGTAAGAGTAACCCCAGCATCGAAAAGGAGATGGAATTGTCTTGCAATCAGCCATATAAAAGTGCCGAAGAAGATCATGGGTGTACTTTTTCCGACTCAAATGAATCTGGAATATGTCTCGAGAAATATGTAAACTAAGGAAATAATGCAATAATACAAGATCTGTCATGTCAAACTTTGTAGAAAAGAACCCTCTGGATAATTTGAATGTGTGAGGAAGAACTGCCATGAACTAACAGATCATCAACATACAAGACAAGTATCATTATATCCTCACCAACATGTTGTAGATATACTTGTGTGATTGAAGTGGCAACAAAAAAACTAGTAGATAGAAGAAAAGAATCCATCTACTCATACCAAGCTCGAGGGGATTGTTTGAGACCCTAGAGAGACCTTTGAAGTCTAAAAGCAAGAGAAGAATCCCGAACAAATCCAGGTTGGTTGCTCTATGTATATTTCCTCTTGTAAATCTACATGTAAAAGGCACTCTTCATGTCCATCCAAAGATATGGGCCACCCCTATGATGCAACAATAATAATTAAAAGGTGTACATAATCCATCTTGGAAACGAGTGCAAAATTCTCGAGTAATCAATACCTTCAACTTGTGAAAAACCCTTTGCAATAATACAATCATTATACTTGTCAATGGAGCCATTAGTTGTGTATTTGGTTCGGTATACCCACTTACACTTAGCCATATTTATTCCTTAGGAAGAGATACCAAATCCCAAGTATGATTCTTCATTAAAGAAAAATACTCAACCGCCATCGCATCATCCCAATCTTGTATCCCATGAGCCTTTGAAAAGGACTGTGGATCCTTAGAAGCTACCCAAATAAAATTCTAAAACCTCAGTAGAATGTGTATGATGATTCCTATTGGGTGGAAGATCTTGTATGAAAGATGTTGCCTCAAAAACTATAAAGTACGAGCCCACTTAGGCATAATGATAACATCGGTGGGAATATGATCCTCAATGATATATATAACCTCCTCATCAACCTTCTCAAAGAAAGGATCCTCAAGATGCGATGACAAAGAAGAAGGATGCATGGAAGAAGATGAAGAATCACGAGGAGTGAAGCACTCATCAAACTAAACATGTGTTTATAAAATAATGTCATGAGTATCGGGATTTAAAATTCGATAAGCTCTCATGTCCTCACAATACCATTCAAATATCAAGGGTTTTCTATTCTTATCCAAAGATTTCATTTTCTTCTTTGGCACAAAGGACCAAGTATGGCTCCCAAAGACTCGAAAAAATGATACATATGGCTTAGTGTTGGACCAATCTTCCTCTAGATTCAAATAATCAAGTGATCGAGTGGTGTATGATTATGAATGTAGTTAACATAATTAACTAATTACGTATTCTGTTGTGGAGTATGAGGAAACAAATTTTGGTGAATAATGCCTTGAGTTTCCAAATTTTTGAAAACTCATTGCTAAAGTACTCCGTCCCATTATCAATACGAATGTTCTTTATGAAACTAGAGGATTGTTTCTTGAAAAAAGCCTTGAAGAATTTGAAGTGTGAAAAAACATCACTTTTTTACTTGAGAAAATAAACCCAAGTACGCCTCTAGAAATTATCAAGTAAAGGTAAGTGCACACTCAACTCCATTAAAAGAGTGGGTAGGAAAAACCATCAAGTCACTATGCATAAGCTCAAATTGTGAATAAGCTCTCTTAGAATAAATTATTAGGAAAAAGATATTAGTGTTTTTTCCTAATGCACACCATGAAAATTTTCCTCAAGAAAAGAAACTATAGGAGGACCATCTACCATACCATGAGTGCTCAAATCCTTCAAATATCTGTAATTGAGATGTCCAAATCTCTCGTGCCAAAGATTACTCTCGAATCTGCAAGAGAAACCAATCATGTCCAAATAGAGGAAGTGTTATCAAAACCCTCAAAATGATATAGTATATAACTATGATCAAAAAAACCTTGAGCAACAAGTGAATGAGGCTCCAACAAAGTTCGTACTTATGCCCCATGTGGTGTAAAATTCATTGTTTTTCCTTTACCAGAATGACAAATTTGATATACAAAAATAAAAGTTGTAGTGATTTTGGGAGTATACAAAGGCATGTTGGATACTACCACCATCAAGGTGTATATCACCTTTCCCCTCATCATAAAGAAAAGAAGAATCTCCAACCTCAATTTTGGAAGTAGAAATCAAACTTAGAGAAAAAAAATACTCCTTGGAAGATAGTCTATAATTGTTGGAAAATATTCAGGTTTAAGAGAGGTGATCTCAATTTCAAGTTGTATAGCTCTCATATGATCCACCTTACCAAATAAATATTCCAATTTCTCCCATATTTTGAAAGGAGAGTCACATTTTTGAAATGAAACAAAATACATCACTTATAGAAGTTCCTATCAAACCCATACACTCATCAAATTTTCACTAATCTTGAATTTTCTCATATTCTCTAGTGAACAGAATTGTTATTCTCAAGAAGTTAAATCCCATAATCCTTTCCACTTAATTATTGTTTCAATTATTTGTTTCCATGTGTAGTAATAATGTGTTATTAATGGCTCAACATGATCTAATGCATAAGTAGATGCCATTCTCAAAAAATCACCAAAAGAAATGTAAGAACCAAGTAATGCAACAAGACCCCAAGAAATGCAAATAGAGCGCCCCCAGATTTTAGTACTTTATAATGAGTGTGTGTTATAATATGGTACTTTATATAATTATAGTGCAATTCTCAAAATAAATATTTTCAATGGAAATAGCACGAAAAAAGCACTTTTGCAAAAATGGCACTCAAATCCGAGTTCTTGATCAAAAGATATATATAATGCCTACTTAGAAACACACACACAACAACACAAAAATAAGATGATTTTTTTACTTTCTTGAATTTTATACAACACCACAAGTGATCAAAATGGACTACAACCAACTCTTGATAATCTTGACACAACATTGACCACCTAGACACAATGGAACATATGACACCCATCACAAACATTTCACTTTCCTTTTCGACAAGACAACATAATAATCTAACCACATGACACACTTATAGTTAGGGGCATCCCATGGTGTAATATCTTTTAAGTTTACTTATTTTACAAAAATGTTTGTTCAATTTTTAACTTATGTTCTAGTAGATTCAGGTTATGATTCGTATAATTCTTTTTAAAAAAGTGAAATTCCTTTCATTATACTAGTGAACATTTTTCTTAAGATAAAACTTCCCAAATGAGGATCATCTTTAATATGAAAATTATTCACTTAATTTGTTATTATATTAATGGTGGGGGGGGGTAAACTAATTCCCACAAGGCTATTTAATAAAACACAAGATATTGAATCTCGTTTCAACCTCCATTGCACAAGGAGACTAGCGTAAGCTCCAATTGAGGTGGAGTACCATTTAGGTTCGAACTATAACCTTCTTTGTGCAAGGATTAGAATTTAACAAAACTTAAGAGATGATTACATAAGATCTCACATTTCAGGCTCACAAAGCACCCCTAGACGCACATCGGGGTTCTAGGTTGATGTTTCGAGCATCCAATGTGATTGCACAACATGGAAACCTCTCTCCAGTGTGGGACTTGTGAAACCGAGAGAGGAATCTCCAGTTAGAGGTTGGTTCCTCAAAATCCCCTAATTTAGATCTATATTTTGCACAACTACGAGAGGTTTAGATCCTAATCCTACTCTAAATTGCAAGGAGACAGGGGATAGAAGTGCAAAAATGAAACTAACTAAAGATGGTGATGCACCAAAAGAAGTGGTGAAACAATTTTGTCATGCAAATGGACACAAACCAAAGATTGCAACATACAACATACACAAGCTGATAAGATATAATTTAGGGTCCAAATGAAGAAAATAATACAAACAAAGGATTGAAACCATTCACAAAGCTTGCATTATCATTTCCAATGTCAAAACAACTGCATTACAACCTCAGAGAGGTAGAAAACATGTTACAGTCTTTGAAGAGGTCTAATTCTTGCAACAATCACTGCTGGAGGTGAAAGAAGAAGATTGCTATGCCAAAAAGTGTTCGCCCCTTTAGAAATGAGCCAAAACTGGCTTTTACATTGCATGGGTCGAGCCCAGGAGACAGAAAACATACAAAAACGTGGGAGCCCATTCCTCATTGACTGCAGATGCATTAAAACGGCATGGGGGACCTTACAAACCCATACCCTGTCATTTTTGACTGAATTGTAGGAGAATGCGACCCATTCTGCGTTAAATTTGGTCGCTGAAATGTCACTTCTGGCCATGAACACGTGTCAGAGCTGTTTCTTAACTTTCTCTCTCCATACTACACCAAAATTCAAGATTAACCCTGGAATCATGTAGATAATTTCATAAGCTTTCCGTTGATATAAAGAACGTGCAAATCTGAGCTCTGGATCGAAAGATATGGCGATCTGAAGATTTAGGGCACAAAACAGGCAAAAATGGATTTTGAAAATTTTTCCCATGCTCTGCCACCTAGATGACACGTGTCAAGCACTGATTGGATGCGTAATTCTCTCTCCTTCACTTACCCATGGGTTTTCCCTTGAAATTTGACCTTTTTAATTTTTTGGAAAATTTTCCACTTTTCCCCGCGCCCCGCCACCTGGGACACGTGGCATGCATTGATTGGTCGACAGGGGCGGGAAGACCTTTGCTTTTAGCTTTTCGGCCAAAACTTGGCCAAATTTTCCAAATCCTCCCCAAGCTCCATGCTTCCCTTCTCCTTAGGACATGTGTCCTCTCTTTATTGGCTCGGGCCAACGCTTTCAAACCTCGCCCTTTGAAATTTTGGACGCGTTTCACTGTGACACGTGGTGTTTCTGATTCGTCCACGGCCTGCGCCGGCCGTGTCGTGTCCTCCGCGTATTTTCAGCCCGGTGTCCCAAACTATCTAGGACAAATACCTCCGATCCGCCTGATTCGGGCTTCCCTATCCCTCTTTTGGCCGATGACACGTGGCATAATCTGATTGGCTTTCGGCTCCTGCGTCCCACCGCGTGCCTTCCTCCTGGCCGTCCCGTCTAAAGTTCTTTGTTTCAGCCGATCCGGGCGGTTCGCGTCCTTCACATCCTCACGGCCCAGATGTCCCACATGTGCCGCTCAAAGCCAGCTTAGTCAATTTTTCTTTTACCTTCAGCCGGTTCACCCTTTCGCATCCTGCACGTCCCCACGGCCCACTGCTCCAAGTCTTTGCTGGGCCGCCTGGAGGCTTTTCGGCCGGTTCGCGCCTCGACATCCCAACTATCCCAAGGGCCACCTGGACAAGGACTTAGCCAATTTTCATGATTTTTCCTGGCCCAAGCTTGTTTTTTGCAACTTTTTCACCTTTTCTCAAAATTTTCTCTTTTCAACCTGGACAGGAGAGTTAGAAAAAATCCGAGGGGACCCTAGAAACATGATTTTTGCCTTGAATCAATCTATTTGCCTGGGACTTGACAATTTAATGCATGTTACCAAAATTTACCCTGGGGGTGAATTTTGGATAACAATTTGGCGACTCAGCGGGGTTACCTGCCTGCTAGGTAGAAGATACCAGTTGCCTGAAGCAGTCCATTGGGCATGGAGTCATCGATATTCTGTTTAGAACCCCAACTGACTCAGAATGTGTAAGGAGGAAGATGGAATATCACATGATGGAAGCAAGGAATGCAAAACATCTTCATGGACAGTAAGATGTGCCAAAGCACTTAGGGGAAACAAAACTAACCTACAACAAAACAATGTGCACAAGCACTTGGAGGAATGAAAATCTAATCTAATATTTACAAGGTAGTGAACTTCCCTCTAGAAGCAACGCTTGAGATAGATTCCATTGACTGGAATCTGCAGTTCTTCACCATCCAATGAGGCCAATTGGAAAGCATTGTTGTTTTTGCACTTCGTGACCATGTATGGGCCACTCCAAATGACATCAAATTTTGAATGCCTTCCCGGTTTTTCTCTATCCACATCCCATTTCAACACTAGATCTCCAACTTGGAATGATCTATCCGTGGCCTTCCTATCAAAGGTCTTTTTGATCAAAGCTTGATCCTTTTCCATTACTTGGGATGCCTAATTTCTTATCTCTTGCAGCTCCATCAACTTTGCATACCTCACCTCCATGGGCTCAAATTCAAGCAACTCCGGCCGCTTCATAAGTTCCAATGTTGGCAACTCAAGTGACATGGGCAAGATTGCCTCTCTTCCATAAACAAGCCTGAATGGAGAGTTACCTATGGATCTTTTGGGAGTTATCCTATCAGCCCATAAGGCTGATCTCGCTTTGGTATGCCAAGACCTCGATTCTCGTCAAGAGTCCTCCTAATGATCCTCAAAAGTTCTTGTTTGTAGACTCGCCCGGCCATTACCTTGAGGGTAATAGTTTGATGAATCGCTTAGGTAGATACTTGTTCTTGACAGCCCACTCTACCTTGGATCTAATGAATGCTAATGCATTATCTCGAGATTATTGTGGCAGTACACCAAATCTGGATGTTATCCCCTCATAAAAGTCTAAGATGCTAGACTCATTTGCCTCTTTGAGTGCTACTTTGCATCTCGTCCATTTGGTGAAGTAGTCTGTGGGTCAAAAATCCATTTGTTCCCTTGGCTTGAATTGGGATTAATGAATCCAATGAAGTCCAAACCCCATTGCATTAATGGCTGGTCAACTGAGATTGGATGTAATGGAAGGGCAGCAAGTCTCTCTTTTCCTATGAAGAATGCACAATTCTTACACCTCTTGATCCATGCATAGCAATCATCAAGATCTTAGGCCAATAATAACCAGCCTTCATGATTTTTAGAGTTTTTACTCTTGGTGCAAAATGACCACCAGCTGGTCCACCATGAAACTCTTCCAATACCCTTTGAATCTGATTTGTGCTAACGCATCTCAAAGCAAGACTCCATTCACATCTTTCTTGAACAAAACTCCATCAACAATGGAATACGGGACAGCCTCGCAACCTCAAGTGTCTCCTTTGGGTCTTGTTCATCTCTGGAGGGCATAGGCCTATGCCTAGGAAGTGTATAATGCCTTGGGTCCAGCAGGGAGTGGGGGCAACATTGTCTTCTTCTTGATTGCCACTTGGCTCATGGCTGTCCTGGACTGTCAAAATAGCCTCTTCTTCATTGCATACTTCCTTTTGCTTCCCCAAAACTAGCTGCTCACACAATCCTTTCCCTCTTACCAGCTTGGTGATCTTGATCTCAATGTCATACTCCATGACACGGGTGATCCAACCTGCCCTTTTCTCATTCAAATCCTTGTTGAGGAGGAAGTCCTTAACCCTAGCATGCGAGACCAGCAACTGGACCTTGTTGTTTGAAATTAAATGCTTGAATTTCTTCAAGCTTCTGATTACTACAAGTACATGCTTCTCAATAAAAGAGTACCTCACCTCATAGTCATCTAGGCTCCGGATGAAGAAGGCAATTGGTTGCTCATCATTATCCTTGTTCTCATTGTACCAAAATAGCGAAATAGTGTCATTACCTCCAAATGCATAGAGGATGAAATCCTTGGAGAAGTCCGGTTGATGAGAGTTGGTGCTTGAGAGATAGCTTCTTTGATTGATTCAAAACTCTCCTTGCCTTCTCATTGCCCACTTGAAAATCATGCTCTTCTTTAACATTTTGGTGATGGGCTTGACAAGGGTTGCAAAATCTGGGACAAACCTCCGAACAAAGTTTATCCTTCCCAAGAAACTCGAAGGGCTTTCTTGTGGCTTGGTAATGGTATTGCTCTTATGGCTTCAACCCTCTCTCGGATCAATTGCTAATCCTTCCTTGGAGACAATATGACCAAGGAGCTTTCCTTCATGTGCAAGAAAGATGCACTTCTTAGGATTCAAAGACACTCCAAATCTCCCCGCACCTCATGAAGACTCGTCTCAAATGAGAGAGGTGGTCTCTTGCATTCTGGAAAAAAAAGTGATATCATCAAGGTAAATCAGCACCACATTGTTAATCAAACCTTTGAACGCCATGTCCATTTCCCTTTGGAAGGTAGCACCAGCGTTGGACAGCCCAAATGGCATTTTCCTGTATGCAAAAGTTCCCCATTTGGTTGTGAAGGTTGTCTTGAACTGGTCCTCTTCCTTCACCATAATCTGATTGTAGCCTGAGTAGCCATCAAGCAATGAGAACCTTTCTGAACCAGCTACAACCTGCAATATTTGCTCCATGGAAGGGAGTGGGTAATGGTCCTTGAGAGAGGCTCTATTCAAGTCTCTGAAGTCAACACACAGTCTGATCTCTCCACTCTTCTTTCTGACTGGAACTAAGTTGGCAACCCAACTAGAATGCTTGATTGGGAATATGATCCTTGACTCAATCAGCTTGTCCAATTCTTTCCTCATGAGAGGCTCCATGTGTGGATTGACTGGTCTTTGTTTCTGCCTGACATGCTTAGTATTTGGATCCAATTCGATGGTATGCTGAGCTAAGTTAGGATTGAAACCTTTCAAGTCTTCATAGCTCCAAGCAAACACGCCAGGGAACTCTTGAAATAGTTGTATGAACTCATACCTTTCTTGTCCAGTTGCCATCCTTCCAATTTGCAATGGTTTGTTCTCTTCTACCAAGATGGATACTGAATCCTCTCTCTTGGCCTGAATGTTTGCTTTCTCCTTTCTAAACTGATCATTAGGGTTAAAAATGGACTCCAAGGTGATAAGTCCCTTGGGTAGCTTCTTAGTTCTCAGTTGTACCACTTGGTCACCATACTGCTGTTCCAATTTTTCTTGATTCTTGGCTGAGAACTCAGCTTCTTCTTGCAAGAAATGGATGATTTGCTGGTCATTTTCAAACACTTGCCAACTGACATTGTTATCCGGCACTGAAGGCCTCACAATCACGTGGATGTTTGGTTGTACCTTATCTTGTTGAATGCTTTCCATAATGTCAAAGGCTGTCCCTCACTATGCTGCAAGCCTCACAAGAGCTTGATTCTCTTTCCTGGGAATGGATTTGATGCCAAAACCCTCAAAATATTCCATGAGTTCCCACACCCTATTCTTGAGCACTTTGAGTAGATCATTCTTGGCAGCATGCTATCCCTTGACCTGATTTACAATCAATTCACTGTCCCCAAAGACTTGCAAGTTCTTTATTTTCTTCTTTATTGCCCAATGCATCCCTTGCACCAAGGCTTCATATTCAGCAATGTTATTGGAGCATGCAAACTGAAATCTAAAAGCTGAATAGTACTTTACTCCTTGAGGTGAAACAAGCATAGCTCCACCTCCTTCACCTTGTTTACTCCTTGATCCATCAAAAACAGCCATACCTCATTTTCATCCTTGTGGTTTGGCTTGGTGATGCTAGGAATAGGTTTATTTTCTTCATGTATGCAATAGACCCCTAGCTCAGATTCTTCCACTTCTTGATAAGGATCAAATGCATGTATCTTGTTTGCCCATTCATCAAGAGTTAGATCCGGGATGCTTCCAACCTTAGTGTCAGCTTCATCAGTGCTTGGGTGATCTTCTTGATCAAATGCTGAGCAATTGGCGTTAATCTGACTTGGAGTGTAAGGCTCAATGTGGAAGTTTGCAATAGGTTCGACTGATTGTAGCCTTAGTTCCATACCTCGTTACAACAAGCAGCATGTGTGACCAAACAAAGAAACAAATATCCCCAATATTGGTGTGAAGTCCCTTGACAAACAAAGGGCAAAGAGTGGTGGAAGGTCTATGAATGATACATCTTGTAAAACAACAACATTTGGACATGCATGCAAGGTAAGACTCAAATTTCTAATCACTCCAACTGTTGCTACTGTTGTCCCATCCAACTGTACTACTCCTTTGGATGTTGTTTCATACTAGAGCCCTAGCTGATCAGCTATTTGTTTAGGCATTACTGAGCTACTTGCCCCGAGTCTATCATGCAATTATGCACTAACTGATTTCCAATGATCAATGAAACATAGAAAGGAGGGGGCTTCAACATTTTACCTTGCTGTCCTCCGTGATTTCCCTCAGGCTGAGCAGCATTTGTAAGTACCTTCTCTTGCATCTGAACTTGCTGATTCGAAGTTGGCCAGTCCTTCATGGTAGCTTGCAGCAGATCTCTTTGGCCTGGGATAGATAGGGATTCCCACATTGATATATTGACGTTTGTCTTCTTCATCTGATCAATGATACTGAATGGTGATGAAGGATCTCTTTGTTGTCCCTTGGTTTGCACATTCACTCCTTGCACGTGGGCAGCAATAACTGGTATTTGAGTTGGCCTAGGGGTTGTTCTTGGCTGCCCTTGTGCATTTACAACCGGATTTTGTTTGCCAACCACTTGTGGAACCATGGGAGGTTGTGGATTGGTTGGGGCTAATGGCTGTTCTTCACCCAAATTCCTCCTTTTTGACCTTGTGTTGGCTGCAACACCTTGAGAAACTGCCTGGTTCATGCCACAGAAATCTTTTGCTTGCCAATTTACCAACGTGGTGTCATTTGGGGCTGATTGTTGTTGGAATGTTTCTTGTTGTTGGTTGTTTCCTTGAATTTCCTCGCCCTCCACACCAAGTAGTCATCACCATTAATGCTTGATTCAAAGCACCATTGAAGCACATGGATTGGTTATGAGGCTCATTGCATGGAAAACACCAATCGTATTCTGGCAATGTTGTTTTGTGTTGGCACCAATGCCTTAGAGGCGAGATATGGCATTTGGATTATAGGGCTGGAATGGCCTATAGACGGGAGGCCTTGTTTGATTTATATTTGCAAATGGATTAGGAGGCCTTTGTGGTTGGTATGGCTGCCTATTAGGCTGAGCTTGGGGTTGATAAGAAGGCCTAAAAACTTAGGCTGGTTGCCTCTTAAGAGTAACCAGCTCATTGCCTAGGTTTTGCAATTGCTTCATGACTTCTTGAAGCTCATTTGGGGCACTTGGAGATGAAGTGGAAGCTTCATTTGAACTCTGATTTCTAGGAGTGGGAGAAGGAGCCAAATTAGGTGCTTGATTGGCATTTGGGCTCTCTAAACTTGGAAACAATGGTATGGGAGGTCTAGGGGCAAGTTTTCCAGCTTGGATTAAACAATTTTCAGCCCTAATGGCAATGCTATAAGCCATAGGGATAGTTATGCCTCCCATGGACTGTATTAACATAGAAATATCAGAATTTAGAGCTTTGAGATAGTAGAGAAAATCACCTTCGCTATTGGCCCGACCGCCACCGGAATTCTCTCCCAAGTCCTTTGAAATCAAGTTGAAATCGGTCACCGCTCATTGGGAGCTCTCTTGATAGTTTTCACTTTCTCCAAAAGAGACAAGTTGTCTCCCTTTTCTCCAAATTTCTCATGAAGTGCTATACACAGCTGATTCCAATTTGTGATAGAACTAGCTCCAAGGCTTCTAAACCATTGCAATGCTTTACCCTTGAATGAAGATGCTAGTAACTTGACAGCCACTTGCATCTCATTGATTTCATGGATTGCACAAAGGTTAGCAATATCTTTAACATGATCACCTGGAGTAGTCTGATTTTCTCCAGTGAAGTAGGGAATGTTCTTCAAGGCTGTAATAGGAATTGGATGTTGTGCATTGAGGGCAAGTGGGCTGTTGCCTGTGAAGTTGACATAGGGGTTGTTTTGTGCCATTCTAATTGGTCTTAAAACCCTTGTTGACTGAATGAAAGGCCTACCAGGTGGAGGAGTTGAGAGAGTTCTGTTTGGTGGAGATGGAGACCTTTGAATCCTTCTTCCTCTTTGCCTTCTTCTTGGAGATAATTGCAGGTATTCAAACAACACTTCTTCTTCTCCAACTCTTGACCTTGTGGTGATTCTTCTCATGAGTTTTCAGGCCTGCACTACTGAAACCAGTTGATTCTTCCCCTTGGAGTCGCCAGATATGCAAATAATAGCTCTTTTCAAGCAAGAAAATTACAGCAGATGCACATCAACTTTGCTACAATAAAAATGAGACCTCTAGTCCCACCCGGCGTGCCAAAACTATTGTTGCAGGCTCACAACACCCCTGGACGCACATCATGCTTCTAGGTTGATGTTTCAAGCATCCAGTGTGATTGCACAACATGGAAACCTCTCTCTAAGTGTGGGACTTGTGAAACTAAGAGAGGAATCTCCAGATTAGAGGTTGGTTCCTCAAACTCCTCTGATTTAGATCTATATTTTGCACAACTACAGAGGTTTAGATCCTAATCCTACTCTAAATTGCAAGGAGACAGGGATAGAAGTGCAAAAATGAAACTAACTAAAGATGGTGATGCACCAAAAGGATTGGTGAAACAATTTTGTCATGCAAATTGACACAAACCAAAGATTGCAACATACAACATACACAAAGTGATAAGATATAATTTAGGGTCTAAATGAAGCAAATAATACAAACAAAGGATTGAAACCATTCACAAAGCTTGTGTTATCATTTCCAATGTCAAAACCATCGCATTACAACCTCGTAGAGGTAAAAATCCAAGTTCTGATCTTTGGAGAGGTCTAATTCTTGCAACAATCACTGTTGGAGGTGAAAGAAGAAGATTGCTATGCCAAAAGTGTTCCCCCTTTAGAAATGAGCCAAATCTGGCTTTTACATTGCATGGGTCGAGCCCAGGAGAGAGAAAACGTACAAAACGTGGGAGCCCATTCCTCATTGACTACAGATGCATTAAAATGGCATGGGGGACCTTACAAACCCATACCCTATCATTTTTGACCGAATTGCAGGAGAATGCGACCCATTCTGCGTTAAATTTGGTCACTGAAATGTCACTTCTGGCCATGAACATGCGTCAGAGCCATTTCTTAACTTTCTCTCTCCATACTACACAAAAATTCAATATTAACCCTATAATCATGTAGATAATTTCATAAGCTTTCCGTTGATATAAAGAACGTGCAAATCTGAGCTCTGGATCGAAAGATATGGCGATCTGAAGATTTAGGGCACAAAACAGGCAAAAATGGATTTTGAAAATTTTTCCCGCGCTCTGCCACCTGGATGACACGTGTCAAGTGCTGATTGGATGCGTAATTCTCTCTCCTTTGCTTACCCGTGGGTTTTCCTTGAAATTTGACCTTTTTAATTTTTGGAAAATTTTCCACTTTTCCCCGTGCCCCGCCACTTGGGACACGTGGCATGCATTGATTGGTCGACAGGGGCGCGGGAAGACCTTTGCTTTTAGCTTTTCGGCCAAAACTTGGCCAAATTTTCCAAATCCTCCCCGAGCTCCGTGCTTCCCTGCTCCTTAGGACACGTGTCCTCTTTTTATTGGCTCGGGCCAATGCTTCAAACCTCACCCTTTGAAATTTTGGACATTTTCCCTTGTGACACGTGGCGTTTCTGATTCATCCACGGCCTCGCCAACTTTTCGCATCCTCCACATATTTTCGGCCTGGGCGTCCCAAACCGCTCTGGGACAAATTCCGCCGATCCGCCTGATTTGGGCTTCCCTGTCCCTCTTTCGGCCAATGACACGTGGCGTAATCGATTGGCTTTCGGCTCCCCTGCGTCTGCGCGTACTTACGCCCTGACTGTCCCCCGAAAGCAAAGTTCTCTGTTTCGCCGATTCGGGTGGTTCGCGTCCTTCGCATCCTCACGGCCCAGATGTCTCAACCGTGCCTCTCGGCCAGCTTAGTCGATTTTGCTTTTACCTTCAAATGGTTCGCTTTTCTGCCCTTTCTCGTCCCCACGTCCCCACGCCCCAACCTGCTCCAAGTCTTTGCTGGCCGCCCTGGAGGCTTTTCGGTCGGTTCGCGCCCGACGTCTCAACTGTCCCAAAGGCCTCCCGGATGAGGACTTAGCCAATTTTCATGATTTTTCTTGGCCTAAGCTTGTTTTTTTGCAACTTTTTCACCTTTTCTCAAAATTTGCTCTTTTCAACCTGGACAGGAGAGTTAGAAAAAATCTGAGAGGACCCTAGAAACATGATTTTCTGCCTTGAATCAATCTATTTTCCTGGGACTTGAGAATTTAATGCATGTTACCAAAATTTACCACAGGGGTGAATTTTGGATAACAAGTACCTTGGAAAAGTCGGAGGAAGAAGGACGAATTGAATTCATCTTCATGATCTCATTAGTTATTAACTAGTCTTTTAATGAGGCTTAATAATTTACCAGTATTGGGTAAAAGCTTCATTTAGGCTTGTATTGATTAATTTTGACAAAAGAATATGAATTGAGTTTCAAAATAGATGAGTTATATTTAATGGTTTACTAATCAATCACCCCTACTTACTAATACCTAACTATTTTCCAAAAGCTAAACATTCATTACAGTTTTAAAATCAATTAACGTCTCACAACAATAACGATAAGGTTTTATCGAAGCTTAAGGATAGTAAGGTATATTATTTTTAACACAAGAAGATAGCTTCCTCTTTTTTGAATAACTTTTATAAGGATTGCCAACCCATTCTATGTCTAGAATTTGCATTATTTCCATGACCTAGAAGGTTTACTATACAAAATTATAACTCAAAAGAAAAGTTTACCATCACCCTTTTTGTGAAAAATATAAGTGGTTACATCATTTCTATCCAACATAGTACACAAACCAGAGGTGGCAAAAGATTCGATTGAACTTTGAATTGGGAACAATTAGGTAAAAAAATTGGTCAAGCAACGCTATACTATTTTCAAGATTGCTATAATAAATTCAAAATACTCATAACAAAGTGGTGATACAATTAATATCTTTCCCAATAGTATTTACAAGTTTGGTTACAGCTAGTTAAGACAACCTTACTCCACAAATATAGAAAACCCAAGACAAAAATTCCTCCAAACCTCTCTACAAACACCATTCCAAGATCCACAATACATTAAACATTCATACAAAGGAACTTCATAAGAAAAACCTACCCAACTTACACAAATATTTCCTTTTTCTACCCGCAAAATCTATCTCGCACATTAATTAATCTGAGTCAATTCACGAGAACCGAGCATGATAAGAACTACACATAAGAACAATATGCTACTATTTAACAAACTCATGAAAGGAAACTGTATGATGGAAAAGTGACATGTGAGCATGGGAATCTACAAGTACCTCTCCTCGTACCCGACCTCCCGAGGTCGTGTCGAGACAACCATGAATGTTGAATATGAGTGGATACGAGACAAAGCTAATCGTGTAATCTTATATCCTCAATACGCAATAATGGAATCACGAATCTAAGGCGAAGAAGGCCCTCCTAACCTCGGATTGGTGTAATGGTTCGTTCGGATATAATGGATGTTAGGAGGCTCCAATCAATGTTGAGCTCTGTCGAGATCCTGTTTTCTTGGTTGTTGGATACGTGGGAAATGACCCCTGGGAGCTTTGTATATATTTCTAGACAAGGTCATGAAAAAGGTGATAGAGGGTTTTGTAATGACTTATGGGTGATTTTCTAGTCTAGCCTAGAAAGTATTAGATTGGTTGGCTTCTATGTTTAATATGGAGAATTGCGTAATGATATCAGGTGGGAGTGGTGAGGATCTGAATACCAATGTTCGCAAACCGATGTCAATGCTTAATTGTTTTACGGGCCTGTTGGGTTGTGGGACTTGGGGATCACAACCGTGAGTTTGTAGTTGTTGTGGACCTATTATGGTCATGTGAAGAATCAATCCCTTCTTCCAACTATCTAGTAATCGTATGCTTTTTCAGCCTCTATGTTTAGAACTAAGAGTTGTATGATTTTCTTGGAATACCTTACAGGTGTTACAGCGCAACTTGAATGCGTAAGCTAGTATCTATGTCGCTTAGAAGATCTCCTACATTTGGCTATGGGACTAATGGTTCACAACCGAATTTTTGCTCTCTTTCGGATTCTTGTATGGTCACATGGACATTTTATCAAGGAAGTCTATAATTGGGATGATTTGAAAAAATGTGTAATATTTTTCGTCTTCGATATTTATCCTCTTAGTTGTTCACTAATTGCTTATAAATTATCTATCGCTCAAAAGACCTATATCCTAAGGTCCCGATCTATATAAGCTAATGTCGTGGGTAGATTTGGTTGAGGAACTATTGGTTCAAATATGTACTCTCGAGGCTCCCTAGGTCTTGTGATTGTCATACAAAATGATTCAACTTTTAATTAACATTAATAAACTGATTATAAAAGAAATATCTACGATATGCAAGCATTCTTCTATTTTTTTGTATTTTTGATGACGTATTTCAACAAAATTAAAGAGCAAATACTCTAGTATTTTTATAAGATGGAAAAATAATCTAATAATGAATAAAATAAGAAAAGTAGTCGAGTGTGGCTATTTGACTGTGCGAGTTGTGATTTTATCTAAATATCTAAGCAAACTATCTATATTAAATTGAAAGGCTCTCGATCCTACCTTAGAAGTGAGGAATGAATCACGCTTTCTCGAAACTATCAATCCCCACAACTTCCTAGCAATATCGAAAGCTAAATTTAACTAAAATGAAATCATTTACTACTCTATTTGATATGTTGTAACTAGAACTTTTAAGAGCTCAAACCTGCATTCACAAAACATTGGCAAATCCAGTTGCATGTGATTTCATCCCCGGTGTGATCTCCTCATTCCTTCATGTCCTCATGAATCTAGAAAAGTGTGTATATGATAGTATCAACAAAGATGGTATTCTAATAATGGCAGCTTTGGATATAGAACGAATACAATGCGAGTAGGAGAGGGATAACGCAAGTGAATAGAGCTTGACTATGCAATTCCTAGCGGGATTTATTATGGGAATACAACACAAGTGTACCGAGAGTTCCAAAATCTATCCTTGTGACAAAAAAACCTATATCTTTTAATGGATTCTAGTCTATAAATAAAGCTATTTCTATATTAACACCGATTGCATGTAACAATAATGAACATGACTTAAACAAGAAGATTAAATAAACTCTAAAGACCAACAATGGAGGAAAAATGTGAAATTTATAGAATTCTAAAAAAGAAACTGAAAGACTCAATAAGACAATTGAGAAGATGAGGGGCCATTTTCTTGAAAACAAGTCAAGCTATTTATAACCAATGCATTTACTAGAGGTAAACTCTCATTTGAACTCTTTTACTATAAAAAAGGAAAAACACTATTACTAGGGAACCCAAAACATTAATGCAAGCCAAAGTGGTTGAAGAAAGTGTGTAAATTTGAAGATTTACATTTGACATGATCGTAGGAAGAATCTGGAAAATGTGAATAGGACCTCCGCCCTATGTAGGGTGGCAGTTATGGGACCGCCACCTGTCCCGGGCGGCGATCATGGGACCGCCGCCTGCAGGTGGCGGTTTCGTCACACCGAAGACAAAGATGCAAAAAAAAAAAAGGGGAGAGGGAAAATCAAAGCATGTGGAGGCCGAACAGGGCATGCATGATACAAACGTATACTTGGCAAGATTTTCTCGGATTTCAAACCTTGCAAGGAGACTGTATCATCATTAGGGGATGTGTAACATCGTTTCGCGCGGTGGAGTACCCTACAATTTTGGGTACGTACATATTGCCCCCTTGAGAAACATTTTAGCCATGAAGAGGCATAAAACGGTGGATCCGAGTATGGTGGTCTCAAAATGGGGAGTTAAGAGTTATACTTGACACGCCTGTGTGTGCAGGAAAGTCGCCATCCAAAATCCCGCTACACTGCACAATGAAAAAAAGGACTCAAGTGCGAGATAGATAAAATAAATTGAGAAATAAAACAAAATTTATATGAAATGAGGACTTACCATTTAGGTAGGGTTTATACCTTACCTCCGTTGACGCTCTAACCCCGTGAATGACATTCAAAATAAATTTAAAAGGGCTATATATATAAAATGAACTCATTTTACTATTCATTTACATGGATTGATTTGATAGTTTTTGATCTCTAGGACCCACGGTGACGGTTTTCGATGAGAGTATAGTCAAAAATTCGTGGCGAGATAGTGATAATGCCTCGAGAGCGTGAACAAAACCCTTGAAGTCTCGGGTTAGTTCTCAATTTATTGTTTTTAAACCTAAAATGTGAAAACGATGAAATCTTTGTCTTAGGGAGGGTATTTTTGAAAATGTTAGTTTTAAATGTGTCTCTAGGGGAGGGTGCCCATAGGGTAGGTTTCTTTTTTTGTTAAAATGGTGTTTTTTCTTGTTTTTAGGTGTTTTCTAGGGTATACGACCCATTTGGCTTTGCGGGACAGGATCGTCACCTCCAGCGCAGTAGCGTGTTACGGGACCGCACCTTAGAAGGTGGCGATTCATGGAACCGCCACTTGACAGGCGGTGGTCCACGACAGGACCAAAACAATATAAAATTTAACTTGTTTTTGCATGTTTAGTATTTTTATATGTTTTTAACAATTTTTCCAATTGGATTTCAGTACTAACTTACTCCTTTTTGTGTTTTTGGGTGTATGCAGAAGGAGGAGTATATTAGGTGGAGCCGGGAGAGAGAGTGTGATTGGGTCTCAACAAGATTAGAGGTGCTCTCTCAAGTAGAGTGAGATACCCTTCAAGGGCTAGCATCGGAGGATTGCGCAGTCCCTCATTCACTGTCTAGTCACACATACTATGTGACTTATTTTCTTATTGGGATGCAAATCGGAACACCTTCCAATTGCTAGGAGTTAGGGGTGAGTGGTCCATCACCCTAGAGGATGTTTACCATATACTGGGGGTTCCGATCCTTGGGTGGTAGCTATCTCTTAAGACAACAATATCGAGATCACAGGTGGTTCAGTGGGCCACCTACATGGGAGATGTAGTTGTATCAATGGGATCGAAGAAGGGAGTGAGGATCCATTCTATCATTGAGTCAGACATTCCCTTTCTCTACAAGGCCATCATGGGCATCCTTGCATCCAGAATTATTGGGGACAAGGGAGGGGACACCCTCTTATATTTCTGGACCCCCATTATTACACAGATTGAGGGCCATGGACATGTCTATGCTTGGGGAGTAGATATCCTTGGGACTACCTATCATGATTTATACAGGGTAGTCCGATTACAGGGATAATCATTGAGCCACCTGACTCTTGTCATGAGTTGGGTGTATGAGCATATCACTCCATATGGGAGAGGTGTAGAGGTAGAGGATCCCGGGGCCGTCAGGGTAGTTAGGTGGACAGGTATGATAGTTCTTAGAGCACCTCACCAGCCAGTGGCCTCCTTGACTACTGCAGACATGGAGGCCACTCCTTATCAGGCCATGGAAGGGGTATGGGGAGAGGATACTGTTACATTGATTGCCTGCTAGACCACCAAACAAATTGATAGACATGGCGGGAAGCCGGAGATCCACCCCTTTGATAGAGTACCACAGCAGTTCGGCCTCCCGTACAGTGACATGCTTCCTCCAGTAGGGCTAGTGCATAGATCTATTTGTGAGGCCCAAGGAGGTCCTAGAGGCCGGGGTTGGACTATTGTCACTCTTGGTGTTCCTATTGTGGTCGGGGAGGGTGGTGCATGCTCGAGGGAGAGCCAAAGTGCTCCTTAGGCACCTTTCCTTAGGATTACCGTCGGTCCCGCCCGCATAGTAGTGATGAGCCCATCAATGTGGACTCTAAGTCTCGAGGAGTTCACGGGGGAGAGAAGAGAGGAGATGGAGATTAGTGAGGTAGGTGGGGGAGACGATAGTAATCCCGAGTGGCATGACACTCAGGAGATCCTATGGGCCGAGAGGGTGAATGAGGTTTTAGAGGAGTTGCTCTCTCAGGACTTAGGTGGAGATGGCGAGTCCATTACAGGTCATCACATTGCCCCAGATGTAGGAGAGGGACACCAGTCAGCGGCGGCGTTAGTGGCAGGTGTAGATCATAGAGATCCTTCTTGGAGGCCTGGAGATCCGAGTGAGTTGTCACTCTTCTCTTGACATTTGTTTCAATTAGAATTTCCTTAGTTGTTATTTTTTTTTTTTTTTACTTTTGGTTTTATCTTTGATTATTTTCTAACTTGTTTTCTCCTTTGTTTATAGAGACTGCTGATGAGTAGCGAGACTTGATTCACTGAGTATGCATTGATACCTTTGTTCTCCCCTTAGAGAAGACTCATGCTGAGCTTTTCATGGATGTGGGGAGCCTTCAGCCTGCAGCCGAGGGCATACTGATGTTTTCACCTCTATTTGGCATGCGGAAAATATTATGACTTCTCTCCATGCCGAGGTAGTTGGATACAGGATGGCCGAGCACTTGATGAGGAGGATTCATTCCCATAGTGAGATGGTAGCTACTACTAGTCGTGATCGTGAGTCCTCAATGCATTCGGAGCGATGGCACGGCCCGAGTCCTAGGCGTGGTCATACACCCTCCGAGGTATCTCGCAGAGGTTGAGAGATCATAGTGTTTTCTTGTAGTGACCTTTGGTCGAATATATGTACGATTGTTTTGTATTTCTGGGCTCATTGAGCATTTTGACCATGCCTTAGCGCATGATGGCATTGTATATGAAACACCAATTACATATATATATATATATATATATATATATATATATATATATATATATATATATTTTATATATATCTTTTGATCCAAACTCTTGGCGCCTAGAATTTTTGTGATTAGTTTCCACATGTGTACTTAGATGCTTTTTAGAATATTGGTTTTCATGTTTTTAGAATGTATGCAATGGATAACAAATGATAGTGAACAAAATGTTTTACTTTGTATGTTTTTGCAATGCTGATATGAGGTGATACTAACATATGGTAGTGTTGAACTTTTGAACTCTTTGGGCAACGTCCGTAGTTTCTTCTTATGCTAGAAAAATGTGATGAATGTATAATGATAGAGAGATGAATTTTCCCCATTCCCAACTCCACGCAACTAGTAAGATACGAGGGCTCTCCATCAAGAGTTAGGAAGGGCACAAATTGTATGAGTTTGATTGAATGGAAAGATGAGAGATAGACAAACTAGTAGTAGAAACCAAATTTAGACCTACATACCACCCTACTCGTAACTACTACCAAGCTTAGAAGGCCACGTACTTTCTAGTTTATCTATACTTAGATTCATAAATGGAAACTTGGTTGAAAAATATGGTTCCGAGGATTTGATCTCTTTGGAATCTGCATATTTGTTTTCTTTTAATAGAATTTGATTTGTGTTTTTAGCATACCAATATTTTTTAATCCGTGTGAATGGACCCCCCATAACCTGCCTCATGCCACTAGTAAGAAGCATGGGTTTGTCGCTAAAGGTGGGATATAGGCGAGTAAGGGCACTACCTTCCTTTCCCAACCTTGCACCACTAGTAAGAGACATGGGCTTATCACCAAAGGTTGATGGGGCAAGGAAGTGTGTAAAATAAAATATTCTATTTGCTTGGTGCTTTTGATTTCATTTGATTTTGACATTTTAAACCTATAACTTTGGGATATCCTTTCATTTTAAGATATTTAAGAGGGATAAATGTGACACCAAGAAGCTTCTAGAACAAACCGTAGGCAAGGACAACTTCACCTAGTAGAAAGAAAGAGCAAAGCCAAGTATGTAGGCCTTGGTATGGTTTTTCAATACTTGTCTATCAAAATCTAATGAGAAGATTTTGAAAATACTTGATGATGTTTGAAGAGATGTGATTTGAATGCTTTTGCCAATACTTTCAGAAATTTGTAATAGATTGCTTAAGAGTAAGTTCCTTGACTACAATTTTTATGAAATGAGTGGAAAAAATGAAACAGCTAAATGACCAATGCAACGTAGATAACTATAATGTACAAGTGGTGATCTTAGAGATCTTATGCGTAGAACCGTTTAAGATGCAAAGAATTGACAGTTTCATTGAATTCCTCACCTTCTAGTGTGCACAAAAGTTAAGCACCATTTCCGTAGTCCTTCATGACTCGGTATGGGCCCAACCACTTGGGCTGGAACCTCCTTCCTTCACCGGTTATCTTATCGATCCGGCTTTCTAGCCTTAAAACCAGATCTCCCTCATATATTTCTCACTCATAGACCTTTTTGTTGTATTTCCAGCACATATGGTTAGCATAGGCTCTTTGCCGTTGTTCGGATTTTAGCCCCTCTCAAAGACTTTCCAGCTGAGAGAGGCGTGTCTCCTAAAAGCTTCTTCATCCGTAATCCCTTGTAATGAGATGCGGAGACGGGTATTTCAACCTCAAGTGGGAGAACTACTTCTGCTCCGAATACTAGGAGAAGGGGTTTACTCCTTGGTGTTCTTATTGAGGTTCGATGGGACCACAAGGCCAGATATAGTTTTAGATGCCAATCTCACTTATTCTCCTTGACTGTTTTGAGAAGAATAGCCTTTAATGTTTTGTTTGTCGCTTCGGCCTGCCCATTGGCTTGAGGGTAGTAAAGAGATTCCGTGTGATGGTTTATCTTGAAATTTCTACATAACTCATGGACTTCATCATTCTTAAAGGACATGCCATTATCTAAGATAATGACTTATGGGACACCATACCTACGAGATAATTTAGTTCGAATGAATTTAGCAATTACCAAACTGGTATGATGGTGAGAGGCATGGCCTCCACCCATTTGGTAAAATATTTCATGGCTGTAATCATAAAATTATGGCCATCGTTGATGAGGGAAATAAATTCCCTATCAAGTCTAGACCCCACATGGAGAAGGGCCACGGAGTCGCTTATTGGTTGCGAAGGATTTTTCTCTCGGCATGTGAATCTCGTGAGAGAATTCTTGGCATTTGTGGCACTTACGTATGAATTCCATTGCGTCATGCTCGAGAGTGGGCCAAAAATAGTCCATTCGATGTATTTTGCGGCGGTGGTGTGACCACCGAAGTGGCCTCCACATATCCCATCATGGATTCATGAAGAATCTTCTTGGATTCTTCTATGTCGACACATCTTAGAAGCATGCCGTTAAAGGTTTTACGATATAGTATTTGTTCTAAAACAACGTATTTAGCGGTGATAATGCGTAACCACCTTTTTGTTGTGACGTGGCACTTTCTGGGTATGTGTGGTCCATGATAAAATTGATGATATCGGTGTACCAAGACATGTAGAGATGGGGGCCTGGTTTCGAAAAGTATATACACTCACCGGGAAAGTCCAGATCTACTAGATTGCCTCCATCTAGTGGATTTTAGGCTAACCAATCTACAATGATTTGTCCCTTAACAGATTTTTGGTTTACGAATGTCAACTCTAATTCTTCCATTAAGGTTATGAAACATGTAGCTTTTTTAGACAAAGATCCTTGAGTGAGAAATGTTCGTAAATGGTCTATTTTTACAATGACCTTCGTTTCTTGGTTTAACATGTAATGTCTTAAGCATTTTGTTATAAAGACTATGGCAAGGCATTCTCTCTCTGCCTATGTGTAGCATGTTTCATAATCGAGCAACATTCGGCTAATGAAATAGATCGCACGTTCTCGTTTATCATTGTCTTCTTGAGCCAGCATGCAGGCTAGCGAGACATGAGTGGCTCATGAGTATAGGATTAAAGGGCAGTGGCTTGGGAGGCATTAGCGTGGGTGGAGACAACAAGAAGCGTTTAACTAATTTAAAGGCTTCATTGCACTCTTCAACCCAATCAATGTTATAATCTTTCTTTAATAGATTGTTGATTGGATGAATGGAAAAACTTAAATCTCGGATAAACCTTCGGATTACACCGTGTTTCCCAAGAAATAACCTAATTCCGAGTTGTCCGATGGCGGGATTATTTTGAGAATAGTGTAAATTTTGGCTGGATCAACATCTATTCCTCATGAAGAGATAATGTAGCCCATAAGTTTTCCTCCTGTCACACCAAACACACACTTCTCTGGGTTTAATGTGATGCCATATTCAATTAATCGTGAGAGGATGATACGGAGCACTTTTGGATGATCACAAATCTTCTTGGCCTTGGCCAACAAGTCATCCACATAGGATTCCACAATTTTATGGATAAGATCATGGAATCTATATGTCATTGCCCACTGATACGTAGCACCAGTTTCTTAAGACCAAATGGCATGAAAGTGTAGTAATATGTTCCTAAGGGAGTTATGAACATAGTTTTGGCTTGATCTGTTAAGATATTTTAATCTGATTATACCATGAGAACCCATCCATGAGGGATAACAATTCAAATCCAATTGTTGCATCAACAATAACGTCTATGGATGGTAATGGGAAGTCATCCTTGGGACAAGCTTTGTTAATATCCCAAAATCTATGCAAATGTGTATCTTCCCATTCTTTTTTAGAATAGGGACAATATTAGATACCCATTACGAATAGTCAATGGGTTTGATGAATCCCACTTGGAGAAGCTTTATTACTTCCTCTTTCACCATGAGAGCCACTTTTGGCTTCATTGGTATTGACTTCTATTTGATTGGTTTCGCATCCGGTTTAGTGACAAGATTATGTACCACGATTGGTGGTGCAATGCCCGTCATTTCTTTATAATTAAATGCGAAAGCCTTTTGATGCTCTTTGAGTATTTGAGTGTGTATTTCCATCTCCTCTACAGTTAACGAGGATCCCAGCTTCAAAATTTTTGGTTCTTCCCCGTTCCGATGTTTATGTCGATGGTTTCCTCTATTAAAGAAGTGTTACCTTCTTCAAATTCGGTGGGGCTGGAGGTAGTTCTAAGCTTTCTCCATCTTCTATCTCATAAATATCGAGATCCTTCTGTGGAGGAGACTCTACCATGGGATTTCCAAAATAGGAAGAGGAATGTGGTATTAGGGAAAGATCCACTATGTGGTGAGCAAGGTGTAGCTCCGCATAGGCATTTAGATATTCGAGAGTGATTCTATCATCATCAAAGTGATCTATGATAGAAGAATCATCCTCAACTTCTTCTTGAGTTAGAAGTGAGTTTGTTGGTGCTTTACGTACTAACGGTTCGGTACGGAGAGACACTATGAAATTTGTATCCTCCAACTCGCTGTTTGGAGTGAAGCGAGAAGATGAAGTTGCTATTGAGTCTATGAGAAGGTTCTACTCTTGTGGGATTGCTTCAATTGATATGAAGTTAAATCCCTTGCTTAGATCTAACATCGTTGTTTTGTATAGCTGTAAATGTTCAGCTCTAGTTTCATATACTTCAAGACTTGATTTACAACTAGTTGCGAGTCTCCTAGCACTCTAATGTCATTGACACCCATTCTCTTGGCTAGGATGATGCCAAAGAGGAGATCTTCGTACTCAGCGCCATTGTTTTTACATTCAAATTTTAATTTAAAGGTGAAAGGTAGAATATTTCCCTTAGGTGAAGTAAAGATCACCCCTGCCCCAGCTCCAAAGCAACACCTAGCTCCATCGAAGTGGAGAGTCCAAAACTTGCTTGGGAAAATAGATGTTGGGATATCTGTCGTATCTATTTCCTTTGCTTCAGTTACTTCTAAGATGAAGACTTCGTCGATGGAAGAGAAGCAATTCCCGTGGTGTGTCCCATACCCATAGAATCAAATGGTAGGAGAATTGGTAAGTCTTTCTCTAACAACTTGACAATTTTTGTGGTAGTCCCTAGCGACACTATTTTTATAACATTGGTCTCATTTTTAATGTTGGAATGTCCTCCACTTTGGATTTGTAACTTCTAACTTTGTGGTGGGTATCAACTCTTCTTTTGGTTTCGAATTAATTGGTTTGATGAGTTGATTTGTTGGGAGTTCAAACTTGGAGTGAACGCCTGGTCTTTTCTTCAAATAAGCTAGGTGTATATCGAATGGTTTTGGGTCACCTTGTGCCACGAATATTTTACCTAAGTTTGGAAATCTTATTTCTTGGAATAACGTGGAAGGGATTGCCTTCATGCGGTGTATCCATGGTCGACCAAGGATCATATTATAGTTGGTTTCCCGATATATAATATAAAACTCGGTGAGGACTATCTTGGGTCCTAAAGTGACTGGTAAAACTATGGTTCCAATTGAAGTGGCCTTGAGGCTATCATATCCTCTTAGCGTATTTCATGTTGTGGAATAGTTTGTCTCTCCATATCCTAAATTTTGAAGAAAAGCAAAGGGGACTATGTTAACTGCTGCCCCATCATCAACCATTACACATTTAACATAATTATTGTAAACCCATACTTGTAAATGTAAAGCTAGGTCGCCTCTTCATGCAATTTCAGCATCTGTTGGCATTTTTCTTATATCGAATATAAATTCAGTATCCCTATCTGGCTGCCCCGGAGGATAAACATCAAAGTCTACATGGTTTACTTGCATTTCCGAAGGAGGAGTGATGTTGATTAAATGACCAAGGCCTAATGCTTCTAAGAGGGCAGCTCTGTGGGTGGGAGAATTTTTTAACAAATCCAAAAAGGAGATGTGAGAGAAGGTTTTAGTTAAATCGTTGATTAAATCATAGGCACCTATGGGTTTTACCAACGTTTGTTGATTGTTGTCTAGTTCCAATGGATAACTTGGAGTAGGTTGAGAAGAATAATCCCGTGTTCTTGTTATGGTTTCTATGGGTAGCTCGGTGTCTAATTCCACCAGGCCAACTATCTTAGTTTGGGGTTGAGTTCCTAGTTGGGGTGCGACTGGTGGATTTAATGAAGTTGAAGCTTTGTGATCATTGTTTCCTATTACAACACCCTTGTTTGTTCCGTTAGGATCTAGCTTGTTATTGTTAGAATGGTTTGGGAGTGGATCATTAAAGATCTTGAGGGGTGCATTTTGAGGGGAAACCCCCGTATAAGTGTTTGGCATGGGTACTACAAAATTTGCTAAAAACATATCTATAAAGAGTTGTTTTTAATCTTCTGGAAAATGTTGCATGAACTTATTGTAGTCACGACAAGTCCTAGTATCATGGCCTCGAATTTTGTGGAAGCCACAATACAAATTGGGATTATAATTTTGAGGTTGTTGATTTAAAACCTATTGTGGCCCAAAATTATGATAAGTTTTCTGGTTGTTAGAGTTAAAATTTTGAGGTTGTTGCCTTTGGTTTTGACTTTGATAGCCGGTTGGGTTTTGATTTGGAATTCGTGTTTGGATTTATCATCGTCATTGTTGTTGTTGTTGTGGAAAATTAAAATCCACCACGTTGATTGTTGGAGTAAAATTTTTATTTCGCTAATTATTAATAGGTGGTGAAATGTTTACAACATTTTCCCTTTTAACCTAGTCAGTTACTCCATTTGTTGTGACTCTGCGGTTCTTGTTATAGGATCTTAGGTCCTCGATTAGCATTCCCGGCATTAGGATAGGCCACGATGTTTTTATTGGGGTGGTTAATTTCCCATTTGTCCCATATGTCTTACGACCACTATCTATTGTTGTTTGGTCGATTCGAGAGCACTCTCGAGTACTTCATCGTAAGTTCTTAATGGGAACTTTTGGAATTCTTCCTTTATCTTTCTATTGAGAGAGTTAAGGAATAAATCACATAGTTCCATTTGATCCATGTTTGGAGCACTTCATTGATGAGTAGAGAACCATATGCCATATTTGGATAAAATGAGCAACATGGATTTGTTATGTTCTTGTTTAATATGCAAGAATTCCCGATTCTGTTCTTAATAATTTGTTCATGTCAAAATCTTTGATGAACTCTAACACAAGTTGTTTAAATGAGTGTATCGAGGCTTCAGGTATTCTTAATACCAATCAAGGGCAATACCCTCTAAGGTTTTAGGGAATATCTTAGCAATAACCCCATCCCAAGGGAGTAATTCTCGTATGGCCATGGCATAGGCCTTAATGTGTGCATTTGGATCACCCTCCCCTTTGTATTTAGGTAAATTGGGAAGATGTCTTGGAAGCATAACACCTCATATGGTGAAGTCTAGGGGATCTTTTGAATATTTTGAATAAGTCCCCACCACATAGGTCTCGACCATCGATGGCACTTGTTAAGGGGGAGGTGGAATGGGTTGTTGATATGGCATAGCATATGTATTTGCAGGGGCATAAAGAAATCCCCGTGGTTAAACGAACATCCTGGGGAAGAGAACATGTCCCTTGTGGTGACTTTGAATAAATGTTTAAGGAGGAGCATTGTTCGTGTGGATTATTTGGTGTCACGCTAGGAGGTGTTATTGTTTCTACTAGAGCGGCATTTGAAAATGCGGTCCTAGTTAGCGTTTGTTGTGGGTAACTATAAGGGTTTTGGGAGGCATGCCTAATGTTCCTATTCCTATAAGGAGGTCAACTTGATTGGGATGAGGCGAGGCAAAGGGTTAGGGATTCTTGTTTGCCTAAAATATAAATTTTGGTTTGCTTGAGCAAGCTCCATCCCTCTAACCTTTTCAACTAAGGATGAAATGACCTCTATTGGTGAAGACACGATATTTTTCCTTAAGGGCATTTTTTGTATCATTTGAGGTTGCGAAAGGGTATGATACCTGCTATGAATTGGTCGTTACCTGCCAAGCTTCACCGAGGGTATTTCCCATAGGTGTAGGAATGGGGGTGTTTTCTGGAATAGGGTATTAGATTGTATTTGTAAGCTCTCTATAGGTAGATACATATTTTGGAAGTGTTTTTCGTTTCTAGCATAGCATGCTAAGTAATCTTCATCTAAAAATGAGAGTGGATCTGACTATCTACTGATCTATGGTCTGAATAAGATCCGAGGAGATGAATTTGATTCTCCAGTAAACGTGATACTATTAGAGCCTGAAGGCTCTGGCTATTGTGTTTGTGCAAACTGATCAAACTCCTCAATTTGGAATGAAGAACTTGAGCTAGTTTTTTGAGGGGGAGCTTGAGAAGACAAGTAATTACTTGAATAGTTAGCAGCCCATGGAGAAAACGAGGGTGATGGTTGCCTATTTTTTTGACTATAGTTGACTTCAAGACTTGAGAGAGGTCTACCATATGCATCGTATCCCGACATATTTGGGGGTATATGAATACCCGTAGAATAATGGGAAAGAGCGAAGGTGGATGAAAGAGATGAAAAATAAAAGAGGAAGAACTATTTTTTTCACGTCGGGTTCACCAATTTTGTACGATGGAAAAGTGACATGCGAGCATGGGAATCTACAAGTACCTCTCCCTCGTACCCGACCTCCCGAGGTTGTGTCGAGACATCCGGTGAATGTTGAATATGAGTGGATATAGATAAGCTTATCAGGTAATCTTATATCCTCAATACGCAATAATGGAATCTGCGATTCTAAGGTGAAGAAGGCCCTCCTAACCTGAATTGGTGTAATGGTTTGTTCAGATATAATGGCTATTCGGAGGTTCCAATCAATGTCGAGGTCTCACTGAGATCCTATTTCTTGGTTGTTGGATACGTGGCAAATGACCCCAGGGAGCTTCGTATATATCTCGGACAAGGTCATGAAAAAGGTGATAGAGGGTTTTGTAATGACTTATGGGTGATTTTCTGGTCTAGCCTAGAAAGTATTAGATTGGTTGGCTTCTATGTTTAATACGAGAACTGCGTAATGATATCGGTGGGAGTGGTGAGGATTTGAATACCAATGTTCGCAAACCGATGTCAATGCTTAATCATTTTGCGGGACCGTTGGGTTGTGGGATGTGGGGATCACAACCGTGAGTTCGTAGTTTTGTGGACTGTTATGGTCATGTGAAGAATCAATCCCTTCTTCCAACTATCCAATAATCATATTCTTTTTCAGCCTCTATGTTTAGAACTAGGAGTTGAATGATTTTCTCGAGAATACCTTACACGTGTTCGAAACTTGAATGCGTAAGCTAGTATCTATGTCGATGAAGAAGATCTCCTGCGTCATTTGCTGCGGGGACTAATGGGTCAAAACCGAATGTTTTCTCTCTTTCGTTCTTGTGTGGTCATATGGACATTCTATCAAGGCGAGTCTATAATTGGGATGATTTGACAAAAATGTGTAAGCTTTTTCATCTTCGATATTTAGCCCTCGTCGCTGTTCACTAATTGCTTGTAAATTTGTCTTTCGTTCGAAAGACATATATCCTAAGGTCCCGATCTATATCACTAATGTCGTGGGTAGATTTTGTTGAGGAACTATTGGTTCAAATATGTACTCTCTAGGCTCCTAGGTCCCGTGATTATCATATAAAATTATTCAACTTTTAAGTAACATTAGTAAACCGATTACAAACTAAATATTTATGCTATGCAAGCATTCTTCTATTTTTGTATTTTTGATGACGTATGTCAACGAAATTAAAGAACAACTACTCTAGTATTTTTATAATATGGACAACTAATCTAGTAATAGAATAAAACAAGAAAAGTAGTCGAGTGTGGTTATTTTCCTGTGCAGTTGTGATTTTATCTAAATATCTAAGCAACTATCTATATTAAATTGAAAGGATCTCGATCCTACCTCGGAAGTGAGGAAGGAATCACAGTTTCTCGAAACTATCAATCCACACAAACTTCCCGGTAATATCGAAAGCTAAATTTAACTGAAATGAAATCATTTACTACTCTATTTGATATGTTGTAACTAGAACTTTTGATAGCTCAAACCGGCATTCACAGAATAGTGACAAATCTAGTTGCGTGTGAATTCATCCCCTCAATGTGATCTCCTTGTTCCTTCGTGTCCTCATGAATCTAGAAAAGTGTGTATATGATAGTATCAATAAGATGGTATTCAAACAATGGCAAGCTTTGGATATAGACCCAATACAATATGAGTAGGAGAGGGATAGCGCAAGTTAACAGAGCTTGACTATGAAATTCCTAGCGGGATTTACTCATGGGAATACAACACAAGTGTACCAAGATTTCCAGAATCTATCCTTGGGACAAAACAAAACCTGTAACTTTTAATGGATTCTAGTCTATAAATGAAGCTAGTTCTATATTAACACCGATTGTATGGAACAAAAATGAACATGATCAAACAAGAAGATTAAATAAACTCTAAAGACAAACAATGGAGACAAAATGTGAAATTTATAGAATCCTAAGCACGAAAATGAAAGACTAAATAAGAGAATTGAGAAGATGAGGGGCCATTTGATTCAAAACAAGTGGCTATTTATAACCAATGCATTTACCAAAGGTAAACTCTCATTTGAGCTCTTTTACTATAAACAAAGGAAAAACACATTGCAGGGAACCACAAACATTAATGCAAGCCAAATTGGTTGAAGAAAGGGTGCAAATTTGAAGATTTATGTTTGACGTGATTGTCGGAAGAATTTGGAAAATGTGAATAGGACCACCGCCTTGTGCGGGGCGGTGGTTCTGACCGCCGCCCCTGTCCTGGGTGGCGGTCATGAGACTACTGCCAAAGCAAGGTGGCGGTTTCATCACTGAAGACAAAGATACAAGAAAAAATTGGGGAGAGGGAAAAACAAAGCATGTGGAGGCCAAGCGGGGCATGCGGGATACACACGTATACTTGGCGAGCTTTTCTCGGATTCCGAACACCTTGCGAGAGACTGTATCATCATTGGGGTACGTGTAACATCGTTCGACGGTGGTGTACCCTACAATTTTAGGTACATACGAAACCTTCTATTTGAAGAAATGGATCCATGCTCTAACCACTTAATTAAATTCTTAAGAACAAAATAAAATTTCCACCATGCTTTGAATAAGAAGGAAATCATAAGCTGCAGTTATAAACAATGTCTTGAAAACAACAAAATTTCAACAACCAATCAAGTAGGACCATAGCCTTATGAGTTAGAAACAAAATGAAAAGTGTATTGGGATTTCAATCATGTAATCCTATAGATTATATGATTGAAATCTAATACACAACTAAAAATCTAAAATTTTCAAAGGAACGCCATAAGCACTGACTACAATTCTTGATCTCTAAAATGACAAAAGTTAAACAATCATTCAAGAAGGAACCATGGGTTTAAAAGTCAAAAACGGATTGTCAAGTGCATTATAATTTCAATCATGTAATCATATAGATTATATGATTAAAATCTAATACACGACCATCAATCTATATTTTGTAAGAGAAGTCAAATATATACTGATTATATGTCATTTGTCTCACAACAACAATAGTTTAACAATCATTCAAGAAAGGCCATTACCCTTATAAGTTAGGAACAAAAATTGAGTGTAAAAGGAAGTTCCATCATGTAATCATATGAGTTGAAAACTGATTTTCAAACCAACAATCCATATTTTCTTATCTAATAAAAGACACCAAAAAGATAAAGATGAGAGAAAAAGATGGCTAACAAAAGTCTGAAATGGGCATTGCCAAGCAAGCGCCAAGTTACGTGATATATCAAAGTACGGGACACCATAAAGCCTCATAGCTACCCAAGCCCCTTTATGAAAGTTAGCATTATAAACATCCATCCAAGCTTCATAGCACTATAGATTCGTAAACCTCCTTAATAAATTTATAGTTTTAGTCTATAAAAATGGATTACCAGTTCTCTTCACAAGAACCTTTTAAAGTAACACTTGTTACCATATTCAAAACCACCCTTAAATATGCATTTGCATGTGTCACCAAAAGCCATTATTCTAACAACAATTTCCATCATAATCAACAAATTATCTATATATAAAAATACCCCAAATGTCATTAACAATCTTAACAATTTCTATCATAAGCCATCAAGGTATTCACACACACACACACACACACACACACACACACACACACACACACACACACACACACATAAATACCAACCGATTGTCAAAAAATATCCACAGATTAAAAAAATAGCAAGATGAAAAACCGTATAAACCTCCGAGAGTCTTCCGTAAAAGGATTTTGGCCAAAGTAGATTTAATACTAACTGAGTACTATAAAAAAATGCTCAAATATAACTTCAAATCACAGTGCCTAAATCTAGTTATGGTTCAAGCTTTACAAGGAATGGCCAAAGGACACAAGAAAAATGTTAATGCCTATCCTTAACATTTTAATACCATGACCAACTTAGTTTTGGATCAAAAGCCCAAAATACTAACATGATGTGGGCTTGATCGCACTAGGATTCTTCCTTAAATAAAAATAAGTTAGTAAATCAAAACAAGGCCCTCAAAACCAAGTACTACATTATTTGAGATTGACAAAAGGGTCATATAAATAATTTCTTAATCCCTTTTTACTCCAACTTAGCACCTACATCCCGTAAGCTTAAAAACATAATCACATCAAAACATTCTTAGCCTTGACCAAAGGGATGAGCACATCCACCTAGAAAAGCTGAGGGATTTTGAGGAGGTGTCATTTATTAAAAAAGCGATACACGTGCACACCAATATACTCCATAAATTTTTGCAAACCCCGATTCTATAGGAGGAACCAAAATTTGTAGCGAAAATAAAATAGTATATATATATATATTGATGGCATAATAAAACTTAAAACTCGAAGTGGAATCAAACATAGCTCTGAAATTCTTAATTATTCACCGAAAACCAAAAATAAATTTGAGTCATCCAACATTGTATTAGAATTTTTTTCTTTTTACTATTATAACAAAGGCCTTTTCAAGGGAAAAGGAGAGGTTTCCCAGTAAGGAGACTAATAAACCCAATAGAGGTCTTGAAGAAAACATTTACCCAAAAGGATTTCTCAGACCATTACGCATCCATAACAACCAGACAACCCAAAACCAGAGAATAAGCAAGGATCAAACAACAAGGTAAAAAATGAGTGAACAAAAAACAAAAATCCTCATTTGAAGGGCCAAATCAGGAAAGAGATAAGATTCGTTTCATGATATTGTTAGATCTTAGCATTTAATGGAGATGGGTAGCTTATCATGCCTGTTTTACATTTTCAAAAGTCTAATATCACCTAGCAAGGACTGCAACAGCAACACCAGGCCGTATTTATTCATCCTCGAGCTTGCTGGGCATCCATACTTCATTCACGTCCATGTTTGGCATAGGAAGGGAGTATGCAGCAAGGGAAGGAGGCTCTATACCAGCCAAACACATTTGCTATGGGATTTTATTGCTTTTACCCACAGACCCAAACTAATTCTCCCACTAAATCCACACGGCCAGTAACATTGGCGAGAGCATGAAAACAAAATAAAGCCAGAGCAGAACATTCAAATGAAACAACAGTTACAAAGTAAGTTGCCACCCATATTCACGTGAGCAGGTCACCAACCAAGGCGTGAGAGCATATATTAAATAAAAAAGTAATCCAAAGTAAGCGGCCATATCAAAAAGCCGTCTCCAACCCACCACAGAGCCCACAAAACATATGACAAGCATAAATTTTATTAATGACAATAAAGATGAGGTAGAGTGGGTGTTTACAAGAATTAAATTCACCATTTGCCAACTAGAACCAAAAATCAGACACAAAGTAACCAATAACCCCACGCCACGCATATTTTCATTAATAAGGAGCATGCATGGTGACCAGTTTGCTGAAAAGGGGCAGAGTTGGTTGGTTGGAGAATTTAAATTCATCATTAAATTTAGTATTCCCTTTCAAATCCTTGGCGCCACCAACTAAAAAAACCCTCCTTAATAAAATCTATTTGAACCATGGTTTACCCCATGGTTAAGCCTTAGGTGGGTGATAAAATAAATATCTTAGCTTAGAATAATAGGTCCCTTTAAAAATATGCCCAATTCACCCTTAAAAACAAATTTGAATATTCCTATTAGAGTTTTTAAACAAGAGCACCACCAAGCAACCCATATAATCAAAATACGATAAGTCTAAAATGAGGATGTTTGCAAACAACACTACGAGGCACCCTCGACAACGAGAAAGAACACGACGACACCAAGAGGTACGATAGAAAGAAGGGACTCAAAACGAAGTTTGCAATATGGTCATAAACACTTAATCATCAAAAGGGAACTCAAATAACCATTCGACATTGAGGAACATGACTAGGAAACGGAAAACAGGAGTCGACACCGAATGAGGCATTACAATATAAGCTTTACAAGTTTATGCTCTGCTATTTATTTTAGGTGCCAATAAAACAAAATAAAATTCTCTTGTCTTCACAACAAAAATAAAATGAAAGGGACACGGAGTTAAGCATCTACTAGTAGGAATCACAAGCTTTAAGCCCTCATACGACTATACCATATGACCATGGGCTAAGGATTTTAATGGGTTAGGGTTTTCGTAATTATTATGGATAGTTATAAGTATGGGTTAGGGTTTGGAATGACTATATTTGGCACCTCTAGTGTATTTAGTTATTTTTCTAAAGAAAATGTTCAAGTAAAATTGGTGGAAGGAGTGGGGCTCGACCCTTGACCGGCTAAACACTTCTAGTCTCTTAAAAAGATCTCCTAACCAAAAGAGTGCTTGAAAAAATAACCACCATACCTCTAAAATGAATAGCTAG
This sequence comes from Taxus wallichiana var. yunnanensis, assembly GCA_018340775.1. NCBI lineage: Eukaryota > Viridiplantae > Streptophyta > Pinopsida > Cupressales > Taxaceae > Taxus > Taxus wallichiana. The sequence goes on from CM031243.1 coordinate 641,214,917, forward strand.
GAAAGTGAAATGTTTGTTGGAATGATTTAGGGTTCCACAGAGTTTTGATCTCCTTTTTTCTCTTATTTGTATTTGATTTCCTTATCTTTGTTTTTGTTGTAGGATTGTAGGTTACATAAAATATGGAACATGATTAGCGAGGAGTATGATGAGCCTAGATCAAATAGAGACATGTTTCGACCCTTTGTATTGGATCACATTGACAACTCATCTCGGGCGTCAATTTTTCCAAAGATCGACTCTTCTCATTTTGTAAAACACCCACCCCATCTTGGCCATGAGAGGATATCGGATGGGATCTCGCCTCTATCCTAGATGTGTTGGTGAGGATCAACCAAGTCAACTCATTTGAAGAGTTCATTGATCTAGTGCTTAGCTCTTCTTTGAATGAAAATAATGGATCTCTTGGAGTAGTGGGAGACTTTTCCTCGATGTGAAGGAGCTCACTCTACTTAGAGATCAAAACCTTATCACAAAGTTCACCCTTGTCTCTAACTCACTCGAATCGGTGAGGGGGTTCGATGTATCTAATGCAACTCGACAGGGTAGCTCAATCTATGGGATCTATATGCCCAATGGACAACTTTCCCTTCACGAGCCCAAATTTCATCTCAACTCGATGCAGATCCCAACTCATTGCAATGCAACCACCTCACTAATGAATTCATCCTTGTTGAATGTAGAGATTTGTAACTTGGTTCATGATGCCTCTCAATTTAGAGGTCCGACAAATTTGGAGCAAAGCTATTATTGTCTCCAAATATGGAGGTATAACCCTTGATGGGGTAAAAATCTTTTTTTGTTTTGTTTTTGTTTTACTTTTTAGATTCTATTTAGAGATTCCTTGTGCAAGAGGCACTTCTTGAGAGACTCCTCCTTACCACATGCACAACAAAACTAATTTTCAATGCAAGTTTCTTGCAATAGCTCTTGTAAAAAGAAGCCGGGCGTGGAGATGTAGAGATGAGGCTGAGAAGTTATGGGAGGCATACTTGAATCTCCTTTACTTGTACAATTTTATCCAATGCTCCTAAACATTGTTGTAATCTTCCTACACTTTTTGGCTTTCCATATAGGGTCATACTTTGATACCAAATGTAATCGTAGAACAAGGAGGAAGCCTTATAAATATTATTGATATGAAATAATCAACTTAGAGAGAAATGAAGTGCTACAATACTTATAGGTATTGAACAATATATAAAGAACAATAAATTGTGTATTTACACATAAGCAACATTAAAAAAATGTAAACATATTGTAATATAAAAAATATGGTTATAGAAAATTAACCGTATAACAACTAATTTCCGAAGTAATAACAAATCACATATGGTAGCTATCGTAACCATAATAGATGTAAAATAACTCTACACTATGGGTTTTACCTAATCTCGGGCACTTGGGCGAGCTTGTTTGGTCAACTACACAGTTGGAAAATTATCAACATATGTACTATTTACCTTCTCATGACTTTCATGCCCTTGGTATTCTATTTTAAACAATTTTATGTAAAAACTAGAGCTCCCGACTCATAGAGCACCTCCCACACTCATAATTCCTTCCTCCACTCACATAATGGCCTTGATTATAAGATACATCCTCATATTATTTCCAAATGAATTACCTTCCACTAAGGGACCTGAAGTAAAATTTTAGTTAAAACTTATCACAAATAAATTCATTTGCAAACCAATAGCTATTTCTTCCTTAATGGTGCCACTCCTCTAGACAAGACAACTTTTAATTTCTTGTTTTTAGTAAAGAAATCGGATTTGATAATTGTTTAATAACTTCTATTATAGTGCGACAATCAACATACAAGAAGATTAAGTGCAAATCCTCTCCAAAAAATATATGGCCACACCCTTCTCTTTTCGATCTTCATGTTCTCTCACCACGTCTCTTTTGTAAATAAAGGTTTATTCTCAAAAGTTTTCATTGGGTATTCTTCCTCCCTAACAAGAGATCTTTACAGAAATTTCCTCCTCACTACCTCGGAGGCTCTCCCAAGCTCCCTTAGGGATGAGCTCTAAAACCATAAAATTAGAAATAATCAAGCCACAAATAGTACAAATGTGAAGGCCTATTAAATAGGAAAAGACAGTCTATAATCTAGGAACAAAGTCTCAAAAATGAAGCCAGCAATGGCTAGAGGCTAAACCTATGTATAGGAGAGTAATTATCTTAACCAAATAACAAGCCTAAATAGACTCACTAACTACGTAACAACATATGTAGTTTATTCATTCTGATATTTTAAACACAATATGAAGTAATTATTCTATGAGCTTTACATCAACATTTATAGATTTAAATTTCATATTTTAATTGGCGTTGTAAAAAATATCATCAAAATTTTGTGTTATATACAAATAATGTTATTAAAACATTTGGCTATAGAAAAATTCATATAGTAATTATGAAACCATTTGGATTCATTGAGTGAAGGTCTAGGAATGTTGTTGCTTAATTGTGACACCATCCATATTAACAATTAAATGCAGATTTGAATCCATTGGATGGATAGAATAGTCGAATATCATTCTTTATTCCAAAATTCATCCAAATTAACAATTATCGGATGATTTGAATCTATTGGGAAGAAGAGCTAGGAATGTCGTTTCTTATTATAAAGACCATTTAGTACCACTGGCCGGTTTCGAGTCCAAATATGATTTTTAACACACACACACACACACACACACTCATTTTATTCAATTTTTAGTCCATAAGAAATATAAAACTTGAAAAATATAGTAGGATCAATGTTCTAAACATTCATATACTTAGGATTTAGCATTTCATTGATAATGTGGTTGTTGTTGGAAATATGCATGTAATTCCAACCATAGCTTTTTAGGAATATTAAAAATAGATTTAGTTTTGTTTTAGTTTGCTTTAGTTAACTCAGCTTTATCCTATTTTTAGGATTAAATTTAATTCAAATAAATCTGCTTTAATTCATGCACAACATGTAGTTGTTTTAAAGCATGAGTTTAAATTTAGAATGCTTCGTTGAAGAGTTATTAGTGGGTGAGTTATTCTATTTAAATAACAAAAATTGTAATTGCTTTGTATGCACACACAGAGGTGTGAAATCTACACAAGCAAGGATGTGCATTGAAAGCACACAACTGCATGCACAACTTGATTGTAAAGAGTTGAAGCTCTGAGTATGATGAAGCTTTTATTAATGGAGATTACGCACATCGGTGTTGGTTCGAATATTATTTTTTTATACAAGTTAGTTAATTGTTCTGTTTATTTTATTTTATGCTATACGTTGTGTTAGGCTGCAAAGTTTCTACAAATTGGTATCGGAAGCGAGTTATTACAAACTTATTAAATTGGTAGCAAGTATGTCTTCTACATCCGGCATACAAATGCTGCAAGTTAATGGAAAGAATTATGAATACTTGGTCGTTGATCATGAATGCACTATTCAGATCTCAAAACATGTAGGAGATCGTTGAAGATGGGTACACAAATCCTGCATATGCGGCAACATATACCTCACTTTATTAGGAAGAGAAAGATACTTTGGAGGAGTTATGAAAGAAGAATAGAAAATATCTATTCTATAATCATTAGGAAATGCATGAAAGAATTCTTCCAAGAGTGGTAGTAACTTGATCAAGCAAAAAAGATCTGCATGGGATACTTTACAAGTTGCATATCAAGGTAAGGAAAAAGTAAAATCCACTAATTTACTGATTACTTTGTAGAGATTTTGAGAATTTAGCAATGAAAGATTCAGATTACTGTAGAATCATTTTTACTTATGTAGTTGGCTTAGTCAATAAAATCAAATCCCATGGTGGGATTCTTGAAGATAGAAGCATTATTGGAAAATTTCTTAGGAGTTTTCTTATGAAATTTGATCCTTTAGTTGTTGATATTGAAGAAACTAAGGAGATGAGTCAATTTTCTATTGATGAGTTACATTCATCACTAATCAATCATTAATAGAGGATAAATATATCACATGCAAGTGTTGTTAGCATAAATATATGTAGGATTTATTTTATATAATTAGGAGAGTTTGTTTCTTGTTTATTCCATTATGCTCTCATAGATCATAATCTCCCCTTACATTGTGGAGACTATTGTTAGCTATCCTTCCTATAAATATTGTATCCGCTTCTTGAATAAAAAAGAATAATAAGAGATAACTAATCTCTATTCTCTCTCCTCTATTTTTGCCTCACAATCTGGTATCAGAGCACAAAGACTCTGACATGTGTTTGTATGTGCATTGGAAAAGAGAAACCAATTCTTTTTCTATTATCTTGTTCTAATAATTTTTCACGGACTTCTATCCTTTGTTTTTCATTACCTTGTTGGATTTTTGCTCTTATTTTGTTGCATGGAGGGAAAACGATCCATGGAGGCTATATGTGGAAATAAAAAAATCAATTTCTTGTTAAATTATAAACTGCGCATGGAGTTCCTTCTCTCCTGTTGCATGGAGGAAATTCAAAACCTACAATTGGCCCATGTGGAACGATCAGTTCTACAACCTGTGTGAATGCTACATGGAAAATGAAGCAACCTACATAAAGCTACATGGAAATTAAACTACCAAACAAAACAAAAAATCTAATTCATTTGCGTGGATTTTTCAGCCTGCGTGAGGAAGACAAACATTACTCTAGTGTGAAAAGATTTCTCTTCTCGTGGCCACATGGGAGGAGATTCATTGTTACTGTGTGGAAGATCTTTAATGACTATAGTTTTTCTTTTGCTACCTGATCTGGATGAAGGAGCAAACAGAGTGGAGTTTGGTGCCATTGCGTGGAATTCCTAATCAATTACATATTAGTGTTGCATGGAGTTTAGTGCTGAGCGCACACTTTTCTGGATGTTAGAAGTTTCTGGTGTATGGAAGCTAGTAGGGACTGTTGCGTGGAGGAGTCTTCAAAAAAGAGAGGAGACATGCGTGAAGAGTTAGAACAGCATGAGGAGAGGAGAATTTGGCTTTGTGAAAGCCTGAAAGTCTCTTAATATAATTATAAAAGTGCCCGGAGAAGAAACTTGGAGTCTCTCAAAGCGACGCTAAATGTCAAGTGTAAATGAAATGATCAAGACTGCTGAAAGCCGCAACGTTGACTTGCCATCCAAAGAACACCATGAAGAAGCTCCTGAGAGCTCTAAGTTATACTTTTCTTTGCTAAACGAGCTTCAAAACACCAGAAATCTATTCTTCGATGAGCTAGTTTGGCGAGGACTTCTTGAATATTTCTTTTTCGCAGTCATTTACCAAGAAAAGTGAGTTCGAGAAGAGTTAGAAGCTAGGTACGACATCGAATGTGAAGATGAAAAAGAATGCCCCATTAAGCTTCGTCATCTCTCAACACACGAGTATCGAGAACATCTACTAGTTAGTACTTCACATTAGTGAGTCATATTTGTAATATCTCTTAAAATAAATAAATAAGTTTTTTTAATATTATTTTATTAAAAATGTGTGCTCAAATTTGTTTCTCTCTGATGATCAGTTGCTTAAAGGGCCCAATTTTGCGGCCTAAAAAACAAAGATGTGAATAATCCTTTAGTTTGAAGGATTATAGGGCATCGTGATAGGATCTGTGACCGCTGCCACAACCCATGATGAATTAATAAAGTATGAGATGGCTAGTGCCAAAGCCTTGATGCTGATAATGCTCAGTATCAGTGACGATGTGCAAATGCATGTTTGGAATAAAGAGAAACCAAAGGAGGCCTAGGACAAGCTGGTAAAAATTTATGAAGCCAAAAATTAGACTAAGATCCTCCATCTTCAGTCAAAGATGCACACCCTCTTTATGGGGTCAGATAAGAAATTTGAGGAGTTATTATATCGCGTGGCTGAGTTGCGATTACAGTTATTAGCACTTGGTGAAACGGTAGATGAAAAAATTCTCATACCGATCACCTTGAGAGCACTCCCTTCTCAATTTTGAGTGTTCATTACGATACTGAATGTATCTAAACAAATAGTGGAATTCAAAGAACTTGTGAATTTGCTTCAGCAAGAAGAGGCCATCAATTCATCCCAAGAGGAGACTCAGGATAAAGCCCTATTCTCAAAGCCATATCATGGCCAAAAGAATCGGAAGGGTCCCCCAGAGAAGCCAAATCAAGCACAACCAAAACAACAATAGAAAGATAAAAATTCAAAGAGGTGGTGTCACATTTGTAGAACCAACACTCACAACACTGATCACTACAGTACAATATCTTGAAACAAGGGTCTTTAAGTCAAACAAGCACATCAGGGTGCAAAGATTTTCAAAATTCTAAATGACGTCCCCACTGGAGAAAGCACAAGGGACATCTCGCAGCCTAACAAGATAATGAATATGATGAGGAGACATTAGAAGCAGTCCATTGTGGTAAGAACCTTATTCTAGTCTCTCAGACTTCATAGCTCACAAAAAGAGTCTAGCTAATAGACTCTAGTGTAATTAAGCACATGTTAGGTGACAACGAGCTATTTGATTCACTAGAAAAAAACCGGTGATTGAGTTTAGATAGCAGATGACAAAGAGTACGTTGTAGACGAGAATAGGAAGAGTCACCATTCCTCAGGGACCATGAAAATGTAGGCTTACAAAGGTACTATATGTTCATGGATTGAGTAAAGAACCTCTGTCGATTAACTCAGCTTTTGAATCATCACCTGAAGGTAGAATTTCTTGTCCAAAATGGCATCAAATCATGTCTGATCTCACAACAAGGTAAGATTATTACTAAAGAATTACTAAAATCTAAGTTATTTGCTTTAGATATTTTTCATCTTCTGCAATAGCTTTATCTCGCATCAATAGTACAATCTACTACACTCTGGGATTTTAGATATGGATACTTGTTGGCTAGTTCATTGCATCAAATGAGTTAAAAAGCAATGGTTCATGGACTACCCAAATTATATAGTTCCTTGCCTATGTTCCCTACCTATCTTGCAAGAAAACAACATAGGGATCCATTTAGGGTAAGCACCTTCCATGCCAAAAGCATCTGGAGGTAGTTCATACCGATCTGAATGACCCTCTTCTTGCTTCGTTTGTAGGATTTAAGTAATTCTAATTGTTGGTGGATGACCACTCTCGTAAGATGTGGGTGTTTTTCTGAAGAAGAAAAGCGAGGCTCTTCATCATTTCTAAAACCTCTATCATTGTGTTGTGAAAGAGACTAGACAACCACTTCTTCTACTTCGCTCAGATTGAGGGGGGGAACTTACATCAAATAATTTCTTGGAATTAATGAACCAACAAGGCATTAAGAAGAACTTGAATGCTCCCTACACACCCTAGAAAAATGACATTTTTGAGTGTCACAATCACACAGTGATGCATATGGCTCATTGCATGCTAACAACAACAAAGCTAGAGGAATGCTATTGGGTTGAAGCATTACAGAAATTTGTATATCTTCTCAATGAGGCACTGAAAAATATTCTACAAAATAAAATGCTAGAAGAGGTATGGAGTGGTAAAAATCAATCAATTTCTCATTTACGAGTATTTTTTTGCACAACATACATGCATGTCCCAACTCAGAAGAGAAAGAAGGTTGAGCCAAAGATACTCCATGTATCCTACTTGGCTACAACACTACCTCAAAGGAATATTGTCTCATGGATCCTGAGATAGAAAATATATGAGATTCGGGATGTGGTTTGTGATGAGTCATCCTTTAACTTTGTAGTGATAACAAAAGAACCATTACCAACCACCTCTCACCGACTAGTCTCTGAATCAGATGATCAGCTAGAGGAGACTACTCAGAGAAAATAAATGCTGCCAAGAGAGATATTTATTGACCTTGGAGAACTGGAGAATGTGAATCCACATCAATCCACACAGAAATGACACATTTCTTCTCAAAAGTAGCCAAGTTCTCGTCCAAAGTGGGTATAAAGCACCATCAAGGACTCACATTTGTAATAACTCCGAGATACATCATCTGAAGTCAAAACAAGGAGTTAAACAAGAAATGAGGTAAACTTTGCACTCATGAGTTCACTGATTAATGGCTCGATCCACGATAATGTTTGTGAAGCACTCAGTCAATCTCATTGGAAGGAATCCATGGATACAAAATATGACTTAGTTATGAAAAATTAGACATCGGAACTTGTTGATTTTCCTACGGAAAGAAAACCATAGGCTGCAAATGGGTTTTCAAGAAAAAACATAAGGCATATGGATCCATCAAAAAACATAAAGCACATCTTGTAAAAAAGGATATGCTCGAGAAAGAGGACATCCACTATGAAGAAACCTTTGCACCCATTGTGAAGATCAAGACCATCAGAGTTCTTTGTGCATTAGCAGGATAGAAAGGATGGAGAATTCAATAGATGGACGTCAAGAGTGCTTTCCTAAATGGTGATCTCAAAGAAGAAGTGTACATGACCCAACCTGAAGGATTTGTTGATGAAGAGCATCATAAGAACGTATGTGATCTCATAAAATCATTGTATGGAATGAAACAAGCTCCAAGGGCATGGTATATCAAGATCAACGATCACCTTTTGCAACATGGGTTCACTCATATCCCCTCGGATTCAAATTTATATATAAAGAAGGTAGGTGAATAAATTTTCATTCTTGTTTTATATGTAGATGATCTTGTGATCACTGACAGTTCAGAAGATCAGGTTGATATTGTGAAGAATGATCTCAAAAGAACCTTCAACATGATAGATTTGGGGCTACTACATTATTGTCTTGGCTTGGAAATATGGCAAAAGGAGCATCATATTTTTGTCTCCTAGATAAAGTATGCCAAGACACTCCTAGAAAAGTATAGAATGTCTAATTGTAAACCTATATCCACTCCCACAGAGAAAGGCTTACAACTTTCAAGATTCTAGGAATCACCTCAAATAGATGCTACTCTCTATAAGCAATTTTTGGAGGACTCATCTACTTGACATATACCAGACCAGATTTATGCTATGATGTTAGCTATCTTTCCAGATTCATGCAGGAACTGAAGAAATGTCACTGGAATTCAGTAAAGCGTGTGTTGAGGTATGTCCGAGAATACAGTTGATTATGTTACGGAATATAAGAAGAATGATCAATTCTTCTTATAGGGATACGTCGACTTGGACCATGCCGGATCTATTGATGACAGGAATTTAGCTACAGGATACATATTTCATCTCGGATCTGGACCTATCTCATGGATAAGTAAGAAGCATAATGTTGTTTCTATCTCATCCACAGAGATAGAATATCACACCGCATGAGGATCTGTGTGCAAAAGCGATATGGTTACGTTGCATTTTGGATGACTGGAATTTCCTTAAAATTAGTCTCATGTTCTCTATTACGACAATTAGAGTGTGTTAAAGCTCATGCAGAATCTAGTTTTTCATGAACAAACAAAGAATATTGAGATTGATTGTCATTTCATTTGAGAGCACATCTTGAACCATCACATTCAGCTCTAGTACTATCCTACAGAAGCACAAGTTGCCGACATTCTCACAAAATCTCTTGGAAAAGTGAAATTTGAACTTTTTAGGGTCACATTTGCAAGAATAATGTAATAAGGGGGAATGTTAGCATAAAGATATGTAGGATTTATTTTATATAATTAGGAGAGTTTGTTTATTGTTTATTCCATTATTCTCTCGTAGATCATAATCTCCCCTTACATTGTGGAGAGTATTGTTAGCTATCTTTCCTATAAATATTGTATCGATTCTTGAATAAAAAGAATAATAAGAGATAACTAATCTCTATTCCATCTCCTCTATTTTTACCTCACAAGTGTAGATCAAGATTTTCATCTCGGACATCGGGTAGTCATGGCAAAAGAAGAGGTAGTTTCAGCCTAAGAGGTAGAGGAAGAATTCCATCTAGAGAATGCGGCAGTGGTTCATCAAGCTCAGGTGGAAGAGGACAAAATCAAGAACAAAGTTATGGTCAGAGACAAGATAAGTCTCATTTTTAATGTCATTATTGCAAAAAGCATGGACACTATGCTTATGATAGCAAGAAAAAAAAATATGATTAGGAGAGGCAAAATCAAAATCAGGTTGCAAGTTCTATTTCTAAACCTATGTTTATTGCATGCACAAGGATTGTCAAAGAAATACCTTATTTATCCCCTATTGAATGCAATTTTTCAAAAGAGATTCCATGTGATGTATGGTATTTGGATTCGGGTTGTAGTAATCATATGATAGGTAATCTAGATTTGTTTTCTAGTTTGGATGATTCAGTTAAGAGTGATGTATCTCTTGGAAATAACAATATTGTGTTTGTGAAAGGAAAAGGAACGGTTAGTATTGTAATAAGATATGGGGAGAAAATAATTATTCAAGATGTTTACTATGTTGCGGTTTGAAACATAACCTTATGAGTATTGGATAGGCTGTACGAGAAAGGATATCAGTATATATGGAAGACAATGAGTGTGTAATTATGGAAAATGCTCCTAGCACTCGATTGATTGCAAAAGTGAGGATGAACAACAATAGGATTTTTCCATTGATTTTAAAACTGGAAAAAAGAAGAAATCAGATCTATTTGCAATCAACAACTCGGTTCACATCAAATTCCTCTTCTCAAACAGGATGAGTCTGCACTTTGAGGTAAAAGAGTCTTGTGCTAGTGTAACGAGTCCTCTGCCAATGTAAATCAGTGTGCGCTATAACAAGCGAGTCCTCGCACTTGATTCCTATCTTTGAAGGAACAAAAAAGCTTTTCATTTAGTCATGAAGGATGAATCATGGCTTTGGCATCTAAGGTATGGAAATTTGAATTTTGGAGGTTTAAATTTACTACATAGAAAGAATATGGTTAAAGGTTTTCCATTGATTCAGAAACCGAAAAGGGTATGTGAAGGTTGTATTTTGGGAAGCAACACAAAGATTCATTCCCAGTTGGCAAAACATTACAAGATCAAGTGCACCACTTGAGATTGTACACTCGATTTATGTGGACCTATGTAGAAAAATTCTATTAGAGGTTATATTTATTTTATGACATTCATTGATGATTACACAAGGAAGACATGGGTTTATTTTCTAAAAACTAAATTAGATTCCTTTGATACATTTCAGCGAGTTTAAGGCATTAGTGGAGAAACAAAGTGGATACTATATCAAAGTTCTCGAAACAAACAAAAGAGGTGAGTATGTTTCTAATGAGTAAATGAATTTTTATAGATACCATGTTATACATAAGTAGTTTACTACTAGGTATACACCACAATGAAACAGTGTGGCGAGAGAGGAAAAATAGAACCATCATGGATATGGTGAGAAGCATGTTGAAGGAAAAACATCTTCCAAATGATTATTGGGCGAAACCAGTAGCAAATTCTGTTTATATTTTGAACAGGTGTCCAATGAAACTTGTTAGGAACATGGTTCCTGAACAAGCATGGACTAACAGGAAACACATTGTTTCACATTTTAGAGTTTTTGGTTGTGTAGCGTATGCACATGTACCTAATGAGCTAAGGAAGAAGTTAGACAAAAAAGGAGAAAAGTGTATTTTTTTGGGTATTAAGAGAATAAAAAAGTGTACAAGTTGTACAATCCAGTCACTGGAAAGGTTGTGATCAATAGGGATGTATATTTTATTGAGAATAAAGCATGGGATGGAAGTATAGAGAAAACAATGAGTATAGTAACAACTATTCCACATGATGTAATGGTAGATGAAACTTTAGAGAAGAAAAGGACTATATCTACAAATCATGGACATGCACCACAATTTGTAGCACAAGCTACACCTCCATCTACGGTCAGGAGGTCACCAATATTTTATCCATATTCAGCCATGCAAGAGACACCATAGAGAACACCAAAAGATACTCCATCACCACAAAGAAGTCTTGCATCGAATAGTCCTGCGAAGCGGAAAACAAGAAATCTAAGTGAGATTTATAATGTTGATACAACTAATTCATTTTTAGTTTTTACATTATTTTCTTAGCCTGCAGGTCCAGTATATTACAAAGAGGCTATAAAGAATGAAGTTTGGGAAAAATCCATGGATGATGAGATCAATGCTATAAAGAAAAATCAAACATGGGACCTGATGGATCTTCCAAAAGGAAAGGATGTGATAGGAGTCAAGTGGGTCTACAAGACAAAATACAATGCTGATGGAAAAGTATAGAAACAAAAAGCAAGTCTTGTTGCAAGAGGTTTTACACAACAATATGGAGTTGAATAAAACGAAACATTTGCACCAGATAGCACATTTAGACATGGTAAGAATGGTTTTAACAATTGTAGCTTAAAACAAATGGCCTATTCATAAGATGGATTTTAAATCAACATTCTTAAATGGATCTCTTGAAGAGGGAGTTTATGTAAATCAGCCGAAGGTTATGAGATTGAAGGTCATGAAGGAAAAGTATACATATTGAAGAAATCACTCTATGGTCTCGAAGCAAGCATGTAGAGCTTGGTACAACAAAATATATTCTTATTTGATTGAGAATGGTTTCAGTAGGAGCAGTAGTGAGCCTACTTTATACACCAAGATAAATGAGCAAGGTAAGATTCTAATTGTTTGTTTATACATAGATGATTTGATCATTACTAGAAATCTATCTACAGATTCATTCAAATCATCCATGAAGAAGGAGTTTGAGATGACAAATCTTGGTCTTATGCATTAATTTTTGGGCATTGAAGTCCAAAATCACAAGGTAAATTTTTCATCTCACAAGTAAAGTATGCAAATGATGTTTTGAAAATGTTTAACATGTTGAATTGTAAGCCAACACCAACACCAGTTGCAGTAGGTTTGAAGTTGAGAAAAGAGTATGAAGGATCGCTTGTGGATCCATCATTGTTTAAAAAATTGGTTGGAAGTCTTATGTATTTGATGGCCACAAGGCTTGATATCATGTATGGTGTGATCCTCATATCAAGGTTCATGGAATATCCAAAAGATTCACATTGGAAAGATGGAAAAATAATTTTGAGGTATGTATGTGGAACAAGGAATTCTTTATTCAAGTTCAGATGAGTTCAAATTAATTGGGTATATAGATAGTGATAGTGTTGGAAGTATAGATGATCGGAAAGACACATCCGGATATACTTTTCACTTTGGAATAGGAGTGGTTTCATGGGCATCAAAGAAGCAGCCCATTGTCATGTTATCTTCGAAAAGAAGAGTATGTAGCAGCAATAGGAGCAACATGTCAATTGTTTGGATGAGAAGAGTGTTGAAATATTTACAACAAAAAACAAGAGGAAGCTACGCATATTTTTTGTGATAACAACTCAGCCATACCGTTGTCCGAAAATCATGTTTTTCATAAGAGGAGCAAGCATATTGATACAATGTATCATTTCATTAGGGAGCTGGTAAACAACAAGGAAATTCATTTTGAATTTTGTAGATCCAAAGATCAGTTTGCAGACATTTTTACAAAGGCTTTGGCAAAAGAAATTTTTGAATATTTGAGAGATTTTTGGGAGTTTGTGATCCTGCATATGGAAGATCTGAAAAATCAAACAAAGATCTAGAAGAGTGAAAGTGTCAAGTTTGAAATTAAGGGGAGTGTTAGAAATATGCATGTAATTCCAACCGTATATTTTTAGGAATATTAAAAATAGATTTAGTTTTGTTTTAGTTTGCTTTAGTTAACTCGGCTTTATCCTATTTTTAGGATTAGATTTAATTCAAATAAATATGCTTTAATTCATACACAACATGCAGTTGTTTTAAAGCGTGGGTTTAAATTTAGAATGCTCAATTGAAGAGTTGTTAGTGGGTGAGTTATTTTATTTAAATAACAACAATTGTAATTTCTTTGTATGGATACACGAAAAGTGTGAAATCTGCATAGATAAAATTAGAGAAGTGTTGCACACACAGACTTCATTGTAATTTGAGCGAAGCTTTGAGTATGAATTAATTAATGGAGATTATGCACTGTGAGTGTTGGTTTGAATATTCTTCATTTATGTAAGTTATTTAATTATTCTTGTTTTTTTGTTATGTTGTTTGTTGTATAAGACTGCAGATTTTCTAAAGTCATCATACATGGATACGTGAATATCATGCCAACATGAATACAAACGAACCTAGAATTTCCTCAAAATCAAATTCTTGCATACCACTTGCACCATATCCACTCTTATTAGTTCCGCTCTCTATTCATTGTGAACTCCATTGAATTTCATCTTCACCATCAAATATTAAAAGTGCCTTTTATAGCATTTTGAGGAGTTTAGGTTTAATATTTTATTAATTTAAGTGCTAGGCTTCATTTTTGTCATTGACCAAGTCAAAATAAAATAAAAATGTTTTTGAGCCCCCACCATAGTCTAAGTCTATGGGTATGTCAAAACATACCATGGAAGTACCCACACGCATTATGCACAAATCAATATCATACCACCGAGTATCGTACTCGGTACATATCCATAATAGGTACATATAAAAAAGAGTACAGGAGGGGGACATCGAAACCTCATGTTAGTACCCAAACTTAATCTCCTTTAAAGATTGAGTAGCATCATTGATTTGAAAAAGACACCCGAAAAGGGCGAGATAGATGATTATGTATGTCGTTTTGTATCCAGGAAGTAGTCTATCTAAATTGTTAGCACTCGGTTTTGAAAGGAGTGGGTACCACCTTAAAAGGATGAGATTTGATCCTAACTATTTTAGGTTGTGCCTTTCAACCAAGGTAAGTGAACATATTTTGTAACCTCTAATATTGAATAATGTTGATAAATCCTTCTTTTACGTAATAATTTATAGAGAAGACCTTGGGAAAATATGATCAACACACCAAATCTAACTCTCACGAGTTGTCACTTCCAGATTATGTAGATATTTTCACAAGGAAAAGGTTACTAAAGACATTTGGAATCCTGATTATTTTTACATGTTTGGGTAATGGACGTTGTGCATTTGTACACACACGGTACAAACAAGGGTAGTATATGTAGGATTGGTTGTTTTAAATGAATTTTTGTGGGAGGTGAGGTAGAATGAACTCAATTTTCTAGATCTTTGAGAACTCTTACAAAATGGAAAGTCTAGACAACATAATGCTTCAAGGTAGCTAAAATGTTCCTTTAACCAGAATATGTGCTCCAATGGAGGCCCAAATTGGAAATTTTTCACACAATCTATGAGGTTTTAACAAGAAATATTGAGTTAGAAAGCCCAACAAAGTATTGAGATCTAAACCCAATCATGCATGAGGTACACCCAGAGGCTTACAAACAATATTTGTCAACAGATGAAAGAAAAGTGGTTTTAAATCGTTTATTTCACTCCTAGATGAAAGCTCTTATGAGAAATGAAATTGTAGATGCCACTAAAATGTCACAAGGATTGAGACCTATGTGATTGAGATAGATTTTGATACAAGATTGCAACAGGAATAATAAAAAATATTTGCAAACATTCAGAAATAAAACAAACACATTTTGCATAAGATCCACATAGAATAACTCAAATTTGATTAAATTTATCAGTAGGGGAAGTTTTTAGAACAATCTCAGAGCTTGTCAATGACTATACACTCGCAACCACCTCAACATGATCAAATTCAATACAAAAGAGATATATATGCTTCTCAAATAGCTTCTCAAAAGACAGGCTTTATCAAATTTTCCTCTTGGGAATTTTCTTCGACCTCTAACACTCCAACCTCCAACTATTTGCATGATAAATTTGTGCCATTTACAACAGAGCCCCTTTTCCCCCCAAAAATCTAGACATTGAGTGCCACCAGTGCTTTTCATGATCACGATCATGATTTCCAGGATTAGATCTACAAAAATTTTCAGGTGCTCAGGGGGAAAATCTTTTGAATATCTCCCGCATTCAACTCCTCCTCCTAGATCACTCTTTCTTCAACTCGCCAACCACTTCCACCCCTAATTTGTCAAATTTGGCTCCTTGTGTGTTCGATAGAAGAAAAATGGAAACTCTGATTGAGCTCGATACTCATACCATTTTAATGGCAAAATACGTCTCCAGATCTCACCCACCAAACTTAGATATCAAAATTTACTCCCCTCCTTGTTTTACGTGTAGGAAATACCAAAAAATCATGAAGACTCACACTTCTAGGAGTGTTTTAGTGAAAATGGGGGGAAACCAGATTCAGACACACAGCTACCATTGATCTTCACTTTGAATTTGGGCCGTCCATGTGGAAGATTCAATTTTAAAATGGGCCTCGGGGTTTCATTTTGACCTTTTACAACTTATTTGAAAAATTGGAAAAAAATTCCACTTTTCTCCGCACCTCCACCTTTGAGAAATGAGCCTGACACGTGTCCTAAGGTGGGTCCCAAAGGAACCACAAATAAATTATGCCATTTGACCTCTTTTTTTGGAAAAGGGAAAATTTTCCAAGTTTTCCCCATCTCCGCCCTTGAGAAATGCCCCTGATGTGGGTCCCAGTGGAACCACGCTTCCTTTTATGCTTTTAGCTCCTTTTTCCCAAAAGGAAAATTTTCCAAATTTCCCGAGAGTCCGCACCACCGCCGTTGACTTGATCAAGCTTTGACTTTTCCTCTATCGGGCTTGTGGGCCATTTTGATGTTTTAATCCTTTTGATGCCAAGAGGAAAAAATTCCAAGTTGCCCCCGATGGTCTGCCTCCCCTGCCCTTTTGAGTTGTCAAAATGCCATGCATCACAATGGTGCACCTTGAGATGTCCCCGCATTTGACACCTTGAATGAGCACGTGGCTTGCCACGTGTCTTGCCTGATAAATTTTTTTTTAAGGCTTGAAGCTCAAAGTGAAAGGCACCATGTGTCGTGTCTCGAGGCAATCTCCTTCTCCTTTGGCCATTGAAAATTCTAAGCAAAGTGCAAAGTGAGTGGAGGCCTCCAAGTGTCCTCCTGGTGCTTCTTCAAAATGGTGCCCAAGATTTAAAATCTGAACAAGCGCGGGCTCGCCACGTGTCCCTGTCCCGTAAAAAAAGATGTATCCATCTACATAAAAATTTGTCTAAGTTCGGAAAAGAAATGAAAACCTCCACGTGTCCTCCCGGTGCTACTCCAAGGCCAAACCAAAAAGTAGATCTTCAAATGAGTGTCGTTCCTCCGCGTGAAAAAATTTGAGTTGAGGTTTTTCATAGAAATTTTGAAGTACCCAACTGATCCGCATTTAACCAAAAGAGGCCACATTTCTTATAGATGCAAAGATGCAAATTTGACTAGGAGAAATGCCCATCAAACCGTAAAATGTAGAAAAATGACCATTTGAGCCCTGGAGATGAAAATTTCTCCAAGGACAGAGAATTTAGGAAATGTTACAAGCCTCAAATACGTTCCTTAGAGATACATCCATTCATTTTTCTTCAAGTATTTAGGGAAAAAATGACAAGGACGACAAATCCTAACTGTGGAGAATGAAAATAATGGGAGAACCCAAGTTTTTAGACGAACAAAGAATGGGAGACCCAAATTATAGACCTTTTCTAGAGGAACAAAGAAACGAGAAGACAAGTATGGACCCATACGTGATCTATGACCCAGAACAGATTAAAAATCATGGCAAGATAAGATTAACCAGGCAGAACATGGGGAAATATAAAGTGACAGAGGCCGTAAATCGATAGATTTTCAAAGGAAAATGGGGTGAGACTATTTTGAGCACCAACATCGGCTCTGACTGGGGATGGGCACTCCCTGCGAGTGCCACAAGAACAAAGGTAGACCAAGTTCCAAAAATATCCATTAGGAAACAAAGTCACTTGCAGAGTAGAGAAATAGAGCCATCTCCCAAAAAAAAAACAGAGAAACCAACAAAAATAGGTCACCAAGGACCAGAATGAGCAAAAACACAAAGAGACAAGAAACAAACAACCAACTATACACTATACAAAATATTTTTACCTTGATTTAGGGAATCAATCCAAGAAATGCTTCAAATTCCTACCATTAATAGGCAGCTTGAGCAATTCACCATCTAAGTCCTTCAAGAAGAAGGTATGTTCACCAATTCTAATATCAATGGAGTAAGGGCCCATTCATAATGAGTCAAATTTACCATGCTTGCCCTTATCTTCATGTCTCATTATTCCATAAAGCACAAAGGTCTCCAATATTGAAAAATCTAGGAGTGACCTTCTTATCAAATAACTTCTTTAGTTTTTCTCTAAACTTTACATGCCTCTAGTGGGATGCCCTCCTCTCTTCATCAACCTCAACAATCTGGTTAATGTGAGCATCATAAGGGCTTACTTCTTGATCTTCCATTTGTTGAATAAATAGTATGAGGATAATTACATATGAAGGGGCGATAGGGCCTGAGTTCCATATACCAACTCAAATGGACTCTTTCTAGTAACTCTCTTAACAGTAATCCTATCTTCCAAAACAAAAACTTCAACTGTTCACCCCACTTTCTCTTGTTTAGCTCTAAGGTTCTTCTTATAATCTTCAAAAATTTTTATTAATGGACTCAACTTGTCCATTTCCTTGGGGATTGTAATTAGAGGCATATGTCAAGTTGATCCCATACTCCTGCACATTGCCACCAAAGGTTTAACCCTAAAACTCATGGCATTGTCAACTACAATTTTGACTGGCACTCTAAACTTGCAAATGATTTGATTCAACACAAAATCCATGACAATTTGGTGTGTTTCCTTCTTGGTGGGAATTACCTCCACCCATTTAGTAAAGTAATCAGTGGCTACAAGAATCCACTTATGGCCAACACTTGAAGGGTCTGAAATCTCACCAATGAAATCCATTCCCCATTGCTTGAATGGAGCTTCAATTGATACAAGATGCAAAGGCATGGATCTTGAAGCTTTCATTCTTCTAGAGAAATGTTGGCAACTCTCACATATTCTAACCAACAAGGTTTCATCCTTGAAGAGAGTTGGCCACTAATAATCAGCCCTCAGGATCTTGTGTGTTGTGACTCTTAAAGTGCCCCCCCACAAAATCCTCCATGGAGATCAACAATTATCTTGGGGCTTCATTCATCTTCAGTGATGCACCTTAAGAGAACTCCTCAAGATTCTTCCAAGCTAACCCAAAATCAGTTATGACATATTTCTTTGGGAAGCCAACTTAAGGGCTCTTTTTTGTTCTTACTTAAATACTCAGGGTAATATAAGTTTCTAAGATAAAAATTACATCCTTGTACCACTCATAACTCATTAAATTTTCAAAAACACCCACCCTTTCCTCTTCCACCTCATCTACCTCAATAGTTTTCAATTTTCTCTCATCCATAAGCTTAGCCAAGCCCAAACCTCTCACCAACTTCGTGGTTTGGATATCCATATCATATTCTTGCAAATTGTTCACCCACTTGCATCTTTTTCTTGAGACTTCCATCTCTGAAAAGATATCCTTCACCATGGTGTGGGGAACATAAGCAACCACTTTAGAACTTAGAATGTAAGGCCTAAAACCTTTGTTGCTTTTACCAAGGCAAATGCCTTCTTCTCCATAATAGTGTATTTCAGCTCAGCCCCCTACAAGGCCTTACTGAAAAAGGCAATTGGCCTCTCCGCCCCTTCATCATCTTTCTTCAACATGAAAAAATCAATAGTGTTCTCTAAAGCAAAGGAAAACAGTTGGAAAGGCTTCTTATAGTCTGGAGCTACTAAAATAGGGGCATGCTTTAATGCCTCTTTGATTCCATTGAAAGCTTGGATGGTAGCCTCCTCCCATTTGATGACCGGTCTTTCTTTAGCATGGAAGTGATTGGAATGGTCAACTCAACAAAGTTTGATATAAATCTTCTAATGAAGTTTATCTTCCCAAAGAAGGACTAAATTCCTTTCTTGGTTCTTGGAATTGGGACCTTGTTGATGGCCTCTACTCTTTCTGGATCAATCATCACCCCTTCTTGTGACACAATGTGACCAAGCAACTTTTCCTTCTGCACTCCAAAATGGCATTTCTTTGGATTGAGTGAGATGCCATATTCTCTACATCTTATCAACATCTTCTCCAAGTGAAGCAAGTGATCACTTCTCTTTCTAGAAAACACTATTACATCATCTTGGTAAACTGCAATAAACTCATTGATGTAACCAACAAAAACAACATCCATTGCTCTTTGAAAAGTGGCTCCAAAGCATTCATCGACCAAAGGGAATCCCAAAATACACATATTTTCCCTAAGGAGTAGTAAAGGTTTTCTTGATCCTTTCTAATTCTTTCACCACAACTTGGTTATAACCAGAGAAACCATCCAAGGTAGAGAGAAACTCATAACCACTCACTAACTATAACATGTTTTCCATATTTGGTAAAGGATAATTATCCTTCATTGAAGCTCTATTTAGATTCTGAAGTCCACACATAACATGATATCACCATTATTATTTCTTAATCGTACTAGGTTTGTAACCCAAGAAGAATACCTTATGGGTTGAATAATCCCTCCATCTCTTAGCTTCTTCAGTTCCTCTTGCATTTTTAGAGATAATAGTGGATTGATTGGTCTCTATTTCTTCCCCGAATGGATTTGCATTAGACTCCAAGGGAATCTCATGTTGAAATAGGTCCTCTCTATATGCTTTGAGTTCAAAATAGGTCCAAGCCATGCAATCTTGGTATTTCTTCAACAATTGGATGTATGACTACTTCTCCTCCTTGCTGAGATTATTGTGCCTAACCAAATTTTCCTTGGCTTCTCCTTAGTACCAAGATCATGCTCCTCAACATCCCTCGAGGCTGCCATATGCCTATTAATAATGCAATCAACATTATCAAAATTTGATTCAAGAGCAACCAACCCTCTAGGAATGGTATTGGTCTTTAGTTGGATGATGCCTTTGCCAAACAAGGTTTCCTTTCCCTCTGTTGCACACACCATTGGCTCCCAATCAATGTATTGATCAACAAAATCTCCTTGTTCTACAGAAATCTTCTGATTTGAGCATCATCATCAAAAACCTGCCAATGTTTAATGTTGTCAGGGATAGAGGGTCTTGTCAATACCTCAACATCATATTCACAATATGGGGACATTGTACAATTTTCAAACCGAGACCCCAACACTACAAGATTTTCTTGCCAATTCATTGAATTTCCTATCATGATGCACTATGTTGAATGAATCAAACATCTCAATAAGATCCCAAACTGCATGTTTATACTATTTCATTTGCTGATTCTTTGTGGCATATAGTTTTCTAACTTGTTTTACAATTAATTTTGAGTCTCCTTTGAAAATGATGTCCTTGATACCATATTTCCAAGAAATTCTTAAACCTAACAACAGTGCCTCATACTTAGCAATGTTGTTAGTGCACTCAAAGTTGAGCTTGAAGGAAAAAAAAACTTTCCCGGCCTAGAGAAAGTAGAACAACACTAGCACCATTTCCAGAACTTGGAGCAAGTTCCATCAAACAATAAAGTCTAAGGAGAGCCTTCTTGCTCAGGACACCTGCATTCTTCAATCTTGTGCTCCTTTCCATCAGGAAATCCTACAAAGTTATCAGCATCAACATTTGTGTACAATACTTCATAGGATGCATTGTTGGGATCCTCAATAAGGTGAAACATTTTATTTTCCCCATATAACATGACAAGGCTTCCCTCAATTGGAATGGTGGCATAGGACATGTCCATTTGAACACTCCCACCAACACTTGCAGCCCATTTTCTAGATAGCAACATACCCCACTTGGTTGGACAGTCAACGATGACAACATCAAGTTTTAAATTTTTACCTGGTAAGTCTGCAAGCTGCACCACCAAACCCTTCACACATCCCACTACTAGCACCTCTCTGCAATCCATGGCAGTGCACTTCCCATATGCTGTTGTCACTTTAATATCTAACTCATTCATGACTTCCAAAGGCATGACATTGCATGATGCCCCTGAGTCAAACATACAGTTGTGCAGCAATTTGTCCTTTATGATCAAAGTGGTGAAGAATGGATCCACATTTAGCTGAGATTCCACCAAGGATGTCCCCAAATAGACCTCAGGTGGTTCACCTAACTCCTCCAATACTAGTGGTGTTTTTAATTCTTCAATGACTAGAGGAGTCTCCACAATGTTTACATTTCTGCCTAGGGCAGTCTTTTCTTCATTCAATCTCAAGTATTCAAATGCCCTTTTGTGCTCATGGATCCTAAGAACTCAAAAATTGGAACAAAGAGTTTGATTTGGCTCAAAAATTGGGCAATATCATATGGGATAGACTTTGGCAAGGCAGCATTGGAAGGAGGGATGACACACTCATTAGGTGGTACAGGATTTTTGACAGCTGTGGGCATGGGGAGGGGTATGATTTTGTTTGGAACAACAGGCCTTTTGGCAGATGCATCTTTCTTAGGAGCCTCTTTAGGAATGTTTGAAAGTAAGGGAGATTTTTCTTGGCTTGAGGCCCTGTCCCTTTGGCAACCCTACTTCTTGTGTTTTACTTCTTTTCTTGAGCCATAACAACATTCATCAATAGCTGCCTATCTCCTCGAGATGGGATTCCTCCATCATACTTCTTTATCATTAAATCCCTTAAATATTCAAATCATTATTGAGAAATTCAAAATATTGTACAAAGATATCTACTTCTAAAGTATGAAAAGGAGGAAGAAGTTGTACCCTCTCGAATGCAATCCCAAAAAGTGGTAGCAGATCCAGGCACTTATCACCTCGGTTGAAGTTACCCTTGATTGTGAGCTCGTGGAGCAACCCATCATGTAGACATCATCATCATTATCATCATTATATTCTTCTTCTTCTTTTGTTTATCTTCTTCACAAGGATCATGGGGCATGAAACATTTGTCACACCAATCAATGACCTTTGTTTCTTCCACAACAACAACTCTAGCGAGCCAAAGGATCGTGTACAATTCTGTTTTCCCTACCTGGGGGCTGCCTATTTCCAAATCCAATAGCTCCCTTTCCTTTTCATCATATCTTTGGTGATTTATAAACCTGTCTTTGCTTTGTTATTTGTGTTGACCTTGTGAGCTCTGCCCAATTCCTTTCTCATCCGGGGCTAGTTTGTAGGAAATTTCTTTGACAGCCTCTACCAAAGTCTTCACAACTTCTTCCAAATCAGCACCTTGCTAATTTGAGGTTTTTCTGGGTTAATTAGTTTTACACCCTCCCTTTTTGGAGGCTTTCCAATTGACTTGATATTATTTTCAATTTGCAAAGCCATAGTGAAGGCCTGCCTCAAATTGGTAGGGTTCTTGTCCCTCAAGTAGTATGCTGCCTTTTTATCAAATGCATCAAAATATTTGATCAAACATGAATCATCACATGGTCTCAAGTTAACAAGAAATCTTCTCAAAGTCTTGTTGAACCTTGTGTTGAAATCATGTACTGACTCATTAGGATTCTTCTTGATATTTTCAAATTTTGATAGAAGAAACCTAGGGTCAGTTCTATCACCATACTACAATCTAAAGGCATTGTTCATCTCAGTCCAAGAATCAATAGAGTTATCTGTAAAATCTTTATACCAGTTCCTTACATCCTCTTCCAAAGTGTGAAAAAAAATTTAATGTATACATCTTCATGTTCAATCTCAAAGTCTTCCATCATGTTGATAAAAAGCTTTAAATGTTGATCACCAGTTATAACATTGTTTCCTTGGAACTTTGGTAGTCTTTTCCTTACATCTTGAGGTACTGCATTTGGATAACCAACCATTCCCACAAAATTTATAGGTCCAAAGGTATTTACAACAAATGGAGGTCTGGGTGGGGGATGAGCCATATTGATTCGAGGAGGTGATCTTGGGGAGAAACAAATTGATAAGGGGCAGAGGGTCTTTGAAACACAGGAGTATAACTTTCAAAATGGATACCCTCTAAAGGCCTTATTTCTTGGAAATCCCTATCAACTTCTGAAAAGACAGGTGCAGAATGAGAAGCAAAATTTTCAAAATCAAATGAAGGCCCTTCTCCAGCTTGGAGAATTCAATTCCACAAAGAGGTTACCTGATTTAGAAGCACTTGAATAGAAGTCTTCAATGATAGGCCGTCACTTTCATGAATGGGGATCTCTCTTCTTGACTGTTGTTCTCCCACAACTCTCCAGGCTCTTCTTCCTTCTAATTTTCTTTTCCTAACTCTGGAAACAATGTCTAGTAGGATCCCTAGAAAGAAAGATATTCTTCCTTCCATTTTGCAAATATTAGTAAAAATATTACTTTTGACATAGTTTTAAGACACTAGTCCTTATCAAAACCAATTCAACAAGGATTCGCCACTAAGGATTTCCACCTTAGTTTTTCAAATGCACTAAAATATGATTTGTCAAATTCCTGAGACACTAGAAACTTGAAATAAAAGATATGACCTTTCTTTACCAAGATTTATCAAATGAAAACTAGTGCGAAAACTGTAGCAATTGAAGAAGATTGGAAACTATACTTACAATTTTGAATACTTCTTACAAGCCCGAATAGAGGATGATTTTTAAGACAATGTATTAGCATCTAGAGCATATAGGATATGCTTACCAGGGTCTAAAATTGAACTGCAATCATAATGTCCCTAGCAACGGCACTAGAAGCGTGTTGGTACCCAAAATTAATCTCCTTCAAAGACCGAGCAACATCATGGATTTGACAAGACATCCAGGGGAAGATAAATGATTGTGTATGTCATTTTATAGCCGGGGAAGCAGTCTATCTGACTTGTTAGCACTCAGGTTTTGAAGGGAGTGGGTAGCACCTTAAAAGGATGTGATTTGATCCTAACTAGTTTAGGTTGTTGCCTTTTAAGCAAGGTAAGACAACCTATTTTGTAACCTCTATTATTGAAGAATGTTGGTAAATCCTTATTTTGACATAAATTTTATATAGAAGACCTTGGGAAAATATGATCAACACACAAAATCAAAAAATCTACTCTCACGAGTTGTCACTTCCAATTATGGAGATATTTTCACAAGGAAAAGGTTACTAAAGACATTTGGAATCCTAACTTGTTTCTGCATGTTTTGGTAATGGAAGTTGTGCATTTGTACACACACAGGAAAAACAGGGGTAGTATAGGTAGGATTGGTTGTTTTAAATGAATTTTTTTGGGAGGTGAGGTATAATGAACTTGATTTGCTAGATCTTTGAGAACTCTTTCAAAATGGAAAGTCTAGACAAAAAAATGCTTCAGGGTAGCTAAAATGTTCCTTTAACCAGAATATGTGCTTCAATGAAGGCCCAAATTAGCACTTTTTCACACAATCTATGAGGTTTTAACACGAAAGCTTGAGTTAAAAATCCCAACAAAGTATTGAGATCTAAAAACAATCATGCATGAGGTACACCCGTAGGCTTACGAGACAATCTTTGTCAATTGCTATGAAAGAAAAGTGATTTTAAATCATTTATTTTACTCCCAGATGAAAGCTCTTCTGAGAAATGAAATTCAGTAGATGCCACTAAAATGTCACAAGGATTGAGATTTGTGTGATTGAGATGGATT
This sequence comes from Taxus wallichiana var. yunnanensis, assembly GCA_018340775.1. NCBI lineage: Eukaryota > Viridiplantae > Streptophyta > Pinopsida > Cupressales > Taxaceae > Taxus > Taxus wallichiana. Next base: position 641,240,293 of record CM031243.1, read on the forward strand.
TTGATACAAGATTTCAACAGGAATTAGAAAAAAATATTTGCAAACATTTATAAATTAAAAAAACACATTTTGCATAAGATCCACATAGAATAACTCAAATTTGGTTAAATTTATCAGCAGGGGAAAGTTTCCTGAACAATCTCAGAGCTTGTCAATGGCTTTACACTCGAAACCACCTCAACATGATCAAATTTAATACAAAAGAGATATACAGGCTTCTCAAATAGCTTCTCAAAAGACAGGCTTTGTCAAATTTTCCTATTGGGAATTTTCTTCGACCTCTAACACTCTAACCTCCGACCATTTGCACAATAAATTTGTGCCATTTATAAAATTTACAACAGAGTCGATTTCCCCCAAAAATCAAGACATTGAGTACAACAAGTGCTTGCCATGATCATGATCAAAATTTCTAGGATCGATCTAGCAAAAATGTTGTCAGGTGCTCAGGGGAAAAATCTTTTCAAATATCTCCCACATTCAACTCCTCCTCCTGGTAGATCACTCTTTCTTTAACTCGCCAACCACTTCCACCCCTAATCTGTCAAATCTGGCTCCTTGCATGCTCGGAGAATAAAAATAGAAAATCTGATCGAGCTCGATAGTTAGACCATTTTAATGGCAAAAGACGTCTCCATATCTCCCCCACCAAACTTAGATATCAAAATTTACTCCCCTCCCTACTTGGCGTGTAGGAAATACCAAGAAATCATGAAGACTTGCACTTCCGGAGAGTTTCAATAAAAATGGGGGAAAATCAGATTCAGACACACAGCTACCGTTGATCTTCACTTTGAATTTGGGCCATCCATGTGGAAGATTCAATTTTAAAATGGGCCAGGGGTTTCCTTTTGACCTTTTACAACTTATTTGGAAAAATGGAAAAAAATTCCACTTTGCTCCGCACTTCCACCTTTGAAAAATGAACCTGACAAATGTCCTAAGGTGGGTCCCAAAGGAACCGAGGATAAATTCTACCATTTGACCTCTTTTTTGGAAAAGGGAAAATTTTCCAAGTTTTCCTATAGCTCCACCCTTGAGAAATGCCCTTGATGTGGGTCCCAATGGAACCACGCTTCCTTTTATGCTTTTAGCTCCTTTTCCCAAAAAGGAAAATTTTCCAAATTTCCCCCAGAGTCCGCACCTCCGCCATTGACTGGAGAAAGATTTGAACTTTCCTCTATCGGGCTTGCGGGACATTTTGATGTTTTAATCCTTTTGATGAAATGAGGCAAAAATTATAAGTTGCCCCGATGGTCCGCCTCCCCACCTTTTGACTCGTCAAACTACCACGCGTCACAATGGCACACCTTGAGATGGTCCCCAAAATTTGAGACCTTGAATGAGCGCGGGCTCACCACGTGTCCTGGCCTGAAATATTTTTTTAAGGCTTGAAGCACAGCGGAAGGTGCCATGTGTCAGGGTCCGAGGAAATCTCCTTTGGCCATTGAAAAGTCTAAGAAAAATGCAAAGTGAGTGGAGGCCTCCAAGTGTCCTCCTGGTGCTTCTTCAAAATGGTGCCCAAGTTTAAGACCCTAAACGAGCGGGCTCACCACGTGTCCCTGTTTCTACCAAACTATATCCAACTACATAAAAATTTATCTAAGTCCAGGAAAAGTAGTGAAACCTCCACGTGTCCTCCCGGCACTACTCTAAGGCCAAACCAAAAGTAAATCTTCAAACGAGCATCGCTCCTCCACGTGGACAAATTTTGAGTTGATAATTTTCACAAAAATTTGAAGTACCCAGTTGAGCCGCATCCAACCAAATGAGACCACGTTTCTTGTAGATGCAAAGATGTAAATTTGATCAGGAGAAATGCCCTTCAAACCGTAAAATGCAGAAAAATGACCATTTGAGCCTAGAGATGAAAATTTCTCCAAGGAAAGAGAATTCGGAAAGTTACAAGCCTCGAATATATTCCTTAGATACATCCATTCATATTTCTTCAAGCATTGAGGAAAAAAATGAAAAGGATGATAAATCTTATTTGTGGAGAACGGAAATAATGGGAGAACCCGAGTTTTTAGAAGAACAGAGAAATGGGAGACCCAAATTATAGACCTTTTCTAGAGGAACAAAGAAATGAGAAGACATGTATGGACCCATATGCGATCTATGACCCCGGAACAGATTAAAAATGGTGACAGAGATTAACCAGGCACAACACGGGAAAATAGAAAGTGGCAGAGGCCATAAATTGATAGATTTTCATAGGAAAAATGGGGTGAGACTATTTTGAGCACAAACACATCGCAACACGAGAAAAAAATAAATGGAAAAAGAAGATCACATGGAAAATTTTAAACCATTCCTTCGCCAACACAGATATCAACAATCATCTAGAATGCCTGCCAAATGTGAAACCAAATCATAGTCTGGTGTAGTGGGTAGAGAATTAATGATCCAAATAAATAATGATGAATTTGGAATCTTAAACATATATATAATTGTCTAAGAAATCATATAAAATCCATATTATATCCTGGGCTCTACTGTTGTTTTGAACACAATAATTATCACTCGATAGTTGTGCTGAAATCCATGACCATATATTTGTCTCTCTGAACAGTAATTAGTAATAAAAGATGTCCATTTTCTCTTCAAGACTAGTAATTACTATGATTTCTTCATGGTATATTCTTATTTTCCTTCATTCATCTGCAATTTCCTAGTTTTACACAGCGGTGGTAGATTATATTTTCTATGTGATAATTTAGAAAATCCTAAAGCTGTGAAAAAAATTACAAGAAAATGAGGTAATGAGTGTTGTGAAGTTTAATAATAGTCAAAGTATTGATATCAAAGATGCTAAATGTGAAGAGATATTTATTGTAATCATTATTTGAGGAGAGACATGTTATAATCTATATATTTATAATCGAGAATATGACAAAGAAGAAATTGTAGCGAAAGCAATGAGACCCATGCGTTATGAATTCTTGAGGAGCAGTAACCAGTAACAATTAGCAGTTCACAAGTGAGTACCATTGTTGACATCCATTCAGATATGAAATACCACTACTTCTGCTTCTCCAAACTGCACATATCACATAAGCTGTCACAGTCGATCGCCACTTAAAAATTTCTATATCTTCTACTCGTGAGTGTTAAACATTTTGGATTATTATTAAATATTTTTAATAGTATAATATTTTTAAAAAATATTGACTGGTCATGAGTTTAAACAATTAGGCTACAATTATTTCTTCAAAAAGAAAATCTGCGAGTGTTTTATAAATTTTTTGAGTGGGTCATGTTGTGGCTATAAAACATCCATACTCTCTAAATTTTAGGAGAGGGGGATGTAGTGCCCACCTCTTCTTGTAGTAGTTCTTTTTTGACTCATTAATTTTATTTGATGATAGACATGGATTTTAGCATTATTTAGATACTATATGGTTTCATTTTGGATCATTGATGACACTTATGGTGATTTGGGTGTGAAATACCAAGCTAGTATATGGATCATTATCTTAGCTTTTACATTGTATGGTTTTAGATATCAGCAGGTTATGGTACAATTGGATTCATTTCATATGTGATGGATTTACGTATGGTTTTTTTGTATACTTGGTGATCATTTGATTTGTAATGGATAATTGGATGTAGTCATGTAATGCTTAGATGGATAGTATAGCTTGAGTTAATATGGATGTATATGATTAGCATTTAGCCATTTCATACTGACATTTATTGTGGTATAGTTAGTGTGATTTATCCATGATTGATTTATTGAGATTATTTAATTAATATATTTTATTGAGCAGGTATGTTTAATGTTTGCATTGAGTGTGTAGATTACAGGACACATGAGAACATGGGTTTTAGGGTAATCACGCCTCAAGTTGCACAAGTGACCAACTCGGTCGAGTTCGAGCCATGAATGATTTTGTTTAGCCTTGAATGTTTAAGGAATGTTTGTGTTTGGGACACCATGAGTGATTCCTAATTGTAATTATGTTATTGTGATTTGTTTAGTCTTGTGAGAAACTAGTTTTGGTATTAAGAGGTTATGAACACATAAAAACCTTGGGTGGGCCCCACTACCTCAACCCTTGTGCCATTTATCCCAATTTCGAATTTGGGCTAAATGTGGCAATTTTAGGGACCTCTTTTCACTTTGGGTTTCCCCTTTCATGGAAATGAGCCCCTTGGACCCTACCTATGGGTAGGGGGTCCTCTTTGATGGTTAAATGAGATTTTCCTCCCATTTGACCCCTCTCATGTCACCATTCTTGTAAGAATGGTTGGTTTTTGTGTTTCTTAAAAGTTGTAGGGTGTTGGATTTATTTACATTTTGGGGAATTTGGGAGATTACCTCCTAAAATGGTTTTGTTTTATCCTCTTTGTAAATTTTGGAATCTTTTGTGGGGAGATGAGATGGGTGACACATGTCACCCTCTCATTTGTGAGGTTTGTAAATTTTTTATTCTTTTATACTCCCTCATGGAGAGGGGTTGGGACTTTTTTGGTCATTCTTGCATTTTGGAGTTGGAGATTTTGGAGAGAGCTTGTGGAGCTTAGGATTTGGAGTGTGTTGGATTGCTTTGAGTTTGGGATAGCTTGATTGAGGTAGGCCTCCATGTATCTCTCTCATTTTTATTATGATAACTTAATGTGATTTTGAAATAAAAATGGTGTCAATATGTGTTGTTGCTTGTGTGTTTGTTATGGGAATGTTTATGGATTTTCTTTCTTTTCATTTTCTCCATCCATCATGCTTTGTGATGGATTTTGGAGTTGTTTGGGAAGAGGGAGGAAGACCCTTCTACACCACATGGCTTGATGGGCAAGCCATGATGGTCTTCTTTATTCCTCCCCTCATATGGTTTGATGTGGAGAAGGATTTTCATATGGTTTGAACTTCCTTCTCCATCCTTGGCAAGGAAATCATATATGGTTTGAAAATCCTTCCAAGGAGGAGGCTTGGTGCTTGGGTTGGAGAGATAAGGAGGGAAATTTTGAATGGAGAGATAAGGAGGGTACTTGGAGATTATTATTGTGTTCCTATGGTTGGTTCACACTTTGGATTCATATGGGATTCTTTTCACTCTTCCCCTTTTGGGGAAAACATGGATTTTTCTTCATGTGTTGGTTTTGTTTATTTGATTGTTGTGTGTTGTAAAATTGTTCTTGTGTGTTTGTCACCCTTGTTCCATTCACTTGTGAATTGTTGAGGCTTTCTACTCTCTCTCCCATGGGCTTGGAGGGAGGCTAGCATGTCCTCCATTTTTGGAGATGGAATGTAATTATACCATATGGTTGGGAGGTAACTGGGCCCTTTCTTCTTGTGCCATGAAGATTAATTTTGGAGTGGAAAAATGTAAATTTGGCTTGGATTTTGGAGAGGAAAAGTTGGGAATTTCAAGGTGTTGTTCCCCATTTTTGGGAGGTTTATCCTCATATATTTTATTATGTTTTGTAATGGTATTGTGATTTTGTTGAGTCTTCTCCTAGCTTAAGATGAAGTTTGAACCTTGCATTGAAAATTGTTGAGTCATGTTATCATCTTTTGAGAAGGATTATTGGTTTATTGTAATCTTGATACTTCCATGTTGTAATAAACTTTTACCCTTTCTTTGATTTTTTTTGTAAATCTTGTTTTAAGGAAGTTATGTGGGTATGTTTGTATTCATTCAAAGACATATTGTATGGCTTGGCTATGAGATGGAAAGATTGTATTATCATGTGTTGAAATGGAGATTTGAAGAAGTGAATGAATGTTAATCACCATAAATTGGATATCCTTGTATTATTTCCTTTGCTTATTATGTTAAATAAAAAGAGAAGTTCTCATATATTTCTCATTTTACTTATCAAAGGATGCTCTACTTGCATGTATTATGGAAGGAAATATTGCAGATTTGGTTGTTGTATTTCTTGGTATATAATGCAAGGAGATAGTGATGTTTAGTCTTGTTTTAGCTCTTAAAATAATCCTTTAAATTTCAACCTTTTCCCTCATTATGTTGAACTTGGAAAAGGGAATATAGTAGGCTTGTTTTATCCTAATAGGAAACTCATATTTCTTTGTAATGTGATGCATATTATAATTTTTTGTGAGAAGTTGGATTGCCCTTGCATTTTGAAAAAAAGTAAATAAATGAAATGTATTTTATTATAAAAAGGAATGGATAATGTAGTTGGGGTTGGAAATGTATGTGCAATTTGTATCATCTTTGGGTGAAAGTAATTATTGAATACTTACATTTTCAATAAAACATTTTTTTATTGAATGGAAAGTAATTTTAAGATGGAAAAGTGAACTATTTGTTGTGATTTCTAAATTGTATTTGGAAGACAAATTAATAAATGATTTTTCAATAAATTTTTTTTTACATGGTGCTTCCTTCCTCCTTCCTATATCCTTATATATAGTTTCAAACCGAAACTAAGTTTTATCATTGTATATATATGTATGTATGTATGTATGTATGTATTATTATATCTCAAAAACACAAAAATAAGGACTAGTATAGTCTAAGAATTGGCTGCAAAGTTTTTATTCTTGAAAACATATTATAAAAAAAATGGACAAAAACATTTGTGTTTGGGGGAGGGTAGGGAGGGGTGGAGTGCGGACAAAACCCCACCCCTCCCCCTCTCTTCCATTTTTATTTACATAAATTGGCATGACCACGGCCACACCACTTAATCCTTGACATTTAGCCCCTATGCGGCCAATGTTACACAACCACCACACTATTTTAAAACTTGCAATTTTGACATTCCATCATAGACAATATTTAAGGTGTTGTGTGTGTACACACACACACACACACACACATCAAAGCACACACACACATGCACACGCACACGCGCACGCGCGCACACACACACACACACACACACACACACACACACACACACACACACACACACACACACACACACACACACACACACACACACACACACACACACACACACACACACACACACACACACACACACACACACACACACACACACACACACACACACACACAAAAATTATAAGATCTCATACACATCCATACATATGGATAACCCTAGAATCTCTGGTTATTTGCAAAGTAAAAAAAGAACAAAAGAGGGTTTTGAAAACCTAGTAGAAGTAAAACCAAAAATGAGAAGGATGATTCCTTATTTCTCTTGCAAATGTAAATCAAAATGAAATGGATCTAAAATGTATAACTAATAAAAAATCTCGCTATAGTCATTCTTCCTCCTCCATCCTTATCCCTAGATTCAACTTGCAAAATGGGAGGCAAAATAAAACAAATCAATAATAATAAGGAAACACAAAAGATGAGGATTAGGTTTTTCAAGTTTACCTAAGATCTAGGGTGTGGAATATAAAAAGCATCCAAGGGCCCAAAATAAACCCTACAAATTTAAGTTGTGGGATAGATGATTTAAGTGGGAGTGGGATAAATTTAATTAAATGGGGTGCCTAAGGTATTAATATAAGGGTCATGGTAGGAAATAAATCTAATTAATGTGACTTTTATTATTGGGGAAAATTAATAAATGTTATAGCATGATTGGATTGTTTTAAATTGTTTAAGGGGGTGATAAAACATTAGATGAAAATTCAATAAATTAAATGTGGACTAGGGGTGAACTATAACCAGCAACCTCTTGCGAAAATTTAAATTGTATTAATTAATATAAAACGTAAAAAAATCACCAGGATTTTAGTGGTTTTGGTTGAGTTTGGACATGCCGAATATGGGGCATTACACAAAGAGGAAGCCTTATGAATATTAGTGATATGAAATAATCAACTTATAGAGAAATGAAGTGTTGCAATAGTTATAGGTATTGGATAACATATACAAAACAATAAATTGTTACACATGTGTAACAATAAACAACATATGCAAACATGTACTTGAATATAACACAAATAATATGGTTGTAGAAAATTAATCATATAACAACTAATTACCAATGTAATAAACAAATTACCTATGGTAACTATGGTAACAATAAGAAATGTACAATTCCTATACACCATGAGTTTTACCTGATGTTGGGCACTTGGACAAGCTTGTTTGATCAACCAAACAGTTGGAAAATGATCAAGATATGTAATTTTTTCCTCTTGACTTTCGTGCCTTGGTTTGTTATTTTAGAATGTGTTTTGTCACAAATGGAGCTTCTCGACTCACAAAGTGCCTCCCACACTCGAGAATGCCTTCGTCCACTCACATAATGGCATTGATTATCAAATACATCCTTATCTTCATTTAAAATGCCTTACCTTCCACTTAGGGACCATAATAAAATTTTAATCGAAACTTCTTGCAAAGAAATTCAACCGCCACCAATAATAATTTCTTCTTGAATGGTGTCACTCCTCTCAACAAGAAATTTTTAATTACTTATCTTTACTAAAGAAATCACATCTAATAATTTTTCAATAGCTTCTATTATAATGCCACAATCAATGTACAAGGAAACTAACTACAAAGCCTCTAAAAAAAAATATGGCCGCATCCTTCTCTTCTTGACCTTTGCATCCTCTCACCACCTCTCTTTTGCAAATAGAAGTTTCTTCTCAAAAATATTCATTGGGTCTTCTTCCTCCATGACAAGAGTTCTTCACATAAAATTTCCTCCTTACTCCCTCTAAGGCTCTCCTAAGCTACCTCAATCGCCAACTACGAAACCATAAAAGTATGAATAATAAGGCCGTAAATATTACAAATGTGAAGGCCTATTAAATAGGAAAAGCATGAGTCTAGAATATAGGAACAAAGACTCAACAATGAAGCCAAACATGTCTAGAGGCGAAACCTATGAATAACAAGCCTAAGTAAGTTCACTAACTACATAACAACATATGTAACTCATTCAGTTACAATATTATAAACACAATATGAGTTATTTATTTGTGAGAGTTAACTCAACATTTATAGATTTAAATTTCATATTTTTATTGGCATTGTAAAAATATCATCAAATTTTTGTGTTAAACAAAATAATATTTTTAAAACATTTGGCTATAGAACAATTCTTATAATAATTACGTCGAAGGTGTGTCTTCCCTGCACTAGATCTGCAACGACTACGGTCTCCTTCTTCACATGTTTCAGCTGTTTTTTCTTTTTCTGCGTGGTACTCTATCACCCTACCACGTGCTGAGGATTGCTTGGTACATAGACGGAAACATTACAACGTGACTACCCTTTGGTTGGGTCTATTACGATGATGCGAGCTTCACCTGCTTCCTCTTTTCCCTGGCTCCTACTTGCCACCTGCCCTGCCACATATCCTATCATGTTTGGCCACCTGTAGTGTAATGAAGTAAAGGGTTTGATGTTTTAGAGAATTCAATCCACGAAATAATTAAAATATATTTTCTGCATCTTCTTCCTGTTCCCTGAACAAAAAACAAGATTTCAAAGCAGTGGATATAATGCCGGGTGGTTCGTGGAATATTTTGAGGCTGGAAGTTTGAACTGGCTGATCACCACACATTTGGGATTGATCTTATCGTTAAGTTCATAAAAATTACTCCCAAACCATGGATTCCAATGTCTTGTCCTGTTGTTGAAGTTTCTGTAAGATTAGTTCAACATGACACCTAAGTATCTCATAAAGAAAATAAATAAAACTAAATCTGATATTAAATAACAACACTGCAGGTGATCATTTGAATACCAGGATGGCTGGTATACGTCCTCTCCTGATATAGCTATTTGATTGCAGCATACAGATCTCAGTATGTGTTCCATCGCAACGACGTGAGTGAGGAAGGCGTTGAACACTCTCTTGGAATCATCGAAATACCCAGTGATGCCAAAGCCGCAGTAGGTATTGGTATTGATTCTTCTGTCCCACAACCAACATTCTTGGACCCATTTGAAACTATTTTCATCACAGATTTAATATATCGGTTCAGTAAATTACAGAAGCTATACACGCATTCAAACGAGTAGCACTGAAGAGCTTCAAAACAAAAACATGATAACATAAGACATGACAACACGTGTACAAAGAACCCAATGTAGGTGGTCTTGACTCCTGGGTAGGTGGGCCACTATGAGATAAGAAAATCCCTACATTATGTTACTATGTGTCTCCTTTTTCTAGGCACACAAATAATGTTAATGCCTACAGGCTACATGCATTAACGGAGCAGTAAAAATTTGTTACCCAGGCATAAAATTACTCACAAATTTGTCCATCGAATTTTAATCCACGCCTCTAATTTAGGTATTTTCAATTAATTACAACACTGAATCCTATTGACCTCATGAAAGAGTGGTATAGAAATATGCAAATTAATTTTCATCTTACAAGAGGGATACATAGTTGATGAAGTTTGCATTATGCATGTCTAGCATTATGATAAACTTATGAGCTAATGGTGGGGTGATTCCACTTGTAACCTAATTATTCTCTTCCCCTCTTGGGGTTTATCATGGGGTGATATTTTTCATGTACGGAATAGTCTTTTTCATTTTATGAAATAGAAAGATTGGCCAAACTACTGAAGACTTTTACAAATTTTCTTTTCCTCAAATTTTCCATGCATTGGGGAACCTGTCACTGTCATTGGGAAAGAGGCTAGATGGTGAGAAGCCCAAAGTGGTGGATGACATTATCTGTTTCTCCCTCACTAACAAATGCTTATGGTGTTTGTGTGTTAAGTAGGCCCCCCTTGTGATTATTACTAAAAATACAATGAAAAAATGACACTGGGTAATGGCCACTCATGGAGGTAATCTTCAGATGACTTAAACACACCCTCCACAAAAATTAATAGTCATTTTTAAAAACTTACAGAACAGACATAAATATGCATGACTCTGGAAGGTCTGCATGTTTGAAAAGGATTGAGGGAAATGATCAGTGCTAGATCACGGGAAGCAAACAATGGGGCGAATTGGTGACGGATATGAGGTTGTAATAACTTTATTCATGATTTAGAAAAGAATTGAGGGAAAATATCAATGGTAGATGATAGGGAAGCAGACATTGGGATGAATTGGCCAAGAAATACAAGAATACAGTAACCTTCTTCATTTTTGCACGAGGTCTTAAAATTGGCCATGCTTCCAAAACAATATTGAGTTTATGCAAGAGTTGTGCCACTAATGAAGATAACTTGGAGTGAAAAGGCACTCTTACACAAGATACATTGGAGGAAATAATATTCTATAATTATTAAAGTTGGTATTTGTTCCAAACTTTTGGGGACAATTGTCTATCATTTCTTGATAATACACAATCAAAGGGTTTATGATTCCAGTGATTGGGAAAATAGAAAGAGTTGCATGTAGGACTGAGTACGAAGTGTAGGAGAGACGATGCACTTTAAATTTTGAGGTAATTTGTGACAAGATACCTTGCTTGCATTGAAGGGTCCAAAACAAGCTATGAGTAAGGAATTTGATTCATATACCATGGGTCAAAACACAACTCATAGTTAAAGAGCTGCTGATAAATTGGGAACATTAAGAATACTGGATGCGACTGAGCTATAATAGAGATTCTCTTTGTGTTGGAATGTACAAGATCTTAAACAATTTGCTATCTGTTTAAACATAGGCATTTTAAAAACTACAATTTATAGATCCATGTGGAAAATGTAGGAGGATGTTGAGATCTGTATGTCAGCAATTTGTGACAAAGTTAATAGAAACATGAATTGGAATTCTTTATAAAATTGCAATAACCCTTAAAATAAACTTGTTTTTTAAATTGATAGACAATAATACTCTAATTACTACATTGTTAACTTTATAATGAATGGGTGTCGATTTAATGTAGAACAAGTTAGAGCATTCATTTGCAATTTTCTTAAAATGTATTTGGAGCATCAATGAGCAAGAGTTGAATGGATTCAATATTAATTGGAGGAAGATGAAATATCTTAGCGAATTGGAAACATAATGACTCAAATTCATCCTATTTGATTTGTATCAAGCTCTTTTATGGATATGTATCACATATAGAATGTTCATTTATGTGTTACATATGCGGAACAAATATGAAAAACGACTACTTGACAATTATCTCAAAACTCAGTGAGGCATAACAATCCCCAAAATACCAAGAGATAGGTAGTACCTAATCATATCTGTGAAATTGGATATGTTGCATATGTGCATATATTATACTACAAATTATGCAATTAAGATCCTTACGAAAGCCTAGCTTCAAATAGAAAAGGCATTTTACAAAGGGGTTGTGTGTGTCTAGTGTCACCATCCTAATACAAATTTTGTGGGATCAAAATTTGAAAACAAACCAAAGGTTTATATTGATAAAATGTCCTTCCCTCTTGAAAGAATTGCCTCCATGTTAGTTTGGATCCAACAACTACATGCAGTAGATGTGAGAAAGCTATGCAATGTTTACATAGCCGTTGTTGTGCAACAATATAGACATCAGTCAATCATAGGATGTTGAAGTGTTGATGAGTTGCAATCCATATGTTGATATCTGTCGAGGAAATATTTCCAGCAAATCAAAAATTATGGAAAGATGTTGCATCCCAGGAAAAAGCCAATACTTGAAAGTGTGGACCTTGACTACCTTGTGCTTACATTGGAATTTGATTGGGTGGCCTTATCATTCTATGGATAAATGTGGGGTTATTTTTATTTTCTTCTTCTTTTAAGAAACACTGTGTCAGTATTGTACAATATTATAGGTGAGCTGGCATATATTTTGATGACATCTAAGGTATCTACAAACCAGACATTAATGAAGTGTGAACAAGTGACAATAGTTGAATCCTTCCATAACTGTCATCAAAATTTTGTTAGCCTTGTCATACACTTTGAGACATCCTGCATATCAGGACACAAAATTTGAAACTGAAAGTGTATATTTTGGTTAGCACTCATCAGATTGGGAATTAAGAAAGCAATTCAAAACAAAGAGCTCCAATTCATGTCAATACATCCATTTATTCTTAAGAGTTTAGGATATGAACTTCATGTAATCTCTCTTTTCGACCTCTCGACAATTGCATTTCATCCCTCTACTTATTGAAGTATGTTTTTCAAACATGCTATGCAAGATTATCACTTGATTACTTAAGACTGACATTAAACTTAGATGCTCTCGAGAGGTTAATATCCGAAATTCATGGTGTTGAATGTTATTATTGTTTATTGAAGTCTTTGTTTATATAACATTCTACTTAATGTTGTCACTAAATATGTGGAACCTAAACTTGTAGTGTATGATATCACTACTCATAGGGAAGGTAATTAACACATTGTTATCAAATTTGTAAGTTTGTTGCTTGTAAGAATGCAAACCCCATAGCCACATGACCTTTTGTGATAATTCAAAAACAATGTAGAGTATTATGGATAGGTTTTCAAATATTCACTACTTTTTCAACCAATTAGGGCTTTGAGTAGTCGTGCAGAGGTTTTGGCTACCAAAAATATGACATAAATAAATCCAATAGTGTTAGGGTTTGTAGGGGCTTCGCGATAAATGGCCAAAAACTATGTACGATGTAAGCGTAGGTACATGATATTGTCTGAAGATCAAATGAGGCTTTTTGGTATGAAACATGATAGTTCTAGGAAAGTTTCAACATCCATGAATCTAGCATAGATAATATTAATGTGGAAATTAAAGTTCTAAGTGAGATTATCTACAACAATTCCATTCATACTGCTGAAATTATTAATAATTGTATCTTTTTTTTTTTTTTTGCACATAGGATATTTTGTGGGCCCTTTTTGCAAAGCACTCTCTATGTAGAGATTAGTACATTAATAGCTAGACTTAGAGTTACGTACAACAAATTTACGTGTAGGTAGTATAGAATCGGTCGAAATTTTAAATCCATATACATATTTGTGTGTGTGTAATATGTGTAGGATTATAACTTCATTGCTTTAACGAAGACACCAAACTCCACATTTATAAACCACAAGCTTTAAAGCTCATGTACCAAACTCTCTTTGATTACTTCAAATATGTTTTAGACATACAATACATATAACGATACACATTTTCTATCTGTCAAATAGAGCAAATGTTTTCAGCGTTTAGATAACTTTCCCATAAATTTTTGCAAGTCAAAATTGCATGTGCCTGTTCTTTAATTACCAAGTTATATTAAACCCTGCTAATCATTGGCTATAAAAACTCCCATTTAATTTTGCATAATATAATTTATTTAGAAACAACTTGATTAATTAAGAAAGATAATTAAACAATAAAACAAACAAAACAGACAAAATTTTTTACCATAGTTACGCATGGTAAAATAATAGATATTTTAAAGCATTCAATTGACGCATACTAAAATTAAAAAAATGCCACCGCAAAAAACAAAAAAAAAAACAACATAACTCATGGCGTAATCTTGCTCCCCTCGGAGCGACCACTGAATTATAAAACCACTTGGATTCATCGAGTAGAAGAGCTAAGAATGTCGTTGCTTAACTCTTACACCATCCATATTAACAATTAAATGATTATTTGAATCCATTGGATGGATAGTATAGCGTGAATATCGTTCTTTATTACAAAATCCATCCAAATTAACAATTATCGGATGATTTGAATCCATTGGGAAGAAGAGCTAGGAATGCCATTGCTTATTACAAAGACCATATAATACCCTGGCGGTGCCACTTCAGCTTTAGACGGAGCTTCACAATTTATCAGAGTTGTGATACTACTTTGGCGCTGAACCGTTATCGAAACAATGTTAACGCTTACCAACCTCTGCCCTTGGGAAAATGAATGGGTAACAAATGGAGCACTCATCAAATTAACTTCCAAATTGTTCTCTCCAACTAACACAGCTGAGGAAACCCTAACAGAAAATTCCTTTCCATAACCTACACTCTTCTCTACTGTATCGATACTAACCCTAAAATTATCATAAGCAGAATTTAAATAATGGGGAGAGAACGCTTCCAAACGGAGCTCCGATGGAAAACTGCCCTCAAAAACATACGTTTTGTGCGTATTACTTCCGGCAATGAGAACTCTCCCATCTGGAAGCAAATTAGCCGTAGAATGATACACACGAGGGATTGTAGTGGGATTCTGTATTTCAAACCGACTTCCAGGAGGATCTGAGGGTTTATAAACAACCGGGTGCAGAGCTGGATTAGATGCATTTCCATAGCCTTGGCAACCATTCATTGCACCGTTGATTATCAAAACGTGCCCCGTCGGCAAAATGACCATGTCGCCCATGGTTCTACCAAAGGGCATGTTTTCCATTTCCCAAACAGGATCCCTGTCCGTCACCACCATTTTCCGCAGCTCATAGAGGCTGGTAACTTATAACCATCTCTCATCAATATGCTCCGAGAGAGGAGCCTCCGCACACGAGAACCGTAGCCGTGCGGTAATCTTCAGCGGCGAGGAGTGGCAACATGACAGATGACCCGCCAGAGGGTAGTTGCGAGGGACATCAGGGATGGAAGGGAATGATTTTATGGCCTGGTTTGTGGTAAGGTCGAGGAGGATGGACTCCACTCCTGCTAGAATGAATAAGGTCCCATCGGGTAAGAGGTGGATGAAGGGGTAGTAGCTCTTGTCCCTCGTGTATTGATTATTGTTGTTTTTAAGGAAAGGCAAGGATGTTGGCCCTTCTGTTGGATGTTTTGGCGGCACAAACTCGAAATTTGTAGCGTTTCTACCTCCCACCAAGATTTGTCTACCATCCGGAAGTATCTGATTCGTTGTGTACCTTGTACCAAATTACAATGAAGTTAGATATATACACACAAACAAATTACAATGAAGTTAGATATATATGTAGGAAAACGAAAAAGATACACACACAAAAATTATAGGAATTTTTTTAAAAACCTTGATTTATGCAAATATTATGCAAAACTGTTCATTAAAACTAATAAGTAATTTTAAATAATTAATTATGTGGAGAGGTGTTTTATAGGCAAGACTGTAATGGAGTGCGGTGTTCACTTTTATACTTTATATTAAATTTGACATTTATTTGACCGTCATGTGACATTTCATTTATAAGTTTGACTTTTATTGGGGTGTCACTTAAATAATTTTGTTTCTTTTTTTTGGAGAAGTCTTTAAAATATAGTAATATCTTGGTCATGAAGTAATGTTTGGATTTTTTTCTTGAATAGATTTTTTTGAGACCAACATAATCACGTAATTAATAGATTCTATTTACCACAAATCAACGAGAAATTGATATTATAATTATACTACACCTACATAGTTAAATAGATGTATCATGATTGATATTTCATGGCATATTTCGAGATAGTTGTATTTAGGATATCTATACTAGTTACAATTCTTCATAGATATACAAAATTTAATGTTAACAAGGTATTGGTCTAATATTGAAGAGGATATTATAGGTTTTAATTAAGTCAAATAATATTGCGAAGGCTTGAAATGAAATATTATTTCACCTCACTAAAAAAATTGGGATTCATAATTTTTACATGTTCTTTTAACAATATTCCAATATGTTACATTTATATAAATACAAAAATCATATTACATTTAAAAATAAACTTGTAGTATTGTTATTTGTTTATTAATTACGTGTTGTATATATTTAATAATGACATATTAACTTTATTTATTAATATTGTAATGACTATACATTTTTATAGGTTTTATAATAATTATCATTTACTATAGTTTTTATAATTATTATTAGTAAATAGTTTTTGAAAGAGACTATACCCTTGTGCAGAAAGGCTTAAAATCCAGTTTTACAATTTTACCAAAACAAAAATTGATCAATATCAAGATTTAACATGAAATCCCAACAATAGAAAATTATCGCCTAGAAAAGAGCCAAAAGCGGAGCAAACAAATAACTTGCACACATCGCGAGAAGTCACATGTAGCCCAAATAAAGCGATAACACACAAAACATGACACGACTCAAAACTTGTCCAAAACACTTGGTGGGTTTTTGTTTACTATATCCTTTCTTCCTTCACTCCAACACGGCCCATTCCTCTTTGCCATCTTCCTCAAAGATCAGAAGAACAACTTCACGATTCTTGATGGTAATGTGACCCTTGACAAGGGCAACATGGCACCATCTACCATAGAATCAACACGAACCACTTGGGTAGAAGAAATTTGATCAATCTCTGTGAATCTTGGTAAGTTAGAATGAGACTCCTTTTAAGGGAGGAGTCATATGAAGGATTTGAAGAGTGCTCATCCGGGTTTGGATGGGGGCTAACCGTAAGGTGTTTAGGTAAAGAATTCTTCCACCACACAAATTTTTCTTTGTGTCTCGAATAAACACAATCATCCAAGAGATGCCCAATTTGGTAGCAATATATCGCCGACACCGAAAGGATAAACCCTCATAGTCAATCCTCTGAACCCAATGTCTGTCCCTAATTTACAAGTTAATTTCTGCTGGAAGAGCTTGGGAGGTATCAAGATCTACCAGAATCCTAGCATAAGTTGTTTGAGTGTAACCAGAGATTTTATCATCAAATTTCACAGAAAAGCCTAGTGTATCTCCTATAGCAATAAGGAAAGATTTATTCCAAAGATGTAATGGGAGACCTGGAAAGTGAATCCAGACCGGGTAGGTATCGAGTGAGTCTTTGAGCGGATCAAAAGATGGATACCATGGCTTGAACATGAAGCCATGTTCTCCCCAAAGCCAATACTGGTAAAAAAGAACATCCCTATCCTTAGGGGTTTCAAAACAACAATAAAGTAGGCTTTAACACATGGGTAGAGTTCAATCTTACCCTTAATAATTTGCCTCCATATTTGGGAGATCCAATTGTGGAGTTGAGAAAGCTTGGGCCAAACATTTTTAAATCTGTAGATGAGGCCAAGTTGAGAGAGATTGTCCCCTCCTCCTTGAGGACCTTTTGCACGTGCAGACCCTCCTCAATCTTCATCATTAGAGCCTTCTATACTGGTATTAGTAGCCTTTCAACATTTCTCATACTTTTTTCCAAGTTGGAGACAACTTCAACAAAGGATTTGGTGGAGCCGCCTTTCCCCAACCTAGTTGATCCAATATTACCCCTTCACTTGACTTCCACCGCCATGTAGGAGGGCATCAACATTAGGGTCACTATTTGCACCGCCCTATAGGAGGGCATCAACATTAGGGACACTATTTCCCCTAGATCCGTAGCTAGATCCGTCATTGAATGTAGATAGAATATCTATGTTATGTTTTCTTTAAATAAATTGATGACAACAATAATAATAACAATAACAATTATTATTTAATGGTTCGCGAAATAAAGGGACCTATTTTCAGATGTGCTAGATATGTATAACATATTAGACTACCTCATATTCCTAGTACATAGGCGGTACATAAATATACTTCAAATATAATATGTACATGTCCTATCCATACAATTGAAGCTTATAATATAATCCGCAATCAATTGACTAGAATCATCGCTCGACCACAATTTCGTGTACACTATATGTCTACCCTACCAACGACATTGCGGATTTATGTCTTACCAAAGAAGAGTCAACAAGGATTAATCGACCTACTCCCCAACAAACAAACAAAAATAAATAATAAAAACATCGGCAACAACGCTGCTTGAAACTTAACACCTTCAACAAACATTTTCCCTATTTTGTATTCAGAAATTTTGTCTCCACAATTTCTTCTGTTGATAATAACATAATCAGTCTAGAAAATTGAGGAAGATCTTAAATACCGTCTTCGAAAATTCAGCATCGACTTCATCGGACCCTATGGTAAATATAATCTTGTAAGATGTTATAAATAGAATGTACGCATTTAGAAATTTGTTTGATGCATACCATCTAGATGTTTTGAGTTGTTGATCGGTTGATTCGATCCAGTGGCACTGTTGTTGTTCACCGGGAAAAGAAGCAGCGCAAGGCGTGAAGAACCGGATCTTGGCCCCGCCTTCGCTCCACCCTCCCGTCTGAACAAGAGTCCCGTTGGGATCGAATTGACCAGACGAGCACCACGTATCTGTGAGCACTCCTGGCAGAGGACGGAGGGTATTTGTCGAGGGATTGTATTCCTTGGACTGAACAGTGCAGTGTCCCGAGTTCGAAACTCCGCCTGAACACCGGGAGCCAGTTAGCTTAGATCTTATGTCCAGTAAAACGACCGTGCCGTAATGGGTTACTGCGCTGTGCATTGAAGCAATGCCCGCGTCTTCTATTAGCAGTTCCCAAGTGCCATTTAGAGAAAGCACTCGGTTTCCGTGCATTGAAAAACTTAGAAGGAAGCATAAACAAGCTACAATGGAGGATGAAGGCATGATTACTATTGCAAGAAAATGGAAAGGAAGTGGGGTTTTTCATAGAAGTCAAAAGATCAGAAAATAAAGAATTGTGCGTGTGGATGATATGAACTGGTTGTTTAGGTTTGTTTATTGCAGGGCAGCCTAGCAAGATTTTCATGAAAGTTATGTTTAACGTTTGTAGTAAAATTAAATTTTCTAGATTCACGGGTAATCTGGAAGCATAGTATTCATGAGAAGAAAATTGAATGAATGGGATTTAGGAGACCTAATAGAAGTTTTCTCGATCAGCTGGCAAGAAGGAAGCAAGGGATTCATGAACGTTCATGCTTTCAAGACATTTCAACAAGTCAAATGTGTTAAACGGTTTACAGCAAAATTTACGGATTTTGGAGCCACTCTTCAAATTGTAAGGATTTTTCCTTTTATATTCAAGGCAGGTTTTTATAACCCTCTTTCAAGAGTGGAGTTTTGGAAATATTCAATGGAATAAACCGTCTCCATCACAAATTTAGACGGAGATTACAGCCCGTAATCAAGTTTGAAAAGTTACTTCTCTTTGTTTGTAACGGTCGTATTTTTTTGTATAGACGCCTTTATCAAGGTACATTTGTATAAAGCTCTTTAGTCGATAGGCTTTAGATGTTTGAATTCATTTCTTATTGAAGTTATCTTGTGTTGATAAATGGTGAATAAGTTTTTCAAAATAAAAAACTTATCTTACATTAGAAAACCCCTTTCACTCTATCAAAATACTTGTTTTCTAAACCCCAGCTTACCCCCAAACACTCCTAAACAAAATACAATAAAACTCATGCAAAAATAAATTTGTTGGGAAACATATATCTAAAAGTTTCTACTAGAAAATTTAAGTTAGAAAACTTACATTGGGAAACGTTTGTCAAATCTATACCGGAAAATTGTCTATCGTTGATTCTATTACACCCCAAAGGTGTAAGTGCTAGTGTGTTTGTTGTGATAGATATGTCTTCACTTTCTGGTCCCCATGTTCGAAGAGTGTGACACTATGTATCTAAAAGAGGGTGAGTAAATGTAATGTCGATGCCAACACATCGTTGAAGGGAAGATGTGGGCAAAATAAACCTCGTGATTCGTTTCCTCTTTGGGCGTGTTAGAGAGTCAAAAAGCTTCTAAAATAAAATGGTGTGTGGTTGTTGATTGGGAACAAATCCTGTAGAAATTAAGCACATAATAACAACTAACATAAATAAAATAAAAAATTGCAAATAAAACAGTTTATTACAAACTCGGATCAACAATTTTGTGCATATATTTCTTCTTCCTTGCCGAGCTTCAACTCAATATAATCTCTATAAATGTGTTATATCAAAACACTTACAATTACCTCTAATAAATAGATGACTTCCATCTAACAATAAAAACTCAACTCTTAAAATAGAACATCAATTAGAACATAAATAGATGATGACATGTTTTGTGCAATAGAAAGCTTTTGACTTATTTGCTTTATTAGCCTTTCCTAAAACTAGGAACATCTATTTAAAAAGAACCATATGCATGAAAAAAAAACTTGTTTTTTTGTTTTAAAAGATTTTACAAACCAGGGGATAATTTTAGCGGCAAATATTCGTAATATGACGAAAATTTCATTTTAGGAAAATTTGAAAAGGCGAATTATGCGGAGTGGGTCGGTTGTCCGTTCGCCTAAAATATATAGTATATTTTTTTTTTTTTTTCAACACTCGCTTCATTTGAAAACATCAGACCTATAAAAACTTAGCTGATTCACGGGTAGTATACCTCAAGTAGCTTAACAAATTACCAATCTTTGTGAAATTTGAACTCGCATACCCTTAAGCACCAAAGATTCAAATTACTGTTAGCCTGTGATTGTTGATTTGGCGACAAATGCAAAATTGATGATGAGGGACAAGGGCATTGTTGACGCCAACAATAGCTATAATAATGACGCATGACCAGAGGAAGTGTTGATGCACGACTTGGGTGAATAAGTTGACGCGTGATGACAAGGGCGGTGTTGACGTGTGACAAAGATATACAAACAGTGGACGCCAGCGACGTAAAAAAAGGGTTGCTAACACGCGACAAGTGCAGAGTTGACACGTGACAAAGACCTCAAACACTGGACAGAGTCGCTACTTGGACTCTTTTCAGAATAATGGAAGGTGCCAGCTCAAAGAATACGAATAACCTAAAAGTAAGTAAGAAATCTCAGAAATCACTCTTCAAGTATTTTGGAAACTCTGCGGATACAGATATTGTAAATATCAATCATATAGATGCAACCACAAAGAATCGAATCTTGATCAAGGTGTGGAAGGTATTATTGAGGTGGACATGCATTCCAGCATCAAAGTCAAACAAATAGTATGAGACAGATAGTCTAATGAGAGAGAGAGAAACTAAAACATAAGGCCCAAATAAAACATAGTGACGCGCGTCACTAGACCTCGATGGACGCGTCATTACGGTGTTGACACGCGTCAAGGAGGTACAATAGATATTGAAGCATAGCAGACACACAACAAAGAGTTTGTTAATGGACGACACGGAGATTTTTTGATGAGAAAGCAGAGGTCGGAGGCTGGGTGCAGACACGCGACAGGAGATTTTGCTATCGCGCGTCGAAAAATAATGCATTGACACGCCGGACAACACCCTCGATGCGCGCGTCACTAGACCTCGATGGCGCGCGTCATTAAGGTTGTTGACGCGTGTCACTCGAGGTCTGGTGAAGTATGCGTGTCAATGCATTATTTTTTTCGACGCGCGATAAAGAAAAATCTCCCGTCGCGCGTCTGCAGCCTTCTCTATCGCAAAGACTTGACAATCAGGTGAATTTTTTTCATACAACCCCCAAAAAATTCACCTTCTCACGAAACCGGTTCCGTTAAAGTCTTTTCTAAAACTCCCCTTAATTTTTACCTTCAAACTTTTATTATTCGGGTTGAGTGTGCACTTCCAGTTTGACATATTCCTGATCACAAATTCCCAAACAACTTCTCAAATACTCAAAAACTTCATTTCCCAAATATTTCATAAAGATATCAGCAAACTAATCTTTGGATATGTAAAATTCAAGATAAATTTCATTGTTGTTAACCAACTCCCCTGATGAAGTGATACCTCGTGTCTATGTGCTTGGTCCTCTTGTGAAAAACCTAATTTTTGGATAATGCTAATGTTGAATTGTTGTCACAAAAAAATCTATGTAGCATCCTATTGATTTTTCCTCAAATCTTTCAACACTCTTCTTGTCAAAACAGCTTGACATGTTGCTCATGTTGCTGCTATTACATACTCTAGTTCTACTAAAGATAGTGTGACTATGGGTTGCTTCATCGATGCCCATGAAACTACACCTTTTCTAAAGTGAAAATCATAGCCGGATGGATGTGACCTTTTTGTTATTTATATCTATGAAAATTTCACTATTTATAGAACCTATGATTTTGAACTCATTTGATGTTGAATACAAATTTCCATGATTCTTAGTTTCACATACATACCACCTCAAAATAATTGTTCTAGCTTTCTAATGTGAATCTTTTGGAGATTCCATGAACCTTGAGATGAGGCTCACACCATACATAATATTCTACTTTGTGGTCATCAAATACATGAGATTTCCAACTAGCCTTTTAAACAATGTTAGATCCACAAATGATCCATTGTTATCATTGTTTAACTTCAAACTTACTAAAACATGTGTTGTCATTAGCTTGCAATTCAACATGTTAAATCTCTTCAAAATATCATTAGCATATCTTTCTTGTGAAATAAAAACCCCAACCTCTCGATTGTTGGACTTCAATGCCCAAAAATAGTGCATGAGGCCTAGATTTGTCATCTCCAATTCTTTTTCATAGCTGATTTGCATGAATTTGTAGATATATTTCGGTGATGATTAAATCATCCACATATAAAAAAACAATAAAAATTTTACCTAGTTCATTGATCTTGATGTATAAAGTAGGATCATTGTTGCTCCTACTTTGAAACCATTCTATATCAAATAAGAATCGATCATGTTGTACTAAGCTCTAGGTGCTTGGTTAAAACCATAAAGTGCTTTTTAAAACATGTATACCTTTCCTTCATGACCTTCAATCTCATAACCTTCTAGCTGATTCACATAAACTTATTCTTTTAAGAAAACCATTCAAGAATGCTGATTTTACATCCATCCGATAAATAAGCCATTTAATTTGAGTTGCAATTGCTAAAACCATTCCTACCATGTCCAAACATGCTACATGCACAAATGTATCATTGTAATGTACTCCATATTCTTGTGAAACACCTTAGACAAATTATGGACCTTATTATAGTATGATGATAGATGTTAGATCATGGATTATTGTTGACTTGATTCATTATGATGCATGATGATTATTAGAGGCATTTTAGATATTGATGATGATATACTGTTTGACATGGTTATATTATGGATGTTGTTCGGACATGTGATATTTGGATATTGTGAGTAGACCTAGAAATGGAAATTATTGGATGATGATATAGTTGTTGATAAAATTTTAAATGATATTGTTAGATTGCTTTGATGTTGTTGTGATTCATATATCTAAATGATTTTGGGGTTATATTTATATTATTTTGGATGTTCTGATATGGCCACGAGGCCAAGGAGGTATTTGTGTTTTGCAGGTTAAAATATCACAACAAACATCGGGGATTGGAGACCAACCACATTGGAATTCTAGATGAATTCAACAAGGTCACCATGGCAACTTGTTTTGTTTGTGTGTGGTTGTTTTGTTAGGGGTACCCATGGGGGAACCACCTTTAAATGTGACCAAGGGGTTATGTGTATTTATTTATTTGACCCTTTTGTTTAATGTTGCATGTGTTTATTTTGTGATGCATTTTCCCCTTTCTTTATTTATTTATTAAATGTTGTATTAATATTGTGGGTAAGCATGTTGTTAATATTAATTAATTAAAATATATCATGAGAAAGTAATTAATAGAGTTGTTGGCCTTGATTTAAAGTGTTGTAAGAGATGTGTAAGTGATGTGTAAGTTAACTTTTGAGTATGAAACACTCCACCTTCTTGGAAATTCAAATTTGTCCTTGGAGGCTGATTTTGGAGGCTTGTGGGACAAGTTAAACTTGTCCCATACCTCTTAAATTTAATTACCAACCATACCTATGGTTGGAGAGTTGAGATTAGACTTTTATAATGCTTTTGAGAAGGCAAATTGTAGGTTTTAATTGCACTTTTCTTACATGATTTAATTTCAGTCCTTTGGGGTGTGGGTTGGATTTGAGTGTGTAAGTAAAACTATCATATTATTCACCCACCTATTTATTGTGCATTGGAGAATGAAGTTGACTTTTGGGGTTGGGGTTGAGGATGTGTGATGTGGCATCCTACATGGATCCACCTCATCCTCTTCCTTCCCTCTTCTATAAAATTTGAATTCCTTGCCTTGTTTTGGGTTGCTTCACCTTGGAGACTTCATTCTTGGGGTGAATTCTTTTGTTGTTTTGGAGCTCTTGCTTTGAAGAAGTTTTGGAAGGTTGTTGCATGCTTGTGCTTGGCTGATTTGGATTGCTTGCATTGGGATAAAGCTTGTTGTTTTGGAACTTGGAACAACTCCATCATGGAGAGGTAGGAGCTTGGCTCTTGAAATGCTTCTTTTTTTTGTTTATGAAAATGTTAATGTGTGAATGTTTTGGCATGTTTGTGGGCTGTTGGGTAGATGGCCTAGGAATGGTGTAGGAGAAGACTATGGGGTTTATTTTGTGGGAGGCACAAGTGTGTTTTAGGGAGGTATAAGGGTGGAGGAGTTGGGATTTGGGTTCCACCTTACAAAAAAATAGCTTGCATTTCTTTACTCATTTATGGGGTGCCATAAGAGGTTGGGGAGGCATAAGGAAATGTGAGGAATAAGGGGTACTTTGGGAGGCATAAGGAATGTCAGGGTTTTGATATACTATATTTTGGTGGTTTGTAATTCAGGTGGTGATACCCATTTCCCCTTTTGGGAGGCATAAGAAGCATCCCCATAGTTTCTTTCTCCTTTGGCTTGCTTGATAAAGCCTTAGTATTGTTTTTCATGTTTTAATGTAGTTGTAAACTACATTCTATTTTGGGACTGTGTTTTTATTGTGAAAATGTTGCTTGTGTGTTTGTGGAAGCTTATTGTTGCCATGAGTTGGATCACATCTTTTATTGCATTGTGGTTGGGGCTCGGGGGCCAATGAAGAAGGATGGATTCTCCTTTTCATTGGATGTCTTGGTTGGGTGGAGAGCGTTGCCTTTCCCCTACTCTTGTTGTGATCAAATTGGAAGAATGAGAAATCTACATGTTGTTGTTCTAGAGCTGAGATAAAGATAGTTTGATAGTCCCTTGTGTAATGAAATCTTATTGTAACCTTTCCCACTTGAAGTGGATGAACTTGTATATGTTTGTAATGGAAAGATGTTGTAGTGGTTATGGAAGTGTAAATTGGAATGTGAAAGAATGATACGTATTTTGTATGTTGTATTTTGAAATCAAATGGAAAGGAAGTTGTAAGAGTTTCATTTGAATTAATGGAAGTGGTTTTGTCTTGTCCATATGATATTATTCCATTGGAAATATGTGTTTAGCATACACTATGAAATCCCTATTTGGAAAGTGGAAAAGTGAAACACGTGAGAAGAAAATGTATTATTCTTCCCTTGTATATAATATATGATTTTGGAAAGAATAAAAGAAGGAAGTTGTAAAGTTGTCTTTTGGAATAAATAAAGGATTGCATAACCTTCCTCAAATTGTATCATTGTATTGAATTTAATCATCTAGATGTGAGTTGTAATCTCTTTTTGAAAGGAAGAAATGCATATAAAGGAAGTGTAATACTCTTGTCTTTTGAAATATGTGAAAATTGGAAATCAGAGATGTATTTTAGTTTTTGAATAGTTGAA
This sequence comes from Taxus wallichiana var. yunnanensis, assembly GCA_018340775.1. NCBI lineage: Eukaryota > Viridiplantae > Streptophyta > Pinopsida > Cupressales > Taxaceae > Taxus > Taxus wallichiana. The sequence continues at coordinate 641,266,454 of CM031243.1, forward strand.
TTGAATCAAATAAATGTATTAGATTAGAATTGGAACATATTATAATACTTGGAAGAAGAAAATGGAAAATAAACCCTTTAAAAATTTGATCTCTTGTCTTGTATTTTCAAACTGGCAATTATTTAATCCAAAATGCATAGACCGAACCTGCAACAATGAAATAAATAAAAAACTAAATGATTAAATTGAAGTAGTTTTCCCTAAATGAATCCAATTAGACAAAAATACTTAAAGGAAATCTTTCAAAACCTAGCAAAACCGAGTTCAAAGCTTTCACAGTCATTTTGCTGTCAAAATTGTAAAATTTTGAATTGGAATTCAATCACATAGATCTACCTCACAAAATTATCCTAAATCCACCTAAGAAAATTCTCCATGTCTATTTGACATGTTGAGAGAGGAACAAGAACAAATTGAGAAAATTTAATAAGTTCATTTTTACCAGTTTGCACTGTAAAAGCCTATGCAGATCATTTTCTTGAAATTGACCCCTTAAAATTTATCAAAATAAAAAATTAATGATTCCTTGAGTAAAGAGGACATCGAGATATTTCCATAAAAGTCCTTGTTTTCCCAAAACTTGAGCTCTCTATCTAAAGTTATGGCCTTCTGAAGTTTTTCTTCACTTGGCGTCAAAAAAAAAATTTGGGAAAAATTTCCTTGGGGCCCGCGGGCCCAAATTTTCCCTTAGAGCTTCAAAAAAATTTTGGGAAAATTTTCCAAATTTTCCCCCCCCCCCACCCATACCAATCGGAGGCTTGCCACATGTGGCACAAGAGGTTTGGCGGAGGGGGATCCCTTTTTAACTTAGCGCTTCTAAAATTTTGGGAAAATTTTCCAAATTTTCCCCACCCGTCCCCCCCAATCAATGAAGAGAGGCGCCACATGGTGCATCACGAGGCAAATCAATGGGAGGGGTCCCTTTTTTTCCTTTTTTTGTTTTTTGAAAAATTTTGGGAAAATTTTCCAAATTTTCCCCACCCCCCACTTTCCCGCAGCCAATCGGGAGGCTGCCACATGGCATCGCGAGGTCACGCGGGGCGGCATGGGTGAATGTTACCCTTTTTTCCCTTCGGGGTTAAAAAAATTTTCTCTCCACCACCCCACTTTCCCCCGTGTGGGCTTAGAGATGCCACATGTCCCTTGCGGACTCACGGGAGCAGGGCACTGCAAAAGTGCACCCCATGTGGGAAATTTTCAAAATGTCTCCCCCCATGCCCCCAAAAATTTCCAAAATGTCTCCCCCCCCCCAGCCACCTGCCCCTTGGGGAAAATTTTCTCCCCTGGCCCCAGAGCCCGCTCTTGGGGAAAATTTTCACCCCAAGGCCCGCCGGCCCATAACTCGAAAATATGAGGAGTTAGGAGGACTTCTTTATATCAATGGAAAGGTGAAAATTTCCTATCCAATGGGAATGATTTAGGAAAATTTTGAATGTGTTAATTTTGAGAAAAAAAAGTTGAATCTTTAAGCCTATTAGAGAGTGGGTATGGTGAGGAATTACCCTCTGACCTAATTGAACCTTCTAACCCTAAATTTTGGACCTTGTGACCTCTAACAATTGTGTTTGAAAGAAAAGTATACTCTTGTGGATTAGAATTGATCTGGAACTTGTTAGTGATAGTTGTTGTCTTGTAACCTTGGTTGTAGACTCTTTAAAAAAAAAAAATTATTCCATAATTTTCCTAACTAATCCTAGGTTGTTCTTGGGTCTCAAGTGGGTTGTTTTAGCGGGCATTACACTTGGTATCAGAGTAGTGGTTCAAAATCTTGGGCCATTGGGCACACTAGAAAACTTGAGACATGAACCTTAAACCTAGCACACTTTAAATCTAGAAAACAACTTAGTTTAGAAATCACATATTTTAGTAAACATGGAAACTAAATAAAACTTAGAAAGATGAACTAACTCTCACCTTGGTCTATGCAGGAGGCGCAGATAGATGGGATGAGGGGTATTTTCACATAGACCTAGACTTACCACCACCAGATCATGTTGTAGTAGCCATCCTACCCCAGATTTTGCAGACTCTTCAGATGTTAATGCCACTCTACGTGAGGATCAGTAGGAGGACATGCAGCCAGACATGATAGAGTCACTTCCATTGAGGGTCATGTATCTCCTCGACCCAACGAGGAGCATGGAGGAGAGAACTTCCATGCAGAGTCAGCCAGAGTAGAGTCACCACAGAGGGGATAGGGTGACCAAGTTTTAGGACATAGAGAGAGGTTCTCGAGCCCTAGGCTTAGGGATGAGCATACAGAGAGGCCTAGAGGCCATCAGACCACAGCTGCAGATCACATCAGGGAGATCCTGAAGCTTCGGCCATCACATTATTCTGTGACATAGGTGGATTTTAGGAAGAGGCCTGGTTGGTGAGCTTGAGTGGATGCTTCAAGCTCTGTCCTTGTTCTAGCAACACAAAATCTCATGTTGTGATCCATCTACTTGAGGGATGGAGCTGGTGTCTGGTGGAGAGAGGAGCAAGCTCCATGTTGATTCTGAGACAGTTACCTAGGAGCTCTTTGAGGAGCATTTTCCAGAGTAGATATTTGTCACGAGGTTCATTCAACAATGGATAGATGAGTTCCATGACCTCCGATAGGCATCTCTTATAGTGGTTGAGTATGAGAGTAGATTTTGGATCTACTCCAGTATGTTGATTACATGCAGGATGAGCAGGTGTGGATCCACAGGTTCATCTGGGGCCTGAACCTAGACATTGGAGGTGCAGTGCGGATCCATTGTCCACAGACATTAGTTGAGGCCATCGAGAAGGCCTATATAGCAGAGGAGACTCGGGGAAAGACCCAACAGGCTAGAGACTAGAGATCCGATCGAGCCACATACATCAGATGCAGGACAAAAATCGAGGGGGGTCAATACCTCTTCCTCATGGTGGATAGGGTTCAACATAGTCATCTTTTAGACCATAGCAATAGCAGCAGCAATAGTCCCGCCCACCTTATAGACCTCCACAGAGGTTTGATGCACAGAGAGGTCAGAGTATGGGGCCTCCTCCTAGGGTCCCATCAGGACATAGGGTGCCCAGAGAGCTCACTCAGTAGGAGCTCACCAAGTAGAGACCTCAGTAGACCAGCATCGGATCATCAGATCGGGATCCACACCACAGACCTCCAGAGTACCGGTCGGACCTACTACACAAGGGAGAGGATCAGGTGGTTGTTTTGGGTGTGGTGTTACTGGACATTTTTGGAGAGACTTCCCACAGAACCCTAATAACAAGGGTAAGACACAGATCTCGAGCCTACTATTGGTGATATGGGGCATAGTCATAGGATGTATGCGCAGGTTCGAGAACCACCAGGTAGAGCATCAAAGTATAGTTATTGAGACTACAGTAACATTGGTGGTATTCCTACCTCCATTTTGTTTGATTCTGGTTCTTCTAATTCTTTTATTGCACCATCTTTAGTAGAGTGATGCAAGCTGGTGGTAGTTAGGCAGGGGTCATAGTTGGGATGTTGAGATGGCTTCTGAGCCAAGATCTCTGTAGACTCCTTAGTTAAGGAGTGTGTGGTGGATTTGGGACCTTTCACCACTACCTCGGATCTTCGTATCCTTCCTTTGGGCTCTTATGGAGTCATCTTGGGCATGGATTGGTTGTCTTCTCACAGGGCCAGGATGGATTATTACCACAAGATTATATCTTGTGTAGATGATTTGGGAGTTGAGTCGGTGATATCGGGGTCGGAGACCCATTTCTATTCACACCATTTCCACTATGTAGCTTAAGCGGTGTGTACGATGGGGTTGTCAGATGTATGTTGTTACAGTCAATGATAGATCAGAGGATGGGTCTAGTGGACCATCACTAGATGATCACCCCATTTTGAGAGAGTTTGTAGATGTCTTTCTGAGGGAGCTACCAGGGGTTACCACCCCCACGTGAGATTGATTTTCATATAGATCTGGTTTCGGAGCAGAGCCTATCTCACGAGCACCTTATCGGATGACCACCCCAGAGCTCTGCGAGCTCAAGTTGTAGCTAGAGGGCCTCTGGAGAAAGGCCTTATCCATCCTAGTGTATCCCCTTGGGGTGCACCGTGATGATTTTTGTGAAGAAGAAGGATGGATCCTTGTGTTGTGTATTGATTACCACCAGTTGAACAAAGTAACGATCAAGAATCGTTATCCCCTTCCACATTGATGATTTGTTTGATCAGATGAAGGGAGCCACAACTTTCTCTAAGATAGACCTTAAGTCAGGTACCATCAACTGAGGATTTTGGAGGTGGACATTCATAAGACCACCTTCCATATGAGATATGGCCACTATGAGTTCACAATGGTGCCTTTTGGTTTGACGAAATGCCCCCATAGTGTTTATGAGTTTGATGAATGGGGTATTTAGGACCTTCTTAGATCACTTCATGCTCATCTTCCTTGATGACATTTTGATTTACTCACGTACGCGTGAGGAGCATGAGGGGCACCTTCACCAGGTTCTTCAGTGTCTTCGAGAGCAAAAACTTTACGGGAACTTGGAGAAGTGTGCATTCTTTCAGATGGAGGTGCAATATTTGGGTCATATCATTTTTGGGAAGGTATCACCATCGATCCTTCCAAGATTAGAGCTATTATGGATTGGCCAGCACCCACTACTATGACTGAGGTGCGTAGCTTCATGGGACTTGGACTAGAGTTACTACAGGAGATTTGTTTAGACTTCTCTCGGATTACACCCCCATCACTTCCCTTTAGAGGAAAGGGAAGAAGTTTGTTTGGTTTAGACAGTGTGAGTAGGCCTTTAGTACACTAAGGAATGTCTCACTACAACACCTATTCTTGTAGTGCTTGGATCCACAGGGTGAGTTTTTCATTTGCACGGATGCTTCTTTAGCAGGGCTTGGAGGTGTGTTGATGCAGGAGAGGGCAAGAGTAGTGGCTTTTGAATCTCACAAACTCAAATATTATGAGCTTAATTATCCAACTCATGATCTTGAGCTTGTGGTAGTTGTGCATGCTTTGGTTTGATGGAGGCACTTTCTTCTTGGTCGAGATTCACACTCAGGACATGATCATTTGAGTCTTCACCACCTCTTCACACAGCCCAATCTCAACGCTCATCAGTGGCGTTGGATGGAGTTGCTTTGTGAGTATGATATGGAGATAGAGCATGTGAAGGGGAAGGAGAATGTGGTGGTAGATGCTCTCAGTAGATGGAGACATGTGGTTATGGCTACTTCAGTGGGCATAGATTTACGGAGTAGGATTCTTTAGCAGCTTCCTCTTGACAACTTCTACATTGCAGTTTGAGCAGAGATCGAGTCTCAGAGACCCCTCGAGGGGAAGTTTGATGGTTTCTCACTAGAGGAAGATGGCCTTCTCAGGCACAGAGGTCGGATATATGTTCCCAGAGATGGAGGATTGAGGCAGGACATATTGATAGAGGCACATCATGCACCTATTCAGCCCATCCTAGGGGTGAAGAAGATGCATGCTACTTTGAGACAATTTGTATCACTGGAGAGGACTTCACAGAGACATGGCTCAGTTTGTGTCATGATGTTTAGAGTGCCAAAAAGTGAAGGCCAAGCATCAACATCCAGTTGCCTTCTCTTTCCTCATGCTATACTAAATGGAAGTGGGACACCATTTCCATGGACTTCATTGTTGGGCTACTGATGTCGAGATATCACCATGACACCATCATGGTCATGGTTGATAAATTGACAAAAGTGGCTCACTTTTCTCTGTGAAGACCACTTATACAACTAGTGCAGTGGCATGGGTATATTTGGATGAGATTTTCAGGTTGCATGGGATTCCATGGAAGATCATAAGTGACCACGATCCTTTGTACACTTCCCATTTTTTGACTACCATGCAACATGCCCTCGGGATGAAGATCAATTTCAGCACAACATATCACCCCGAGATAGATGGATGATGGAGTGGGGGTGAATCATATTTTAGAGGACATGCTCAGGATGTATGTGATGGATCAACAGTCTAGATGGGAGGAGTACATGTACTTGGTGGAGTTTTCCTACAATAATAGTTTTCAGAGTTCTATAGGCATGGCTCCTTTTCAGGATTTGTATGGCAGAGAGTGCAGGACACCTCTTAGTTGGGACAGGTTAGAGGACAAGGTTTCTCTTGGACCAGCTTTGTTGCAGGACATGGAGCAGGTGGTTTTGATCAGATAGAGATTACAGGAGGCACAGATAGGAAGAAGAAGTATGCAGATCAGCATAGGACCATAGTTTTGATGTGGGCATGAAGGTGTTCCTTCGTGTCAAGCCACATAAGAGCCCTATCCATTATGGAAAAGGTTCTAAGTTAGCTCCTAGATTCGTGGGTCCTTTTGAGATCTTGGAGCATATCGGCCCTTTGGCCTACCATCTAGCATTTCCACCAAGCTTGTCTCATGTACATGATGTGTTTCATGTTTTAGTTCTTAGGAGATATGTTGCAGATCCTTCTCATGTGTTAGATTGGACTTCATTGCAGGTGCAGGATCAGGGGCAGGTGATGGTGGAGCCCATTCGCATCCTAGATCGCAGGACCTGGGCCTTCGAGGCAGAGAGGTTGATCAAGTCCGGGTGCAGTGGGACAGATATGATGAGACTGCAACTACATGGGAGGATGCTACTTTGCTATGAGTTTAGTTTCCACATTTGTTCCAGTGACTTCCAGGAGGAAGTCGAGTCTAAGGGGAGGGGATGTAGTGCCCATTTCCCTTTGACACCTTTTTTATACTAATCATGATACTTTTGATTATATTATAGACATGATTATGGACCTTATTATAGTATGATGATAGATGTTAGATCATGGATTATTGTTGACTTGATTCAGTTATGATGCATGATGATTATTAGAGGCATTTTGGATATTGATGATGATATATTGTTTGACATGGTTATATTATGGATGTTGTTCGGACATGTGATATTTGGATATTGTGAGTAGACCTAGAAATGGAAATTATTGGATGATGATATAGTTGTTGATAAAACTATAAATGATATTGTTAGATTGCTTTGATGTTGTTGTGATTCATATATCTAAATGATTTTGGGGTTATATTTATATTATTTTGGATGTTCTGATATGGCCACGAGGCCGAAGGAGGTATTTGTGTTTTGTAGGTTAAAATATCACAACAAACATCGGGGATTGGAGACCAACCACATTGGAATTCTAGATGAATTCAACAAGGTCACCATGGCAACTTGTTTTGTTTGTGTGTGGTTGTTTTGTTAGGGGTACCCATGGGGGGGACCACCTTTAAATGTGACCAAGGGGTTATGTGTATTTATTTATTTGACCCTTTTGTTTAATGTTGCATGTGTTTATTTTGTGATGCATTTGCCCCTTTCTTTATTTATTAAATGTTGTATTAATATTATGGGTAAGCATGTTGTTAATATTAATTAATTAAAATATATCATGAGAAAGTAATTAATAGAGTTGTTGGCCTTGATTTAAAGTGTTGTAAGAGATGTGTAAGTGATGTGTAAGTTAACTTTTGAGTATGAAACACTCCACCTTCTTGGAAATTCAATTTTTCCTTGGAGGCTGATTTTGGAGGCTTGTGGGACAAGTTAAACTTGTCCCATACCTCTTAAATTTAATTACCAACCATACCTATACGGTTGGAGAGTTGAGATTAGACTTTTATAATGCTTTTTGAGAAGGAAAATTGTAGGTTTTAATTGCACTTTTCTTACATGATTTAATTTCAGTCCTTTGGGGTGTGGGTTGGATTTGAGTGTGTAAGTAAACTGTCATATTATTCACCCACCTATTTATTGTGCATTGGAGAATGAAGTTGACTTTTGGGGTTGGGGTTGAGGATGTGTGATGTGGCATCCTACATGGATCCACCTCATCCCCTTCCCTTCCCTCTTCTATAAAATTTGAATTCCTTGCCTTGTTTTGGGTTGCTTCACCTTGGAGACTTCATTCTTGGGGAAATTCTTTTTTTGTTTGGAGCTCTTGCTTTGAAGAAGTTTTTGGAAGGTTGTTGCATGCTTGTGCTTGGCTGATTTGGATTGCTTGCATTGGGATAAAGCTTGTTGTTTTGGAACTTGGAACAACTCCATCATGGAGAGGTAGGAGCTTGGCTCTTGAAATGCTTCTTTTTTTTTTGTTTATGAAAATGTTAATGTGTGAATGTTTTGGCATGTTTGTGGGTTGTTGGGTAGATGGCCTAGGAATGGTGTAGGAGAAGACTATGGGGTTTATTTTGTGGGAGGCACAAGTGTGTTTTAGGGAGGTATAAGGGTGGAGGGAGTTGGGATTTGGGTTCCACCTTACAAAGAAATAGCTTGCATTTCTTTACTCATTATGGGGTGTCATAAGAGGTTGGGGAGGCATAAGGAAATGTGAGGAATAAGGGGTACTTTGGGGAGGCATAAGGAATGTCAGGGCTGTGATATACTATATTTTGGCGGTTTGTAATTCAGGTGGTGATACCCATTTCCCCTTTTGGGAGGCATAAGAAGCATCCCCATAGTTTCTTTCTCCTTTGGCTTGCTTGATAAAGCCTTAGTATTGTTTGTCATGTTTTAATGTAGTTGTAAACTACATTCTATTTTGGGACTATGTTTTATTGTGAAAATGTTGCTTGTGTGTTTGTGGAAGCCTGTTGTTGCCATGAGTTGGATCACATCTTTTATTGCATTGTGGTTGGGGCTCGGGGGCCAATGAAGAAGGATGGCTTCTCCTTTTCATTGGATGTCTTGGTTGGGTGGAGAGCGTTGCCTTTCCCTACTCTTGTTGTGATCAAATTGGAAGAATGAGAAATCTACATGTTGTTGTTCTGAGCTGAGATAAAGACAGTTTTAGAGTCCCTTGTGTAATGAAATCTTATTGTAACCTTTCCCACTTGAAGTGGATGAACTTGTATATGTTTGTAATGGAAAGATGTTGTAGTAGTTATGGAAGTGTAAATTGGAATGTGAAAGAATGATATGTATTTTGTATGTTGTATTTTGAAATCAAATGGAAAGGAAGTTGTAAGAGTTTCATTTGAATTAATGGAAGTGGTTTTGTCTTGTCCATATGATATTATTCCATTGGAAATCTATGTTTAGCATACACTATGAAATCCTGTTTGGAAAGTGGAAAAGTGAAACACGTGAGAAGAAAATGTATTATTCTTCCCTATATATAATATATGATTTTGGAAAGAATAAAAGAAGGAAGTTGTAAAGTTGTCTTTTGGAATAAATAAAGGATTGCATAACCTTCCTCAAATTGTATCATTGTATTGAATTTAATCATCTAGATGTGAGTTGTAATCTCTGTTTGAAAGGAAGAAATGCGTATAAAGGAAGTGTAATACTCTGTCTTTTGAAATATGTGAAAATTGGAAATCAGAGATGTATTTTAGTTTTTGAATAGTTGAATTGAATCAAATAAATGTATTAGATTAGAATTGGAACATATTATAATACTTGGAAGAAGAAAATGGCAAATAAACCCTTTAAAAATTTGATCTCTGTCTTGTATTTTCAAACTGGCAATTATTTAATCCAAAATGCACAGACCAAACCTGCAACAATGAAATAACAAACTAAATGATTAAATTGAAGTATTTTTCCCTAAACGAATCCAATTAGACAAAAATACTTAAAGGAAATCTTTCAAAACTTGGCAAAAAACCGAGTTCAAAGCTTTCACAGTCATTTTCTTTGTCAAAATTGTAAAATTTTGAATTGGAATTCAATCACATAGATCTACCTCACAAACTTATCCTAAATCCACCTAAGAACAATTCTCCATGTCTATTTGACATGTTGAGAGAGGAACAAGAACAAATTGAGCAAAATTTAATAAGTTTAGTTTTTACCAGTTTGCACTGTAAAAGCCTGCAGATCATTTTCTTGAAATTGACCCCTTAAACTTTATCAAAATAAAAATTAATGATTCCTGAGTAAAGAGGACATCGAGAGATTTCCAAAAAGTCCTCATTTTCCCAAAAATGAGCTCTCTATCTAAAATTTATGGCCTTCTTGAAGTTTTTTTCACTTGGCGTCAAAAAAAAAAAAAAATTGGGAAAAATTTCCTTGGCGGGCCCATGGGCCCAAATTTTCCCTTAGAGCTTCGGAAAATTTTTGGAAAATTTTCCAAATTTTCCCCCACCCCCACCCACCCGCCAATCGGAGAGGCTACCACATGGCACAATGAGGCATTGGCGGAGGGGCGGATCCCTTTTTAACTTAGCGCTTCAGAAAATTTTGGGAAAATTTTCCAAATTTTCCCCCCACCACCTGACCTGCCCAATCGGGAGCTGCCCATGTGGCATCGTGAGGCAATGAGGGCATGGAGGAGGAGGGTCCCTTTTTTTTTTACGTTTCAAAAATTTTGGGAAAATTTTCCAAATTTTCCCCACCCCCCCCCACGCCGTACCAAATCAGAGCTTGCCACGTGGCATCGCGAGGTGCCGGCGGAGGCACGGGGGTGAATGTTACCCTTTTTTTCCCTTTAGGGGCATTAAACAAATTTTCTCCCCACCCCGCTTTCCCCGCATTGGCCTAGGAGATGCCACGTGTCCCTTGTGGACTCACGGGAGCATGGGCACAAGGTTGGCTTCTCACCCCACATGGGAAAATTTCCAAAATGTCTCCCGCTGCCCCGTAGACCCGCCCTTGGGGCAAATTTTCTCCCTGGCCCCGTAGGCCCGCTCTTGGGGAAAATTTTCACCCCAAGGCCCGCCGCCCATAACTCAGAAATATGAGGAGTTAGGAGGACTTCTTTATATCACTGGAAAGGTGAGGAAATTTCCTATCCAATGGGAATGATTTAGGAAAATTTTGAATGTGTTAATTTTGAGAAAAACCAAGTTGAATCTTTAAGCCTGTTAGAGAGTGGGTATGGTGAGGAATTACCCTCTGACCCTAATTGAACCTTCTAACCCTAAATTTTGGACCTTGTGACCTCTAAAAATTGTGTTTGAAAGAAAAGTATACTCTTGTGGATTAGAATTGATTCTATTCTTCCTCTTTGCCACACCATTCTATTGTGGTGTATACCTAGAAGTAAACTACTTGTCTATACCATGATATTTTCAAAAAATCGAAAAAGCATTTGAAATATACCACAAATATACTCACCTCCTTTGTCTCTGTCCTCGAAACTTTGATGTTGTACCCACTTTTTTTTCCACTAAAGCATTGAACTAATGAAATATATCAAAAACATCTTATTTGTGTCTCAAAAATTACACCAATGTCTTCCTTTTATAGTCATCAATGAATATCATAAAATATGAGCAACCTCCAATAAATGTTGTTTGCATTGGTCCACATAAATATGAGAGAACAATTTCAAGTGGTACGCTTGTTCTTTTTGTTATCCTAACTAAGAATGATTCTTTGTGTTGCTTCCCTAAAATACAACATTCAAAAAATCTATCTAGTTTCTGAATCAAAAGAAAACCTTTCACCATATTTTTTCTCTATAATAAATGCAAACCACCAAAGTTTGAATGACCAAACTTGATATTCCATAACCATGATTCATCTTTTCCAACTGACTGAAAAGTTGATAAAATATCCTTAGCTTAGTACTAATATGTAGTATGAACTATGGATGTGGCTAGTATAATATTCAAATGAAACATTTTGTTGCTTGTCATCTTCACTTTAGCAATCACCTAGTTACTTGGAGCTTTATCCACGATCACACATTCGTTGTCTTCAATGTAAAATTTGTATCCTTTTGTACTAATTGACCAATGCTCATAAGATTGTGCTTCAAACCTGCAACATAATAAACATCCTACATACTCTTTTGCTCCCCTTTTTAGTTAGAATGTTGATTGTTCCTTTGCCTTTTATAGTCACCATATTATTTTTCTCAAGCATGGCTTCAGGTCTTTCTTGACTCATCCAAATTAGAACATAAATCTAAGTTACGACATATGATTACTACAACAAGAATCCAAATACCACACATCACTAAAAATCTCTTGTGATAAATTACACTTAATAGGTGATGCTTCATTAATATTTGTGCATTCAATAAACATAGAGCTTGGAGTAGAGCTCCCAACTTGATTTTGATTTTGCCTATTATGATCATACTTGCTTTTTCCTACATTCATAAGTATAGTGCCCATATCTCTTGCAACAGTGGCACTTGCACATGTGACTTATCATGTCTCGATTTGAAATATGATTATATTTGTTCTCTTGAACATGTCCTCTTCCACTTGAGTTTTATGGACTGTTTCTACGTCCTCTAGATGAACTTCTTCCTCTGCCTCTAGGGCTGAAATTTCCTCTTCCTCTTCCATGATTTCCTGAAACCTGTGATGAAAAAGCTTGATCTACAACTGATTGTGATCTATTCATCCTTTGTTCATGATTTATTAGTGATGCATGCAACTCATCAATTGAAAACTGACTTAGATCCTTAGTTTTTCAATAATAACTACCAAAGGATCAAATTTTGTACGCAAACTTCTAAGAAATTTTTTTAATAATCATTCTATCCTAAATAGATTCACCATGATATTTGATTTGATTGACTAACAAAATACAAAGTAAAGAATGATTCTACATAATCCAAATATTTCATTGACATATTTTCAAAATATTCAATGAAGTAATTTTGCAGCTTTGTGGTTTTAACTTTCTCTATACCTTGATACGCAACTTGGAGAGTTTCCCGTAATTTTTGCTTAACTCGGCTGCTTCCACTCTAGGTAGGATGCTTTCATGCATGACTTGATGAATAAATAAAAGAGTTTTTATGTCTTTCTTTCTTAATTCCTTCAAAGTGTCTTTCTATGCTGTGAGAGTGTGATATATGTTTCTGCATTTATAGGATTTGTGTACCCATTCTCTATGATTTCCCACACATCCTTGGATCTGAATAATACCTTCAAAGTTAATGACAAATACTCGTAGTTATTTCCTATAAATTGCGGTGTTTGTAGACCGGATATAGAAGCTATAACTTTGTTGTCAATCGAAAGCTCTTGAAAAAATCCACGCTTTGATACCAATTTGTAGAAATTAGGCACATAAAATAACAACTAACAGAAATAAAATAAATAATTGCAAATAAAACAAATTATTGCAAACTCAGATCAACACTTCTGTGCATATATTTCTTCTTCCTTGTCAGAGCTTTGGCTCAATACAATCTCTCTGAATGTGTTATATCAAAACACTTACAATTGCCTCTAATAAATAGATGGCTTTCATCTAACAATAAAACACTCAACTCTTAAAAATAGAACATCAATTAAAAGCACATGCTTTTGTGCAATACAAATCCTTTGACTTATTTGATTTATTAGCTTTTCCTAAAACTAGGAACATTTATTTAAAAATAACCATATCCATGAAAAATAACTAGTTCATTTTTGTTTTGCTTTAAAATATTTTCCAAACAATAAACCGGGGGCAAAATTAAAGTCTTTTCCTAACAAATTCCCTCATCCTCTGAAATTTCAAGTCTTTCACAGACAATGACCATAGAGAAAAAGGTTGTTACAGAGTGTCAGCTTTTCTCTTTCACATAGGTGATAAACAACCCCAATAGACATGTCAAGGGATGTAGAAGATTTCACGCAAATTCTTTTGATAGGTGCAAATCCAAACTCCATAGACTTATGAGATGCTTTCTTTTCCTGTGCCAAAATGGGAGTTTTGGAGGATGGCATGAGCATTCCCTTAGAGCATTGCGACTATTCTTGGTTATTACAAGGTATGAAAATCCTGGGTTTTTGAAGAATGAATGGAGGCATTCAAAAATACAATGGGACAGTGCCTAAACAAATGAATCCACCTCTGTCAGCAATTATATCAGCTTGCACCATTTTGGGAGGCCTGTAGCAGGTTGTGCACTAAGTGTTGATTACCATTAGTATTATATGGATATAATTGATGCACTCAAACAATATGTGCTATTATTCAATCTACTTCAGCCATAATAATGTTGTAGAAGCTCAACTCTTCTAGTAAGATCCTAGCTTCTGACTAATATGGAGCATTGTTACAAACTATGAGCACCCATCAAGCTCTATATGAAGATATTTTTCTATGGAAAAGATTTACATTGGAATAAAGGATATGGATTTCAACTAGTTCATCTGGATAAGAGAAAAAAAAGAATGAAAATTCACTGGAGGCGTTATTGGAAAGAACAATTAGTTCTTTTTTTAGTAAAAACAACATTATCTATTATAATCTTTGAGGGTAGTGACTGTTGTGTTTTAATATGTTTGTAGAGAAACACTTGCACCTGCATGGAGCTACCGATTGTAAGTATATTTTTGTATCTTAGTGGAGGATTTAATTTCAAATAATCGTGCGTTTAGTTGATGGATTTATTTGATTATTGTTCATGTGTTGAAATAGAAGGATCTATCCTAAGAACATTTTTAGGGAGAGGATTATTTTTTCAGATGGTATTGTTATTGCTGCCCTAATAGATATGGATGCCAACAGTGGAAGCATAGACAAGGAACATGAAATGTTTGATAAAATGCTTCATAGAAACGTGCCCTTGTGGGAGCCAACGATCAATGGATATGATCAAAAATAGGTTCATGAAGAGGCCTTAAAAACTAAGGAAATGCTTTTGCAATAATTAGAGCCAAGTTCCACTGCCTTGCCCATATCATCCACGCCTGTGTCAAAATAGGAGTTTTGGATGTAAGAAAAGTTCTCCATCAAAGAGTAAGAGATAAGTTTTATATCAGATGTTTCAGTTACAAGTGCCATGGTAGATATGCATGCAAAACGTGGACGTATAGACAAAGCATGCGAGCCATTAAAAAAGATATAACAAAATACACGTGTGGAAAAAATGTTTACAAAAAAACGGGTCTATTAAAGATTTTAAAAAATACTATGGGAGGGTGAAAATTCAGGATTGAGAACCATCAATGCAAAATGTAAAGGATTTACAATGCATGTAAACTGCTTGAAGTAATGTTACGTAAGCCTGTGAGCTATCTTTATGCATGTCCTTCTTTACCTCATAAGAAATAGGCATGGAATTAATCATCTCCCTCTCTAGTTTGTTTTCATGTAATTTTGTCATTATATATTATAAATGTTTTAATTCAAGGAATAAAACATTGTTCTTGTTTTTATGTTGGCATGTTTATCCCTTACCCTCGAGTGTAGCATTTTTTCCAACTCAATAACATTACCTGAGTCATGGATGTAATTGATTAGACATAAAACACTATCCACTACATGATCTGGAGTAATTTCGATATGCGTTGTCACACATTAAGAAAGAGTTAGATAAAGGTGACGTAGGCTTGTATGCTTGCGAACTTGATTTGGAATTGTCTCCTAAAACTAAACCACAGGTCAAGAATTTTTTTTTTATCACTTAATGGACCTTCATTGTTATACAAAGAATGATGAGAGGTAGATGGTCTTCACTATGATGATCAAGAATTTTTTTTTATCACTTAATGGACCTTCATTGTTATACAAAGAATGGTGAGAGGTAGATGGTCTTCACTATGATGGTTGGATAGTATGCCTTGCACTCCCGTTTTGGGGCCTACTAAGCCTACTATGTGTAGGCATAAACTGCTAAAACATACTTTTTCCATCGTGAACAACACTTCCAAAATAAGCTATGTGAGTTGGATCGTAATTCACGAGTCCCTTGAGATCTTAGTATATATGGGAATATGTTGGAAGTATTTGGAATTTTGTTGGTCACACGTATGCATGTTTTGACAAGGCCATTTTTTGGCCAATCAAACTATTTTGCACTTTATTGTAGATTTTAAACTACGACGTTTCACCCTAGAGTTACACCTCCATAGTGTGCATTATACATCTATTATTATCATCCTTAATTTCCGTTTTTTTGGTTTATAACATTAGAGGTCGGGGAGACCTTCACCTCTTTTGTTTAGCATTCACTCTTTTTAGAAGCCATTTTGTAACCTGTTTCACTCTTTGAATTGCATTGTAGTTTTGATCTTGGGTCACCCATTTTAAACTCCAACCACTCCATTTAAAATAGAAATTTGTTTTGTTTGGTAAAGACTCTTATTTTGATATAATTGACCTCTGCATGTTAATGGTATTAATAAATAGGTTAACATGAAAGAAATAATAATGTTATTATATCTCTCTCTCCTTCCTCTCTAAAAGACTAAATTAAATGAAATGAGGTATGACATGGAAATTTATGGATTCTTTCTCTCTTCCTCCCAAACTATGAGAAATAATGGTTATGTAACATTGTATGAATTGATTATTTCTCTCTCCTCATCCGATCTCTCTATAAATCCTCTTTATTTGAATGGAACATAAATGGATAAGTATGTTTGGGGGACAAGAATTGTTAGATATATGATTTCATAAATAGCTAGATGGGGGAGTGATTTCATGTTAGCTTAGTGATGACAAAATGTGATTCCAGGTGGAAGAACGTGACAAATGGACATTATTTTATTCTTGTGACATTTACTTTATTTATGCACCTCCTAACATTATATGTATATATGTATTTGGAAAGATAATTTTCATATCATTGTCTGAAAAGAATGTGTAGTTACATTATGATATATTGTTTTTATTTAAGGAATGAAGAAGGAAAATATTAATCTTGATTTGTAAAATATCTCACATGTTTAAATGGTATGAAATTTTATGTAAATTATTCAATGCTAAAAACTATATTTTAACATTTAATACTACTCTTAGGAAATAAACGAATTAGTTACTTTTATAAAATGGATATTCATTTTCTTGCACCTAAATTTAAATAAAATGACTAAATCATGGTTTAAATTTGGTATATATATAGAAATTATAGTTAGTTATTGAATTGCTATTGTTTAATTACACTCCTACAAAGAAATGGTCTTGATTAATTCATTCCCCATTAAGAATTTTACGTCACATATGGTAGGAAGGTCAGATCTATTTATATCAAAATTACATTACCTCCTAAATCCATCCATATGAAATTTTCACCTTGATTGTGTTATGATGCATTAAATGAACAACTACATTGGACCAATGGGAAAGACCTTCTGTTGTGTCTTTATATATGTTTTTCCACACTTTGAACATGATTTCCTATGTTTCATGTTGAAGCTAATAAATCCTTATATTGTTACACATCATGTTCATATACACCATTTATTTTAAGGTTCAATTTTAAAGTGCGGCATGTTACACAATTTAAACTTGAGTAATCCTCCTATGTAGATACCTTGCGTATATCCTCAATGTGTTTCAAAATGTTTCACTTAGTTAAGGACTACTTGAACTTGGAATCTATTTGGAACTCCAAGATATCTCATCATATTAATGAGTGAGTATGCTTTGAATCGTTGGTAAGCTTGTCAAAGGGATCCTTTGTGATTTTGCTATTTGAGTGCATTAGAATGTCTTAAGTACCTTGAAGTAGACCATTTGTAGAAATTTTACCTTTGGAATGTAGATAGGGTTAATATATGAATAGTATCTTTTAAGAGATCATTTCTCATTGGATAATGTATTTGTAAAGAAATAATATAAATGAGGTATATTAAGATGATATTAGGAATGTATCGACTAACCAAAACCACTCCATTATCTTAATTTTATCCCCTTTTTCTAGTGATAAGATTTTGAAAAATTATATTGTGCATGACCTTTACATTTTGGTAACATCCATTTTTGTAACGCCCGCATTTTACACATAGAAATATAACAGTAAAATACCAGGATAATTTTTTTTTTTGAATTACATTGCTCACTACACAACACTGCAAGGGCTCCAAATACAAAAACTTGACAACGCATATGAAACTTACATAAGTAATTGACTCACATAGAAACATGAAAACATCATATACATGTTGATGCAACACTTTCCTCAATGAACGAGGCTAGCAATGACCCAACAACAAGAAAAGGGACCCAAGGATTGGCAAGCCGAAACATATCATTACCATGATTACATCTTAATTACGATTAGCATTCCAGGAATATTATTATGCAAGGATTATTTTTTCCTTTTTCCACCTAAAGGTTCTTAAATTAATTTCACATTCAACTTATTGTTCAACCATTTAAGTTTTCTCTTTATCCCTTATGACAATCTCCATAACTTACATAATTAAATTTAATATTTATAATTACATAAAAAGTTCCTAATTCTCTCATTCTTATGTTAAAGGTTTTTTCTCAAAATATTATTAGTTCACATTTAATATTACCCTCATTATTAAAGGGGACCAATGATAAGTTTTCGAGAGAGAAACAATACGATTCAAGGAGGTGAGGTTCAAGTTTCCCTTTCCTAAAAACTTCCTTCCATTAGAAATACATTATTTCCTGTACTATGGTTGTTTTAGTTCCAGATTTAGTTCGATTTAGTTAAGTATTTACATGAAATAATTTTATTTTATTTTATTTCATTTTTAGTGGACTCTATATTGGCTCAAATTCCTAGTCCCACCAAGAACAATTTGTATCCATTCTTAACAAAAAGTTAAATCTTAAATCTACCATAAGGACTTCAAGAGAAATTTTTTCCTAAACCATGATCACTTATACTCTTGTTTCTCATTTCATTACATTATTTCTTAGGTCTCTTTTTTTTTTGGCGTCACCTTAAGACATGAAGACTTATGAAAGTACTGTTTAACATCTTGAAGAAGAAAATTATTGGAAGCACTATAACTACACATGAACAAGATAACCTCCTAATCAACCAAGGTTTTGTTTAACTCCAATTGCACCTAAGGATCTACGCCTCAACTATATATGATTTTTAAGGAGAGAGGACATATTTATGCTAAACCACCTTCAAGGAAAGACCAAGGTGTTATGTTTATAGAAACCAAGGTAACACATATAGATGAGAGGAACTAAAGAGTTTATTAAGAAAAGTATAAGTCAAAGAACAACTATTTCACTCTCTCCATTTGTGTCACCTGGATCCCATAGGGAATTCATTCGATGATGAATTTAATTTATAGATATAACTTTGTAAGAATTATTAGTCCACTAGGATACTAAGGGATTAATAGTTCTACTTACTCCATAAATGGTAAGGTTACACTACATAGTCGTTTCTTCGAACAAGGAATCTTAAGGTGACTTCCATGGTGGTCTTTACCACTCAACACGATGTTGGACATGAAGAGAAGAAATTCTCCTCATGGTTACAAAAACTAGAAGTAAACCACATACTCTAGATAAAGTTGGACCATGTCGTTCCTAAAAGATGGGTTCATGACAATGTCGCTAAACATAATGACTATGATGGTAAACTCAAACTAGGGGTTTTATTTACCTAAAATAGAAGGTTACATCGAGTGTAAATTTTGAGTTCATTATATGGTTTCAATCTCTTCTATGGTAAGATGGATCACACATGAAGACATGTTATGCACGAATCTTATACTAGGGTTGAGTGTAATTTCGATTAAATCTCTTTATTACATTTACAAGGTAAGAATACAACATGATAATTAATTAATCGTTTATTGAACTCTAAAATACACTACAAGATATTAACTTCAAATTCATTTACCATATATATATCAAACCTTTTTTCCATACGTATCGGGAACCAAATTGAACCTATGATTAGATGCACATTTCCTAAGATATCCATAAAACTAGCATCTCATACATATTAGAAAATTTCAAATATAACTTTTCTGTAACATGAGACTACATTATACATATATTCATTTTACAATGACCTATATAAATTACAATAATAAATAATGAATTACACATCACCTTTTCACCATCATTCTTGCATCTTGCAAAACCATGTGAGCATGAAATCAACGATAAATCGTTGGCATGGAATCCACCCTAATCTAAAATAATTAATGTCTTTGTTTCCCATTTGCATATAATAATAATAATAATTTGCATTCGAAAGAAAAGGTTTAGAAACATGTATTCATTTCACTTCATTTTGTAATGAAGGAGAGAGAAAGAGAAAAGAAGAGAGAAAAACACCATTTTGTCAAAAGTTATATTTCAAACAACAAGTTACACTATAGAGATAAAAAAGTTATTTACATGTGTCAAAAGTTTCCACCGTTGTTTGGCAACCCGAGAGGGGTCCTACAAATTTTTTTACATTTTCTCGTTAGCTAAAAAAATGTTCAAAACAGCTCGGAGGCTAAGCAACCACTTTCAAACATTGTCTTCCGATGAGAAAACACATCACGATTAAATTTATACGTGTCCACTTATATACAAAGAGTTCATAAGAACTGACAAAATTCAGAACTAGTGAACGATTTACAATTAGCGGCTAGTTTTCCAGAGGCCATCGGTCATAATCGACCTAGTTGTAAATGATCAAAAGTTAGTTCAAGGGATAAAAAACCATGAAAAAACTAACGTTCGATGGATGAATGCGCCACAATAAATTTCCTATGATTTCCACCATATATGGAGAATTCATCAGAGTCATCAAAACTGAGAACTAGAACATGATTTTCAAATGGCGACATGATTTCTGAAGCCACCAGTCCTAATTGGTCCAGTTTAACCTAGTTAAACTGTGACTAGAGACCTACAAAATGGCTTTTCCAAAGTAGACAGAAAAGTATTTTTCCCTAAACCGTAGGTTCCATGGGATTGTCTAGTAAAAACACTAGAGGTTTGCGAAGGCAAAAAATTATTTTGTTGCTCAGGGTTCAAATGGTAGTTCAAAATGAAAGCCAACTTTTCAGTTTTAGTAGCTTCCTACAACTGTAAAATGGTGAAACCTTGCTCCTAGTAGGGCATCAAAAATATCACAAATGATCATTCGGGGTCGATTCAAAGATTAAAGTGACACCTCACATAACAAGGTATGCGAAGGAAGATTAACCTCCCATTTCCGGAGTTACGAAGGTTACTTTGCGAGTCCCTAGAAATTACAATTTATCTATTTAAACCAGGAGATGGTCAACATATTTACTGGGAAGTCAACTTCGACTTGTCGATAAAACAATACTATAGTGATCTAGTTTGGTCAGGGAGTTTTCTAAATCACCTCAAAATGAGGGTTGAAGTTCATGGTTTACTAAAAAAAGGTTATTTTGATTGCACGAGTTACGATACAACATTTTATTAGTTTGCAACAAGTTAATATAAAACATTTAAATCTATGATAATCCCAAGCTTTAAAACTTACATTTCGTTGCAAAAGAAAAACTAAAGTAAAATAATTATGAAAGATAAGTAGAGATGAACCATGCCTCGGAGATATTTGTGTTCATAGAGTACGATGTAGTCTAGGGGTTTCACTCACACTCCACAAGGATTTAACTCTCTTTTAGAATTTTATCAAAAAATTCATGAGCATTCACAACTCCACCATTTTGCATTTTCTTGAAAGGTCCCAAAGCCTTAAAAAAACCCATTTTTAAACATATCCTGCTATCATTTGCAGACCATGAGGCCACACTTCTGGCATTTACTCGAATAGTTCATATGCCACTAGAATATGGACATGAGGATCTACAGGTGAATCCATGGATGTGAAAGTAATTTTACACATCTAACTGATGCATTACTTTAGCATCAACCACCTTATATCCACCTTTTTTTATCTTTGTGATAAACACAAGGTAATGTAGGTATAGGGCCATGAGGGCATGAATCCCAAATCGAAACTACACAAATTTTTCCACCATTCTATCATTTCTTCGTACACACATTAATAAAGTAACTCTTTATTTAACCCTTTATGTAGTCGCACCTCCAATGCCCGTCACTTGATCTTGAAATATCATGTACCAAGATTCGTGTTTTGGAGACATTTCTATCTCCCCAATGACTGAATCAACAAGACTTTTTTGTTCTTGTGGAGGCAAAGTTGAATATACATGTTTTCATCTTTCTCTGCTATAGCTAGACCAATGATGGGTTTTGAATCCTCTTTCTTCTTCTTCTTTTGCATACAAAACCAAAACAGTTGTGGGTAACAATTTGGTATCCTCTCAGGGATTATGCAAACATGCTTTAAATGCATATACGAATCCACATTTTTTTAAAGGAAATTTTGTTAAACAGTTCATCTACCTTGGGTAAGGTTCCTCATTTTTCATACATGTCTGCTATAGCATTGGAAACTACAAAATATGACAATATTCATGTATTCTTATACTTTTTGTTGATCCCATACCTTGATTCTAAGACCCCATTGGACACAGGCTGGGAGGATGGAGGAAAGGCATGTGGAACTCTACCTTTAAAACTGAAAGTACATTTTCTTGGAATACTTCCTCTCACCAAATAGTTTTGATACACAAATCAAGGGATCCAAAATGAAAAGAAAACCTCCCAAATATATGAATGGCGGCCATAGTTGTGTAAACACAAAAAATCCATGCCTATGTCTGTGAAAATGAAAACAAGTAGACCCCTTGTGTCAGACGTGGCCTAGGACACAAAGATATAGAGCTTCATTAACTATGGCGGCCAAGGATAACAGAAAAAACCTCCAAATTAGAGCTCCCTTTGGGACATGGAGGGATGATTGAGAAAATATGTTGGATGTATTAGTAAAATCAGTAGAGCCTCTACGATCCCTCCACCTGCATAGACTGAAAGATTTACGGCATGGGTCAAATGGTAGATGTAGACACATGTTCAAAAAACCCATTTGTGTGCGTAAACTACCGCAACGATCCATATCTCACTAAATTTATAGTGTTAACATGGTTTTTAGCATGGTTTCCACTTTGACACCAAATAAAGTTCTTGTATTATTTTGCAAGGAACATGACAGCTCGAAGGGATGTTTCAGTGGTGCCCATGTGCTATTTCGCATCCCTACTACACACCATTCAACCCACATCCTCCACCATTCCTCCTTTCACCAACCTCTTCCCACCTACTTGACACATTCAAATTCCTTTTATTTTTTTATCTATAAATGTTTGGCACTACATTTCCCTCCCCTTATAAGAGCATCATCCTCAATGTGACACAAGTCAAGGGTAGAAGAGGTACTCCTGAGCAAGGAGGATACAATCAAAGTCGTACGTCACCAATGAAAGATACTTGTTGGTAAAGCAAGACCATAAAGAAGAAGGAAGGTTAGAAAATTCTTAAAATTTTAATGTTTTATGAAGATTGGTAGTTCTCTTTTACATTGTTACTTAGTTAGTCTTCCTTTAACAATATTTATCAATCTCAAAATCTAAATATTTCATTTTTTAAGGTTTTAGTTCATTTATCTTTGTGGGTGTTGAACAAAAGTTGACATCACAATACCACATTAGGGCCAAACAAAAAAATAATGGTCCTTAGGACATATTTCTACATACTTTTACGATTGGATCACATCTCGAGAACTTAACCAAACCACAAAAAGAACATACATAGCCCCCAAACATGCTCCTGGCACAACAGTTCTCGTAACATAAGCAAACTTTAACAACATGGAATTCCCAACAGGTGCACATACAAAGGTTTGACAAAAATCTAAACCATAACTTTAGGTACATAGTGTTAAGATGGAAACAACATCACAAGACATTAACTAGACTATCAAGAGTACACATAACACAACCAACTCCATACGCCTTCTAAAGCATCACAAACAACTCCATATACCTCCCAAGCATCAATCAGATGCACACAAATATCTTATGCCTCCCTAAAGTCTCTTATACCTCCCTCAAGAAACTTATGTTTCCCTCAAGTCTCTTATGCCTCCCGCAAGCAACTAAAATAAAGATAAATTTTCCTTTTTTCTCCCCAAAAGAGGTCGGTCACCCTATGGCCCTAGGTGCATAGAGTCTAGATACCTCTAACCCAAGTTACATAATAACTTGTGGTTCGACAACCCGCTAGTTATTTGTAACTCCTTAGGGAATACCCCTATACTGATGAAGTGGGTCCATAGGTTCTACCACTCCATGGTGAATCCCATGACCCTATTCCAACACATTATGACATTAGAACTAGCTTTAAAATCCATTTCAAATGCCAAGTGGAAAAAATATCAAACCTTGGGCTAGGTTATAAAATTTTTAAACTTAAAAAGAAAATTTAAATCGATGCAAAACAAATGGCTAAATAGTCATAGTTAGTGCTAAATCTGCATGTTAGTGCAACAATCCATATAAATTCCCAAAATATAAGAACATATCAATCAAGAAAACTACTGGTTCTTGCAAGAAAAGAGAAAATGTTCAATTTATGAATAAAATATGTATATAGGAATAGCACATTATGATAACTATGTGGCCTTATACAACCACCAAAGGGGTACTCAACGAGTTGTTGGCACTCATACATCAAGCCTCATCTCGTAAATAACATATAAAATAATATAAATATCATCATATATTTCTGAATCATCCCTCCACCACTTCCACAAGGCTCAACATAGTCAAAATAACATAGGTTGAATCCATATGATAACCATATCGGGAGAGAGAAAGGAGTAAAATTCACCATCTACTGAGCCTAAGGTGTCCACAAAACACAATATGCATGACACCTATTGAGCAAGTGTCATACATACAAAACAAAGAAAAGTGGGTTTTCAGCTTATGTAAGACTCCACTTCCTATCTCGTACGTGGATCGAGTGTCCGTTTAATGGTACACAATTCCTCACTCCAAACATACACCTTTTACTGATTTCCCTTTGGGTCGGTTAGTGTAGGGTCCACAACATAACACATGACTACATCACTAACACAATAGTGGTTCACTAAAATTTACCATAGCGTCTTACACATGGTATATATATATGGTATAACACAATCATCACTTTCACAAAGTTGTAATACATCACATTACCACATATTGCACCCAAAGTGCATTCACTATACAATAGGGGTCATAGGCTGACCATATGCCCCTAAATCATGAAATGAACCATCACATATTACATGAATTATATGTATGATGAACCCAATGAGTAACACTACAACATAAAATCAATTTCTATATAAAATGCTGACACCCATAATATTTCACAACATGGTGGAAACATCAAAATATAATTCAATTCACTATACAATAATTATGTCATGCAACACATCAATACACCTTCATATCACATAATGCCAAAATGCTCCAACACTCCGTAATCCACAATAACATTCTTTTTCACACAATAAGGTGGTATATCACACATGGACTCTTAATAGAATCTATGAAAAGGAGAGAGAATACTCTCATCACAAGCACATAATAATGATAACAAATATGCACTAAGTGACATACAAAACATGTGTGTTCACAATATCACAATTGTGACATAGTTCACATCACGTTTATATCACATTACTCTTCCAGTCTCTACCACCACCATACAAAAACTACCATAACTCCAATCTGCCCCAACGGTTTGAGAACATGAACCTCTTCTCTCGATACCAAATGGAACACCCACATTTTACACATAGAAATATAACATGAAAGTACGAGGATAATTTTTTTTGAATTAAATTGCTCACTACACAACACCGTAAGGGCTCTAAATACAAAAACTCAAAAATGCATACGACACTTACATAAGTCATCGAATCTAATAGACACATGACAACACCATATACATGTCGATGCCACACTTTCCTCAATGAACGAGTGCTAGCAATGACCTAACAACAAAAAGGGACCCAAGGATTGCAAGCCCACACACATCATTACCATGATTACATCTTAATTATGATCAACATTCCAGTAATATTATTATGAAAGGATAATTTTTTCCTTTTTCCACCTATAGGTTCTTAAATTCATTTCACATTAAAATTATTGTTCAACCATTTAAGTTTTCTCTTTATCCCTTATGACAATCTCCATAACTTACATAATTAAATTTAATATTTCCAATTACATACAGAGTTCCTAATTCTCTCATTCTTATGTTAAAGTTTTGTTTCTCAAAATAAGTTTAGTTGACGTTTAATTTTACCCTCATTATGCAAGGGGACCAACCATAAGTTGTCAAGGAGAAATAATATGATTCAAGGAGATGAAGGTTCAAGTTTCCCGTTCCTAAAAAACTTCCTTCCATTAAAAGCAATTTTTTTGTACTATAGTAGTTTTAGTTCCAAATTTAGTTTGAATTAGTTAAGAATTTACATGAAATAATTTTTATCCCAATTTTTCCCCCTAGGAAAAATTGATCAAACATGACCTTGCACAAGAAAATCAAAAGGGTTGGCTTTGTCCTGCGAGCTCACATTCAAATCCAACAATCAAGGGGTAGGCGGGCTCGAAAATGGAGGAGCAGGGTCAAAAAGGAGGCCAACGATGTCAAAGGAAACTAGAGGCTCAACAAGAGAGAATCGGAGAAAGGGGCTCGAAGTTTTGGACTTTGCATACACTACCAACTCGGGGTAAAACAAAGTAGAGTCGTAAAGGCACCACGTGTCGGCCTTGACATAATTTGAAAAGGTACAAGAAGAGCAAGTCCCCAAATGAACACGAAGCTTCCACGTGTCCAGGACCCAACATAGTCACTCCTAAATAAGCATAAGGGACCCAACCAAAAAATAGAGAAAGAGGAGCAAGCCCAAATGCAGGTTAAGTACAACAGGGGGTCGGCGGAAGCCTCCACGTGTCTAATCGGCACACCTTCAAAGGTCAAGCCTAAAAAGTGGTCCCAAAACGAGCACCATCCCGCCACGTAGTTAGGGTCTAAAAAGGTTCTCATTGGCCATTGAAAATTCATAGAACCTATGAAAGCCCCCACGCATCTCATCAGTGCACCTCTGAAGGTCAGGTCTAAATAGGGTCTCCAAATGAGCGGGAAGCCTCCATGTGTCCCGGGTCAGAAATAAATCCTTCATCAAACAAAAAGGAATTGGATAGAACATGAGGAAGGTAGAGTAGAGCCGTGGAAGGTGCCTCATGTCTCCTCGGTGCAACTTCAAAGGTGCGGCCCAAAGAAAGACCCTGAACTAGCATCAGCCCTCCACGTGTCCAAGGTTCTAAAAAGGGACACCAACTGCTAGAAAATTCCAAGCTCGGGACAGGCCGACGGAAGCCTCCATGCATCATCTTGGCACATCTTCAAGGTTGAAATCGGAGGTGGTCCCCAAACAAGCACAAGCTCACCATATGGCCAAAAGTCAAAAGGGAAAGGGTTGATCATTGGATCGGCTAAGTGAAGAAGAGCCTGCAAAATCCTCCACGTGCCACCTTGACACATCTTCGGGGGCAGGATACAAGGAAGTCTCCAAATGAGAATTAGCCTTGCACGTGTCTTGTCTTAGGAATTGTGTCTCTACCAATGAGAGGAACTCAGGTAGAACACAAAGGAAACAATCAGGCTTGCAGATGACGCCATGTGTCGGTTCGACACAACTTCAAGAGTAAGAAGGAATTGAGTTTCGTGTTAAGAACTCGACCCTCGACCTTCAAACGACCATGTCTTTCAACAAGGAGCTTGGAATTGAGTGGGAAAGGAATTGTCAGAGAGCTCCCGATGCTTACTTCTCATTTGCAACCATTAATGATCTAGTCCACCATTTTGAGGCTATCAAGTCTCTCACCTATCGTCATGATGTAGAATGGGATCGTTTCTTTTCCAATGAAGGAACAACACATGGAGGAATGGGTCTTGTAGCAAAGCCCATAATTATTTTAGGTGGATTTTAATGCTTTATGGGGTGGTTAGAGTAGGTGGATTCAATGCTCTTCCATGGGTGGTTGAAGTAGGATTCAAACTTTCCCTCTCTCCTTCTCTCATTCTTCTATATATTATAAAGGAGGGGCATATTTAAAAAGGTTGGTCATTCTTCTTTCCCCGCCTCCCTCTACCTTTCTCCCCTTGGGTTGAATGTGGAGCTTAAGCCTCCTCCCATTTCTCTGTAATGGAATTTTCTTACCTCTTTCCCACTGATGATGTACTGTGTGAACTCATGGAGCAATAAAATATGTTTTGTGATGCATTTTGTCCATCCTTCCTTATTTTATTGTCTCCTCTTGCCTCTCATCGTTGTAGGGTATATTGTGCATATCTTTGAATTCTATTGCAAGTTATGGGAGCTATGTTTAATGGGTTTGAAGTGACGTTCTATGTGAACTCTATCTTTGGTCTGTGATGCATATGTCCATCCTCTCCATTGCTCACCTCTCTCTACTTCAGGCAGCTGCGATTGTGATCAGCAACCCCATTTTCTTGGCGCTATCACCTCTGTAGTGTAGGATTTGTTTATTTTCACGCTCTCCCTCTCTCCCTGTCTCCTTAGCATTGTTAAATTAGGAGTAGATAGTCACATTTCCTTCCTTAGAAGTAGTTTAGCATTAGGATTAGGAAGAAGAATCCGGCTTTCTCGGGAGGGCCATCTCAAGTCTGCAAGTCCCACAACTTTAGAGATGGTCCCATGTTATACATGATCACACCATTTTGCCCCCCACTCGGATCTCGAGGCCATTCAAGGGGTGCTGTGATTTTGCATCAACAATAATTTTATTTTATTTTATTTTATTTTTAGTGGAATCTATATTGGCTCAAATTCCTAGTCCCACCAAGAACAATTTGTATCCATTCTTAACAAAAATTCAAATCTTAAATCTACCATAAGGACTTCAAAAGAAAATTTGTTCCTAAACCATTATCACATATACTCTTGTTTCTCATTTCATTACATTGTTTCTTAGATCTCTTTTTTTTTTGGCATCACCTTAAGACATGAAGAGTTACGAAAGTACTTGTCTAACATCTTGAAGAAGAAAATTATTAAAAGCATTATAACTACAAACGAACACCAAGATAACCACCTAATCAACTAAGGTTTGCTTTAATTCCAATTGCACCTAAGGATCTACACCTTAACTATGCATGAGTTTTAAGGTGAGATGAAATATTTATGGTTAACCATCTTCAATAAAAAACCAAGGTGTTATGTTGATAGAAACCAAGGTAACACATGTAGATGTGAGGAACTTAAGAGTTTATTAAGAAGAGTATAAGACAAAGAACAACTATTTCACTCTCTCCATTTGTGTCGTCTGGATCCCATAGGGAATTCATTCGATGATGAAGTTAATTTATAGATCTAATTTTGTAAGACTTATTAGTCCACTAGGATACTAAGGGATTAATAGTTCTACTTACTCCATAAATGTTAAGGTTACACTACATAGTCATTGCTTCCAACAAGGACTCTTAAGGTGACGTCCAAGGTGGTCTTCACCACTCAACACAATATCGGACTTGAAGAGAATAAATTCTCCTCGCGGTTACCAAAACTAGAAGGAAACCACATACTCTAGATAAATTTGGACCATGTTGTTCCTAAAAGATGGGTTCACGAAAATGTCGCTAAACATAACGACTATGACGGTAAACTCAAACTAGGGGTTTTATTTACCTAAACTAGGAGGTTCCATCGAGTGAAAATTTTAAGTTCATTCTATGGTTTTAATCTCTTCTATGGTAAGAAGGATCACACATGAAGACATGTTATGCACGAATCTTATACTAGGGTTGAGTGTTTCGATTAAATCTCTTTATTACATTTACAAGGTAAGAATACAACACACTAATTAATTAATCATTTATTGAACACTAAAAATGCACTACAAGATATTAAATTCAAATTCATTTACCATATATCAAACCTTTTTACCATACATAACTATGAATAAAATAGAACCTATGATTAGATGCACATTTCCTAAGATATCCCTAAAACTAGCATCTCATACATATTAGAAAATTTCAAATATAAATTTTTGTAACATGAGACTACATTATAGATATGTTCATTTTACAATGACCTATATAAATTACAATAATAAATAATGAATTACACATCGCCTTTTCGCCATCATTCTTACATCCTACAAAACCATGTGAGCATGAAATCAATGATAAATCGCGGCATGGAATCCACCCTAATATAACATAATTAATGTCTTTAGTTTCCCATTTGCATATAATAATAATTATAATTTTCATTCGAAAGAAAAGGTTTAGAAACATGTATTCATTTCATTTCATTTCATTTCACTTCATTTCGTAACCAAGGAGAGAGAGAGAGAGAGAGAGAGAGAGAGAGAGAGACCATTTTTTCAAAAGTTCTATTTCACACAAGTTATACTATAGAGTTCCAAACAGCTTATTTACATTTTCCAAAAGTTTCCATGGTGGTTTGACAACCCGACAGAGTCTTACAACTTTCTTTTTATAATTTCCTACTAGCTACAAAAACATTCAAAATAGGCTTGGAGGCTAAGAAACCACTTTCAAACATTATCTTCCAATGAGCAAAAACACCATGGTTAAATTTCTACATGTCCACTTCTATACCAAGAGCTCATAGAACCGAAAAATTTAGAACTGGCGAACGATTTACGATTAACGACTATTTTTCTGAGGCCATTGGTCATAATTGACCTAGTTGTAAATGATCAAAAGTTAGCTCGAGGGATCAAAAAACCATGAACAAAACTAAAATTCGATGGATGAATGTGCCACAATAAATTTCCTATGATTTCCACCATATATGGAGAATTCATCAAATTAAATCGGAACTAAGAACTAGAACATGATTTTCAAACAACGACATGATTTCTAAAGCCACTGGGCTTAATTTGTCTAGTTTGACTTAGTCAAACTATGACTAGAGGCCTACAAAATGACTTTGCTAAACTATATACAGAAAAGTGTTTTTCCCTAAACTAAAGGTTTCATGCAATTTTCTAGTAAAAACACTAAAGGCTTGAGAAGGCGGAAAAGCATTTTATTTCTCAGGGTTCAAATTGTGGTTCAAAATGAAAGCCAACTCTTTAGTTTTAGTAGCTTCCTACAACTGCAAAATGATAAAACCTTGGTCCTAGTAGGGTGTCAAAAAGATCACAAATTATCATTCGGGGTCGATTCAAGGATTAAAGTGACACCTTACATAACAAGGTATGTAAATGAAGCTTAACCTTCCGAACCCAGAGTTACGAAGGTTAATTTACCAGTCCCCAGAAATTACAATTTATCTATTTAAACTAGGAGATGGTCATCATATTTACTGGGAAGTCAACTTCAACTTGTCGACAAAACAATATTGTAGTGATCTAGTTTGGTCAGGGAGTTTTCTAAATCACCTCAAAATGAGGGTTGAAGTTCATGGTTTACTACAAGATGGTTATTTTGATTGCATGATTTATGATACAAAATTTTATTGTTTTGCAACAAGTTAATATACAACAATTAAATCTACGATAATCCCAAGCTTTTAAAATTACATTTCTTTACAAAATAAAAACTAGAGTATGAGAATTATGAAAGATAAGGAGATATGAACCATGCCTGGGAGATATTTGTGTTCACAGAGTACGATGTAGTCTAGGGGGTTTTACTCGCACTCCACAAGGCTTTAACTCTATTTTAGCATTTTATCAAAAAAATTGTGAGCATCCACAACTCCACCATTTTGCATTTTCTTGAAAGGTCCCAAAGCCTTAAAAAAACAATTTTTTTAACATATCCTGCTATCATTGCAGACCATGAGGCCACACTTCTGGCATTTACTCGAACAGTTCATATGCCACTAGAAGATGGACATGAGGATCTATGGGTGAATCCATGGCTGTGAAGGTAATTTTGCACATCTAAATGATGCATTACTTTATCATCAACCAACTTATATCCACCTTTTTTTTAATCTGCGTGATAAACACAAGGTAATGTAGGTATAGGGCCATGAGGGCATGAATCCCAACTCTGAAACTACATAATTTTTTCCACCATTCTATCATTTCTTCGTACACACATTAATAAAGTAACTCTTTATATAACCCTTTTTGTAGTCGCACCTCCAATGCCTCGTCTCTTAAACTAAAAATATCATGTACCAATATTTGTGTTTTGGAGACATTTCTATCTCCTTAATGACTGAATCAACAAGAATTTTTGTTCTTGTGGAGGAAAAGTTGTAATATACACATTTTCATCTTTCTCTGTTATAGCTAGACCAATGACGGGTTTTGAATCCTCTTTCTTCTTTGTCTTTTGCATACAAAAAAAAAACAACGGTGGGTAGTAGTTTGGTTTCCTCTCAGGGATGATGGAAACATGTTTTAAATGCAAATACAGATCCACATTTTTTAAAGGATATTGTGTTAAATAGTTCATCTGCTTTGCATAAGTTTCCTCCTTTTTCATACATGTCTTCCATAACATTGGCAACTAAAAATATGACAATATTCATGTATTCTTATACTTTTTGTTGATCCCATACCTTGATCCTAAGACCCCATTAGACATAGGCTAGGAGGAGTAGGCAAGACGTGTGGAAATCTTCCTTTAAAACTAAAAATGCATTTTCTTGGAATACTTCCTCTCACCAAATAGTTTTGATACACAAATCAAGGGATCCAAAATGAAAAGAAAACCTCCCAAATATATGAATGGTGGACATAGTTGTGTAAAAAAAAACATTCATACCTATGTCTGTGAAAATGAAAAAAAGTAGACCCCTTGTGTCAGACTTGGCCCAAGACACAAAGATACGAGTTTCATCAACTACGGTGGCCAACGATAACAAAAAAACCTCCAAATTAGAGATCTCTTTGGCACAAGGAGGGATGACTGAGAAGTTTTGTTGGATGTATTAGCAACATCAATATAGCCTCTACGATCCCTCCACTTGCACAGACCAAAATATTTCTAGCATGGGTTAGATGGTAGATGTAGATACATGTTCAAAACAACCCATTTGTGTGTGTAAACTGCTGCAACGATCCATATCTACTAAATTTACAGTGTTAACATGGTTTCTAGCGTGGTTGTTTCTTTGGATACTAATTAAAGTGCTTATATTTTCTTTGCAAGGAAAATGACAATTCAGAAGGGACATTTCAGGGTGCCAATGTGTTGTGTCAGATCCCTGCTACATGTCATTCAACCCACATCCTCCACCATTCCTCCTTTCACCAACCTCTTCCCACCTACTCACGCATTCAAATTCCTTTTATTTATTTTATTTTTAAATGTTTGACACTACAATTTTTATCTTAAAGATGATTCCTTGACTAATAGTCAATCTACCTTAGAATCCTTCAACCTGTCTATGAGATTTGTATTCAATTTGTAACCTCTCTTATTTTTCCATATGAGCCTTGTAGTATCTTGTTATATGTGGGTAAGTACGTTTAGCGTAAGAGGAATAATTGTGTTACTTGAACAATTCTCTAAGGATGTGAACATTCCCATTAAATCCTTGTATATATAGTTTTACCTTGTTAAGTTGAAGAAATACCTTTGGATTTTACAAAGGTATTATGAAATAAAGGTGTTGATTACCCCAGGTTTGACTTTAGTATGGTGTAGTTCCTTGAGTGCAATGAAATAATTAATTGTTGTACCTCTTCGAAGTTATCAATGATTGAAACCCTGAAATACCTTACTCGTAGGTAATATGGTGTCTCAAAGGTGTTTGAATATATAAGGTAAGTGAATACCTCATTTGTAATAAGTTTCATGGGATTATATTGGTCATAAAAATGAACTCAATGATTGGAGAGGGATCACACTCCATTGAGTCATGCATCCCTAAAGGTTAAGGGAGTATGTTGTAACTCGGAATTGTTCTAAAAGAGTGATGATAAAAGACAAAATTAAGCATGTAAGTGTAATAAGAATGAGAGTATATGAGATTTCGGGTTAGAAATAAAATGATACTTGGAGTTTGTCTTATAACCAAATTGGGAATTCTTATGTTGTTAAAAATGAATATAAATTTCACCTAGTGAGATCAAGCAATCGATGAACATAAAACTCTTATTCAGGATTAAAAAATTAAGGACATGAAAATGTTAAATTGACCCTTACCAATAATTAAATTATATAATAAAAATACAAATGGAATAAAGTTATTTATGTATTCTAATGGGTGGGAGTTATTTTGAAGTAGAGAAATATGTAGCTTTGAGAATGAGCATATGATATTACATGCCTTATACCCTTCAAACATATAAATTTAAATAATGGAAGTTAATTGTCAATAAGAGGTAACCATGAAAACGATGTGTGGTGGATCTTGTCTATCCTTGAGTTCATATTGTTGTTGGGTCTGTGATCTGCATTTGTTCATTTGAGTTAGTGTGACACAAATGTACACCTTGTGTTATCATGTTTCTGACATGGGTCCATGTTTGTTCAATTATCTCATGTGATGTTAAGTTATGCTAAGTGGGTCAAAGTGGTGTCGTGTAATAAGAAAATAAAGACAAAAACAATTATCGCAATAATTTTACAATTGTATTTGGGTGTGTAAATTGGTGGGCATTATAGTAAAATTCGTGGGTTTACGTTCGGGTTATTGATTAGAATGTGACTAATTAGCCATATAATTAGAGTCAAACCCCACAAAGATTAGAGTTAATGTTTAGTATAATATCAACGAGCCATCTAACCGTAGTCAAACCCCGTAAAAACAATTAAAGCAATTGATGAATAGAAATTACATAACATGAATAATTTTATCTATGAATCTAATTATGTTGCACACTTAAATAATAGCTTATAAAATGATCAATGTTTTAATGATTTCTTCCCCTTTATATCATAAATGTTGCAATGATTTCATCTCACTTCAACAGAGTATAAAACTAGTTTATTTATAGATAATATTTGAATTCAAATCTAACAATATTAATACATGTTTCAACTACCAATGAGTAAGACCTACAAAAGAGGGAAATATGGGGATGCGGGTCCACATCACATAAAATAAGCCTAAAATAAAATAGAGAATGCATAAGTATGCACATATTTAGAAGGGGTGAAAGTCAACAATAGGTCCATAATGCCAAATTTTGACCAAATTAACTATATACAATGATAAGTGTGGTAAACCATTATAAATTAACCTAAATTTACAAATTATATTTATTCTTGAAATATTATCAACTTACTTCTTCTATTTTATCAAAATATGAAATAGGGATTCACATGTTTATATGTATTTTATATATACCGATGTTAAATACCACAAATCCATATTAAGAATGTACTAGATGCGAGATAAAATGGGTTGCATCATAGTTGCGATTATTCTAAAAGATTATCTTAATTCCTCAAATGAGATGTTATTTTCCTATTTCATTTGTTCCTTGGATTATCATATGTAATGCAAGTGCTCTTGTTGAACAAAAATAGGACACCAAACACTTCATTTGCATAAAATTGAAAAATCAATTGCAATAGAAATTGAATACAATGATAGGAATATCCATGAAGATATTGGGGATTGAAAAGCATCTAAATAACCTAAATTGAGATCATGTTTGGAAGTAAATAAAAACATGGAAATCAATTCTGCATGATCTTTGCACCCACTAGCCCAATCCTTTCCTTTTTCCATGCACATAATTCTATTACATGTCATGTTGGGTTATTAGTTAACTAACTAACATAATTGATTAATCACCTTTACCATGAATTAATAAATATTAAATAAATACCATTATCACATTATTCATTTAATCTCAATAACTAATTAATCAATTACATCCCACCCCTCATCATTTTCTTATCTGATGAAATTTTTCCATCTCACAATGCACATATATTCCTTCCTAATTTGACATATTTACATTATGATTGATTCTATAACTTTACTCAAGAATAAGGTTCATATCGTGATGATGGGTCCAACATTGGACTTGAAAATTTAAAAGTGAAAAACAATGTATGCAACATAATCAATAATTTAATACCATGTCTAACTATGATATGAATCTCAAACCTCTAATGCATAATAATTATATATCAAATACATTTTTCTCACTAAGGATTTTGTAGCAAACATACAACGGGGATTCTTTGAAAAGGAGCTTGTTTTGAGAAGGTAGTGAAGAAGAATGAAGGTAACCATGTTGAATTGCATTGAATTTATGTTGTTTCTTGACCTGAAAACTATTTTAATGTGTCATAGGATGTTTTAAAGTGCATGGTTTAGTTTGAGAAAGTCTATTTTTTCTTAAAGGTGATTGAGCCAAAACCGCTCATTTACGCCTATTTAAGAAGCATGTCTGAATGGGTATAAAGTTGAGACTTTATCCATTTAACCTATGGTTATGAATGGTTAAACATGTTTTATACATCCTAATGTAAGTGTTAGAGGATATAGGGATATATTAAAATTTATTTTGAGGTGTTTGACCACATAGAATGGAATACTTGTTTTTGTGTCTTGAAGGCTAGCAAGACTAGTTGCAGAGATCCAATATTTTGGAAGTATTATGCCATGAGTTGGAGCAGTATGAGAAGTGAATGAGATAGTATTATTCATGAGATTTCATTTGATAGATTTATTTCCTCATGATGCTGATATTTGAGGTATGTATCCGCTCAATTCTTGAAGACAAAATTCAAAGATGCTTGAAACCAATCGGGAAAGTCTTGCAAAGTGGTGTTTCTTGTTGTGCTAAGTCTTGAGTTAGATCTTGTTGGTAAATTTTAATGAATGTAGACATCTTGATATTCCTTTTTATATATTAATTTGGTCATGAAGATGATTGGAAGTGGTAAAATTAGATGGTTTCTTAGGACTATGTTTGTAGAAGCTGATTTAAGCACACCTACGAGCCTAAATGAATGTCTTGGATAAAGTGGAGAGTTTATAAAAATGCAAGAGCATTGTTTCATTTTTTTGGGACCAAGTACCACATGAATGCAAACCTTTAATCCTTATGAAAATTTTTGAGAGCTATAAGAAAAATAATGAGTGATTTAAAGAAGCATGGTAAATGAAAGGTCAAAGGTCATGTCTAAGAGTTATATTTATTCATGTAAGATAATTTTTTGAGATGAATGTTGTTGAAAAAAAAGGATGATGTTTTTTTGTAGAAATGGTTCATTTATGATTGCCAATATTTATAAAGAGGAGAAGATAAGTGAACTAAAATAGAGATAACATGAAGTTGATGTAAGAAACTAGGTGGAGAAAGTGATCAACCATTTTCTATATGAATGAAGTCCGAGTTGTTTCTAAACATTTTGCGAGTGGGTGCCTCCTAGCAAGTGGGTGCTTACCAAATTTCTCAAGCTGGTGCTTGATTTTATACTGTGAGTGGGTGCTCACCATCCAAAGTGAAACTAGTGTAACTTTATAG
The DNA here is from genome assembly GCA_018340775.1 of Taxus wallichiana var. yunnanensis. Lineage (NCBI taxonomy): Eukaryota > Viridiplantae > Streptophyta > Pinopsida > Cupressales > Taxaceae > Taxus > Taxus wallichiana. Next base: position 641,303,468 of record CM031243.1, read on the forward strand.
GACAATTGTCCAAGTTAGTTCTCAAGTTCCAATGGGTTTTTTTTCCCTTGATGGGTTTCCCATAATAAATATTATCTCCTCATGTGTTCATGTGTGTTTTCTGTTCTTTCTCTCTCATTTTTTGATGCTCATGTTTGTCATGGTTAACATACTTAAGTGTGGTTTATTGAATCATTGAAAATTGCTTCAAATTTTAATAAGAATCGATTCATCCCCCTCTTAGTGCCTAGAATTTCTAGCAATTGGTACCAAAGCGGGTTCTATTTTTACAATTTTTACAACTTAAGAGAAGGTCCTTAAGGTACAAGCATGGGCAACCAAGCTAATACATTGCTGAAGAAGACATATGAAATTGTTCAAGAATTGATTGTTGAATTGAAAAATGAAATCAAAATCGGGATGCTAATCATGTCCATGAAATGAATGAGATGTCCTCATATGCTGAGAATGCATCAAAGGATTTGAGGGGAAAATAAGATTCTTGTCTCAAACTTGAAGAAGAAACAAATGCCTTGAAGGTTAAATTAGAGAAAGTTTCAAGAAAACTCAATGAGTTGATGGTAAAATAAAAACATCCTAGTGATAAGTTAATTTTAGAACTCAAAAATGAAGCATGTCATACTGAACCTAAACATGAGCCCAGTCATGAGTTATGTCAATTAGCCATCCAAGCCAAGAGTAAATAATGTGAAAAACTAAGTGCATAAATAAATACCCTAAGAGAGGAGCTAAATCAAGTAAAGCAAATGAACTTGAAAGTTGAATCAAACCAATATTCTTTTCAAGGATCTTTTGATATAAAGAAGGATAAAAAAGAGTACAAGAAGACCATTAGGAAGCCAAATGCAAGGTGATTACTAGTTTAGTTTCATGGAGTTTGTTTTTCATGTAATATGTTTGGGCATAAAGCTAGATATTGTAGAAGAAAGGTAGATGAAGAGCATCCACGGAAAGATTGCAGATCTGAGTATGAGAAGAACATAGTGTGCTTCAATTGTCAAGAGAGAGGCCATGTTGCTCATTACTATCTCTATGAGCCATTCAATAAAAAATGGAAGCATAAAGGGCCTATAAGCAAGGACTATGTTATTTTCTTCAATTTTCATGAGCAAGGACATTTTTCAAAACATGTTACAAGTCTCCTGGATACAACATCAAGCTATATACACCTAATAAGAAAGAAAAAAATATATTCAAGGTGAAGGTGAGTTCCAAGGATGAAGCTAAGTCAATCATGATTAAAAGAGGAATTGGAAAGAAGAATGAAAAATACATATACAGAGTCAAGAACACTAACTCTAATCTTGAAAAGGTCAAGAAGGACAAAGAACCAACATGGGAAGATAATGAAGAGACAAGACAAGAAAGAAAAGTTAGAGGAGAATAAATCTCAAGTCAAGCATCAAAAAGTGATGAATTCAAAAAGGAAATATTACCCCTAGATGTGGTAGAACAAATATATGAGATACATCACACATGCTTATCGATTCCAAATGAAAATGAAGGCTTAGAAGATGAAGTTGCCACACTAAAAAGTAAGTCATCCCGTTGTTTTGATGACTTCTGTTGTGACATAATGTGCCTTCTCCGAGCTTCTAGGAGGCATGTATTCTTGAATAATCATGGTAGAAGCCTATAAATGTTATCTTGGGCATGTGTAAGCAATATCTAGGCTTATTCTAGCTTATGAAGACAAAATTCAAAAGTTCACAGAAATTTACGTTGAGAACTCGATAGGGTAGACGAGAAAAATGAGATGGAATAGAAGAGTACATGAATATTTATGGAAAATGGGCTTATAGAATGTGTATTAAAGTGATTTTTAATGCTCTAAGAAAAAAATTTCAAGTTCTGAGAAGGAAAGTGAAAGTTATGCTAGTTTTTCTAAATCGGGATTTTTGGAAATTATATAATAAGGTGTCTCGCTTCTTAACACTCAAGACAAAAATATAGTGAATCCTTCAGATAAATCATATAATTAAATTTTGTAGAGGAATCCAAGATTGAGATAGTGCAAAATATTCTGTGAATTGGACATGTTTTAAGAAAGTTATGACCATTCTTCTGCTGATGTTTTCTCTCTCTCCAGAGCTGTTTTTTATGTTGAGTTGCAAAATTTGTCTTTTCCAACTCTAGATCACTAGTGCAGACTAGTAAAATTTATCGAAACACAATATACCTCATGTAAGTCAAAATAATGAACCCTTTTTCTCTTAAGGTGATATTTTCTATGTAGGCATGCATGTGCCATATAAAGATTCGTCTGGGGAATCTTCACCAAACACTTCTAATCTGTGTTCCTTCAAAGGGAAGATGATCACATTATTTTAAATAACATTGATAAGGATAATTATATACTCTTTAAATGGAATTAGGAAGATTAAAGAACAATCATTCCTAAAATGTCCTATTTTCATCTCATCAAGTGGAGTGTACTTAAAATGGCATGGCTAGAAAAATTGCTTCATTCTTGTTACGATTGAAGTCTCACTCTCAAGGCTCGATTAGATACACCTAGTGTCTCTTGAAATTTGTTTTTGGCAAGATATAAGGTTCTCTCTATATGGAAACCAAATCATAATGACTGAGAGATAATATATATTCTCTATTAACTGTGCTAACTTAAAGGAAATATCACCGTGCAAGAGTTGATTCTTCACAAAAAGATGCTGGTTGGTAGTATGAGTGGAGTGTTAAGTGATCTAATGAGGTCAAAAGAGCTCAAGTGATCCTCCTTGAAAACCAAGAACTCATCCTAGACTATCTTTCTACCATTGAGCTGAAACATGTTTTTTTTTCCACCACTATAGACTTAAATTTTGTCTTCTCGAAGCCAATGGAGAAGACTCAAGAGTAAAACTTATTATTCCACAGTGGTTGTGATGTCTTATTGAAGATTTCAAACAATTTGTTTCAGTTACAATCCATACAGAATATTCTCTAAGCTCGATCCAGGGAAGTATAAAGAATTTGTTGTCTTTTTAATGCATAAAACAAAAGTCTTTTAAACCCTTGATGGGAGATGAAGAGACAAAACTCAAGAAAAGGTTTGAGATTTTGAAATTAATAATTTTATTTTATTTTTAGTAAACTAAAAGGTGAGAAAAGTGTGAAAAACATATAGAGATCAAGGAAGCTAAAAAGTTTTTTTGGGAGATTGTCAAATTGTAATCGTCCTTTCAAGTCCCATAGAGAAGTATAAATGATACAAGTAGAGTAATGTACTAATATATATGTATGAAAAGGCTTTATATATAGTGAAAAATAGAGATAAAAAGTGTGTGACAGTGAGTTACGACTCTCGGTGATCAAAGTTCATTTCTCATGATCAACTTGCTCTCCAACAATTCTCTGTGAAAATAAGAAGACTGTAACTCACTGGTAGAAAGAATATAGAGATTTTTCACGAAAATTTGAGTGTGGAAAAATATTCCTCATGGTTTACTAAATATCTCAAAAATTTGGCTTCGAGAAAGACCCTTGATCGAAGAAGGAATCACTATTTTTGTGCCTCGAGCTAGACTAAGACAATTAAACCTAGAACTAGGATTTCCAAACAAAAATTCTATTCTTTTTTAAGGAGTTTTGGCCTGATAGTTACGATTTTGATACAAAAATAATGAGATTGAATATCTAGGAGAACGCTTTACTAGTTTGGAGAGACTTCGAGGTAGATCTCTGAATTTACACCATTACAAGTATAAGGAGGAATAATACATTGTATGGTTTTATACTCTTTAGAGGAGATATAAGAAGTGTTTTGAGAGTATGGGAGCCTTGAAATTTGAGGTAATAATGTTGAGTTGTGGAGCTCAATTACTTCATATTATCATGAAATGTAAAACATGATGGAAAACACATTAACCATCATTCGTTATAAGGGACCGGCATCGGTCACCCATGAACGGTATTGGTCAGGCAAGGAGGAACCAGAATTGGTTATGGCTAACTGACATTGGTTACCTGTGTGGGAATGTTTTAATTAACTTTTGGGAATTAGATCTATTTTTAGCATAAAATTATATCTATTGATTATAATTGCATGGCTAAGTGCCCTAAGTTTATAAACACTTATATAAGCATAAAATATAGGGTTTAGGAAAGAGATAATTAACAAGACCTTGAAATGTTGGTGAGAGAGAATTTTCTTGGAGGAGGAGAAAAATCTTGAGAGAAAGAAAGTACTGTACATCTCGAGAGGTGTGGAAGATAGTAAATCTTCAATTGTACATCTTGTCAAAGCTTTGGATAATAGATTGGATTATTTCTTGGTGGACAAAGCCCACACTAGTTGAACCATGTTAAATATGGTGTTGATTTATATCTCTTGTTTTGTATATTTATTTTGGTAGAATATCCACTTTTATTTACATGTATGCCGGATATGATATATTATATGTACAACCAATGTGTTAACCCCAACAAATGGTATCGAGCTTTCTTTAAGGGTTTTGTCTGTTGTCAAATTTACTCATAGAGGGTTTTTGATTGAGTGGGAGCTACAACAATGACATAAGAAAAAAATACAAGCTAGAGAAGTTTTATGGAAAAAATTATCAATTATGGAAGATGCAGATTGCGGATTATCTCGTATCAAAGAGATTTGTATTTACCGTTGGATGAGAAGTCTAGACCTACGAAGATGACTGATGAAGAATGGAAGACTCTTGACGAAATGCTTTGGGATCTATAAGATTGAGCCTAGAGGCATCCATGGCTTTGAATATTACATAATCGACTTCTATGGTAGGGTTAATGAAATATCTTGCTAATTTATATAAAAAAACCTAGTGCTTCAAATAAAGTTTATTTGATGAAGAAATTATTTAATTCTAAGATGCATGAATGTGGATCTCGCATCTAGTCATTTGAATGATTTTAGATCTATAGTAAATCGAGATAAAATCGGTTGATATACCATTTGATGATGAAGTAAAAGCACTCTTATTCTTATGTTATTTACCTAATAGTTGGGATAACTTGGTAATGGATGTTAGTAATAAAACATCTGCTAATAATATTTTAAAGTTTAATGATGTGGTTAGTATAATATTGAATGAAGAAATTCACAAGAAGAGTATAGATGAATCATCATCTAGGAATGCTCTGAATGTATAATGAAGGGGAAGGTAGAAGGAGAGATCCAAGAGTAAGAGTAATGGGAAATCAAAGTCAATGGATAACATATCTAAATCCGTATAAGGGAATTACTTGGAAATGTGGAAAAAAGTACATCCAAAGAAATATTGTTGGTCAAAGGATAAAGAAAACCAACAACCGGACAAAGGTAAAGAAGAAAATCTTGTTGCATCGAGGTAATTCAAGATGATATTATTATTTCTTTAGATAATAGAATTGACTCATGGGTTTTACACTTAGGAGCTTCTTTCCATGCAACCCCTAAAAAGGGTTATTTTAGAAATTATGTCCAGGGAAATTTTGGGCATGTTTATTTGGGTGATGATGAACCTTGCAGTATTACTGGTAAAGGGGAAGTTCATCTAAAATTGTAGAATAGAAATACATGGGTATTGAAAGATGTGAGGCATGTGCCAAGCCTCAGGAGGAATCTTATTTTTGCAAGGCAACTAGGTGAAACTAGTTCCATGGTTACTTTTACAGGAGACTCTTAGAAAGTCACCAAGGGTGATTTTGTTGTGGAAATAGGTAAGAATGCAGGAACATTATATTTATCTACCCGTATTACTGATTCCTTTTCTACATTATCTACTTCAGATTTAGATGCATGCATCTGGCATAACTGGTTGGGCCATATAAGTCAAAAAGGAATGTTGATCTTAAAGGCTAAGGGTAAGTTATCAGATTTGAAAGATTTAGATCTTGATTTTTGTGAGCGTTGTGTCTTTGGAAAGAAAAAGAGAGTGATATTTCTCAAAGTTGGGGCAACTAAAAGGAGTAGAAATTGGAGCTGCTTGTACACTCGGATGTGTGAGGACCATCTCGTATCTTTTCATGGAGTATCCTAGTATTATGTTACTTTTATTGATGATGCTACAAGAAAGGTATGGGTCTATTGTATTAAACATAAATATGATGTTTTTGAGACTTTTAAAAGATGGAAAGCCCTTGTTGAGAATGAATCAAATTCTAAGTTAAAGTGCCTTAGATCTGAAAATGGTGGTGAATAATGTAGCAAGGCTTTCAATGATTATTGTTCAGTGAATGAGATACGTAGAGAAAGAACGGTCCCAAGAACACCACAGAGAATGGTGTTGCAGAAAGAATGAACAGCACAATCATGGAAAGTGCTAGAAGTATGATGATACATTCTGGATTGCCCTTATAGTATTGGGTAGAAGCAATTGATATAGTGGTTTATTTGATTAATCATGGTCCTTGAAGTTCACTAGATGGAGGAATACTAGAGGAATCTTGGACCAGAAAAGAGGTAGATCTTTATTTTCTTAAAGTTTTTGGTTCAAAAGCTTTTGTGCATGTTGATAAGGAAAATATGAAAACATTGGATGGAAAATCCAACGAGATGCACTTTCATTGGTTATGGATATGGTGATTTCGGTTTACATTTTATGGATTTAGAGAACTCTAAAATTATTAGGAGTCGTGATGTTGAATGGAATGAAAAGAGAATGTTTAAGGATCAAATTTTGGTACCCAAGGATGAACCAGTTGAGAAGTTTGTGAATGAAAATGAACTCTCAGATTCAAAAGTATTACCTATAGGGTTACATAGTAACTAGTGTCGGTTTACTCCTAAATGGAATCGGTTAATGGAACATGTATCGGTTACAGAAGAGACAAACCGACATTGATTAGCAGAACCAACGTTGGTTACAGGTGACCGGCGTCGGTCATTGACATATTTGGATACAAATTTCCAGGAGGTCTAGATTGAGCCTCTAGTACCCTAAAATCCTAGGAGAAGGTCAAAAAGGGTAACTAAACCTCAAGAAATATTTATAACTTCTCTATTTTATCTATTATTGACTAATAATGGTAAACCAAAAATATTTGAAGAAGCAATGTAAGATAAGACTCACATTCAATGGGAGCATGGCATGGATGAGGAGATGGACTCCTTAGAAACAGAACTAGACTTGGGATTTAGTTAAATTGCCAGCAAGTAAGAGGACATTGTAGAAAAAGTCAATTTATAGGATCAAGGAAGAAGAGGGTGAACAAAAAATGTTGATGACAAGGCTTGTAGTAAAGGGATTTGCATAGAAAGAAGGTATTGACTTTGGTGAAATATTTTCTCCTATTCTTAAGATGACTTCTATTCTTACTGTATTGATTTTAGTTACAGTAGAAGATTTCCATTTAGAGCAGCTATATATGAATACGAATTTTCTTCATGGTGATTTAGAAGAAGATATTTATATATAACAGCCGCTTGTGTATGAAGTCAAGGGTAAGGAGAAATTAGTGTGCAGGTTGAAAAAGAGCCTATATGGGCTCTAGCAAGCTCCAAGGCAATGATACATGAGGTTTGATAGTTATATGCATGAGCATGGTTACTTGAGATGTGAATCTAACCATTTTGTTTATTTCAAGAAGCTTGAAAATGGGAGATATATTATTTTATTACTATATGTGGATGATATGCTTATTGCATGATCTAGTATATAGAACATTGGTGAGCTTAAAGGAAAGCTAGCTCACACATTTGCGATAAAGCATGTAGGAGTTGAAAAAGAATCCTTGGCATGCAAAAACACAAAGACAGGAAAAACAAGAAATTGTGATTATCTTAGGGGGATCATATCTATAGGGTGTTAGAAAGGTTCAAGATGCGAATGCAAAACCTATTAGTACACCTATGGATGGACATTTCAAAATTGAGTAGAGATAAGTGTCCATCATCACATGAGGAGGTAAAATACATGACACGAGTGCCATATGCTTCAGCAGTTGGGAGTCTCATGTATGTTATGGTTTGTACCAGACCAGACATTGCATAGGTAGTGGGAGTTGTGAGTAGATATATGGCCAATCTAGGTAAAGAGCATTGGAAATTAGTCCAATGGATACTCAGGTATTTGAAAGGGACATCTAGCATGCGGTTATGCTATGGAGGTTTGGATATTTCATTATGTGGCTATGTTGATTCAGATATGGCTGGAGATTTGGATGGTAGGAGGAGCACTACTGGATATATTTTCACAGTAGGTGGGATGACAGTTAGTTGGATTTCAAGATTGTAGAAGGTTGTGGCTTTGTCTACTATAAAGGTAGAGTATGTTATAGCTACAAAGGATAGCAAGGAGATGATATGGATAAGTAGGTTCATGAAAGAGTTGGGAAATGAGGAAGATGATTGCAAATTGTTTAGTGACAATCAGAGTGTAATTCATTTGGCAAAGAACTTAGCGTTTCATTCAAGAATGAAACACATTCAGTTAAGGTATCACTTCATATGACAGGTATTAGAGGATGGGTAGTTGAAACTGAAAAAGATTCATACGAGTGAGAACCCTACGGATATGCTAACGAAGCCATTAGAAAAGGATAATTTGGAGCTACACTCCACTTTTATTGGTCTTTGAGTTTGAGACTTTAAGAGGAAGAAACAAAGCTAAGGAAGGATCCAAGAATGATGTTATACATGTATGGTGCAGTAATTAATCTCCAAGTGGGATATTGTTGAGTTGTGGAGCTCAATTACTTTAGATTAGCATGCAATGTAAAACTTGCTAGAAAACATAGTAACCATCATCGGTTATGAGGGACCGACATCTGTCAGAAAGGAGGAACCGACATCGGTTAGGGATAATTAACATCAGTTACCAGTGCGGGAATGTTTTAATTAAATATCAAGAATTAGATCTATTTTTAGCATAAAAGTATATCTATTGATTGTAATTTCATGGCTAAGTGCCCTAAGTTTATAAGCGATTATATAAGCATAAAAGTTAGGATTTAGGAAAGATAGGATTAACAAGAACTGAAAAGTTGGTGAGAGAGAGTTTTCTTAGAGGAGAAGAAAAATCTTGAGAGAAAGAAATTACTATAAATCTAAAAGGTGTGAAAGATAGTAAATATTCAATTGTATATCTTGTCAAAGCTTTGGATAATAGATTGGTTTGTTTCTTCTGGACGTAGCCCACACCTGGGGTGAACCATGTTAAATCTGGTGTTGATTTATATCTCTTGTTTTGTATATTTCTTTAGGTAGAATATACCCTTTTATCTACATGTATGATTTAATTTGATATATTATCTATACAACTGGTTTTCTAACCCCAACAAATAAGGATCATTTGACAAGGAATTAAGACTGCCTAGACAATGGACTATGAAAACAAGGGAGAAAGTTGGCAAAAATCAAGTTTGTTAAGTCTTTCAAAGGGAAGAAGAGTGTCATTGGACCTGAAACCTTTTTAAGAGGTTGTTTAAACACCAATTGGATACTATCATAAACCTTTTGAGATCCTAATTCACCATGAAAATAACATAAAAAAGTGAAAAATAATGGCAAGTCTATAAATTAAAGGGTATTCAAGAAATTTAAGTTAAGAGTTAGTCTTGGAGGCCTAGTGGGTAAATAGGGCTACACCATCACAATGATGTAAAATAATGTTGAATCCTTCTATGGATTTTTTGAGAAGGCTAGGTAATACCATAATGTCAATAAGGTCCATTACATATGCTCGATTGGAAATTTAGGGGTTTGAAATGTATTAACGGTGTAAAAGCATCTATGAGAAGCTTGGTGTCAAAATTTGTGTCCTATTGGTGTTATAAGGATAGTCATGAGTTATAATGGCATATGTGAATTGTGTTTAATAGTCCATAATGGGTATGAATCTTTGAAGGATTCATTGAAGTAAGTAAATATCATCATGAGTTCATTCTTCCTAAGTGATATAGTATTGACATCTCGGTGCATCCGTGTTTGAGTCTAAGTCTCATGTGTGTGTCTTTGTGACTTGGTTTATGTGCTTGCAAGGGTATAAAATTGTATCTTGAGTGTGTGTGAAGTTTTGCAATGTGATCAAGTAATAACTTGATCATTAAAATTCTTAAAAAGGTGAACTGTAACTATGGTTTTTCAAAATCAGTGTTGTGTTGTGTGTCACAAGACTTTATTAGTGTCAATGTGTGTTAAAGTGTGTAAGTGTCATTCAAAAGTGGTGATCTAGTTCAAGGAAGGTCTCAAAACCTATGATGGTCACATGAAAATCTTGAAATCTTAAGTATACAAGGATAATATCTTTAGCAACTTACTAGATCAGTGATTGGAAGAACAAATTCTTGAAGTTGCTAAGTGCTCACAATATAAGTTGATACTCATAAAAATGAAAGAATACTTTTCATTAGGCTTGTTGGGTCAATCTGTGTTGGTGTCTTTGTATCAAGGATCATGGACTCTTTTCATAAGTGTCAAATGTTACAATAATGAATATGTGTTTCCATGGAAACATTATAAAGTAAAGGATGAGTAAGAGTTATTTTCTTGAGTCAAAAGGATTGGTCTGAAGTTTATTAGCTTCAGGGTCAAATATTATGACCTATTTTATCTTTCTTGAACAATTGAAGATTGTGTATCTATACATCATGATACATGATTTTGAATCAAGTGCTTGAGATATGTCTTACTCTTAGAAATATTGATGAAACCGGTCCTATCAAAGTTAAGAATAGGGTCACTATGAAACTCAATCAAGAGTGTTAATGCCTACAAGGTACAATTGAAAGTGTAGGCCTACTTCATGATTCAGGGAAGAAAAACTATAAGTATTGTAAACTCTTATTAGAAATATTAAAGTTAACTCAAAAGAGCTCTAAGATGGTATGAGAGTCAAGAAAGTTGTTGTCAGCATTTAAGATGGTAAGAATGAGGGATTTGATGAAGATAACTAACCAAACATGTCATTTTCATCAAAATAAGGTGTGTCAAGTCTAGGGGGAGCCTGGTATAGGCTAAAATGCATCTTCTCAAGCACAAAGCCCAATTGAGTAAGAAATTAGAGAAAGAATGAAAAATTTACAGTCTTTGGAATATTTTATGATAGTTACAAGCTTAAATTGTGATGAATGGTCAAAGTAATAAAACATAAGAGGTATACGGTCTTAGGGGAGTATGTAATTGTTCACACCGGGCATACAAACATCATATGCTGCTTAGTAGGAACCAAGCAAAGAGAAACTTTAGTCTTAGGGGGAGCTTGTAAACAAGTGAGTTTGTATTTCTCATGGATTTTTGTGCTTGGGTTTCATTATAATTCATTGGATTCCATGTCAAGTCCATATATACCTTTTTCCTAGATGTCAAAGGGGAGAAGTGTGTCAAGAAACATGCAAATGAGTTCATGTAAGTGTGTGTGCAGTCACAATTGCCATCAATATTTCTAGGATGTTTTCAATCAATGAAAAAATGGGGTGTTTGTTTAACATATGTGTCACTTGTGTTATCATTGATGTCAATTCCATTGATGTCACAGTGGTCTAGGTGATCTAGGTATGTTGGCTAGGTGATATGGGGTCTCTAAAGGTGTATATGTGTGGCTTGAGTCTCTCAAAGGTGGTATGAAGGTCAAACAAGGTCCATGAGGTGAGTGATATGTTTCAATGAATCTATAACATGTCCACATGGTCCATTCATGAAGTGTATGAGTTAAGTCAAGTCTTTCTAGGCCTTGGTCTAGTGCAAGTACATGGTGTAAATAAAAAAATGAGAATTAACTCAAACCAAAGAAGGTAAAGTAATTTTTTATAACTATTAGGTATCAAAATAGGTTAAAAAGGAGTTATAAAGATATGAACCAGGTTCATGAGACTGAAACCAGTCAGTATGAAGCTTTCTTAAGCCAATCCATAAGCAAGCAAGGTGTGAAATGTTGACCCAAGGTGTGATGATGTAAAAAAACATGGTGTGAGAATATAATTATGATATATGATGTGATAAATACTTCTTATTTATTTTTTGAGGTTTATAGGAACTTCTACAGTCAAAAAAATAGAATTGTTGGGAATCAAAGACCAAAAGTCACCTAGATGAGATGGGATGTATGAGATTGAGGATGAACCAGAGAAAAATATCACTTGGATGTGTTAGAGGGATGTTTCAATAAGGTGTGGTAAAATTTTAGAATCTGAGGATGGATATTTTGCAAGTTATGTAAGTATTTCCAAAACCAGGTTTTTCAAAGTATGCAAATTGAGCACCAAACTTCTTAGCAATCAAGAAAAAAATTGGAGCCTCATTAAGATAAGTAATAAGATAAAAACATGGATGAAATTGAGATAAAATTAAGTTTCAAAATTATTTTGGTGATTGGTTGATTATTATAGAAGTTCTATCCATTTTTGTGAGCATGTTTATAACCCTCCAAACCCCAATTTGAACCAGTTTTTGAAAATTGAGTTGGGTAGGTTTCTAAACTCAATTTTTTTCTTGAAAATATATTGAACATTAATAGGAATCCTTAGGTCACATTTCCATGTTATTTTTAGTTCATGATGTGTGGTGGGCCCCACTGGAAAACAAGTGTTTTGTGAATATTTCAATGTATAAGAGAAACTTGTAAAGGAACCCCTGCTCAAATTTAAGTCGGATAATTTTGATAAAATTTTATTAAACTTCATGAAGTAACTTGTGTTACTAATTTGGATAAAATTGGAGAAATGATTGCATATTTTAATTTTATCGGTAAAAGGAGCTTGTATTGAGAAGCTAGTAAAGAAGAATGAAGGTAACCATGTTGAATTGCATTGAATTGATGATTTTTATTTCCTTGATCAATATTTTCATGTTTCATATGATGTTTTAAAGTGCATGGTTGAGTTTGAAAAAAATCATTTCTTGCTTAAAGGTGATTGAGCCAAAACTACTCTTTTAGGCCTATTTTAGAAGTATGTCTGAAAGGGTATGAAGGTGAGAATTTATCTATTTGACCTATGGGTTTGAAATCTTGAAAATGTTTTATACATACAAATTGAAGTGTTATAGGTGATAGGGAGCTCTTAAAATTTCTTTGAAGGTGTTTGACCACATTGTATGGAAGAATAGTTTTTGTGTTTTCAAGACCAGCCAAACAAGTTGCAAAGATCCAAGATTTTGGAAGCCTTATGTCATGAATTGGAGAAGTATGAGAAGTGGATAAGATAGTATAATTCATTATATTTCTATTTATAGGTTACTTTCCTCATGATGAAGAGATTTGAGGTATGTATTAGCTCAATTCTTGAAGACCAAATTCAGAGATGCTGAAACCAACCAGGAAAGTCTTACAAAGTGGTGTTTCTTGATGTGTTAAGTCTTGAGTTGGATCTTTATGGTAAATTTTAATGAAATTAGACATCCTAAGATTAATTTTGATATATTAATTGGGTTATGATGATGAGTGTAAGTGGTCTAGTTAGATGGTTTTTCAGGACTGTGTTTGCAGAAGTTGATTTAAGCACACCTATGAGCCTAAATGAATGTCTTGGCTAATGTGGAAAGTTTATAAGAATAAAAGAGAATTATTTGTTTTTTGGGACCATGTACCATGTGAATAAAAATATAGAATCCTTGTGGACAAGTTTGAGAGCTAGAAGACAAAATAATAAGTGATTTGAAGAGAGACATGGTAAATAAAAGGTCAAAGGTCATGTCTAAGAGTTATATTTATTCATTTAAGCTCATTTTTTAGATGAATGTTGTTGAAGAAAAAGGATTATGTTTCTATTGTTGAAAGGGTGAAGATATGATTGTGAATCTCAAGAAAGAGGAGAAGATAAGTGAACTAAAATAGAGATCACATCAGGTTGATGTAAGCAACCAGTGAAGAAAGTGATCAACCATTTTTGTATGAATGAAGTTTGAATTGTTGCTCAGCAACTGGGGAGTTGGTGCTTCCTACCAAGTGGGTGTTTGATTTTATATTGGATTGGGTGCTTTAGATTTGGAGTGGTTTCTTCAAGGTGAGTGGGTGCTCACCACATGGTGAAACCATTGTAAATTTATAGGACAATTTTCCAAGTTAGTTCTCTAGTTCCAATGGGTTTTTTTCCCTTGATGGGTTTCCCACATTAAATGTCATCTCCTCATGTGTTCATGTTTTTTTGTTGTTATTTATATTTCATGGTTAACATAGTTAAGTGTGGTTGATTGAATCATTGAAAATTTCATCATATTTTAATAAACAATGATTCGATCCCCCTATGTGCCTATAATTTCTAACATTGTGAGAAGACGGAAAAGGTGATTGAAAATATTTTTTTCTTAACCATTTTAAGCACCTAAGTTTAGGAGAAACAAATTTTATCTTGTACCTAACATTGAAGTTTTATTTTATTTTAGATCTTTAGTATGGAAACTTAGTCTATAGACCTGTAGCACCTTGAAATTTTGTGTGGAAGCATCCAACAAGCTTAGCCTTGGAATCAAAAAATTGAGTTGGTATGTGCACTATAGCATGGTGTCTTGGAAAAAGTAGTGAGGCATATGAATCAATGGTTGTGTGCATCATTATATATGCAATTGAAATAGTTCCCCTATTTACATATCAAAACCTAATTCAGATTATTGTTGATGTCGTTATTAGTAGCAGTCTAAGAGAAGACGATACAAGGATTGGTTCTTATAGTATTGTGAGGAATCAAGTAGTTGATATATCTTAATTAAGGGATGTCAATTAGGAAATTTATCTTATAACTATTGGTGCACATGAAAGCACTTTCATAAATATTAAATATGTGCCATTTGGGGTAATGAGCCTCAAATATTTATCCGCTAATTAAGTAGCATGTTACTGGAGGATGGATGATAGACGGAGATTTGAAGACAATTGGTGTCCTCTTGTGAGTCACCTACAATGGGGTGGAACCACTTTGCTTTAGTGACAATTTTATTCTTGTTTGATTTCATATTTTGTTGTTTTGTTGTGTGTTGTTCAATAAATATGTAGAGAAATTTCTAGTTTGGTACCTCATGAATGAAGGACATTGTGAGGAGAAAAAGCACTAAAGTAGCATTTGGTTCTTATGTAAAGGGTTTTTAGAAATTTGAGAAACCACTGAAGTGTATAGTTGAGACATCAGGTCACCTCTAGGTTCATGGTGAACCTGCAGTTAGAAAACCATATGGGTTCGTGGTAATCTAGGGAAACCAGAAACCACCGAGGTTTTCTCAAGGATGGATGTTCTCATGTCAATTCCAGTTTTGTGGTAATCCTATGGAGAAAAACCAAGGTGTCACCTAGACCAAGACGCTAGAATGATGGCATGCCACATCAAAGGTGAGCAGGCTACATGGAGAGTGTAATAAACATTTTACCATGTTTGGAATAAGGGGATCCACTATCTTGAAATATAATGTTTACAAACAATGTATTAAGGGGGAATGTTAGAAAAATCAAATACATTGTTTAGTAAAACAAAACCTTCACTTGAACAAAAGGGAAAAAAAGCTATTTAAGGACCATGGTTTTTTTTTAATTTTTCCTTCTATTATGAACCATTTTCCAATCCTTTGTGTCATCCTCAATAGGAAGAAGTACATCAAAATAATTGATCAAAGGATATATATTATCATTGATGGGAGAAGTGGGAGGTACATTCTCCTTTTCCACTTGACATGGGGTTGGTGCTTTTGAAGGCACCAAAGGTTTCATAATGATATTTTCTTTACACAATCCTCCAAATAAAAATTAGAATTAGGATCACTATCTAAATTTTCATTGATCACAAATGAAACAGGATGGAATATTTCCACCAAGTATATCTCGCATGCTTCTTCTTGAGATGTAAGTTTGCACAACAATATGGCCCAAAGAAAAACATTTTCTACATTTGAAGGGTAGTCCCTCATAACCCGTGGCGGAGTCGAAGTTCTTTCTTAGAATTTCAGTCAATATTGGATGGAATTTTTTGTCAAGTGTCTAGTTAAACTAGGATCCAGGCATAAGTTGTGTGGATATAGGAAGATGTATCGATATAAATATTAATGATATTTCCTAAAGTGTTTCCTCACTACAAGACTATGGGTTATGTATCCACAAATTCTCCACAATTTATTTGTGGATGGCAAGTTTAAAATTGTGAATCCGATTTTGTGGACTCCACCCACAATTTTATTGTGGAAACACAAAAATGTGACAGAACACGTGACAATTCCACAATACCAGAATTGTTGTAGTTTCACAATACAAAAATGTGAAAGTACAACAATTCTGGTATTGTGGAATTGTCACATGTTTTGTCACATTTTTGTGTTTCCACAATAAAATTGTGGGTGGAGTCCACAAAATTGGATTCACAATTTTAAACTCTTCATTCACAAATAAATTGTGGAGAATTTATAGATGGAGATTTTATTATCAAAACCACAATTTTATTTTTTAATCACAAAATTGTAATTTTTCAATTATAAAATGATTTAATAATAAATTAAAAACAAATAATTATAATTTTTGCACTTATAAAATGATTTAATAATAAATGTTTTTATGTTTTTTCAAATCTCATCTAACCAACAATACAATAAAATAAAAAAGGTTGAACAGTTATGATTTGGCAGCCATGTTGAATATAGTTAAATTGTATAAAATAAACATATGCATTAAGGCCTATAACTGAAACATGAATCTACAAAATAATTGTAAGGTAAGAAATATATATGAATTAAAATTTTAAAACCAGTAGTGCCCACATTTTTATAGCCTTAGTTATCTGTTGATTTCTTTATTCATAGACATGATTTGACAGGGATTTTGATATAGTTTGGACATTATGTTATGAGATTTGACCTTCTTGGACATGTATGGAGATTTGGGCATGTAACGCCAATTTGACTTGATTAGTATGTTGACACCTTTTCATTTGATGTTGCGATACTAACTTATTACGATGTTGTTTGGACCTATTTGATATATGTTGGATACTTTGCTTAGTCACATGTCTAGATTTTATGGGTGTATGTCACTTTTATTTATCTCTATGGCTAACTCATGGTAAATTGTGTTGTAATTATGCATGTTGTCACATTTTCAATTCCAAGATGATGATATGATATCATAGATTTCATTGATTTCTTATTGAGTATTTGATTTACATTGTATCAGATAGGAGTGTTTAATGTGTGTAATGAGTGTGCAGGTGACAGGTCACAGGAGAACGTGAGTTTCAGGGTGGCTACACAAATTGTGCACAAGAAGCCCATAGGGTTAAGTCATAACCATGTTTATTGTATGAGGCCTTAGTATTCGATTTCATTATTTCACGCACCATGAGTGACCCTCATTTGTAATGTAGTATGTCATGTAATATTAATCTTGTTTAGGATGTTTAGTGTTCTTTGTAAACCTAATTTGGGGACTAAATGGTCCTCACTTGCATTAAGTTTTGTGTTTGGGTAATGATGTATTTAATTAGAGGGGATTAGGTTCACATGTGAACCCATGGGTGGGCCCCACATCCTCTACACTTGTGCCTAAATGTGCCAAACATGAAGTTTGGCTATTTTAGGCATTTTAAGTGACCCCTTTTAAGTTTGGGAGCTCACTTACCATGAAAATAGGCCCTTGGATCCTACCTAATAGGTAGGGGGATTAATTTCAAGGCATAGAGGAGTTTCCCTCCCATTTTGCCTCTCTTTGATCACCATCCATGTAAGATGGATTGGTATGTGTATTTTTAAAAGTTACACAAGTTTGTTTTGTTTTTCATTTTGGGTAATTTGGGATAAGAGTGTTAAAATCTAGTTTATCTTTTCTTCATTTTATTTTAAGAATATTTGACTTGGAGGGAAGAGATGGGTGACACATGTCACCCCCTCATTTGAGAGGAAATTTGTTTTCTTCTCTTCAAATTCTCCCTCATGGGGAAGAAGAGAACTTTTTTGGGAGATTTTACTTGGAGGCTTGGTAATTTTGGAGCTAGAGCTTGCTTGGATAAGGAAAAGGAAAAGCTAGAGTGTTGGAGAGATTTTGGATGTAGGCTCCTTGAGCTAATTTTTTGTTTTATATTATGATTAGATCTTAGAATTGTTTTATTTAAAATGTGCGTATTGTTTCTTGTGTGTCGCTATTTTTTTAGTATGCTTGGTGTTTTATTTTCCTCCATCCATCATATGGCATGATGAATTTTGGAGTTTATGGGGGAAGAGAGGGATTTTTTTCTTCTAAAATATCATGGCTTGATGGACAAGCCATGTAGGTTCTTCTTATTCCCATCATATGGTTTGAGGTGGAGAAAGTGTTTCATATGGTTTGAACCCCCTTCCCCATTCTTTGAGAGGAAATCCAATAGGTTTGAAAATCCTCCCAAGTAGGATTTTGGTGAAAGGGTGGAGGGATAAGGAGGGTTTGATGACTTGGAGGAATAAGTAGGTTGTGAAGATTCTTGTTTGTGTGCTTCCAATGTTGGATCACACTTTTGGTACCTAGGATATCTCTTCTTCTCTTCCCCATTTTGAATGTAGAATATGGTTTCTCCTCCTCTCCTTCTTTGGAAAAGTTGATGTTCATATTAGTGTTAGGGATTGTGTTGATTGTAAAAATGTAATGTTTTTATACCTCCCTTTATCTTATGCAAAATTTGTGCAAGCGAGCTCTCTCTCCCATGGGCTTCGGGGAGGCTTGCATGTCTTTCAACCTTGGAAAGGCATGTGATGATGCCTAAAGGTTGGGTGGTTAAACAAGATTTTTCTCCTTGTGTTGGTTTCCTTGAAAGCATTTGAAAGTTGGAGCTCAATGTGGAAAATACTTGGAGATTCTTGTCATCTTGGCTTCTCACTGTCTTCTTCATATTTTTACGGACATCTCTCTCATTATATCTTTAAGAATATGGCTCTGTGGAATATTTCATTATCTTGTAAAATCCTCTTTTGTATTTGGAGTTACGTGTAAACTAACATCACATGTGTTGATAAATCTACCATTAATACTAGCACATTACCTTGTATTTTTTTCCTTTGAGTATTTGGAATGTTATGGAATTATGTTATGCCTTTTGGAAACTTAAACCTTTAAAATGATAGATTTTAAGATAGTTGAAAATTTCTTAATATGAATTGTTGGGGCTCCATTTTGAAGGAAAGTTGAGTTATTGGAAATATTGTTATTCTTGATATAGATTCCCTTCTTGTAAAATGTTTGTAGCATGATTGTATGTAAATTAAAATACCCCTTTTGAAATACATCTCTTCTTAATTTTTTTAAATTTATTGAATAGAATACAACTAGTTTTCTCTCTTTCCTTATTACCAAAATGAAATGGGAATAATAAATAATCAAATATGAACATACCCTCTCCTTCCCTAAGTTGTAAACTTAATTTCAAGTCTCTTTTATCATGCAAAATGGGTTGCTACACTTTTCCTTTTCACATAAGGAAGGGAATCACCTTATTGTTCTCATATAGTTCATGTAGTTTCAAATTTGTATATTTGAAATAGATTTCAAAACCAAATCTTATTATTCATAACTTATGGAAGATTTTTTTAATATTTTTCATACTACAAATATATCAAAAAAATATATAAGATTAATATAGCCATTTTGTATTATATAGCTATGTTACTTTTCTTACAAAACCATTTATTAATTTATAGGTTATATGGTTATATGTAGCATTACCTATATTGATACATGTTATAGTACATATTTTATTTAATATATATATGTTATAATCTATAAATGATATCATATATATTAATAAAGTGAAAATTGAAAACGAAATGCAAATTCTAATTAACAAAAAAACAATGCGTGGGGTTCGTTTATTGAGATATTTATAAATAAACAAAAAAAGAATATTTGAAAGAATATGGGGAGGGGTCAACCCTCCCCAAACTTCAAAAAGCAATCATCGTACCCCTCCCACAGTCTTTCATGCCCCTCCTCTGTGCACCCACCGAACTCCTAACTGGAGCCACCGCCCTCTCCCCATCGCTTCCCCCTTACTGCTCATCACTTCCATTCTCTCACGGGCCCCTTCCACGCTGTCCCATTTCCCCATCCCCACACGGACACCTACTTCCACTTCACACAGGCCCTTTTCCCTCCAAATCGACCCCCATCATCAAATTCGTACAAACCTCCTCCTAAACGCCACCCAAATGTCTCATTAATACACTTGTCAATACTTTATTAATACAATGTTAAATACAACAAACACACACACACACACACACACACACACACACACACACACACACACACACACACACATAGGAAGATATGCTTCTCTGATAAAATAAATAAATAGAATAACCATGTGGGTATGATAGAAATGCCCAATCTGAGGAGATCTCAGTTGGGTAGTTATACAAAAGAAATAATCATGAAATAATGTTAAGATTCTTCTCATCAAAAGAGAAATCCCATGAATCCTTCTCTCCCTTAGCTCCTCCACAACCTGCACATTCAAATGACAACACAAAACAAAATGAGAAGAGGAATAGAAAGGGAAAGAAAAACATAGAGATGTTTAGGGAAACTTTAGGGTAAAAATCAAATCTATGGTCAAGATTGCATCCATCCTAGGGATCACATTTAATCCTACACTCTTTAAGTCATGAATACTTTATGGAAATGGGAAAATAGAATAAATTTAAAGGGGGTGTGTGGGAAAATTAATTTAAAAGGGGTAAAACTAATTAAGTTATAAAGGGGTGTGGAGTTTTTATTATTGGCAAATAGTTTTTTGAAAGGGACTATACCCTTGAGAACAAAATATGGCCTAGGAGCCAGAATAGGAATGTGAACCAGAAAGAAAAGGATCAAAATCCAAGTGTTACAATGAAGCTCGAAGTAGCCCAAAAATAGCTACCCAAACGAGACAAAACAACAAAATTACTGCAAAAAAGCAGTAGAGAGACCGCAAAAAAATAGCATAAAAACATACAAGAACAGCAAAAGCAACTACAACTACTTCTTGGCAGCTTTGTCAATGCTGGTCTTGATATTCTTCCAGGAGTGGAACATACCCAAAGTTGTCATGTGGGCAGCATCAGTATTATCCAGCTGCTCAATGGTCCTTTTTCTTTCCTTTTCGTTACCCCAAAGTGTAGCCGAAACACCGCTGAGGTTGGAGACACTTTTGACATGTTGCTCAATGAACTCCTCAATCACCCTAAAGATGGCCATGTTGTAATCATGTCAAGTTTTGGCCTTCCCTAAATGGGAGTCTAAGGAGGTCAGCTTCTTGTAGATATCATCAATCTGGCTGCTATCAATATCCTCCTCCTCCTTTTTTCTCTTGCCTTTCTGTTTAGCCAAGTTCTTAACCTCATCCTTCAGCAGTTTCATATCAGCCTCTAAGGCATCCCTTTTTGAAGAACTTTCCATATGCACATCCCGGGGACTGGCACTGCTAATATTCAGAAGGTCATGTGTAATTTCTATTTCATGAGGCCCCTTCTCCACAGCAAGAGTCTCAAGGTTAAGCTTTCTAGAGGCCCTGGTAACCGGTCTTTTAGAGGTAGAGGCAAGGTGGGTGGTGGGAGCAATAGTAGGGGGAATGGAAGGAGAAGCTTGGACAGCCGGCAGGGGGGTGACTGCAGCGGTGGCAGGGGCAGATGGAGAAACAGGGCTGGCAGCAGCAGAGCCCGACAGAGGGGGAACCGAGCTAGGAGAGGAAGGGAGACTAGGGTACTTAAGAAGACAACATTTATGAAGCAACAAAATAAGCCCTTGGTGTAAGGGAACCGCCTGGGTATGCTTCTGAAACTCCAAAATGGAGTGTTCAAGAGAGTTCAGAAAGTAATGGGGGAAACAAACCAAGCGATTCCTACGAAGTGGTTAACAAAGATAAGATGTTTAGCAGGAACAGTGACAAACCTACCTTCCAAGGAGATGAACCATATCATCATGCGAAGTAACCTCATCATAGGGTGGAGGAATCAAGCTAACAAGCAGGCCCACTGTAACATATATTAGCTTCTCAGATCCTTCCACAAATCTCCTCTCTTCAGCATCTCTGTCGACCCTTTTGTTAAAGAAACGGTAGCCCTCCAAACTAAGGCCGGTCGCTTCAGCAATAAGTTCTTCATTGACCAAGATCTTCTACCCCCCATAATCAACAGTCTGCTCCTTCCATTCCTTTGCAAAACACACAGAAATGCTTTGATCATGCCCCTGAACCTTCTCCATGAAGTTGGTGATGCCACCCTTGCTGAGAATGCTCCATAGCTCAATATTATCCTTCCAGTCTGGGTCCGCACTTGGCTCAATTTGGCAGGGAGGTCCCCCCATCTTCTCTGTGCTTAACTGATTGCAACAAATTCCCAAATTCTTGTGAGCGCTGAAACCCGTCCGCTTCTTGCTATTGTAATCTACACAAGATTGGAAATGAGAGCCATTGCTTTTCCCACGAACGGCTGCGTGTCTGCTGAACTGAGCCTGCAGAAAATCACATGTGGGAATAGCCCACTCCCTATCATCAATCACATTACTACTGTCTTCGGTTTCCGTGGAGCTTTGTATCCAGCTTTTAGCAGTCGCAGTGCAGCCCGCATGCACGATTTTCAAATCAATGTAACTCCACTTGGAGTTCCCCATATATTTCACACTAACATGTTTATTTGACATGATTTGCATCATCATATTCTTTAAGTCAACACGTGTGGGAGTATTATTGATGCTGATCCACACCCAAAGATCATGACTCAGCTCTAGATATTGCTTGCGTATAGAAATCCGCATGAATGCTGTTGTGGAGCTGCTTAGGGATGCTATTATTATCCCAAACAGTGAGGTTAACATTAATGCCATAATTAGCCAGCGCATCCACCAATTTATTACCCTCCCTATAAGTATGCATGATCCTGATGTTATTGAAAGTATGACTAATACTTATGGACTCTGAGATAAAATCCTTAATGCTCCAACTAGGAGATGAGCACTGTTTAAGAAGATTAATGACATTCAGGGAGTCCCCTTCAATAATGAGGTTCTGAATATTTTGAGTCTGGGCAATTCTCAGGCCCCATAGTGCAGATAATGCTTCGGCAAAATGATTAGTTTGAATTCCCATTTTCCCAGCATACGCAGCAATCAGATTACCTTTATGATCCCGTATCACTCCTCCTCCTACCGCTATCCCAGGGTTTCCCTTAGAGGCCCCATCAAAGTTCAACTTATACCAATTAAAATCAGGAGGATGCCATTTGATCGAAGATCTATCAATGCTATTCCCGGGATTTCTCTGACTATTGATAGTTCCAATCTGCCAATTGGATAAGATGTATTCTTCATTCTCTGGATATCTCTTGTTCTTGGGGGGTTTAAATCTAGCAATATTTTCTTTGATACCATTAGAAATTTTACCAATACTAAGTTTATAGTTTTGCTTCTTATTTCTGAAGATAATATCATTTCTATCCTTCCATATCCTCCAGATTAAATGAGGGATAGCCAACTTCCAGATCCTTTTAACAACATAATGCCTGAAGGGTGGGTTCCATTGAGTCTATAGCTGATCAAGATCCTTTGGCAACACCTAGAGAGCTTCAAATTTAGAGAGGGTAAAACTCCATATTCTGGTGGCATATTCACAATGTATGAACAGGTGGCTGATATCCTCAGAATCATTCTTACAAAGATGGCACCTATTAGGAATTATAAATCCTCTTCTCATCAGGTTGTCAGTGGTAAGAATCCTGCTTCTGATAGCCAACCAAAGGAAATTTTTTATTTTGGGAGTTAATTCAGACATCCAAATCTTGTTCCAATTGAACTCTGTTTGTCTACTATGGAAGAAATTATTATATCCAAATTTGACAGAGTAATTCCCATCATTGGAATTATTCCATACCAGCTCATCCTTGGAATCCAACTGACTTAATGGAAAAATATCTAATTGATCTTGAAGGGAGGAAGTAATTTGCTTCAGATCAATTCTCTCCACAATAAGTTTTTTCCAATTCTTGCTTTGGTACCATTTCCTTCAATATAGTCCTTGATTTTAATGCCATACTTATTTATGAGACTGTCCCTTAACCGCCCCAAATCTGTCCCATGAGATTGCCATTAAACCAATTATCCTCCTAGAAGTTTATGTCCCTACCATCCCCCACTTTCCATTTACCGCCTCGCCCGCTTGATGAAATTTCTGCTCTTGACTAGATTATTCCAAAAAATGGAGCCATATGGGAGGTGCTCATCTTGAAGATAAGAATACACAGCTTGATGATTTAAATATCTTTCTTTGATTAAATCAATCCAGGGTTGTTTCTCAGACAACATTCTCCAGCCCATTTTAGCAATAAGGGCCTCATTCATTTTCTCAATATCTTTTATACCCATACCACCCATAAACTTGGTGCAAACCTTATCCCAAGCCACTAAGTGAAATTTGAACTTCTCTTCCATGCCTTGCCATAAAAATTTAATTGTGACCCTAGTGAACTTAAATGAATAAAATGATTAAATTATTTTGGGTTAATATTTATTTAATTTTGGGAAAATTAAAATAAGATAAATTAATTATTAACAAGAAACAGTGAAGAAGACATTAGTATTATTTTAGTTTCACCTTTAAAAACAAAAATTACCCAAATTTTTTAGTGACACATTGGTATGGTTTTTCGGTGTCCCGAGGCTGGGCATTACATTTGGTATTAGAGCGATGGTTTACACAGGCAGAAACCCTAGGTAAAACGTTTAAGTATTTAATCAATACTTTAATAAAACTAAAACTAAACAATTAAAATATTTCCACAATGATTATAAATTAATAATCCTTTTTCTTACCTTGTGCGCAGGATGGCACCCGTGAGACAACGATCGCTAGTGGTTTGGGATGTAGGTCACCTACGCTTGAACCGCGGCACCCGAGTCGGGCCTCAAACCTTATAGGCTCTTCAAAAATTGATCAGTGTGGTGTAGCGGGGCTTCCACCACCACAGAGGTGAGAGAGGAGAACATTCAATCGAGACAAGGATCCGATAGCGAGGATGGGCATTCAAAGCCACTTCAGAGCACAATACCTTGAGGTATGAGAGGTCACGTAGCCCTTCCATTCACCATGAGAGGGTGGCCTCGTACCTTTACAACCATTCACATAGTCTTAAGGGACCATTTGGGGATAGGTGACCCCATTCACCTATTGGACCACATCATCAGGATTGTGACACAGGCGGTGTGATTAGGGATATTCTTCACTTGCAATGTAACCTATGTACATAGGCTCTACAAATGGATTTGGGGTTGGGTCATGGCTCTTTAGCCTTTATAGCTACTTTGGCTTGCAATATTAGGAGAGCAATGTAAAATCCAAGTTCACCATACACCTCATCCGAGACGCAGTGAGTGTTTGGTGGAGGAATGAGGAGCAGAATCTCCATTTGACTCGAGAGACAGTTACTTGGGATTTTTTCAAAGAGTGATTTAGGGCTTGTTATAGGTCAGAGAATTTCATGAAGAAGAGGATTGATGAATTTCACGACTTATGAAAGGGCTCTAAAGCATAGTAGCACAATATGAGAGTAGGTTCCTGGAACTTTTGCAATATGTGGACTACTTGCAAGATGAGAAATTACAAGTTAATAGGTTTATTCAGGGCTTGAATGCACATATAACAGGAGTAGTTAGGATGCTATCTCCTCCCACACTTGAGAAGGTCATTGAGAAGGCCTACTTAGCTAGGGAGAATAGGACTAGGGCACATGAACATCGAGATAGGAACAAGAAAAAGTTTCAGGAAGGATACAGCCTTTTTGTGAGTCGAGGTCATTGGGTACAACACCACCCCCTAGAGGAGGATTGTAGCATCCACTAGCACTATCGAGGGCTCCACTACATCCACAATAGTAGACATAGCATCAGGGCCACCAGCAGAAAAGGGCTAGAAAGACTCAAAGCTTACAGAGAGGTGGTACTAGAGGAGGCTTTGGAGGAGCCAGAGATAAGATACATGGTACTCAGTAGGTACATGACCATCTTGCACGCAATATTCTACCGTGGTTGGGCCGAGCAGATTGGTTCACTAGAGTACATGAGGGACCCCATCTTAGAGAGGTACAAGAGGATGTTTTATTTGTGGGTTCCCTGATCATTATGTGCGTATGTTTCCGCACAAACACGCTACCATGGATATGTAGAGAGCTCCTAGATTTGAGAAGATGGTGGGTGATGTAGGATGCGCCCATCGTGTGTATGTAGTGCTTGAAAACCTGCCAAGCCGAGCATCAAGCCATGGTTATTGAGATGATAGGTAATATTAGAGGTATTTCTGTCTCGGTAATTTTTTATTCAGATGCTTCATATTCTTTTATATCTCCTTATATAATGGACCAATGTGGGCTAGTGGTGGCTAGACAACCAGATAGTTGGCGGTGTTGAGTTGGTCTCGGGTCCAAACTCATTGTGGACTCATATGTGAGAGTTACGTACTTTATTTAGGATTCTTCTCCACTACACTTGACCTCTGAGTTATTCCTCTAGGATCCTATCAGGTAGTTTTGGGTATGGATTGGCTCAAGGCTCATCGGAACAAGATTAATTGCTGGAATAAGGTCATTAAGTGTCAGAATGATATTGGGAGTGTAGTTGTGTTATCAAGGATGCAGATACCTATCTATTTGCGTATGATCTCATTTAAACAACTCAAGTGGAGCATGTGTAAAGGTTTTTAAATTTTTACTATCACCATCAGTGATCGATCGTAGAGAAATCCAAAGCATTCATCCTTAGATGATCATGTAGTTTTGAGGGAGTAGGTAGATGTGTTTCTAGGTGAGCTTTTAGGGTTACAACCCCGCAAAGAGATGGATTTGACCATTGATTTAGTGTCAAGATCTCGTACAAATTTCTAGGGCACCCTATTGGATGACCACTCCATAGCTCCATGAGCTGAAGATTCAGTTAGAGGAGTTATTGGAGAAGGGTCTCATTTGTTCTAGTGTATCTCCTTGGGGAGTACCTGTCATATTTGTGAAGAAGAAGAATGGTTCTCTTAGACTTTGTGTAGACTTCAGAAGCTCAAAAAGTCATAATAAAGAATCGTTATCCACTCCCTAGGATTGATGACTTGTTTGATCGGATGCGGGAGCTAGAGTGTTCTCAAAAATTGATCTCAAGTCGTAGTATCATCAGCTTGTGCATATCAAATGCAAACATTCATAAGACAACTTTTTGTACACGTTATGGGCATTATGAGTTCACAAATTGTCCCATTTGGTTTGACTAATGCCCTAACTATCTTCATGAGCCTCATGAATGAAGTATTCAGACCTTTCTCGGATCGCTTTATCTTAGTGTTCCTAGATGATATATTGATATATTCTCATTTCAAGGAGGGAAATGAGGATAATTTGAGACATGTACTATAGGTTTTGAGAGAGCAGAAGTTGTTTGGGAACTTAGAAAAATGCATCTTCTTTGATACTGAGATTCAATACTTGGCACACATCTTATCAGGAGAGGGTATCTCGGTAGATCCCTCTAAGATACAGGCTATTATGGATTGGCCAACGCCCACATTAGTCACTGAGGTGAGGAGATTTATGGGTTTAGCAGGTTACTACCACAGGTTTATTTAGGATTACTCACCCTATTACTTCCCTTCAGATAAAAGGGAATAATTTTGATTGGTTAGAAAAGTGTGAGCAGACCTTTCAATTGCTTAAGGAAAGGTTAACCACTACGCCCATTCTAGTAGTTCCAGACCCTACAGAGGATTTTTTTGTTTGTACTGATGCATCACTAGAGGGTTTGGGAGCTGTTCTTATGCAGGAGTGTCGAGTGATTGAATTAGAGTCACATAAGCTCAAAGACTACAAACTTAATTATCCTACTCATGACTTAGATCTTACAAAGAATTTTCCATGCACTTGTGCATTAAGCGTCATTTCCTTTTGGTAGACCATTCATTTTGAGGACCGAACATAATAGTTTATAGTATATCTTCTCACAGTCAAACCTCAACACTTGACGATGGCGTTGGATGGAGTTCCTATGTGAGTACGACATGGAGGTACAATATATCAAAGGAAAGGAAAATGTCATTACAAATGAACTTAGTAGACGATGACATGTACTTGCTTCATTGACACTGCAGTCAGATTTGAGAGGTAGAATTCTTGAGCATCTTCCAGAGGACAGGTTTTATGAGGGTGCTAGATAGATGTTGGAGTCACAGGTTCATTAGAGGGTAGATACTCGGGGTAATTTACAGAGGTATATGGTTTACATTCAGTTCCATAGGTGCATCTATGCGCCTAAGTCTGGTGATCTGCGTAACTCTATTCTTATAGAGGTTCATCGAGCTCCATATGCAGCTCATCTAGGAGTGAAGAAAATGCACGCCAATTTGAGGGAGTTATATTATTGGCCAGGTATTCGACGAGACATAGCAGATTTTGTTACATGATGCCTTGGGTGTCAGAGGGTAAAGGTAGAACATTCTCATCCCGTGGGACTCTTACATCCTCATGATATCCCCGAGTGGAAATGGTATCTGATCTCTATGGATTTCATAGTAGGACTCCTTATGTCTTATTACCATCATGATGCCATTATGTTGACTATGGATAAGTTGACCAAGGTTGTGCATTTCTCTCCAACCAAGGTCACCTATAATGCATAGGCCATCACCAAAGTATTTATGGAGGACATTGTGAGATTACACAAGATTCCAAAGACCATCATGAATGACATGGATACCATTTACACATCAATTTTCTAGACTTCCTATCAAACCGCTTCCGGGTACTGGATTAATTTCAGCTTCAGCACACCATCTAGAGACAGATGGACAAGCAGAGAGGGTTAATCAGGTACTAGAGGACATGTTGAGGATGTATGTGATGGACCGGTAGAAAAGTGGTAATATTATCTTCATTTAGTTGAGTTTTCATACAACAATAGTTATCATAGTTCCAATTGTATGGCTCCTTACTAGGCTTTATAAGGACGACCTTGCAGACACCTCCGAGTTGGGATAGACTAGATGACAGATTATTCTTGAACCAACTTATCTACAGGACTTAGAGCAAGAGGGTTATTTTGATTAGATAACATCTTGAGCATGCTAGAGCATGCCGTAAAGACTATGTAGACACCAAGAGGATTGATTGTCACTTCTCGGTGGGTGAAAAATTCTTGTTGAGAGTTCATCCTCATAAGATCCCAATCCACTATGGAAAGAGTTCTAAGCTATCACCTCATTTTGTGGGGACCTTTGATATTTTAGAGGTCATCGGTCCAGTTTTCTATCACCTAGATTTTTGCCACCACGCCTTGCATAGGCCCACGATGTATTTCATGTTTTTGTACTATGTAGATATATACATGATGTTTCTCATGTTCTGGATTAGTCGACATTACAGGTAGAGGATGGAGGGCAGTGGAGATTGGAGCCCATACGTATACTAGAGCACTGGAGGTTGGCCCTTTGGGGTCAAGACTTGGACCAGGTTAGAGTGTAGTGGGACAGATATGATGAGACAACAACTACTTGGGAGGATGCTACTCCATTGAGGGATAGATATCCCTATCTCTTTCAGTGACTTCAAGGAGGAAGTCTAATTTTAGGAGAGGGGGATGTAGTGCCCACATTTTTATAGCCTTAGTTACATGTTGATTTCTTTATTCATAGACATGATTTGACAGGGATTTTAATATAGTTTGGACATTATGTTATGATATTTGACCTTCTTGAACATGTATGGATATTTGGGCGCGTAACGCAATTCTACTTGATTAGTATGTTGACACCTTTTCATTTGATGTTGTCGATACTAACTTATTACGATGTTTTTTGACCTATTTGATGTATGTTGAAACTTTGCTTTACATGTATATATTTTATATGGATGTATGTCACTTTTATTTATCTCTATGGCTAACACATGGTAAATTGTGTTGTAATTATGCATGTTGTCACATTTTCAATTCCAGATGATGATATGTAAGCATCGATTTAATTGATCACTTATTGAGTAGTTGATTTACATTATATTGGATAGTGTGTTTAATGTGTGCAATGAGTGTGCACAAATGACACGTCATAGGAGAATGTGGGTTTCAAGGTGGATACATAAATTGTACACAAGTGCAACCTAAGTGGCTAAGTCCTAACCGTTTATTGTATGAGGCCTAAGTATTAGCTTTCATTATTTTGGGCACCATGAGTGACCCTCATTTGTAATGTAGTATGTCATGTAATATTAATCTTGTTTAGGATGTTTAGTTTATTTGTAAACTTGATTTGAGGACTTAATGGTCTCCACTTGCATTAAGTTTTGTGTTTGGGTAATGGGTACTTAATTAGAGGGGATTAGGGTCACATGTGAACCATTGTGTGGGCCCCACATCCTCTACACTTGTGCCCAAATGTGCCAAACCCGAAATTTGGCTATTTTAGGCATTTTAAGTGACCCCTTTTATGTTTGGGAGTTCACTTAGCATGAAAATAGGCCCTTAGACCCTATCTAATAGGTGGGGGCTTAATTTAAAGGCATAGAGGGAGTTTCCTCCCATTTTGCCTCTTTTGGTCACCATCCATGTAAGATGGATTGGTATGTGTATTTGCTAAAAGTTGCACAAGTTTGTTTTGTTTTTCATTTTGGGTAATTTGGGAGAAGAGTATTAAAAGCTAGTTTATCTTTTCTTTGTTTTATTTTGAAATCTTTACTTGAGGGAAGAGAGGGTGACACATGTCACCCCCTCATTTGAGAGGAAATTTGTTGTCTTCTCTTCAAATTCTCCTCATGGGGGAAGAAGAGAAATTTTTTTTTGGGAGCTTTTACTTGGTGGCTAGGTGATTTTGGAGCTAGAGCTTGCTTGATAAGAGGAAAATCTAGAGTGTTGGAGATCTTTTGAGGTAGGCTCCTTGACCTCATTTTATGTTTTATATTATGATTATATATTAGCCTTGTTTTGTTTAAAATGTGGGTATTTTTTCTTGTGTGTGGGTATTATTTCTTGTTTGTGGATATTTGTTGAGTATTCTTGGCATTTTATTTTCCTCCATTCATCATATGGCATGATGGATTTTGGAGTTTATGGGGGAAGAGATAGGGATTTTCCCTCTCAAATATCATGGCTTGATGGGCAAGCCATGTAGGTTCTTTCTTATTCCCATCATATGGTTTGAGGTGGGGAACGTGGTTCATATGGTTTTAAACCCCTTACCCATTCTTTGAGAGGAAATCCAATGGGTTTGAAAATCATCCCAAGCAGGATTTTGGTGAAAGGGTGGAGGAATAAGGAGGGTTTGATGACTTGGAGGAATAAGTAGGTTGTGAAGATTCTTGTTTGTGTGCTTCCAATGTTGGACCACACTTTTGGTACCTAGGATATCTCTTCTTCTCTT
Organism: Taxus wallichiana var. yunnanensis; assembly: GCA_018340775.1. NCBI lineage: Eukaryota > Viridiplantae > Streptophyta > Pinopsida > Cupressales > Taxaceae > Taxus > Taxus wallichiana. The sequence continues at coordinate 641,334,692 of CM031243.1, forward strand.
CCCCATTTTGAATGTAGAATATGGTTTCTCCTCCTCTCCTTCTTTGCAAAAGTTGGTGTTCATCTTAGTGTTAGGGATTGTCTTGATTGTGAAAATGTAATGTTTTTATGCCTCCCTTTATCTTGTGCAAAATTTTGCAAGCTAGATCTCTCTCCCATGGGCTTCGGGAGGCTAGCATGTCTTCCAACCTTGGAAAGGCATGTGATGATGCCTAAAGGTTTGGTGGTTAAACAAGATTTTTCTCCTTGTGTTGGTTTCCTTGAAAGCATTCGAAAGTTGGAGCTCAATGTAGAAAATAGTTGGAGATTCTTGTCATCTTGGCTTCTCATTAACTTCTTCATCTTTTTGTGCACATCTCTCTCATTGTATCTTTAAGAATATGGCTTTGTGGAAGCTTTCATTGTCTTGTAAAATCCTCTTTTGTATTTGGAGTTACATGTAAACTAGCATCACATTTGTTGATAAATCTACCATTAATATTAGCATGTTACCTTGTATTGTTTTTCCTTTGAGTATTTGGAATGTTATGGAATTATGTTATGCCTTTTGGAAACTTAAACCTTTGAAATGAAAGCTTGTAAGATAGTTGAAAATTTCTTAATATGAATTGTTGGGGCTCCATTTTGAAGGAAAATTGAGTTATTGGAAATATTGTTATTCTTGATATAGATTCCCTTCTTGTAAAATGTTTGTAACATGATTGTATGTAAATTAAAATACCCTTTTTGAAATACATCTCTTCTTAATTATTTTTGAAATTTAATGAATAGAATACAACTAGATTTCTCTCTTTCCTTATTACCAAAATGAAATGGGAATAATAGTTAATCAAATATGAACATACCCTCTCCTTTACTAAGTTGTAAACTTAATTCCAAGTCTCTTTTATCATGTGAAATAGGTTGCTAAACTTTTCCTTTTCACATAAGGAAGGGAATCATCTTATAGTTCATATAGTTTCAAATTTGTATAGTTCAAATAGATTTCAAAACCAGATCTTATTATTCATAACTTATGGAAATTTGTTTAATATTTTATATAATATAAATATATCAAAAAAGAAATAATATTAATATAGCCATTTTGTATTATATTGCTATGTTACTTTTCTTACAAAACCATTTATTAATTTATAGGTTATATGGTTATATGTCACATTACCTATATTGATACATGTTATAGTACATACATATTTTATTTAATATATATGTTATACTATATAAATGATATCATATATATTAATAAAGTGAAAATTGAAAATGAAATGCAAATTCTAATTAACAAATAAAAACAATGGGTGGGGATATTGGTTGTTGAGAGATTTATAAATAAAAAAATATATATTTGAAAGAATATGGGGAGGGGTCAACCCCTCCCCAAAATTCCATGAAGCAATCACCTTTCCCTCCCACATGGTTTTTCACACCCTCCTCTCGCGCACCCACCAAACTCCCAACTAGAGCCACCGCCTCACCCCCGCCATTTCCTCTCATTACCACCGCTTCTATTCTCCACGTCCCCCTTCCATGTCATCCCATTTCCCCATCCCCACATGGAAAACTCCTTCCCCTTCACACACTCCCTTATCCCTCCAAACCGACTCCCCCATCCTCAAATCCATGGCCAACCCTCCTCCAAAACGCCGCCCACACATCTCATTAATACACTTTCAATATATTTATTAATACATCATTTTTATTAATACAATGTTTTATATATATATATATATAATCAGAAGATATGCTTCTCGGATAAAATAAATAAATAGAATAACCATGTGGGTATGATAGAAATTCCCAATCTGAGGAGATCTCAAAATTGGGTAGTTATACAAAAGAAATAATCATGAAATAATGTTAAGATTCTTCTCATAAAAAGAGAAATCCCATGAATCCTTCTCTTCCTTAACTCCTCCACAACATGCTCATTCAAATAACAACACAAAACAAAATGAGAAGAGGAATAGATAGGGAAAGAAAAACATAGAGATGTTTAGGGCAACTTTAGGGTAAAACTCAAATCTATGGTCAAGATTAGATCCATCCTAGGGCTCACATTTAACCCTACACTCTTTAAGTCATGAATAATTTATGGGAATGGGAAAATAGAATAAATTTAAAGGGGGTGTGTGGGAAAATTAATTTAAAAGGGGGAAAACTAATTAAGCTATAAAGGGGTGTGGACTTTTAATTGTGACCCTAGTGAACTTAAGAGAATAAAATGATTAAATTATTTTGGGCTAATGTTTATTTAATTTTGGGAAAATTAAATTATGATAAATTAATTATTAACGGGAAACAATGAAGCAAACATTAGTATTATTTTAGTTTCACCTTAAAAAATATTTTTTACCCAAATTGTTTAGTGACACATTGGTATGGTTTTTCTATGTCCCGAGGTGGGGCATTACAAAAATGTTATTCATTCAATCACTATAATGCATACCTTATCTTACTCTTTAAATTATTTTTTAGAACTTTTTTCCTCACTGCATTGTGAAATATTGGCTATGGAGAAATGAATATTTTTTAGATATTGGACAACGAACACCCATAACTTTGCAAATCCCTCTATTTTATTAGATTTAAAACTAGATCTGATATGAGTATTATTGTTTTAAATTCATTTCTGAAATTTGAGATGCATTCAAATTTCTTAACAACATTTTGAAATCTTATATTTGAACACGTTTTGCATGAGTTCAAAATGCAATGAGAAAATTTTATATTTCAAGATCAATATTTACAATTAATTATTAATACCATACAATTTTTCACCCAAAATTGAAGTGGGGAATGTAAAATTTTGATCCACAACAGTGTTGACCTCAGACCCCATGACAAAGAATGTGATAGTGAGAAGTTTGACTTTTTGTTAAGGATTTACGTGGAAAAACTAAACTAATCTAATTTGTGAACAGAAAGAATGTAAAAGCACATGGCAAAATTTTCTCAAATCAACTATAGTTATTCATATCTCATCATTGATTACATTAATTTCAATTATATATACAAGCCTTCTAATATATCTTACTCAAACATTTATATCATGTATCTCTCATATAATACTCACTCATATATTTCTCGTGATGCTCACATCCATTTCTCGTGGCACATACATATACACTAGATTAATTACAATAAATACATTTCATACATAATATTCCAAAATTCACTTCTTTTGAATCACTCCTTTGTCTTCTTATGTCCCATTCTCGCTTGGATTATCTTTATTTCGTGGCTAGGTGTTAGCCTATATGGCTTCTTATAGTGTAACATGACTTTTTTAGTATGTCGAAATTCCTTAAATGTATCATAGATTTCTTAGTGTACAATGATTTGTCAATATACTACAACTTTCCTCCTATTTCCGTGGCTTCATCCTTTTACCCATGACTTTATCTAGTCTTTGGTGGTTTCTTCTTAATGTCTATAGCTTGCTCAAAATTCGATGAAGAACCCCGTCAACTATTGGTGTGAGTGGCATTTTCTTTGCCTTTTATTTATTTATCAGGTGTTTTTCCACCTCACCAGGTGAGTCATCTCACTTAGGTATGAGCATAGATCTTAGGTGTCATATTAGTTATTGCAGATTCCCTTACATAATCTATCATATGTGTATGTGTCATAGGAGCTACATTCCCATTTGGGAAAGTAACTCCTCTTCTCCATCATGGAGGCATATTGTTATTACATGGGTATAACTCACTCACTCCCCTATATGTACACCACCTCACTTGATCTATGAGCATGGAGTATTGAGCCTAGTTTTTCCCTTAATGCATGCACATTTCTTTCATGGTTGTGTTCTTGCTTGAATCTTGAAGCTACACCATTTTGCGGTTGAGTTTAACTCTTTGTTGCACATGGATTCCCTCCAGATGTTTTTCCTTCCTCCCTCTAATATGGTATCAAATCTCGGGATCGAATCATGTTTCTCACCACTGTTGCTTACTACTCACCACCTCGTAGTTTCATGTGTAAGTTCTCATTCGTTCTTGTTCTCTACTTGCATTTTTTCAAGGGATCTTGTTTTATGCCCCTTACTAGTTTTCTATGTGTTTAGGTTCAAAAAAATTTCAGGTTTTAAGGTACTGGTTTAGTTATAAGAGCCACTTAAGGGCCTAACTTGGCCATAACTCACAAAGTTGGGAACCGAGTTGTCCCTAACTTATTCTACCTTGCTCACCTTTTTTCCTTCGCCACTCATTTCAACTCACCTAGGTTATTTTGCATTGGTTGTTCGCTTTATCAACACTCACCCAATTTGCATTGTTAACTACTTCATGTCTTGAATTTTTGGGCTCCTACAATTTGTTTTTTCCTATGAATCTGGTTTTCTCACTTATGCATTGTCGGCTCAAGTTTTCCCTTCGTTTGTGCTTGCTCTTAAACAACTCTAGGTCTGTTCTTTTGGCCTATGTGTTTTCGTGGCTCTGTTATTGCTCCAGTTATTCCTGCCTCCTTTGAGTCAAGTTACTCCCTTATTCATACCGCAAGCCTCCAAATAGCTCCTCCCTCAATTCTAGCACCCTTGACAACTCGGTTTACTTCACTCTTGCTTCAAATGAGCTTTGATTTTGCATTGGATTTTTAGCCTACGTTGGTTTTGGTCTCTCGCATCCAGCTTTTATACCTTGCCCTCTCATTCTGAATTGGTTTGTGTATTGGCTTTGACTCTGTTCATTTTCACCCATCCAGAATCTTCCACTACCTTCTATTTACTCGGTTTTACCTTGAACTCCTGGTTGGCTACCTGCATCGTGGGCTCACATCTAGTTTGTTGGCTTGTTCACTTCGTATCCCTTTGTTACACTACTCAGCTCAGGGTGGAACTCCACTTCGACATATGTCTCTACACTGCACGAACATTTTGAGCCATTTTGTGCTCACTCGGTGACACATGGTCACCACTTCTACTGGGAGCTCGAGCGGTATATGCCCAACTCGGTCCACATTCTAATCGATAACTCAACAGGTACCTTGACCCACCTCATCGTTTTATGCTAAACTTGAGCCTTTATAGATGTACAACCATTACACCTACCATCTTACAAGTGGCCCTTCGTAAAGCGAGTCCTTGAGTGCTCAAAACCTATTTTTAGGATTCTACTCGGTTTAAGTTAGCACCATGGGTCGCTCCCAAACAACAACTCGTGCAACACCCATCAGCTCGGTCCATGCTCAACCATCCCTTTTTATATTGTTTGAGGTGAAAAAAATAACCTTTTAAATGTTTTAAGGCGAAAAAATTCTTTATTTTGGCATTGTAATATTTTTGGGCTTCTTTTTTACTTGTTAATATATGCCCTTCCTTCGAGGGTTGAAGACAGAGGGAAAGGTTAGGGGTTGGCAGGAGGCTAATCACCCCTAACAAGAAAAATAAACCCTATCTAAAATTTGATGTCATTTCCAACATGTACCCATACAACACCCTTTGCAGGTGTTTTAGGCACAATTTAAATTAGTTTGCAAAGTTTAGTGGCTTTTTCCATCATCTGCAGGAATTGTTTTCTTGTTATAACTTTTGACTCACTTGCTCGGTTTTGAGCGCTTCTCTAGTCAAATTTGCATGATTTTTTGCACACTACATGATGGGATTGTTATTTTTATAAACACATTACTTTATAAAGTATCATATTTAGGGGGGTCACTATTACTCTTGGGTGTTTTATTACACGCAGACGCATTATCGGTTGAGTCTGAAATCTTACATTTGTGAACCTTGCACTTCTTGCTTCCACATCATGGAGGGTGATCTTTCAAGACTTAAGTGTCACAGGATCTCCTTACAACTTCCGCCACTTCTTATTGAGAGAGAGAACTATTCAAATTGGCATGCTTCTATGGAACACTACTTTGTCCATGAGGTTCTTTCATACTTCTTGCTTAGGCAGCCATTGCACTCATTGATCTTCGCTCATCCGGAGGAATTTCTTGAAACTTGCAACCACATTTTTGGTCATTTGATGATGCATGTCTCCAGATCTCTCTACTTTCACATGGAAGACTCAGATCCTCCCCACCGCATCTAAAGCATCTTTCAGGCCCTCGTATGAAGACCCTTCACATACTGTCATCATTGTTGTTGTTGATCGAGTTGTTTCCTCTTGTTTCTCATGTGATGGAAGTTCCACCGACACGCACTCCACATGGTTTTTATTCTAATGACGAGGATTTTGTACCCATTTTTGTTGCTAAGAGTACTACAAAGGTCTCTTCTCCTCCTCTCCCTATTCTAGAGAGTGTTTTCACATCCCACTTCTCATCAGACACCTCGCAGACTCCTACTCAGCCTCATATAGTCATTGCACCAGCCACCTTTCCACATCTAGTGAGCGAGGCCCCTTTCATTCATCTACCTTCATTGGATGACTTATACCTGTCCAACATCACTCTTCTATTTTTCGAGCCCCCTCATTGAGACAAGTATCTACTTGACCTTTATCGTCTCTTTGTAAAGTCCACTTGTGATCCATTACAGTTCCTCATTTGTCTATAGGTGCCTTAGAGGAGTTCATATTCTTCATTTTTGGAGTGCCCTTCTCGGGACTCTTATATCTTCCACCTTGCAGGAGTTCTTCATTGATCCACTCTCTCTTTTGGATCCCTTTTCTGTTGTGGGGGTTGTTTTATTACCTTCACATCACTTGGACATCCTTTTTGTGGGTGTTCCTCTTCATCACTCTGAAAATTCCATGCTTTGGCATTACCTTCGGTTCCTTGGAGCTCTCTTGCTAGACCTATGCCACACTTTTTAGTGGACCAGATTCAAAGTTCTTTGTGTTGTTGCCTTAAGTTTCCTTCATGGAGTGGGTGGACTTCTAGCACATAATTTATGTCCTTCCTAAGGGTAGGCACACAATTTGGTGTAAGTGGCTCTTCTTCAGTTTAGAGGTAGAGGACCACATCATCGACACTCTTTTGGGAGACTTCCTAGGGCTGCAGAGTTCAGATCCATCTATGGAATCTTTTGTGTTCCTCTCGTCTCCCTATTCTTCTCTCTTCTTCTTCCTTTCAAGAGATTGCCCCTTTGTACATGGGTACCTTTTCAGGCTCTTCTATGGCCAGAACCCACCTTTGGCATATTTCTTAGATTAGATAGTGTGTTTTTCTCTTGTGGTGGATGTTTTTCCCATTAGGTTTTCCTTCACCTGGTTGGGATTAATTTTTGTGCAAGGGTACCTCATCAAGCTTATGGTCGGGACCCATTTTTCATTCTATGTGCATTTTCTTGACTTTCTTTTCCTCATCCTAATTTTTGATGAAGGGGGTGTTTCTTTGAGTGGAATTTGCTTTTCCTTTTATTTATTTATTAGGTGTCTCGCTACCTCCCTAGGTGATTCATCTCACTTGGGCGGGAACAAGCCCATGTTTCAAATCTAACGATCAGGTTGCAGGGGGCTCAAAAATGGAGGAGCAGGGTCAGGTGGAAAATCAAAGAAACTAGAGGCTCAAAGGAGGAAAACAGGGAAAGGCTCAAAGTCTTTTAAATTGGCTAAGTATGGAGGAGACGGCGGAAGCTTCCACGTGCCTCATCAGTGCATCTCCAAGGGTTAAACCCAAAAGGAAGACTCAAATGAGCGTGAAGTCTCCATGTGTCCCAGGCCCAAAAAGGGACAAAGCCGGCCATTGAAAATTCCAAACGAGTGGAAAGAACCACGTGTCATCTCGACACAATTTCAAAAGTAGGAGCCCAAGGTAGAGACTCAAACTAGTGCACAGCTCTCCACATGGTCAGGGTCCAACAAAATTCAAAGAGTAGTGGGCCCAAATCGGTTAAGTATAAGAGTGTCAATGGAAGGTGCCAAGTGTCTCAACGCACATTCAAAGGTGCGACCCAAAGTGGAGACTCAAATGAGCGTGAGGCTTCCACGTGTCTAGGGTTCAAAAAAGGCATCGGCCCAAATCAGCTAAGTATCATAGACTCGTGGAAGGTGCCACGTGTCATCTTGGCACATCTTTAAAGGTAAATCTAAAAGCGGGTCTCCCAAACAAGCGTTGGCCTTCCACGTGTCCTAGGTTCAAAAGGGACAGAGTCGATAGTTGAAAAGTCAAGATGGGAAGGTCGGTCAAGGTCAAGAGGGTGCCACGTGCCTCAACCAAAAAATTCAAGAGGGGCGGCCCAAGGGCAAGACTTAGACTCAGTGCAAGTCAGTCTCCACATGTCCCAGGTCAGACATATGGCCCCGCCAAACAAAAAAGGACTTAGCCAAAACATAAGGAAATAGAGAAAAGCCGTGGAAGGAGCCACGTGTCTTTTGACGCAACTTCAAAAAGAAAAATCCAAAAGTGGTCCCCAAACATGCACCAACTCTACACGTGGCCATGCTTCAAGTCAAGGTGGGAAGGTGGGTCATCGAGGTAATTTCAAAATTTTTGGCTCAAAAGGCATAAAGTATAAAAATGAGCCACACCTCCGCTGATGCCCAAGGAGCCATGTGTCAAGCCTAAATTACATGTGGGCCGGTGGGCCTGGGAGGACTTTTTTTCCCAAATGGAAAATGCGGACCGGCGGGCCCAAAGATGGTTTTTTTGACAAAAATGAATTACATGGGGCTACATGGCATTTTTTTATATTTTTGTATTTTTGTGCCAAAAGGCACAAAGTGAATTTCAGCCCACGGACCCATTCTACTAAACTAGTTTTCACCATTTTTGTACGGACCCACTCAAACATTCAAATGGACATATCTTTCGATCCAGTGCCCAAATTCAACAAATTTGGCACCATTGAAAGGTCTCAACCTCGTCTACACCATGGAAACCTGAAACTTTAATTTTGATGAGGTTAGGTGGGTGAAAAAATGGGAAAATGTCTTCATGCCATTAATATGCAATCCGATTGTCCCCAACAACCAGATCAGATTTGATTTGATCCATCCATTCTTCCTTCTTCAACACACCAAATAGACATAGAGCGGTGGACTTGACAGATTGTGGGTGGATTTGTAGGGGCATTGATGGCTGGTAGCTGAGCTCCAAAATCAAGTTTCCCACCTCTTTTCTTCTTCTCTCTTCACTACATCTATAAAAGAAAGAGTTGGCTCATTATAAAGGGTTGACATTTTTTTTTGCACCCTCCCTTCTTCCCTTGTCTGTAAGTGAATTTGTGGAGTTTTCCAAACCTCCCATTCAAGTTGTAATACAAAGTTTTTTCCTCTTGGCTACTTGTAATGTATTGTATCAACTCTGAGCAATAATATATGTCTGTGGATGATTCTCAACCCTCTCATGTGTTCATTGTTATCTTCTGATCTCTCATTGTAGTTTGGTTATCTATGCATGGTGGTTGTATTACATTTCTATGGTCTGTGTTAAATTGCAAAATGGGTGTTTAACATTCCTTTGGTGCATCACCTTGTTAGCTTAGGTTTATTTTTTTCACATCTTCTCAACCCTTGTCTCCTTGGTAAGATAGAGTAGGTTTTAGAGTAGATCCTCTACAATTTATTTGTGTGCACCTGAATAGAGGAATAGGAACCACCTTCATCCAGAGAGCTCTCTCATTTCAAAGTCCCACACTTTGAGAGATGCTCCATGTTATGCTATCACACTAAGAGTCTCAACCCATCTAGTTGTAGACATTTAGGGGTGCTGTGATTTTGCACTAATAGTTTTGGCATGCCCAGTGGGACCAAGAGGTCTCCATTTTATTACAAAAAGATTGATGTGCACTTGTTGTAAGTTTTTCAGCTTTTAAGAAGCTTTGAAAATTACACATCTGGCGACTCCAAAAGAGATCAGAGTCCACTAGTTTCAATAGCCCAGGCTTGGTAGATTCATGAGAAGGATTCAACCAGATCAAGAACTAGAGAAGAAGGATTGTTTTTCTATCTACACTTATCCCCAGATAGAGGGGGAGAAGGGGAGAAGAGCCCAAAGGTCTCCATCTCCACCAAATAGAACCTTGTCAACACCTCCTCCTAGTAGGCCATTCATTCAATCAACAAGGGTTCTCAGCCAATCATAATGGCACAACCACCCAACCCCTATGTCAACTTCACTCAGCAAAGAGCCCACTCACTCTCAATGCACAAAATCTAGTCCCAGTTGCAGCATTAAAGAGCATTCCATATTTCACTAGAGAACTAGACTTCTCCTAGTGACCACATTCAAGACATTGCAAATGTCTGTGTAATTCATGAGATCACTGAGATGGACATTGCAGTCAAATTGTTAGCCTCTTCACTCAAGGGTAAAGCTTCACAATGGTTCAGGAGTCTAACAACAGGCTCTATTCAGAATTGGGACCATCTGTGCAGAGCTCTTCATAATCAATTTGGAGAGAAGGGAGATAATCTATCCTTGTTGAGCATTTGACAACAATCAAGAGGGCTCCTAATGAGTAGTTGATATATTTCAACTTCAGATTTCAAAGGACATGGGATAGGATTCCATTGGCCATGAGGCCCACAGATGAAGGTGCTTTCTTATACTTTCTTAGAGCTTTAAATTTTGATATTTCCTTAATGATTCAATCAATGGGAGGTGTAACCTTACCTGCAGCCTATAACATTTCCATTAGAGCTGAAAATTGTTTAATTCAAGCTGGTAAAATTGCTCCTAGGCCACCTATGCCTCTATATCCGAACTAGGAGCTCCAAGCACTAGTCAAACACCCACATTAGCTCCCATACCCACTCCAAGGAATCAAAGTTCAGCTGAAGCTTCCACCTCATCCTCTAGCACTTCAAAAGAGCTACAAGAGGTTATGAAACAACTACAAAACCTAGGGAATGAGCTAGTGACTATCAAAAGGTAACAAGCTCAGAGTTCTAGGCCATATCAGCCTCAAACTCAATATCAAGCTAGACCCCCATATCAACAAAAAATAGACCACCAGCTCAGGCTGCAAATCAAAATCAAAACCAAGGACAACCTCAAGCTACTAGGCCTTTCCGACCATATGATCCAAACACAACTTCAACATCAAGGGCCTTGGTTCCAACACAAAACAACATGGCACAAGAATATGATTGGTGTTTCCCATGCAATCAGCCCCATAACCAATCAATGTGTTTCAATGGTGCACTAAACCAGGCCTTGATGGTACAAAACATTGGTGTGTCCCAAGAGCCTAGTCAAGAGGAAAATCAGCAGCAAGAAACCTAGAAAGAGGCACCTCCAAGTGAGACCATGCTTGTCAATTGGTAGGCTGAAGATTTTTGTGGTATGAATCAAGCCCCTTCTCAAAGTGTAGCTACCAATACATGGTCCAAGAAAAGGAATATTGAGAGGGAAAATCATCAAACTCAAGTAATCCACAACCCTCTATTATTCCACAAGGTATTGGCAAAGTGTAACTCCCAATGTGCAGTAGAGTCAGCCCAAGCCACCTTCCAGACCCACTCAGACACCGGTTGTAATGACCCATGTGCAAGAGAAAAATGTACCAGGAAAGGGGCAAAAAAAGATAGCTCATCCCCATTTAACATCATTGAACAAATGAAGAAAACAAATGTGAATATTTCAATGTGGGAGTCATTGGCTATCCTAGGATAGAGAGACTTGTTGCAGGCTGCTATGGCCAATTGGTCAACCTCAAATCAGCCCCCAACCAACAAGAGAAAGTGCTTACCAATGCGGCTCAGCCCAAGGAAACCATGGAGGACAACAAGGTAAGAATCTAAAGCCCCCTCCATTCTATGTTTCATTGATCATTGGGACAAATTGGTACATAATTGCATGATTGATTCGGGGGCAAGTAGCTCTAATAATGCCAAAGCAAATAGCCGATCAGCTGGGTCTTCAATACGAAGTCATCTCCAAGGGCGTAGTGCAATTGGATGGGACAACAGTAACAATGGTTGGAGTCATCAAGGATTTGAGCCTCACATTACACACATGCCCCAATGTGACCATATTGCAAAATGTATCAGTCATAGACTTTCCACCACATTTTGCATTGTGTTTGTCAAGAGACTTCACTACTAAAATTGAGGCTATTTGTCTGTTGATTGGTCACACATGCTTTTTAGAACAAGGTATGGAGCTAAGGCTATGATCAGATCTAAGCCCATTATGGATTACCATATTGAGCCTCATGTACCCAAGCCCAATCAATGTGAATTGTTCAACCTTTGATCAGAGAAGACCTCCCAAGCACTTATGAGGTAGATACCAAGGTTGGGTGTATTCCAAACTTGACCCTCGATGAGTGGGTGAACAAGAGGCATGCTTTTGACCCTTATAAGGAAATGGAGGAATCTGAGCTAGGAGTCTACTATTTGCATGAGGAGAATCATCCTCTTCCTAACATCATTAAGCCAGACCACAAAGATGATAATGAGGTATGGCAAGTTATTCTTTGATGGCTCAAGAAGTAGACAAGGAGCCGGAGGAGGAGCTATGCTTGTTTCACCTCAAGGTATGAAATATTACTCAGCCTTCCATTTCCAATTTTCTTTCTCAAACAACACAACAGAGTATGAAGCCTTGATCCATGGACTACATTGGGCAAGAAAAAGAGGGATTAAAAACTTGCAAGTGTTTGGCGATAGTGAGCTAGTTGTGAATCAAGTCCGAGGACAAAATGCTGCCAAGAATGATCTGTTAAAAAACTACAAGAACTGGGTATGGGATCTCATCAAATATTTCAAAGCATTTGGCATCAATTCCATCCCAAGGAAGAAGAATGAAGCAAGAGATGATAGATGGCAGAAATTGGGGTGGGCATTTGATGTAGTAGAGAGTATCAAGAGTGATAAGTCTCAGCCCCATATCAAAGTGGTTGTAAGACCAGTTGTCCCAGATAATAACACAAGTTGGTAAGTCTTCGAGAATGATCAACAAATTGTCAATTTTCTACAAGAAGAAGCTGAGTTCTCCTCCAAAAACCAAGACAAATTGGAACAACAGTATGGTGACCAAGTGGTGCAGCTGAGAACCAACAAATTACCAAAGGGTCTTGTAACTTTGGAGTCAATCTTCAACCCAAATGATCAATTCTAAAGGAGAAAGAAAATATTCAAGTAAAGGGTGAAGATTCAGAGCCCATTTCCATAGAAGAAGGAAAACATTGTGAATTGGCAAGGTAAGTACCCAACAAGAAAAATATGAATTTATTCAACTTTGTCAAGAATTCCCAGATGTCTTTTCTAGACTTACAAAGATTTAAGAGGTTTCAACCCAAAGTTGGCACAACACACTATCGAGCTGGATCCAAAATCTAAGCCTTTCAGATAAAGAAAAGGCCAATAAAACCCTCACATTGAGCCTCTCATGAGAAAAGAGTTGAACAAGCTAATTGAGGCCAACATCATCTTCCCTATCAAGCATTCAAGTTGGGTTGCAAACTTGGTGCCTGTGAGGAAAAGAAATGGAGAAATCAGATTGTGTGTAGACTTTCATGATCTAAATAGAGCATCACTCAAAGATCATTATCCACTTCCATCAATGGAACAAATCTTATAGGTTGTAGCTGGCTCTGAGAGGTTTTCATTGCTAGATGGATACTCAAGATATAATCAGATAATGGTGAAAGAGGAAGATCAATTCAAGACAACCTTCACCACCAAATGGGGTACATATGCTTATAAGAAGATGCCATTTGGACTATCAAATGCCGAGCAACATTTCAACGAGCTATGGACATGGCATTCAAAGGCTTAATCAACAATATAGTTCTGGTGTATCTAGATGATATCACCATCTTCTCAAAGAATGTTACAGACCATCTCTTCCACCTTAGATAGGTATTTCAGAGGTGTAGAAGGTTCGAGTGTCATTAAACCCAAAGAAGTGTGTATTCTTGGCACATGAGGGGAAAATTTTTGGGCCACATTGTCTCAAGAGAAGGGTTAACAATTGATCCTGAAAGGGTTGAAGCCATCCAAACACTTCCATTGCCACAACACAAAAAGTCTCTCCAAAGCTTCTTGGGAGAATAAACTTTGTTCAGGTTTGTGCCTTGATTTTTCCACTCTTGTGAAGCCTTTAACAATGATGTTGAAGAAGAGTCTTGCATTTAAATGGACAAAAAAAGGAAAAGAGAGTTGAGGCCATCAAGCTCACAATATCACAGCCCCAACTCTTGTTAACCCAAAATTTTCAAAGGACTTCATGTTGTATGCTTTTGGAGGGTCAGACACAATCTCAACTATCTTGGTTCAACCTAACAAGGAAGGTTCAGAACAGCCCATAGCCTTCTTCAATCAGAGCTTGGAGGATTACGAGGTAAAGTATTCTTTCATTGAAAAAGCATGTCCTTGTTGTCATTAGGAGTTTGAAGAAGTTCAGACACTTAGTCTCAAACAATAAGATTCAACTACTAGTATCTCATGTTGGTGTCAAGGATTTTCTCCTAAACAAGGACTTGAATGAGAAGAGAGCAGGTTGGATCACTCGGTAATGGAATATGACATTGAGATCAAAGTGACCAAACTAGTTCATGGCAAGGGTCTATGTGAGAAGCTCACTTCCAAGAAACAAGCTGAGTCAATGGATGAAGAAGAGGTTGTCCTATTACTACAGAAATGATCAAGAACAACCATCTAATGATGCACCTATTCCATGTTGGACTCAAGCCTTGGTGCATTATCTCCAAACAGGTTTGTGCCCTCTAGAATGGAACAAAGCAAAAAGGAGATACTTTAGACTACAAGCCATCCCATATGTACTTATCGATGGTGTTTTGTTCAAGAAGGATATCAATAGTGTCCTATTGAGGTGCATTGGGACAGCCAAATTGAGAGGGTATTGCATGAGTTCCATGATGGAGAAGCAGGAGGCCACTTTTCCTCGAGTAACAGCTCTCAAAATCATGAAAGTTGGTTATTATTGGCCTACAATGTTTAGGGATTGCTACTCATGGATCAAGAAGTGCAAAAGTGTGCATTCTTCACAGGGAAGGAAAAGTTAGCAGCCCTACCCCTTCATCCAATTTCAGTGGATCAACCATTCATGCAATGGGGACTAGACTTCATTGGAGTGATTAACCCAAATTCAAGCCAGGGCCACAAGTGGATACTTACAACAACAACTATTTCACCAAGTGGACTAAGTGGCACTTAAGGAGGAAAATGAATCCAACATCTTGGATTTCTATGAAGGAATAACCACTAGGTTTGGAGTCCCTACCACTATTATATCAGATAATGCATTGGCATTCCTTGGTACAAGGATCACTGAATGGGCTATCAAAAATGGTGTATACCTCAACACTTCATCAAACTATTACCCTCAAGGTAATGGCCAAGAAGAGTCCACAAACAAGAACCTACTAAGGATTATCAAAGGACTCTTGATGAAAATCAGAGAACTTGGCATACAAAGCTCAAATCAGCTCTATGGGCTGATAGGATCACATCCAAAAGGTCCACAGAAGCTCCCCATACAAGCTTGTATATGGAAAAGAGGCAATATTTCCCATATCATTGAGTTTCCCACTTTGGAGCTCATGAAATAGTTGAACTAGCCGAGTTTGAACCTATGGAAATCAGGTATGCAGAGTTGATGGAAGTAGGAGAGGCAAGAGAGCATGCAATGCAGATCATGGAGAAAGGATCAAGCATTGATCAAGAAGAGTTTTGATAAGAAAGCAAGAACAAGGACCTTTCAAGAGGGGGACTTAGTTCTAAAATGGGATGCGATCGGGAAAAACCAGGAAAGCATTCCAAATTTGATGCCATTTGGAGTGGCCCCTACATGGTCACAAGATGTACAAGTAGCAATGCCTTCCAACTTAGCTAAGTTGGATGGCAAAGAATTACAGATTCCAATCAATGGGATCCATCTCAAACATTTCTACTAAAAGGAAAAATTCCACCCTTGTAAATATTAGCATAGGACTTTAATTTCCCTAAGTGCGTATGCACATTGTTTTGTTGTAGCATAGGTTTTATTTCCCTAAGTGCTCTGGCACAAGTTTTTTTTTTTTTGCTCTAGGTTTATGTCATTATATTTTGATGTGCCTCTAGGTGAATGCACCAGCCCTTCAACATTTACAACAAGGAGACCCATAGTTTCCATAATAGTTTGCTTATTTTAAAATAGAACAAATACATAGAGCAACTAAAATCAGGTCTCGAAGGGTCCATTTCTAGAACAACGGGGCAGGTTCCAGGTCACCAAGTGCAAACATCATATTCAAGCTTCAAAGAATAGGACCAACATCAAGCCACCACCCATGACTCCATGCCCAATGGATACAACAAGGCAAGCTGATCTCTTCATCTAGCAGGTAGATGTCCCCGTGAGTCACCAAATTGTTATCTCAATTTTTCCCCCGAAAAATTGATCAAACACGACCCCGCAGAGAAGAAATCTAAGGGTCATTTCATCGCATGAGCCCACATTTCAAATCTAACAAATCAAAGTTATAGTGGGGCTCTAAAATGGAGGAGCAGGGTCAGCTAAGGAGGAAAACAGTGTCAAAGAAACTAGAGGCTCAAAGGAGAGAAAAAAATGGGAAAGGCTCAAAGTCTTTGGCTTCACAAATGATTCAGAGTGGGCCTAAATTGGCTAAGTATGGAAGAGATGGCAGAAGCTTCCACGTGCCTCATCGGCACATCTCTCAAGGGTTAAACCCAAAAGGTAGGTACTCCCAAAAACAGCAAGAAGCTTCCACATGTCCCAAGTGCCCAAAAGGGACAGAGTCACCGTTGAAAATTCCAAATGAGTGAAAGAACCACGTGTCAACTCGTGCATTTCAAAAGTAGAGCCCAAGGTGGAGACTCAAAACTAGCACCAGCCTCCACATGGTCAGTGGTCCAAAAAGTCAAATCAAAGGCAAATGGGCCCAAATTGGTTAAGTATAAGAGTGTCGGGAAGGGCAAGTGCAAGTGTCTCAACGGTGCACACATTCAAAGGTGCATGGCCCAAAGTGGAGACTCAAATGAGCACGAGGCTTCCACATGTCTAGGGTTCAAAAAAGGCATCGGCCCGAATCAGCTAAGTATCATAGACTCACGGAAGGAGCCACATGTGTCATCTCAATGCACATCTTTAAAGGTAAATCTAAAAGTGGGTCTCCCAAACAAGTGTGGCCTTCCACGTGTCCCAAGTTCAAAAAGGGACAAGAGTCGTTCAAAAAAAAAAGTCAAGATGGGGTAGAGTTAAAAGAGGGGTGCCACACGTGCCTCAACCATGCAAATTCAAGAGGGGCGGCCCAAGGGCCAGACTCAGACAAGCACCAAGTCTCCACATGTCCCGGGTCAGACATATGGCCCCACCAAACAAAAGGACTTAGCCAAAACATAAAGGAACAGAGAAAATCCATGGAAAGGGTGCCACGTGTCTCTTCGGTAACTTCAAAAACAAAATCCAAAAGTGGTCCCCAAAACGTGCACAACTCTACATGTGGCCATGTTCAAGTCAAGGGAAGGTGGGTCATCGGAGGTAAATTCAAAATTTTTGGCTCAAAAGGTGTAAAGTATAAAAATGAACCGCACCTCCACTGATGCCCAAGGAGCCACGTGTCAAGCCTAAATTACATGCGGGCCAAGGGGCAGGCCTGGGAGGACTTTTTTCCCCAAATGGAAAATGCGGACCAACGGGCCCGAAGATGGTTTTTTGACAAAAATGATTCATGGGGTCAGGGGCATTTTTTTCATTTTTGTATTTTTGTGCCAAAAGGCACAAAGTGAATTTCAGGGCCCATGGACCCATTCTACTAACTAGTTTTCACCATTTTTGTATGGACCCAACTCAAACATTCAAATGGACATATCTTTCGATCCAGTGCCCAAATTCAACAAATTTGGCACCATTGAAAGGTCTCACCTCATCTATGCCATGGAAACCTGAAACTTTAATTTTGATGAGGTTAGGTGGGTGAAAAATGGGAAAATGTCTTCATGCCATTAATATGCAATCCGATTGTCTCAACAACCAGATCAGATTTGATTTGATCCATCATTCTTCCTTCTTCAACATGCCAAACAGACATAGAGTGGTGGACTCGATAGATTGTGGGTGGATTTGTAGGGGCATTGATGGCTGTAGCTGAGCTCCAAATCAAGTTTCCCACCTCTTTTCTTCTTCTCTCTCTTCACTACATCTATAAAAGAAGGAGAGCTTGGCTCATTGTAAAGGGTTGGACATTTTTTTTTGCACCCTCCCTTCTTCCCTTGTCTGCAAGTGAATTTGTGGAGTTTTCCAAACCTCCCATTCAAGTTGTAATACAAAGTTTTTCCTCTTGGCTACTATAATGTAATGTATCAACTCTGAGCAATAATATATGTTTGGATGATTCTCAACCCTCTCATGTGTTCATTTTGTTTCTTGATCTCTCATTATAGTTTGGTTATCTATGCATGGTGGTTGTATTGCATTTCTATGGTCTAGTGTTAAATTACAAAATGGGTGTTTAACATTCCTTTGGTGCATCACCTTGTTAGCTTAGGTTTATTTTCTTGTATCTTCTCAACCCTATCTCCTTGGTAAGATAGAGTAGGTTCCTCTCTTTCAGACTGACTAGACTCACGCGATGCTTCCGAAAGAGATAAAAACATCAACCTCAATAAACTTAGACATCTAGTGTAAGGAAGAGTTTCTTCACTAAACTAGCCCTGATTTTTGGAATTATGGGACATTATGCCTTTTATCCATCTTGATGGTGGATATGGGGGATGTATTTTTCGGTTTGTGGTTTGATTTTTTTCTCAAAATTGTACCACAATTCAAAGTTGGCATCGATCTTCTTTCTCCATTCTTAAACTAGTGTGCTCTCTAGGATCAATTAAAGGATTTCAAATGGTGCTGATATTTCCCAATCTTGACTCAATCTACTCGGGTAGTAAGTTCTTGTTATATCCTAATTAGAGCTCATCTAATGGTGTTAAACAATCTTACATATTGACAATCTTGTCACTATTCCCTTTGCTTGGTTTGATACATATATTATCATTCGATCATCTTTTATCTTTGAGCTCCATCTTTTCCTTATTGATGTCATTCTCGTTGATGATGTATGTATCTATTTCTCTAATTTTTCAAGCGTTACTTTTTCTTGTTGATTTTCGATGGGCCATCCTATTGTGTATGTATAATAGGTCATGGCATTATTTATTTATGTCTCCAAACTACTCACCATTGCTTGCATTTCCTTCTTTTTTCTAGTTTTCCAAAGTCCACGGCTTTAGGATTTGTTGTTTATATTCTTCTATTGCTTCCTCGCAGATTTTATATTTCTCTACATATAAGATGACTTTATCTTCTTTTAAGATTTCATCCACTTCCTTCCCTGTAGCCACCTCTACTTGAAGATTGGGTTCTATAATGATGTGTGGTTTAGCTATTTGGATGGATGATAGGATTTTTTGCATTGCTTCTTCTATATGCACACATCGATGCATCCAATTTTGTTTAGCATCTGCTCCAATACATGATTGCAAGCTTCTTTTTAGGTGGAGATTTTTTCAAGTGTACCTTGAATCCAGGTTGTAGTCTATTCCACCACCCCTTGCTGCATTGTATTGATTGATATTTTTTCCTTTTTTGTGGTGTTTATTTGATTTTGGCCAAAGAGTCTCTAGGTGCTTGGTGTTGGTACTATACTTGTGGATCTATGTGTGGATGATGATTATGGTACTAACTTATGTTCTTGTGCCTTATTTTCCTCTTCTTATTTTTTTTTTCTTTCTTATCATTTTTCTCTTGTTCCTCTTATATTTTTGTTTATTTTCCTCTTCTTATTTTTCTTTCTTTTCTTTTTCTTCTTTTTCCTTCTTCTCTTTTTCTTCCTTCTATTTATTTTCTTTTTCTTCTCTACCTCCTTTGTTTATTCTCTACCTCCTCTCATTTTTTTTTCTATTTTTCTAGTTCCCGATTCATTTTCTCCTCTTCTTCCTACTTCTTTTACGCATCCTCACACTCCTTTTTCTTTTCGCGCTTCTTCAACCATATTTTTAGCATCTTGAGTTTCATTTTGTTTCTTTTTTGTTATTTTTTCTCTTCTTTATCTTCTTTTGTTTGGCCACTTCTAAGGGATTTTGTTGATCTACTTCTAAAAATTTCATATTCTTTTCCGTTACCTTTGTCTTTGTGTCTTCGATTTTTTATCTCTAGCCTTTTCGGCTTCCTCTTCTCTTTTTTCCTTGCTTTAATAAACATCCCAATTACTTCTTATTTTTATTTTATATGATTCTGATCTACAATAGTCTTCTTCTTCTTCTTTTTCAATGTTGTTCTTTCTTATTAAAGGGCTTAGAGGTGGTTTGTTTCTTCGACCTCTACTTGCTCCTGGAACTTCCTTGCCCACTTATGATGGAAGTGAGTGTATAATATCCCCAATAACCAACCAAAATTTATCCATGTATTAAAATATAGCTTATTCTATGGCCATTTGTTCCCTTCATATACTACCCTCACATTCTTGAGCTACTTGGGAAATGCCACCTAGAGGTAGACATTTCTTGTAATATCCATATGCTAGCTTGGTTAGGTGTGTTTCCACCCAAGGATATGCTTCTTCTTCTTCTTAAAAATGAGGTATTATATGTTTGGGTGATGATGAGGCAAAGGGAATTTTTTCTTGTGTGAATCAAAAAGTTTCTTTTCTACCTATGATGATTCTTCTTCCTCTATATTTACCGCATCTTCTTTTAGCTTCCAAAGACTTTATGGAATTTGGTGGTAGGTGTTGAAGCACTAGGGCCTTTTTTCGGTCTTATCTTATATGCTTTTGGGCCTTCTTTACTTGGGTCTTATTTTCCATATTGTGTTGGGTACTTGTTCCTATATTCTTCCCATGTTTCTTCAATGACCTGATCAAAATTTGGAAGTGTTGGTTTTCTAGGATCCACAGAAGTTTCTTATTGCTTCCACTAAGTAAGTTACTAATTCATTAGAAGACTCATATGGAAATGGGGGTATATGGGATGTGTGTCGAGTAATAGGTTGAAGGAAGGCATAATCAATATCGTAATAAAAAAATTTCTTTCTTCTCATATTGTGCCACAATTTGTTCGGACACAAAGGCCCCTGTTTCTAATTACATGTCTTATTCTATTTATCAATCCCAATAAAGATGTAATTTGGGTAACCACATCCAAGGTGTTCATATGTTCCCAAATATGTTTAGTCACGGTGTGTGTTGGCCTTCCATTATACCAATTCTTACTTGTGGGGTAGATTTTTGTGAAATACATGGCTAAACATATCAATATTGACCCATAACAAAATTTATGCTTCCCTTCCTTTATTTTTCTAGTATTTTCATGGAATTATGAAGCTAATAATTCTGCTAAATTATACTCTGAATGAGAATTCACCATGTCAAGGGAAATTTGTGCACTAAGCCTATGGGCTCCATCTTTCTGATTAGTATGATAAATATTTAAGCATATAGCCTTAGCGGCATACCAACATGCATGATTCTATATATCCATGATGTGCAATGCATACCCTCTATGGATATTTTTACCCCCATCGCACAAGCTATATATTTCATTATAGTTTAAATTCTTGTGATGGTTGGTCATCCTTGTTCCCATAATCTTGTAACCCTAGCCATGACCTCTGTGTTAATTAGGCACAATTGATCCAAATACAACATTTGATTGTGTAGTTGGCTCAAAAGAACCCTAATTGCATGATCAAGATTAGAAAAGTATGGAATTCAGCTCCAGGACATTTATCTTCAACTCACCGATGATGTTTTTTTCTTCTTGTATTATAACTCCTTGGTATCCAGATTATCCTTAAGGAGTAGTGATATATCCACTTTGAGCCATGTATGATCATATTCTATAATCGAGAGTGAATTAATTTTATGCCTTTCGCGTATGGGTGACTTTGAATGCGATAAGTACAAACTCCCCATCCTGAATCATGATTATTTTATTCAAGTGATTTCTTTTGATATTTTGTCTTTGGGAGCTCTTCTTATTTGATCTCAATTGGAGTATCCATTTCTCATGATTTGCCCTAATTTTCCTAGCTCTTTTTCTTATTCATTGGTGAATTCTTCTAACTCTGTTTTAGTTGTTGTTGCCTTAATTATTATAATTCGATGCCTTTTTATAACCTTCCTCTTGTACCTACCAAATTTATTATCTTTTTCGGCGGGATATATTTGTGATTCTTTCATGTATTTTTCCTCATTGCGTGTGTTTACTTTGTTATGCAGATTTTCTCCTTCATTCTACTTGTTTTGTTTGTTACCTACGGATTTTCTTCCTTCATCATGTGGATTTCTCCTCTTATTTCTTCACTCTGCGGCTCTCTCCTTTCATCTCTTCGTTTTGTGGCTTTTTTCTTCATTCTTTCATTTTTGTGGCTTGTTCCTTTCCTTCATTGCAGAGTATCACTTATGTGGTTTCTTTTCCTTCATTGTGTGTATATCCCTCCTAAGTGGTTTATTGTTCTTTATTGTGTGGGTATTCCTCCTCTTTGGTTTCTTTTCTATATTGTGTGGGTATTCCTCATCCACGGTTTATTTTTCCTTTGTTTCACGGGTATGCTTC
This sequence comes from Taxus wallichiana var. yunnanensis, assembly GCA_018340775.1. Lineage (NCBI taxonomy): Eukaryota > Viridiplantae > Streptophyta > Pinopsida > Cupressales > Taxaceae > Taxus > Taxus wallichiana. The sequence continues at coordinate 641,357,100 of CM031243.1, forward strand.
CTTTATGGGATATTCTTTTTCTTTTTCTTTGATTTTCCTATTTTCTTATGTTTATTGGAGTAAGGATTCCTTGTGGGCTTTCAACCCATCTCCTCGTCGGATAGGCCAAATTTTTATTTTTTTACTTTTTACTTTTTACTTTTTTATTTTTTATTTACTTTTTATTATTTTTTAAGTATGATATAATCTTCCTCCATTGACATAGCCTTGTAGTTCCTTTAATTGTAGTGTTTATAGCTTTTTGCTCCTAAGGGTAAATCTCCTTGAAAATATAGGGTCCAAACCATCTAATGTTGATTTTCCTTGGATGTTTTCATTTACTATCATAAATTAGCACCTAATCACCAATGTCAAATTCTTTTCTTTTGATATGGTGGTTGTGTCAAGATTTTGTCTCCTTTTTTCTTGTATTTGTTTTTTTCTTGTAGGAACCTTTTTCATCCAATTTCTCTAATTCAATCAACCTCTCATGAAGTGAAGAGTCTCAATTCATCTAAAATGTCATCGCCATACTCTTAAGCGAGAACTACAAACTCTACAGTGGACCGTGAGTTCTAGTCCATAAAACAATCTAAATGGAGAATATTTGGTTAGCATTTTTATGTTTATGCGGTATGCCCATAAGGTTGTAGGTATCTTAAAATCTTAGTCTGCTTGTTATAAGGAATATATATTAGTAAGCATATTCTCCAATAACTTATTAAATTATTTTACTTGTCTCATTCACTTGTGGATGGTAAGGTGTACTCCCTTTTATGGTTAATAATGAAGTTTCTTAATGGTTCCTTGATAGGTGGATTTACAAAATTTTTCCATTGATTGATTGTAATAATCAAAGGGCATCTAAACCACGTAATGATATTTTCATAGATGAATATAGCGATTGTTGTAGCATTACAATATTTAGTAGGGATAGCTTCGCCCATCTTGTTAAATACTTTGTCCTTGTTATTATGAATCTTTCTTGAGAGTGTTTGCAGACTAGTTTTATTGGTCCAATGAATTCCATATCCCACTTTTTGAACAAGGCTAAAGATAAGACTAGTTTTAAGGCCATCTCATCATGAGCATTTGGTTTTCCACCCACCGGTGAAAATATCACAAGCCCTTGTTTATTTGTGTGCATCTTTAAACAGCTTTAGGACACCAAAATTTGGTCATCATCACTTTTCTAGTTGTCTGATATCCTTCGTTATGTCCTCTAGCTATACCTTCATGAGTCCATCAATATATTATTTCTCTCATGTTCTAAGGCCACCCTTTTAAGGACATCATATTTTCATTTCTTAAATAATTTCCCTAAATCAAAGTAAAGGGAAAGGCCCAACTTAACAAGATCCTCTTCTTACTCGCTTTTTTGTACTACACATTGGAAATTCTCCTTGTGTAAGTAACTATGATTTATCTTAAATTTCTCTTGAATAGCCTCAAATCTAGATATGTTTGCACCACGAAATAAAATCATCATCAATTGTCCATTTTTCTTCTCCCATTTATATCCTTGATAAATAATCTAGTCCATTGTTTAATTTTCCTAGTTTGATTTATAATGGTAAAGTCAAATTCTTGAAATAGTATTAACCAAACATATCCGTCCTTGTAGCATTGATTCTATTTAATAAATATTTCAATGGCTCATGATCTATGAAAAAAATAGAAAAAAATTATGTATCCAATATATTTTCTATACTACTTTTGTAGTTCTCTCTATTTTCAACACCTCTCTCTTAGTTTGGTTGAATGATTTCTCTTATCCTTGGATAACTTTTTTCTCTTCCAAATGTTGCTAGATGATCCATTTTTGCTACATGGACATGGAATGGAAATTTTCAATCAGAAATATCAAGATAGGTTCATTTAAAATTTCATCCTTCAAAACTTCAAAGGCATCCGCGCATTGTTTTGTCCATTATATTTTCTTATTGGTTGTTTTCTTTAACAACTCTCTTCCAAAGGTGCAATAATATTTATATGCTTCTAATGAATTTAACGCGGTATCATGTATATCCAATAATTTTTATTATATCCTTATGTGTTTTGGGAGGTTATATTGACAATCGCTTAAGTCTTTACTAGATCAATTAATTACCCTCTTTTACAAATTATGTTCCCCAACAGTGTACCAAATGGGGTTAGAAATATACATTTCTTCAAATTGAGATATATTTTCAATGTTATACACCTCTGAAACATCAGTCTCAATACTTGAATATGGTTTTTGAGTAGTCCATATACCATCCAATCATCAAGATATACCTCAAAGAAATCATGGATAAATTATTTGAATGCATTAATCATTATTCTACTAAAAACTGTTGGTGCATTCTTAAGTCTAAATGGCATAACAATATACATGAATGAACCCCATTCCATAGAAAAAGTAGTCTTTGGTTGGTCTTCTAGAGATATTCGACTGATGGTAACCAGAGAAACCATCAGTGAAAGAGTAGACTTCTCTTCCTACAACATTCTCTAATACTTCTTTTGTAAATGGCATCGGGAATGGGTCATGTACACAAGCTTTATTTATCTCTCTATAGTCCACACATACCCATATTTCTCATATTTTCATTATTTTGAATGACCATGGGAATTATCCAATCTAAATCTTCAATTGGTTTAATGATTCCAGCATTCATCATTTTGTCTATCTCCGTTTTGACTTTAACCTTGAGATTAGGATTTAATCTATACGAGCTCTTCTTCAATGGTTTAAACACTTCCTTAATTTTAATTTTCACTATCCCAATTTATTCTCTAATACCTTTGAGCTCCTTAAAGTAATTACGGAATATATCTTGGAATTCCTGAAGAAGCTCTACTACTTTTGCCACTTCTTCTTCTAACCACCAATCCCCTATCTTAACAAGCTTTTCATCTCCATTGGTGCCAATGTTTTTAGTACTTATCTTCAGAGGCTGATGGTAGTATTATTTCCTATTCTTTGTTTTCCACTACTTCTCTTTATCATTCGATTGTTTTATATTCAACATTTTTTGGTTTTTCTTCTCTCTTTTTTTCAACTACAAAACGACGTATGCCATCTCCAAGATTTTATTTAGATTTCCTTATTGTTTCTTTAATTTCCTTTGTGATTTTTTTTCTTCTACCTCCTCTGGAGTTAGGAATAGAAAGGTCCCGATATTCTATAATTCTCGAAGGATATAAAGATGTGCATTCCAGAAATTGAATGTATGAGAAAAATCCTTTACAATCTAGTACCAACTTCTTATCTCTCATCTCATCTCTTGGTGCATGTAATATGACCACGGTATGGGTCCTAAGGGCCAAATAAATAAATGTGTCCATACCAAAGGAGAATTCTCACCACATAATTGCCAATGTACCTCACGACTTGAAGGTGTTTCGTGGATCACTTTCACCGGTGTACTCTACTATATATCATGTAATAACCTCCACTCTCCAAATATATTGTTTTGAGTAAGGTAGTTAAAGAATTCTAGTGAGAGATGTTAGGTTTGTGAGTAACCCACCACCCAAAGGGGCATTAATTTTCAGGTGTCATCTAATTGTTCCATTCTCACTTTCTCATTCGAAATATTCGCTCCATTTGATCTAAATAACCTTCCAAATCTCCAAACCCTAAATATTTTGGTACAGTCCTGTTGGGACGCTTCATGTCTTAGTCTCTAGACTCTTTTGATCAACATGTATTATATTTCTTCTTTTGGATTAATATGTGTCTTCTTCCTCAAAATTATCTTGAGCGGGACAACAAATGTCATCCACGATATCAAGTCATCATCATCTAAGGTAATTACATGAGATGGTATCCTTCTTACATAAGATAATTTTGTTGTTCTAGATTATGGGAATCCATGTATCCATGCCTCCACAACGTTATCTAAACTTTCACTTGTAGACTCAATTTTGACTGATATTTCTCCATCTAAATTTGGCTCAAAATCTTTCTTGATTTTAGAAATTTTTCTTAAGGCATATACTCCTTGTAGATCATCAAAATATTCTCGTTGAGTATCATGTCAAACTTTTTCATCCCATGCAACACTCATCCCTGCATGCAATGGTACATATATGTAAATTCCATCTACTTTTAATGTTACTTCCTCTTCTTAGGATTTTAGTGTTGTGTTACAATCCACAAAACACTCTAAAGCTAAAATGGTATTGTAAGATGGCTTTAGAGCCACATTCTCAACAACTTCAAGGTTTACTAACTTCTTGATCCCAATACAATTAAATTTAAAATTCTTTAGTTCTCCTAAGGGTGGTTTTGATGAGCCATATGCTAATCCAATAAAATATTTGGTGGGTTCCAAGGGAGGCATGCCTAGTCTCTCCTAAGTAGTTTTTGACATCATATTAACATCTGTGCCAAGATCAAGAAATAATTTGGTAATAGTAGTGTCAAATATATCTACATCCAAGTAGATGTGGTATTTATGCCATGTTTGTTGTGTATGGAAGACATTTCTTTTCTTTTGGTGATGTCCTTCTTCAATTCTTTGAACATTAAAACTTTTGTTCTCGTTATTCCAATATTTATTGAATTGTTTCAATTTATCTGTAAGATCGTGTTTGATCGTTAGTCTGGCTATCTCCTTTGAAGAAGTGATCTCCTCTTCCATAAAACAATTTTTTTCTGTTTCTTCTTGGGTTTGCACATTTTTTCTTGCTTCTCTAATTTTCTCCACTTCTTTCTTATGAAATTCTGGTGTAATTTCATTAAAATCCCATTATTATCCACTATAAGAGCTTCCTTCATGACGTATTACGATTATTTTATTTTTTCCAGTGTGCAGATTTGTTTCTTGCTACACTTTTAATAGTAATTACGACCATATATTTTGGTTCTTCAACACTCTTTCTTGATTTGGTTGTTTTCCTTCTCAAATAGCTTTCTTTAGCTTCCTCTTTCTTATCCTCATTTCATGGTCTACTACTTGAGATATATGCTATTTCCTTTTCTTTTTTATTGCCTCATCATCCTATGGTATCTTTGTGTTACGTTGGACATTTCTAGTGCAAATCTTCCTAATGCCTATGATTTTTTTCTTCCATTCCTCTAAAATGAGTTGCTTTGGGACAACTAAAAGAATCATGTCCTCTTTCATGATAGAAACTACAAGGATCAGCTCTATGCAATTTCTAGCTAAGTTCCCATCTTGTCCACACTTATAACAATTCATGGGTCTTCTATCTTGATAACTACCTCTTTGGTTATCTCTTCCTTGATATCCATTATACCCTTCGTATCCTCTTCCTCCTTGATAATTATCATATCCACCCCCCCTCTATATCCTCATCTATAATCTACGTGGTATCCTCCATCATTGTATCCTTGATAATTAGGATTGTAGTTATCCCCCTTATATTCGCCTCCTCAAATTGAGGATTTCTACCTTGCTGATTTGGGTATTGAGGGAATGTAATTACTAGTTGTGAAGGTGGTCAATTTAATGTAGGTGATGGTTATGAGGGATGGGGGTAGGTGTTGTGTTTTGTATTTTTGTCACAACCCAACGAGTATTATAATCTTTTAAATATTCAAGTGCCTCTATAGAGGGGCATGTATGGTGATAATGGTTGTAGGATCCACAAGTTGTGTAGTACATTAACTGATTAGTAGGTGGTGCTACCTCTAATAAAGGACAAGTATCTTGAGTGTGTTGGTCCCATAATCTACAAATCTGCACCATGTTATTTCTTTTGAAAGGTTATAGTACTTAGAAGAGGATTTACTGTGATGAATGTTGTCTTACACTGAACTCTCTTTGTCTTCTCTAAGTAAAGACAGTTAGTATTACTATGACCTTCTACAATGACAACATACTACACACCAAATCTTAGGCCTTACGTTATTTCTTAGAGGTGAACTATTCTTAAGGTCTTCATTCCTCTGAATTTATTGTTGGAGTTTTAGCTTAGCTAGCTCCAATTGTAATCTCTCCAAATCTATTTTTAATTATAATTCTCCTTCTCTATGCCATGGTTGGGCCTCTAATCTAATGGGCCATATTTCTAATCTTTTTCAAACACTTTGATAATCTTTGTCAAACAATGATAACTTAATCTTATGGGCCATATTTCTAATTGGTTGAGAATGTATTGGGGGTTGACTAACTATTTTTTTTGCTTCATGAGTTTTACCTTCTTTGTCCGATTATCAAACTTATGTCAAGTTACTCTTTCTTCCTCTATCTCTAGATAACTCAATATCAAATTATAACTCTCCTAATAATTCTCTGAATTCTCTTACAATTTCTATCTCTTATGAATTTCTTCTTACAATTGATGATATATTTCTTCAAAAATTTCTCCCTTTTCTATCTTCAATTGGCGTTTCAAGAAAAACTTGGAATGGCGACCACCCGAGGGGGTCATCTCCTTTGGGCTTGTGCGGTGGTTGGGGGATGCATCCTTAGTTGGTGAATCTTCATAATTATATTTCTCTACAACTATCTTCCTTATTTTACTATTTCTTAATCTATAATTATCTTCTAATCCTTCATCACTTATTTTTTTCTTATTTTTTTTTTCCTTCTCTTTCTCTTGTTTCTCAGCATTATCTTTTTCTTCATTTTCTTCGTCTACTTATTTTTATTTTCTCTTCTAACACTTCAATTAATTATTTCATACTAGTAACTTCTTCTTATTCTTCTTCACCTTGTTCTTTGATCAATAATTGGACTTCTCTTTCCTCTCCTTCCCAATTTTTTTCTTCTATTACTCTTTTAAAATCTGGTTCTAAACCTCCTACTAATTACTATAAATCTCTCATCAAGATAACCTTCCTTGTTATAAATTGTTGGATTGGATTATCTATAGAATATCGTACCTCGGGGTTCATGGGGTGACCAAAACAGGTTGGTCTTTGCTCACTGCGGGTGTTATAGCAAGAATCATGTGTCTACCCTCCATTTTCGGTTTATCCAATTTGGCCTCCACTTGAAGTGGGTGTTTCTTTCTTTTCTCCTTTTGAATTTTGTTTAAATTTTATTTTCTTTCATTCAACTTATTTTATCTTTCCTCCCTTGCTAGTCTTTGTTTCTTTACCTTCTTCTCTAACGTCTTCTTTGTTCTTATCCTTTCTCTCTCTTCCATCTTCCTCATTTTAGTTATTTTTGTTGAAAATGCTAACTCTTCTTAATTCTCTTAATTCTACTTTTACAAACTATGTAATTTTTCTGATTTTTCTTTTCTTCATGTCGTCCTATTTCTGTTATCCCAACCATCACCCCATTAATTTTGATTAGTTATGTCTCTTAGATCACCCCCTTCACATACGCCATCCCGCAGTTCCTATCCCCTAAATTAACTTTTCCACGTTTATGATTAAGCCTTTTTCTACCATTAAAACATTAATTAAAAATGGAACTAATTTAAGAAATTGTTCTCTTGCTCAACTTAAAACTTCACCTTTCTTGTAGTCAAAACTTGGTCCAACCTTGTATGGCCCAAGTAATTATGTATGAATCTAAGGTAGTCTCATACCAATAATCAATTGCTCTAGTCTAAGGCTCATCAAGATTTCTAAGACTATTTAGATTTTCTAGCATCCACTCGGATGGTTTCCTTAAATACAATCTCGACCACTCTATTCTCTTAGCATGGGCTAGTATGCAAGGCCACGGAAATATGGAAACTGGGACAAATATTTTTCTCTATATTCCCAGTACTTCTACCTTAGTTGCTTTATACAATTCTTTGAGTCTCTTAGCTTCTCCTTTAACAAATATATTGATATGATTTTCCCACCAATCCTCAATTTATGTTAGTGCTTTGGTTTCCAATATCCTAGTGGTGATATTTTTCCTGACATCTGATCAACAAAGAAACCTTGGATGAGACACCAAATTTTGACCTCAAACCTTAATAGCGTGTGAGATCTAAGAAGTTCGACCTTTCGTTAAGAATGTACGTGGGAAAAGTAAACTAATATAATTTGTGAACAAAAGAATATAAAAGCACATGATAGAATTTTCTCAAATCAATTATCTTTATTCATATTTCATCATTGATTACATTATTCTCAATTACATGTACAATACTTCTCATATATCTTACTCCTTAAACATTTCTATCATATACATCTCCTATAGTACTCACTCATATATTTCTCATGATGCTTTAACATACATTTCTTGTGGCACACACATATGCACGATGGAATAGTTACAATAAATACATTTCATACAAAATATTCCAAAAGTCATTTCTTTTGAATCACGCTTCTCATCAAATTATGTCTCGTTCTGGATTGGATTGTCTTTATTATGTGGTGGATTTCTACTTCTGCAACTTCCTATATTGTAACACGTATTTTCTAGTATGTGCGACTTCCTTCATGTATCATGAGTTTCCTAACATATTGTGGCTTTTTCAATATACTATAGCTTTCCTCATGTTTCCCATGGCTTCGCCCGATATCTCGTGGCTTACTCAAAATTTGATGAAGAACCTTGTCAACAATCAGTTTGGTTGATAATGATTCATAAGTGGGTTGAAGGATGGGAACTAGGGTTTCAAAATCAAATAATGAGGTTTATTGATCAAAATGGTTTAAGATATAGTATTCTTATCACAAATATCATTGAAAGAAAACAATAAAAATACCTTTGACAAAAGGATAAATGTCTATCTATCCTTTAATCAAAGGAAGCCAACAATTTGAAATCCACGCATGAAGGTCAAGTAGTCCGGGCCACCGTCCACTTTAATTGTAAATCATTTGATGCTCCTTGAAGTAAGACTAATATTTTATCTCTTCCTCTCCAAAGTTTACACACATCATGCTTTGGAGGTCGACGCATGGGCATGAAAGCACGTCACTTCGAACTATATCCTTAGAAGTTTGTTTATATTTTAGAGGGAGCATTGTGGGAAGCAACACTTTATACCACAAGAGGCCTCACTCAAAAGCGTAGATTTTCCAACAACACGGAAAAGAAGTCCCTTCGATCTGCTACCAACAAGGGTGTTTCCTTCCTTCCCCTTGAGTCCCTAGAGTGAGTTGTAGCTACCTAGGAGAAGGGCATCGAATAGAGCATCCGCAAGGCGGAGATGTGATCGCCATTTCCAAGTTCCCTATGGGCGCAAGCATATCTTCGTTGAAGGCTGCCAAATTTGTTCTCGAGCCTTTTGGCAAGTATTCATGGGATTAGATTTCTTTGAATATAGATCCATCACCACTATTTTGACTCCCGTGGCCATAATGTCCTGTCCATTACTCGGATCATTTGGATCTCGTATACTGGATACACATCGCCATGACCTTCAAAGAGTTCTTCGCCTTCATATCCACTTCCATGACCAACTGTGTAGCATGAGGGTAAGTGATTTGCTTGCTGCCATCGATGTGGCTCCCCTCGCATAGCCCCCAGCTTGCCTATCTCATAAGCTTGGAAAACCCGTTGTGGCAAGCACCGGCGATAAACCTCCATCGATCCTTCGTCCTCTCAAGCCTCGCCATTGTCACTTCCATGTTTAGGTTTAGGGTTTTGTTTAGGGTTTCGTCTATGGGTCAAGATGGTTTCTTCTCAACACTTGGAAAACATGTACTAATATATTACAACTCGTGTACAACCCTTTTTAAGTGTGAGATAAGAATTTGGACAACACATGTTATGTACATGAAAACTAAGTTATAAAAAAATAAATCATTTATGCATTACATCATTAGATATCATCATAAAGGAGTGTATATATTAATAATTTTTTTGATATTTTATTTAATATTGTAAATATAAGAGTAATATTTGTATATCCCATATTATAAAGATATGTAACAAAACACATAGTGTGCCATTTGTAAGTAAGCTATCAATAATATAAATATTAGTTCCTTTGAATTTAAAGATCGCATATTTAATTCCCTACTCGCTTTTCAAATGCACGAGTAAATACTTTGGAAATATGATTAATTATTATGTCTAACTATCATGATTAGACCTAGTCTTTTAGATTAAATTGATTGTTAATAACAAAAATTCTTAAATGCATCAAAATACCTTGTAGATGTCATGGATTGTCAATTGTAGAAAGTTTTATGACTAGATTATCCTATTTTGATTGCATTAATTGCTAGAATTTGGAGGTTTAATGGTTACACACATAGAAAAATATGAGGACTTCAATACATATAGGATAAATTTCAAGATGCGATAAAGAGGAAATCAAAGTTAGATAGTAAGGAACGCCATTTAATGTGCCATTAATATATTTTAATAAAAAGATAATATCAATTTGTTATATTTTATTAAATGTTTATCTTCTATAACGACTTTTCATGCCATGTGTTCAATAACGGTAAAGCCAATCATTATAAATTTATTAAATGTTTATCTTCTATAAAGACTTTTCTTGCCATCTGGATTCTTTCTATTAATTATTTTTATTATTTAGTATCAAATTATTTATTATTATTCATTAACAATTTAGATTTTTATGACATTTGTCATCGAGTCTATGGAAAAGAGCTGCACACACGTAGCAATCACTTATGCAGAAGAGCATCAGGACAAGTGTCAAAAATGACTGTATTGAGTTATGTAGACAATTTATTAGATTTTATTAATTGTTTATCTTCTATACCGACTTTTCTTGCCATCTGTTCAATAACGGAAAAATCACCCCTATAAAATTACATCTTAGTGAGGCTATTGCAAACAAAAACTAATTCGCTGGGCGTGGATATTCAGAGTAAGAACACGAGGAGTTTAACACAGTATCGTTCGACTGTTATGGCAGCTTCATCCCCATCCACGTGGATTTTCATTTACTGTCTAGTTGCAGGCTTTGTTATATGGAATCTGCTTTCCACTCCATGTCATGCCAATGAAGAAGTTAATGCCCTGATTGATATGAAGAATATGTTGCAGGACCCTCAGAATGTTCTCCAAACTTGGGATCCATCCCTTGTTGATCCCTGTACCTGGTTTCATATCACCTGTGACAACAATGGACGTGTTAGCAGGATGTAAGTGTGTGCATATAAAAAATATACCATGGAAACTTCTGTTGCTTCTTATAGCATTACATTTGCTGACTTATGTTTGATGCCTATAAATTTACAGAGATTTGGCACATAGTGGCCTTTCTGGTACTCTCTCACAACGGATCGGTGATCTTCCCTATTTGCAGTACTTGTAAGCTTATTATCCCAATTAGCATACACAATATAGGGTTTTTTTGGTCAAAGATTTACTAGATTTTTGCTAAGGTGAAGACTGTTACAACTTTACATGTTATTTCAAGCATTTATTTCGCAATTCATTGAGTGGAAGTTTGCCAACAAGTTTGGGGAAGTTAAAAATCTCATTGCCGTTACCGTTTATGGCAACAAGTTTACGGGAAACATACCCACTTCCATTACCCAACTCTCACATCTGCGCTTCTTCTGCGTTACCTGCTGGCTCTCATTCACTACACTATCACATATGTAGTGAATATGATAGAAATTATGTGTTTTTATATCTTCAGCCCATGCCTTTTGGGCTTCACAAGTTGTCTTTATATCTGTAATTTCTCAGAGATCTTTCGGACAACCAACTCAGTGGCCCTGTTCCAAAAGTAGGCTCGCTCTCAAGATTTGGTCATGATAGGTAAGTGTAACCACATTTTCATTTAGTTCTTTTGTACTGTGATATCAGATATATTTTGATGGCTTACTATTGACTATGTGTTGGTTCATGTTATTTTTTACATGGAATGAAGTTTTAAAGGCAATCCAGAGCTTTGCCGTGTTGTGGGCAAGCCACGTCAGCCAATCGATCCATCCTGAGCAGTACATTTTATGTTTAATATATATATGACCATAAAATGCATGCCACTGAAGCCGAACTGCGGGGAAGCATGGCAATCGGTACTTTAATAATAATAAACATATTATCAGTCGATAACCAAATAAGACTTACTATTGCATATGCTAATATAATAGAAGGTTTTCTTTCGAAACATCTTTTTGCAAACTGTGAGTTTTTTATGCATATGGTTCGGTTCTCTTTTATTTGTTCCATTCTCAAAATCAATTAGAGGCGGAAATGTTATTAACGTATTGATTTTAGAAAAAATAATAAATAAAAATTACATAAAAAACGGAACAGTTTCAGATTTTTTATTTGTTAATGATTTGAAAAAAGAACCCAATTGAACTATGACAATTTTATTTGGGTAATAATCTATGTCAAATATGTTAAATTAGTTGTGCTTATGTTTCATTATGTTATGATGAGTATTGGCAATGCTTCGAATCAAGTTACATTTATATTTTTGTATAAATATGGTGTTCTTTTTGAAGATAATGCTAGAGGTGTATAGGTTAATTAATGTTTCAATTGTTGAATCAAGGGTGAAAGACAATCATTTAACACATTATATCCAATGTCTATTGAAGATAATGTTAGAAATGTAGAGGTTAATTAATGACTTAATTGTTAAATTCAAAGTGAAAGTCCATTGTATTCAATGTCTATTGTGTCTTTTCATAGTGTTGATCATTGTGGTTTATGTATTAGAAAATCACAAGTCATTTTATTGGAATGGTTTTATGATTCTCTCTTGTAATTGGTGTAACTGATGTATTTTCTATTTTTATATTTGAAAACAACATAGATAATAGGAATAAATTTCATGAGAGCCATTCACAAGTCCAAATTCCACCCACAAGTTAGAACTAATGATAACATATATTAACTATATATAACAAATCTTTAGATTTTAATTGGTCAATATCAAGTTTGGTGGAATTTTATCGATTTCATTGCTCTATATGACCACATGAAATTGGCATGTTAAGTTATTTCAGCATATGTGTACATGTTATGCAATGGAAGTGAATTATCGAGTTTCACATAAATGAATAGAAGAATTGAAATGAACATGTCTTTAGAACTAAATAAGTTATACTTATATTGGACATTAGAGTGTTTCAATCTTGAATGAATGAATTCTTATCCCATATGTTTGACGATAAAATAATAGTAAAATAGTTTAATACTTGAGAATTGTTTCTTCATAATTAGGATTCGGTCCAAGAATAAACTCTTTCCCGGTGAGAAAGTAATAGTATATGTAATATTGTGATATACCATACAAACATGACTAATATATAAAGAGATATACATAGATTGTGCAATAGTAACATCCCCTTTGTCTCAAGAAGATGATATGGCTTCAAACTTGATTTTTTTTTTTTGACATTTTACCTTTTGGGTCCTTTCACCCTTATTTTTTTATTTTAATGGGATTTTATTTTTTCATAGATTTCAAATATGTTTTGGGTGTCAATACTGTCCTATTGTGAATTGATACGTCTATAAATACAAAAGTGCGATAATACACTTAGAGACAAAAACATATATAAAAACAATTTATATTAAATTTGTATATAAACAAATTATCAATTTTTCATATGCATCTCTATACCGAAAATTTATATCTCAATAATATAAGAGTATATATTCTCTACTTCTTGTTTCCCACATCAAGTATATATTCTCTACTACTTATATTATCACATACTAAACATATTATCAAATAATAGTTACTATATTATCACTAGATAGCATATTTATCATTGGATAACCAAATATAATGTAAGGTTTGCTTTTGGAACACTTTTTTTTGCAACAGCTTTGTGTTTTATATGCATATCGCTCAAGTATCTTTTATTTGTTCCATTCTTAAAACTGATTAGTGAGGTGAAAATGTTATTACACAACAAATATTTTTGATTTAAAATTTATAACAATTCCAGTCATTATTTTAAGCTATCCCTAAGTTACAAAGGTGGTCATTTTGAGAGAAAAATTAGAGACATAATTATAGTTTTGTCTCTAAATTTTTCCTCCTTTTTACTTTTTCTTTTTCCGTGGATGTTTTGTTTTTGCGTCTCTTCAAGCAGATCGAGCAAGGTTAGTGTTTCACCAATAATTTTTATGCTTTCTAGGATGAAATAGATAGAAGGTAAATGGTTAAGGAGGAATACCTATGAGGTGAAGGTGGAAGGTAGAATGTGTACGTTATTAACGTTATTTAAGATAATCATACAAAAATCTTTTTTTATCTGGGAAGGACTACCTGTAGATGCAAAGAAAGACCACAAAAGAGTATTAAATAACATATGATAGTGGATTGCCTAACATACGCTTGATCCAGAAGCGTTGTGCTTCCTAGGTTGTCAATCCACTGTTTAATAACAATTAAATGTGAATAAGAAACTGAAATAAATAATTCCTATTGCAATGTAATGATGTAGGTTTCTCATACACACAATATGCTAAATTTTATGCTAGATATCAAAACAACACTAAATATAATTAGAACCGTGGGTTTTTTAGGTTGGATAGGCTTTTCAAAGGTCCGCAGTAAGGTTATAGGGCTGATTAGTTGAGGTCTGGATTTGTTTTGGATGGTAAACACTTTTATTACACCATATCTATTAAGTAGAGTGGTGGAGGATCCCTTTCTATAAGTGGGACATGAAGATGGACTTGGTTCCTTAATATCCGCCAAGCGATCCGTGTTTCGAAGTGCCCAACTATGTTCCACTTGGTTCATATGGATAGGTTCAACCCCTACCTCAAGGTTTCCCATGACCACTTATTGAAAGCATCCAATGAACTCAATGGGAATGAAACTTGGGTTGATGAGTACAAACTACTTCAGAATGCACTTTTGATAGCCAAAGAACTTGAGTTCATCATGTCTTAAAATATTTTTCTGTCTAGTCATGTATTTTACTAATTGTCCTATATGTATGACAACAATCGTCCTAGTGGTCACTAACCTCAAGCCTCTATGATGTTGCAACAATGCTAATTTAAATAACATATTGAACCCAGTGGCCACTAGGCTTAAAATTGAACACAGTGGCCGCTAGGATTAAATTTTTGTTTGGAATTCATGCGATACACTTTAAATAATATACTATTGACCATAGAGGCCTCTAGCCTTAAATTTTTGTTTAGAATCATGAGTATTCAAGAAAGAAATGTAGTGAGCAACCACCCTAGTAGTCACCAGTCATTAAAAATAGTCTTTTAAAATTGAAATATAATTGTGGGGAGCATTTGAAGTACCTCACTATGTTCCTCTTGGTCCATATGGAGAAGTTCAACCCCTACCTCAAGGTGTCCCCATGGCCACTTATTAAAAGCATGTAATGCATTCACTGGAACTTGGGTTGATGATTACAAACTACTTGTAAATTTTGGATGATAAATGTTTTTATTATACCAAATCTATGATACGTAGTGGTGGAGGAGCAATTTCTCTAAGCGTATGACATGGAGGTGGGATTTGGTCCCTAATGTCTACCAAGAGAAGTGCCCCGCTATATCCCACTTGTTCCATATGTAGAAGTTCGACCCTACCTCAAGGTGTCCTGAGACACCTATACTTTAGCTCGATAAATTTAAATACTTTAATTGTACTACTTATACTCTTCCTCGCAAATCGACATATATCGTCAATATCGTTACATTTTCTCTATTATCATTGTTAATTAATTACATTACGTTAGTTAATTAAATCTTCTATCCAAAAATGACGCCAATCAACGACATTTTGGTAATCAGCTCCCTTTTCTATCTACATTAATTAATTATTTCTAATTAATTAATACCCTTTCTATCAAGATTAATTAATTATTCTTAATTAATTAATTCTCTCTTCTATTTAATCAATAAATCGTCATTTATTTGATTAAAATCCTCTCATAACATAAATCATACTAACTATTCCTCTAAAAGCTTATATAAGCTTCAACACCTATTAATTAATAACTTTGGTTAATTAATAAATGCCCTCAAACCTCCCGAGTCACTAAAGGAAAAATAAAATCTCCTAAGGTTAACGCAACCCTTTCCAAACCTCCCTTATTTACAAACTAACCCAACCTCTCTATTTATCCCACATGAATAGGGATGTAGAGATTCCTCTATCCATTGGGCTATATAAGGAGCCCTCCTCCTACCTTTCTATTTACACCTACACTCTTAAACGAGCATAGAGCATACACTATAACCATTTATCATCTTTGAGCATTCTTCCATTAGAAGAGTTTTCCTTCTCCATTTCTTGTATACACCCACCCAAGTTTTGAAGTCATATGGAGATATGTCAAATGGTCTTGTAGACATTATTTGACAAGACTCCATTCTTAGAAACCTTGGGATTTCAAGCACATAATCAACTCTTTGATTGCTAGAGATCTACATAGGTTCAATCTCATCTTATTTTAGCATTCAATAAGAGATAGAAGTTAATTTGTTTAACATATTAGCTTGAAATGTTCATTTCATGTTTAATGTAGAAATGTTGATATGTTAGCTTTGTTTAAGCTCTTAGCGATGATGCATAGGTTTAGTTTAGCATTGTATTGAAGCTACTAGGTGTTAGTTTCAACTTTACTTACATTGCTAACTATTTCATGCATACATTTGGCACGCTCGGTGGGACTTAATCCATTGTCTTTTGCACTTAATTTCAAGTTTTTGTAGTTTAGTTTCAATTTTGGTTACTAACCCTCTTTTTGCAATTTTTGTTACTTACATAAATTACAATTTTTCCTTTTATTTTAAAACAGGCATTTTCTAAAATGTCTAGTGTTTTGATGAATGTTGTATTTCCATGCTTTACTTGATTTAAACAAAGCGTGTGTATGCTCTTCTCTTGCACTTTTTGTGGTCTTGAGAATCAAAAATAACTTTGATCTCTATATTTTTAACATTGGGATTAAACTTTGAAATTTGATTATTCATTTTGCTTAAAAGAATGAACCTTTTACAAAGCATTTTTCAATGGTCCTTTGATTTGAAGTTTTCCATTTATATAAAGTTGGGATAAAGTTTGTGTATGGTTTTATCTTGCACCTTAGGGTGGTCTTGAGAATCAAAAACAACTTGTCTTTATTTTATAACATTTGATAAATTGGAAACTTCATCTTTCACTTTTGGTTTAAGGGAATGAACATTTATCAAGCTTTTTGTATGGTTCATTGATTGCAAAGATTTTATTTAATTTTTAGTTAGATTATTTTTGTGTATGCTCTTCTCTTGCATCCTTGGATGATCTTGAGAATCAAAAGCAACTCTTAATCCTCTTTTAAATAATGTGATTTACTTGGAGAACTACTAATGCTTGAGTGCAAGACCTAAAAATGATTGTCAAAGAAAGGAGTTTGAAACAAAATTAAAATACTAATATATTTTTGTGTAGGTTGCCAAAAGGTGTTCAAGCAAACCACATCCAAATTAAACAAGATAAAAAACACACCACAATCAACACACTGTATTTGTAGGTTTGGATAAGGGTACGTCCCGTCCACTTAAAACTAGGACATAACCCCTTTGGCATAATCCTTAAGCTAAAACAATGGGGGTGGTCTTATGAACCCCAACATAATCCACGCAAGAGGTAACTTTGTGGATGAAACGCGAAATGCTCCGCACAACCTTCTTGACTAGTATTACCATTTGTGATATTTAGTGTCACAAGTCTTTCATATCGTGACCCCAGCTGAGTGAGAGTACATGATGGACGCATTTATTGTCCATTGTGCTTGAAGGGGGTAAAGTAAAGTTGATATACTCTCAATTTAGTCGGTGCGACTTTTGGGTAAATCAAGCTCGCTCTTAGATGACTTGTGATACCTAGTTGAGTGAACCACCCAAGAAGTTATCTTTGAACAGAGCCCACTTGGACTACATCAAAGCCAATTTCAGTTGAGAGCTATTGTTCATCACCAAATGTGTGAAGCAATACTTTTTCTTACTTTTTCACTTTCCTTAAGGCGAGGCGATACTCGCCAAAGTGAGGCCAAAATTTTTAAACCTCAATTGATCTACTTCCTTCACTTTCTTTTGACACTTTGTTGATCAAAAGAAGAGTGACTACCTTTGCATTATAAATTGACTGCTTCACCTTTTTTGTCCATTTACGCTCATCCATGTTTGCGGATGGGTTGTTAAATGTCTAAAGTGTGTGGATACGTTTTTATATCATTGGTAGCCTTTTTGATCTTGATACCCAAGTCAAGATCCTCATTGAAGTTAGGATTGGTTCATGAATTTGATTCTCCTTTGAACAGCTTATCTTGTTTATATCGTGACAATATAATTTTGGTATTTACATCTAGTTTCTTGTAAACTTGGCCTAAATATTTATATTATAAGGTTACGCTATATACGATTTAACAATTCCTAGGTATATTGTCACTTTAGTTTGATTTCAATTAATACCTCAATTCTGAAGAGTGTTAAGTGTAATCACATGTGTGTGTGTGTGTTATATGAATATCATCTTGATATCAATACCTTACTTTCTCGCAAATTTTGGTTAACATATCTTGGTGAAATTTTTGTGTCACTTACAATCATAACTGACACCTTTTGGAATATAGGTCTTGATTGAATTTGGGCTTTCTTCTAGTATACTTTGTTTGGAGGTTGCTTTAAATTCTTCTTATTAATTATGCCTTGTTCATTTCTTTGAACTTGACATAAGTAGGGACATTTTTTAATCATCATATGACACCAACTACCTTTCCAAAAACAAATTTAGGAAGTACTTCATTTGATTATTTGTTTTGAAACTCAACATTGTGTGATTGAATCTTTCTTAACTCGTTCATTTAAGAGTAAATCATTATGTCACATTGGTTATTTGACATTCATAATATACCTTGATTTCTTGACATTTTTTTCACTTAGGTTTGATAAAAATATTTTAACACATTCACAGATACCTTAGTGAAACTATTACACGTTATGGCCCCTAAAACAAGATTAGGGCTCAAACAAAGGATTTGGAAGCAAGACAAACACAAACTTGGGAAGCCTCAAACAAATAAGGGTCAAACCCTTTATTGGCCATGATCTTGGGCCTTTATTCTCTGCAGAGAAAGAAGTAGAAGAAATGATAGATCATAGCAAATGACGAGTTGGAATCACCACATACGGAGTTTGACTTCAACGCCACATTGTTAGATGAATTCATTTTTAGAAACAAGGATTCTCGCATGAGTTGTGGAGTTGGGAGCCATAATGCCTATTAAACAAGAGGCAATCCCAGCTACAAATGATGCTAATGAAGAGGAGAAACCTCTTATTAACATGGATGATATCTTAACACATGGTCATGCTTCTATTTCTAATGTGGGAAATGTTAATGTAGTGGGATATAAAATACCTTTCCTTAAATTACCACGTAAAGTTAGAATAAAACACAAAAATGTTGAACAACCTACGCAACATGAAAAAGAAGAGGAATCTTTTGAAGAAGAAGTCACTATTTAACAAAAATTATAAACCTTAGTCGATAATTGGATTTGTTAACATCTCATGTACAAAAAGAAACAAACAATAATGTACAAAAGATAAATTCTAAGGTCAAAATTAGTGAACTTCAATTGGATAATCAAGGAGAACACAATACGGAACATAATCGAGTATATATCCTCGTCTCCTACTAAAGAACAATTACTCACTCAGAAATGCAATCTATGAAAACAACACTTACAAGGCTTCAAGAGAGAACTATGGGGAATAGCATAAAATATCAATATGAAGAGTTATGTCCCTATCCGTTTGAAAACACTATGCCGCTTCAACCCTTCCCTAAAAAAATTGACATGCCAAAATTTGAAAAACACAAAGGGAAAGGTGACTGCAAAGACCATGTAAAATATTTTTACATAGCATGCCAAGAAGTGGCCTACAATTACAATTACTTTATACGACTCTTTCTAAAGAGTCTAGGGTTCCAAGCCTTGGAATGGTTCACTCGCTTACCTTGTGGGTTTATTTTAACATGGCCTCGAACTAGCAGAAATATTTGTATGAAACTTCTCGTACAACATAGAAAGAGACATAACCATGGTGGAATTGTGTGGCACTAAACAACATCCTAACGAGACATTCACTAGCTTCTTGCAAATATGGAGAGTGATAGCGGTCGCTTCCTCAGTACATTCCCGAAAAATAGATGGTGAGTATCTTTGTGCCCAATCTCAATCGAGATATTGCCTTTCATCTCAAATGCATTGTGTTCACACCTTCAAGAGGTTATTCAAAAGGGCATTCAAATAGAGAAATCCCTTATTGGCAAAGAAACCATTAAATCACACTATAAGGATAACCAAAATGTAAAACCCACAAAAAGCCAAAAATATTTAACAACAATAAGAACGTGGTGGGAGATGGAATCACCTAATCCAAATGCGTACAAATGGTTCAAATCGGTCAACCCTTTAAACAGATCAAAGGGCTTATTCAACCACCATGTAAATGTAGAATGTTCACTCCTCTCAATGAGCCTTTGTCATCCATATTTAAGTAATTGGATGTAGCTCACATGTGACTCATCCCACGACACAACCCTTTGATGAAAATGCTCCAAAACCATCATGGTACAAAGAGCATGACTATTGTGAATTACATCATGTCAAGGGACACAAAACAGAAAAATGTCTATGACTTCATCACTACATCCAAGATCTCATTGAAAATGGGGAGATAGAAGTGGACACCCTAGAGAAAAATCAGACGCCAAACAAAAATATGGGAATATTCAAAGAACCATTCCCTAAACATGGTAAGTCAGATGAGAACAAGCCGGATTGAGGAGAGTCATCCCAGAGTTACAAAGTGGAAAATTATCTATATACTAAGAAGGACAATAATCATTACGATTCACTCATTGGATGTATCCACTCTCCAAATGACCATGTAAAACCATTCGATCAAGGGGAAAAAATGTGCTATGGTAACAAGGTACACCCACCTCATGATTCCCAGAACCCTCTCCATCAAACTTGCAAGATAGTAACTACACCGTTAGTGTGAAATCGTAGCACCCCAAATGAATTCTACAGATCTTTTTTTCTAAGGAAGGGTCATTTGGTGTGATTGCATAACATTGAAATTTCCCAAGGTGTGGGACCTTGCAAAATGGGAAAGCTCTCAAGATGTAAGGTTGGTTCCTATTCCTCCTGTTTGGGTGCATACGTGAGGAATTGTAGAGGATCTATTTTTACACTTAATCTAAAATTTGATAAGGATATAGGGATAAAAGAGATATAAGAAATAAGAAATAACTAAACTACAAGGTGATGCACCGCTGAATGATGGACACTAGTTTTACTAATAGACACAAACCAAGAAAATGCATGCAATAATCAAGCACAAATAACCGTATAGATAATGAAAGACCATATACAAGAAAAAGAGACAGAAAGGATCTAGAATCGATCACATACATGTTTTATTGCTCTGATTGGTACAATGCATTACAAAATATCCAGGAGGTCGAAACACACTGTAATTTTAATGGAAGACTTGAATTCCACAAATCCCTTTGCTAGAAGGAAAAGGGAGTCTATAAAACGAAGAATGTCCAACCATTTACAATGAATCCTCAAGCCAATTTTTATAGATTCAATCGAGAGAAGAAAGAGAGAGAGAAGCAGAAAGCAGATCGAAACTCAACCACTTTATTGTTAATGCATCTTACAAAATCTACCCCCAAATTTTTCTTGATCGCATCAACACCGGTTCAACACCATGAAGGGAGAAGAAATGGCGAATAGATTGAATCTGATCCGGTTGTTGAGGCGAGATGGATCCTGCATTAATGGCCCCAAAACGTTTTGTCCATTTTCACCTACCAAGGCTTGAGAAAATGAATTTTTATCTTTCCAGGTGTGTAGACATCGAAACACTTCCAACGGTGTCGATTTACAATATTTTGAGCCCGAGTCGAAATATATGCCCTTCAAGTTTATATCAGTCCGTACAAAGGGGCGGGAAAAATAGTTTGAAAAAGGGTCCCCTTTTTATATGGGACACGTGGAAACTAGATTAGAGCAAAAATTGGGTTCACGAGTTCATAATTTATCGTTAGGTGTGTTTCCACCCAAGGATCTCGCTTCTTCTTATTCTTAAAAATGAGGTATTAGATGTTCGGGTGATGATGAGGCAAAGGCATTTTTTTCCTTGTGTGAATCAAAAAGTTTATTTTCTACCTATGATGATTCTTCTTCCTCTATATTTACAAACATCTTCTTTTAGCTTCTAGTACTTTATGGAATTTGGTGGTAGGTGTTGAAGCACTAGGGCATTTTTGTGGTCTTATCTTATATGCTTTTGGGCCTTCTTTACTTGGGTATTATTTTCCATATTGTGTTGGGTACTTGTTCCTATATTCTTCTCATGTTTTTTCAATGACGTGATCAAAATTTTGAAGTGTTGGTTTTCTGGGTCCACAAAGTTAATTTATGATTTCTTCCACTGAGTAAGTTACTAATTCATTAGAAGCCTCATATGGAAATGGGGGTATATGGGATGTGCATCGAGTAATAGGTCAAGGAAGGCATAATCAATATCGTAATAAAAAAATTCTTTCTTATATTGTGCCACAATTTGTTCGCATACGTAGGCCCTGTTTCTAATTACATGTCTTATTCTATTGATCAATCCCAGTAAAGATGTAATTTTTGTAACCACATACAAGGTGTTCATATGTTCCCAAATCTGTTCAGTCATAGGTGTGTCGGCCTTCCATTATACCAATTCTTACATGTGGGGTAGAGTTTTTGTGAAATACATGGCTAAACATATCAATATTGACCCATAACAAAATTTATGCTTCCTTTCCTATATTTTTCTAGTATTTCCATGGAATTATGAAGCTAATAATTATTCTAAATTATACTCTGAATGAGAATTCACCATGTCAAAGGTTCAAGGGAAATTTGTGCACTAAGCCTATGGGTTCCATCTTTCTTATTAGTATGATAAATCTTTAAGCATATAGCCTTAGTGGCATACCTACATGCATGATTCTATATGTCCGCAATGCATACCCTCTATGGCTCTTTGTTACCCCCATTGCGCAAGCTATATCTTTCATTGTAGTTTAAATTCTTGTGATGGTTGGTCACCCTTGTTCACATAATCTTGTAACCCTAGCCATGACCTATATGTTAATATGGCACGTTTGATCCAAATACAACATCTGGTTATGTAGTCGGCTCAAAAGAACCTTGATTGCATGATCAACCCTAGAAAAGTATGGAATTTAGCTCCAAACATTTATCTTCAACTCACCGATGATGTTTTTGTCTTCTTGTATTATAACTCCTTGGTATCCGGATTATCCTTAAGGAGTAGTAATATATCCACTTTGAGCCATGTATGATCATATTCTATAATCGGGGAGTGAATTAATTTTTATGACTCTCGCGTATGGGAGAATTTGAATGTGATGAGTAAAAACTCCCCATCCGGATCATGATTATTTTATTTGAGTGATCACTTTTGATATTTTGGCTTTGGGAGCTCTTCTTATTTGATCTCAATTGAGTATCCATTTCTCACGAATTGCCCTAATTTTCCTAGCTCTTTTCTTCTTCATTGGTGAATTCTTCTAACTCTATTTTAGTTGTTGTTGCATTAATTATTATAATTCGA
Organism: Taxus wallichiana var. yunnanensis; assembly: GCA_018340775.1. Lineage (NCBI taxonomy): Eukaryota > Viridiplantae > Streptophyta > Pinopsida > Cupressales > Taxaceae > Taxus > Taxus wallichiana. Next base: position 641,380,553 of record CM031243.1, read on the forward strand.
TGCCTTTTTTATAACCTTCCTCTTGTACCTACCAAATTTATTATCTTTTTGGCGGGATATATTTGTGATTCTTTCATGTATTTTTCCCTCATTGCACGTGTTTACTTGGTTATGCGGTTTTTCTCCTTCATTCTACTTGTTTTGTTTGTCACATGGATTTTCTTCCTTCATCATGTGTATTTCTCCTCTTATTTCTTCACTCTATGGCTCTCTCCTTTCATCTCTTCGTTTTGCGGCTTTTTCTTCATTCTTTCATTTCGTGGCTTGTTCCTTTCCTTCATTGCACAAGTATCACTTCCGCGGTTTCTTTTTCTTCATTGTGTGGGTATCCCTCCTATGTGGTTTATTGCTCTTCATTGCATGGGTATTCCTCCTCTATGGTTTCTTGTTCTATATTGTGTGGGTATTCCTCATCCACGGTTTATTTTTCCTTTGTGGATAATTTTTTCTTTTTCTTTAATTTTCCTATTTTCTTATATTTATTGGAGTAAAGATTCCTTGCAATTTTCAACCCATCTCCTCGCGATAGGCCAAATTTTTATTTTTTTACTTTTTTATTTTTAATTTACTTTTTATTATTTTTAAGTATGATATAATCTTCCTCCATTGACATAGCCTCAGTAGTTCCTTTAATTGTAGTGTTTATAGCTTTACTACTCCTAAGGGTAAATCTCCTTGAAAATATAGGGTCCAAACCATCTAATGTTGATTTTCCTTGGATGTTTCCATTTACTATCATAAATTAGCACCTAATCACCAATGTCAAATTCTTTTCTTTTGATATGGTGCTTGTGTCAAGATTTTTGTCTCCTTTTTCTTGTATTTGTTTTTTTTGTGGGAACCATTTTTCATCCAATTTCTCTAATTCAATCAACCTCTCATGAATTTAAGAGTCTCAATTCATCTAAAATGTCACCGCTACTTTTAAGCTAGGAACTACAAACTCTACAGGGACCGTGAGTTCCAATCCATAAAACAATCTAAATGGAGAATATTTGGTTAGCATTTTTATGTTGTACGGTATGCCCATAAGGTTGTAGGTATCTTAAAATCCTTGGCCTCGCTTGTTGTAAGGAATATATCTTAGTAAGCATATTCTCCAATAACTTATTAAATTATTGTCTTGTCTCATTCACTTGTGGATGGTAAGGTGCACTCCTTTTAAGGTTAATAATGAAGTTTCTTGATAGGTGGATTTACAAAATTTTCCATTGATTGATTGTAATAATCAAAGGGCATCCAAACCACGTAATGATATTTTCATAGATGAATATAGCAGTTTGTTGTAGCATTACAATATTTAGTAGGGATAGCTTCGCCCATCTTGTTAAATACTTTGTCCCTGTTATTATGAATCTTTCTTGAGAGTGTCTTGCAGCTAGTTTTTTGGGTCCAATGAATTCTACTTTTGAACAAGGCTAAAGATAAGACTAGTTTTAAGGCCATCTCATCATGAGCATTTGGTTTTCTTCAATTCCCGATGAAAAATATCACAAGCCCTTGTTTGTTTGTTTGCATCTTTAAACAGCTTTAGGACACCAAAATCTGGTCATCATCACTTTTCTCGGTTTGTCGATATCCTTCATTATGTCCTCTAGCTATACCTTCATGAGTGTCCATCAATATATTATTTCTCTCATGTTCTAAGGCCACCCTTTTAAGGACATCATATTTTCATTTCTTAAATAATTTCCCTAAATCAAAGTAAAGGGAAAGGCCCAACTTAACAAGTTCCTCTTCTACTACTTTGTGTACTCATTGGGGAATTCTCCTTTGTGCAAGAACTATGATTTATCTTAAATTTCTCTTGAATAGCCTCAAATCTAAATAAGTGTCCACCACCGAAATCAAATCATCATCAATTGGCCATTTGTCTTCTCCCATTTATATCCTTGATAAATAATCTAGTCCATTGTTTAATTTTCCTAGTTTGACTGCAATGGTAAAGTCAAATTCTTGAAATAGTATTAACTAACAACATATCCACCCTTGTAGCATTGATCTATTTAATAAATATTTCAATGGCTCATGATCTATGTAGAAAAAAAATTATGTATCCAATATATAATTTCTATACTTTTGTAGTTCGTAGACTATTTTCAACACCTCTCTCTCTGTAGTTGAATGATTTCTCTTATCCTTGGCTAACTTTCTGCTTCCAAATTCTACTAGATGATCCATTTTTTCGCTACATGGACATGGAATGGAACTTTCCAATCAGGAAATATCAAGATAGGTTCATTTAAAATTTCATCCTTCAAAACTTCAAAGGCATCCGTGCATTGTTTGTGCATTATATTTTCTTATTGGTTGTTTTCTTTAACAACTCTTAGAAAGGTGCAATAATATTTATATGCTTCCCGATGAATTTAATGTGGTATCATGTATATCCAATAATTTTTATTATATCCTTATGTGTTTTCGGAGGGGTTATATTGACAATCACTTAAGTCTTTACTAGATCAATTAATTACCCTCACATTTACAAATTATGTTCCCAACAAAGATGTAATCGAATGGGGTTTGAAATATACATTTCTTCAAATTGAGATATATTTTCAATGTTATACACCTCAAAACATCAGTCTCAATAGTTGAATATGGTTTTAGAGGAGCCCATATACCATCCAATCACTAAGATATACATCCAAGAAATTGTGGATAAATTCTTTGAATGCATTAATCATTATTCTACTAAAAATACTCATCCATTCTTAAGCTTTGAATGTCATAATAATATACATGAATCAACCCCATTCCATAGAAAAACTTGTCTTTGGTTGGTCTTCTAGAGATATTCTCGACTGATGGTAACTAGAGAAACCATCATTGAAAGAGTAGACTTATCCTCCTGCAACATTCTCTAATACTTCTTCAGTAAATGGTGTCCTAATGGGTCATGTACACAAGCTTTATTTATATTTCTATATTCCACACATACCCGTATTTCTCATATTTTCATATTTTGAATGACCATGGGAATTATCCAATCTAAATCTTCAATTGGTGTAATGATTCCAACATTCATCATATTTTCTATCTCCGTTTGACTTTAACCTTGAGATTAGGATTTAATCTATGCGAGCTCTTCTTCAATGTTTTAAACACTTCCTTAATTTTAATTTTTAGTGTCCCAATTTATTCTCTAATACCTTTGAGATCCTTACAATAATTACGGAATATATCTTGGAATTCTCCCGAAGAAGCTCTACTACTTTTGCCACTTCTTCTTCTAACCACCATCCCCTATCTTAACAAGCTTTTCATCTCCGTTGGTGCCAATGTTTTTAGTACCTATCTTTAGAGGTTGATGGTAGTATTGGTTTTCCTATTCTTTTTTCCACTACTTTTCTTTATCATTCGATTGTTTTATATCTAACATTTTTGGTTTTTCTTCTGTCTTGTTTTTCAACTGCAAAGCAGTATGCCATCTCCAGGATTATATTTAGATTTCCTTATTGTTTCTCGTTTCCTTTGCAATTTTTATTCTTCTCGCTCCTCTCGGAGTTAGGAATAGAAAGGTCCCTATATTCTATAATTCTCGAAGGATATTAAGATGTGCATTCAAGAAATTGAATGTATGAGAAAAATCCTTGACAATCTAGTCCCAACTTCTTATCTCTCATCTCATCTCTTAGTTCATGTACCATGACCGCAGATGGGTCCTAAGGGCCAAATAAATAAATGTTTCCATACCAAAGGATAATTCTCACCACATAATTGCCAATATATCTCACAGACTTGAAGGTCTTTCTATGGATCACTTTCACCGGTGTACTCTAGTATAACTACGTAATAACCTCCACTCTCCATATATATTGTTTTCAGTAAGGTAGTTAAAGAATTCTAGTGAGAGATGTTAGGTTTGTGAGTAACCCACCACCCGGTGGCATTAATTTTGAAGGTGTCATCTAATTATTCCATTCTCACTTTCTCATTTGGAAATATTCATTCCATTTGATCTAGATAACCTTCCAACTCTCCAAACCCGAATATTTAGGTAAAGTCCAATGGGACGCTTCGTGTCTTAGTCTCTAGACTCTTTTGATCAACATGTATTATATTTCTTTGTTGGTGGATTAATATGTGTTTTCTTCCTCAAAATTTTCTTGAGCAGACAAAAAATTTCATCCATGGTATCGAAGTCATCATCATCTCGGGTAATTACGTGAGATGGTATCCTTCTTACATAAGATAATTTTGTTGTTCGGATTATGGGAATCCATGTATCCATGCCTCCACAACGTTATCTAAACTTTCACTTGTAGACTAAATTTTGACTGATATTTCTCCATCTAAATTTGGCTCAAAATATTTCTTGATATTAGAAAATTTGCTCAAGGCATATACTCCTTGTATATCATCAAAATAGTCTCCACGAGTATCATGTCAAAAATTTTCATCCCATGCAACACTCATCCCTACATGCAATGGTACATATATGTAAATTCCATCTGCTTTTAATGTTAATTCCTCTTCTTAGGATTTTAGTGTTGTGTTACAATCCACAAAACAAACTAAAGCTAAATGGTATTATAAGATGGCTTTAGAGCCACATTCTCAACAACTTCAAGGTTTACTAACTTCTTGATCCTCATACAATTAACTTTAAAATTCTTTAGTTCTCCTAAGGGTGGTTTTGATGAGCCATATGCTAATCCAATAAAATATTTGGCTGGTTCTAAGGGAGGCGTGGCTAGTCTTTCCTAAGTAATTTTTTACATCATATTAATATCCGCGCCAAGATCAAACAATACTTTGGTAATAGTAATGTCCAATATATCTACATCCAAGTAGATGTGGTATTTATGCCATGTTCGTTGTGTACGGAAGACATTTCTTTTCTTCTCCGTGATGTCCTTCTTCAATTATTTGAACATTAAAACTTTTGTTCTCGTTATTCCAATATTTACTTGAATTGTTTCAATTTATTTGTAAGATCGTGTTTGATCGTTAGTCTGGCTATCTCCTTTAGAGAAGTGATCTCCTCTTCCATAAAACATTTTTTTCTGTTTCTTCTTGGGTTTGCACCTTCTTTACTACTTCTCTACTTTTCTCCACATCTTTCTTATGAAATTCTGGTGTAATTTCATTAAAATCCCATTATTCTCCACTATAGGAGCTTCCTTCTAGACGTAGTCTGATTATTTAATTTTTTCCAGGTGTAGATTTGTTTCTTGCTACACTTTTAATAGTAATTACAACCCTATATTTTGGTTCTTCAACACTCTTTCTTGATTTGGTTGTTTTCCTTCTCAAATAGCTTTCTTTAGCTTCCTCTTTCTTATCCTCATTTCTGGTCTACTACTTGAGATATATAATATTTCTTTTTCTTTTTCTATTGCCTCATCATCCTATGGTATCTTTGTGTTATGTTGACATTTCATCTATGCAACTCTTCCTAATGCCTATGATTTTGTTCTTCTATTCCTCTAAAATGAGTTTCTTTGGGACAACTAAAAGAATCATGTCCTCTTTCATGATAGAAACCACAAGGATCGTGGCTCTATGCAATTTCTAGCTAAGTGCCCATCTTGTCCACACTTATAACAATTCATGGGTCTTCTATCTTGATAGCCACCCCTTGGTTATCTCTTCCCTGATATCCATGATATCCTTGGTATCCTCTTCCTCCTTGATAATTATCATATCCACCCCGATATCCTCCTTTGTAACCTCCTCTATAATCTACATGGTATCCTCCATCATTGTATCCTTGATAATTAGGATTGTAGTTATTCCCCTTATATTCACCTCTGAATTGAGGATTTCTACCTTACTGATTTGGGTATTGAGGGAATGTAATTACTAGTTGTGAAGGTGGTCAATTTAATGTAGGTGATGGTTATGAGGGAGGAGGGGGGATAGGTGTTGTGTTCAGTATTGTTGTCATACCCCTACGAGTATTATAATCTTTTAAATATTCAAGTGCCTCTATATAGGGACATGTATGGTGATAATGGTTGTAGGATCCACAAGTTGTGTAGTACATAAACTTATTAGTAGGTGGTGCTACCTCTAATAAAGGACAATTATCTTGCGTGTGTTGGTCTCATAATCTACAAATCCCGCACCATGTTCTTTCTTCTCGGGTTATAGTACTAGAAGAGGCTTTCGTGATGAATGTTGTCTTACACCTTCAACTCTCTTTGTCTTTTCTAAGTAAATATAGTTATAATTACTATGACCTTCTACATAGCATACTACACACCAAATCTTAGGCCTTACGTTATTTCTTGAGGTGAATTGTTCTTAAAGTCTTCATTCCTTTGAATTTATTGGTGAATTTTTAGCTTAGCTAGCTCCAATTGTAATCTCTCCAAATCTATTATTAATTATAATTCTCCTTCTCTATGCCATGGTTAGGCCTCCAATCTAATGGGCCATATTTCTAATCTTTTTTTCTAATCTTTTTCAAACACCGATAATCTTTGTCAAACAATGATAACTTAATCTTATGGGCCATATTTCTAATTGGTTGAGAATGTATTGGGGTTGACTAACTATTTTTGCTTCATGATTTTTACCTTCTTTGGCTAATTATCAGCTTATGTCAAGTTACTCTTTCTTCCTCTCGTCTCTAGATAACTCAATATCAAAATATAATTCTCCTAACAATTCTCTAAATTCTCTTACAATTTCTTATCTCTTCAATTTCCTCTTACAATTGATGATATATTTCTTCAAAAAATTCTCCCTTTTCTATCTTTCAAATTGGTGTTTCAAGAAAAACTTGGAATGGCGACCGACCCGAGGGGGTCATCTCCTTTGGGCTTGTGTGGTGGTTTGGGGATGCATCCCTAGTTGGTGAATCTTCATAATTATATTTCTCTACAACTATCTTCCTTCCTTTACTATTTCTTAATCTATAATTATCTTCTAATCCTTCATCACTTATTTTATTATTATTATTTTTTCCATCTCTTCCTCTTGTTTCTCATCCTTATCTTTTTCTTCATTTTCTTCATCTACTATTTTTATTTTCTCTTCTAACACTTCAATTAATTATTTCATACCAAGAACTTCTTCTTATTCTCCTTCACCTTGTTCTTTGATCAATAATTGGACTTCTATTTCCTCTCCTTCCAAATTTTTTTCTTCTATTACTCTTTTTAAAATATGGTTCTAAACCTCCTACTAGCTATTGTAAATCTCTCATCGGGATAACCTTCCTTGTTATCAATTGTAGGATTGGATTGTCTATAGAATATCGTACCTTGGGGTTCTGTGGGGTAACCAAAACAGGTTGGTCTTCACTCACTGGGTGTTATAGCAAGAATCATGTGTCTCTACATCTGCTTTCTAGTTTATCCAATTATTGGCCTCCACTTGAAGTGGGTGTTTCTTTATTTTCTCCCTTTTGAATTTTGTTTAAGTTTTATTTTCTTTCATTCAACTTATTTTATCTTTCCTCCCTTGCTAGTCTTTGTTTCTCTACCTTCTTCTCTAACTCCTTCTTTGTCTTTGTTATCCTTTCTATCTCTTCCATCCTCCTCATTTTAGTTATTTTTGTTGAAAATGCTAACTCTTCTTAATAGTCTTAATTATACTTTTACAACCTATGTAATTTTTTTGATTTTTTGTTTCTTCATGTCATCCTATTTCTGTTATCCCAACCATCACCCCATTAATTTTGATCAGTTATGTCTCTTAGATCACCCCCTTCACATATGCCATCCCGCAGTTCCTATCCCCTAAAGGAACTTTTCCGCACTTCTGATTAAGCCTTTTTCTACCATCAAAACCTTAATTAAAAATGGAACTAATTTAAGAAATTGTCCTCTTGCTCCACTTAATACTTCACCTTTCTTGTAGTCAAAGCTGGTCCAACCTTGTATGGCCCAAGTAATTATGTATGAATCTAAAGTAGTCTCATACCAATAATCAATCGCTCTAGTGTAAGGCCCGTCAAGATTTATGAGACTATTTAGATTTTCTAGCATCCACTCAAATGGTTTCCTTAAATACAATCTCGACCACTCTATTCTCTTGGCATGTGCTAGTATGCAAGGCCACAGAAATGTGGAAACTGGGACAAATATTTTTCTCTATATTCCCCTTGTATTTCCGCTTTGCTTTATACAATTCTTTGAGTCTCTTAGCTTCTCCTTTAACAAATATATTGATATGATTTTCCCACCAATCCTCAATTTATGTTAGTGTTGGTTTCCAATATCCTAGTGGTGATATTTTTCTTGACATCCGATCAACAAAAGAAACCTTGGTTGAGACACCAAATGTTGACCTCAAACCTTAATAACAGTGTGAGATCTAAGAAGTTCGACCTTTCGTTAAGAATGTACGTGGGAAAAGTAAACTAATATAATTTGTGAACAAAAAGAATATAAAATCACATGATAGAATTTTCTCAAATCAATTATCTTTATTCATATTTCATCATTGATTACATTATTCTCAATTACATGTACAATACTTCTCATATATCTTACTCCTTAAACATTTCTATCATATACATCTCCTATAGTACTCACTCATATATTTCTCATGATGCTAACATACATTTCTTGTGGCACACACATATACAATGGAATAGTTACAATAAATACATTTCATACAAAATATTCCAAAAGTCATTTCTTTTGAATCACGCTCACAAATTCCTCGTTCCCGGATTGGATTGTCTTTATTATGTGGTTGGGTTTCTACTTCTACGACTTCCTATATCAGAACACGTATTTTCTATTATGTCGCGACTTCCTTCAATGTATCATGACTTTCCTAACATATTGTGGCTTTTTCAATATATTATGGCTTTCCTCATGTTTCCCACGGCTTCGCCCTAATACCTCGTGGCTTACTCAAAATTCGATGAAGAACCTTGTCAACAACCAGTTTGGTTGATAATGATTCAATAAGTGGGTTGAAGGATGGGAACTAGGGTTTCAGAAACAAATAATGAGGTTTATTGATCAAAATGGTTTAATATATAGTATTCTTATCACAAATATCATTGAAAGAAAACAATAAAAATACCTTTGACAAAAGGATAAATGTCTATCTATCCTTTAATCAAAGGAAGCCAACAATTTGAAATCCACGCACGAAGCTCAAGTAGTCTAGGCCACCATCCACCGAAATTGCAAATCATTTGATGCTCCTCAAGTAAGACTAAGATTTTTCTCTTCCTCTCCAAAGTTTACACACATCATGCTAGAGGTTGAGATCATGGGCATGAAAGCACGTCTCTTCCGAACCATATCCCTAGAAGTTTGTTTATATTTTAGAGGGGAGCATTGACAGAAGCAACACTGCTACTACCCGAGAGGCCTCACTAAAAATCGTAGATTTTCCAACAACACGGAAAAGAAGTCCCTTCGATCTCGCCACCAACAGGGTGTTTCCTTCCTTCCCCTTGAGTCCCTAGAGTGAGTTGGAGGTACTGGAGAAGGGCACCAAACAGAGCATCCGGCGAGGCGAGATGTGACCGCCATTTCCAAGTTCCCTATGGGCACAAGCATATCTTCGCTAAAGACTACGAAATTTGTTCCGAGCCTTTTGGAAAGTATTCACGTGATTAGGTTTGTTGAATATAGATCCATCGCCACTATTTTGACTCCCGTGGCCATCATGTCCCCGTCCATTACTCGGGATCTCGTTGGATCTCGTATACTTGGATACACATCACCATGACCTTCAAAGAGTTCTTCGCCTTCATATCCACTTCCATGACCAACTTGTGTAGCGTGAGGGTAAGTGATTTGCTTGCCACCACCGATGTGGCTCCCCTCGTATAGCCCCTAGATCGCCTATCTCATAAGCTCGAAAACCCATCGACAAGCACCGGCAAGATACCCCCATCGATCCTTCGTCCTCTCAAGCCTTGCCATTATCGCAGCCATGTTTAGGTTTAGGTTTTGTTTAGGGTTTCGTCTATGGGTTAGTATGGTTTCTTCTCAACACTTGGAAAACATGTACTAATATATTACAACTCGTGTACAACCTTTTTAAGTGTGAGATAAGAATTTGGACAACACATGTTATGTACATGAAAACTAAGTTATAAAAAAATCATTTATGCATTACATCATTAGATATCATCATAAAGGAGTGTATATATTAATAATTTTTTTGATATTTTTTAAACATTGTAAATATAAGAGTAATATTTGTATATCCCATATTATAAAGATATGTAACAAAACACATAGTGTGCCATTTGTAAGTAAGATATCAATAATATAAATATTAGTTCCTTTGAATTTAAAGATAGCATACTTAATTCCCTACTCAATTTTTTCAAATGCACGGGTAAGTACTTTGGAAATATGATTAATTATTATGCCTAACTATCATGATTAGACCTAGTCTTTTAGATTAAATTGATTGTTAATAACAAAAATTCTTAAATGCATCAAAATACCTTGTAGATGTCATGGATTGTCAATTGTAGAAAGTTTTAGGACTAGATTATCCTATTTTGATTGCATTAATTGCTGGAGGTTTAATGGTTACACACAAAAAAATATTAATAGGATAAATTTCAAGATGCAATAAAGAGGAAATCAAAATTAGATAGTAAGGAATGCCATTTAATGTGCCATTAATATATTTTAATAAAAAGATAATATCAACTTATTATATTTTATTAATTGTTTATCTTCTATAACGACTTTTCATGCCATGTGTTCAATAATGGTAAAGCCAATCATTATAAATTTATTAAATGTTTATCTTCTATAAAGACTTTTCTTGCCATCCTGATTCTTTCTATTAATTATTTTTATTATTTATTATCAAATTATTTATTATTATTCATTAACAATTTAGATTTTGTTTATATTTTGTTTCTATTAATTCTTCCGAACCGTATCCCTAGAAGTTTGTTTATATTTTGGAGGGAACATTGACAGAAGCAACACTGCAAGTACTACCGTGAGGCCTCACTCAAAATCGTAGATTTTCCAACAACATGGAAAAGAAGTCCCTTCGATCTGCCACCAACAGGGGTGTTTCCTTCCTTCCCCTTGAGTCCCTAGAGTGAGTTGGAGGTACTGGAGAAGGGCACCAAACAGAGCATCCGGCGAGGCGGAGATGTGACCGCCATTTCCAAGTTCCCTATGGGCACAAGCATATCTTCGCCGAAGACTCGCCAAATTTGTTCGAGCCTTTTGGAAAGTATTCACGTGATTAGGTTTGTTGAATATAGATCCATCGCCACTATTTTGACTCCCGTGGCCATCATGTCCCCGTCCATTACTCGGGATCTGTTGGATCTCGTATACTTGGATACACATCACCATGACCTTCAAAGAGTTCTTCGCCTTCATATCCACTTCCATGACCAACTTGTGTAGCGTGAGGGTAAGTGATTTGCTTGCCGCCACCAATGTGGCTCCCTCGTATAGCCCCTAGATCACCTATCTCATAAGCTCGAGAAAACCCGTCGACAAGCACCGGCAAAGAAACCCCCATCGATCCTTCGTCCTCTCAAGCCTCGCCATTGTCACTTTGCCATGTTTAGGTTTAGGGTTTTGTTTAGGGTTTCGCCTATGGGTTAGTATGGTTTCTTCTCAACACTTGGAAAACATGTACTAATATATTACAACTCGTGTACAACCTTTTTAAGTGTGAGATAAGAATTTGGACAACACATGTTATGTACATGAAAACTAAGTTATAAAAAAAAAAAATCATTTATGCATTACATCATTAGATATCATCATAAAGGAGTGTATATATTAATAATTTTTTTGATATTTTTTAAACATTGTAAATATAAGAGTAATATTTGTATATCCCATATTATAAAGATATGTAACAAAACACATAGTGTGCCATTTGTAAGTAAGATATCAATAATATAAATATTAGTTCCTTTGAATTTAAAGATAGCATACTTAATTCCCTACTCAATTTTTTCAAATGCACGGGTAAGTACTTTGGAAATATGATTAATTATTATGCCTAACTATCATGATTAGACCTAGTCTTTTAGATTAAATTGATTGTTAATAACAAAAATTCTTAAATGCATCAAAATACCTTGTAGATGTCATGGATTGTCAATTGTAGAAAGTTTTAGGACTAGATTATCCTATTTTGATTGCATTAATTGCTGGAGGTTTAATGGTTACACACAAAAAATATTAATAGGATAAATTTCAAGATGCAATAAAGAGGAAATCAAAATTAGATAGTAAGGAACGCCATTTAATGTGCCATTAATATATTTTAATAAAAAGATAATATCAATTTATTATATTTTATTAATTGTTTATCTCCTATAACGACTTTTCATGCCATGTGTTCAATAACGGTAAAGCCAATCATTATAAATTTATTAAATGTTTATCTTCTATAGAGACTTTTCTTGCCATCTGGATTCTTTCTATTAATTATTTTTATTATTTATTATCAAATTATTTATTATTATTCATTAACAATTTAGATTTCTATGACATTTGTCATCGAGTCTATGGAAAAGAGCTTCACACACGTAGCAATCACTTATGCAGAAGAGCATCGGGACAAGTGTCAAAAATGACTGTATTGAGTTATGTAGACAATTTATTAGATTTTATTAATTGTTTATCTTCTATACCGACTTTTCTTGCCATCTGTTCAATAACGGTAAAATCACCCCCTATAAAATTACATCTTAGTGAGGCTATTGCAAACAAAAACTAATTCGCTGGGCGTGGATATTCAGAGTAAGACAAGAACACGAGGAGTTTAACACAGTATCGTTCGACTGTTATGGCAGCTTCATCCCCATCCACGTGGATTTTCATTTACAGTGTAGTTGCAGGCTTTGTTATATGGAATCTGCTTTCCACTCCATGTCATGCCAATGAAGAAGTTAATGCCCTGATTGATATGAAGAATATGATGCATGACCCTCAGAATGTTCTCCAAACTTGGGATCCATCCCTTGTTGATCCCTGTACCTGGTTTCATATCACCTGTGACAACAATGGACGTGTGAGCAGGATGTAAGTGTGTGTATATAAAATATACCATGGAAACTTCTATTGCTTCTTATAACATTACATTTGCTGACTTATATTTGATGCCTATAAATTTACAGAGATTTGGCACATAGTGGCCTTTCTGGTACTCTCTCACCACGGATCGGTGATCTTCCCTATTTGCAGTACTTGTAAGCTTATTATCCCAATTAGCATACACAATATAGGACTTTTTGGTCTAAGATTAATTAGATTTTTGCTAAGGTGAAGACTGTTACAAGTTTACATGTTATTTCAAGGATTTATTTCGCAATTCATTAAGTGGAAGTTTGCCAACAAGTTTGGGGAAGTTAAAAAATCTCATTGCCCTTACTGTTAATGGCAACAAGTTTACCGGAAACATACCCACTTCGATTACCCAACTCTCACATCTGCGCTTCTTCTGCGTTATCACATATGTAGTGAATATGATAGAAATTATGTGTTTTTATATCTTCAGCCCATGCCTTTTGGGATTAACAAGTTCTCTTTATATCTGTAATTTCTCAGAGATCTTTCAGACAACCAACTCAGTGGCCCTGTTCCAACAGGAGGCTCGCTCTCAAGATTTGGTTATGATAGGTAACCACATTTTCATTTGGTTCTTTTGTACTGTGATATCAGATATATTTGGATGGCTTAACATTGACTATGTGTTGTTTCATGTTATTTTGTACATGGAATGAAGTTTTAAAGGCAATCCAGAGCTTTGCCGTGTTGTGGGCAAGCCACGTCAGCCAATCGATCCATCCTGAGCAGTACATTTTATGTTTAATATATATATGACCATAAAATGCATGCCACCGAAGCCGAACTGCGAGGAAGCATGGCAATCAGTACATTAATAATAATAAACATATTATCAGTGGATAACCAAATAAGACTTACTATTGCATATGCTAATATAATAGAAGGTTTTCTTTCGAAACACCTTTTTGCAAACTGTGAGTTTTGTATGCATATGGTTCGGTTCTCTTTTATTTGTTCCATTCTCAAAATCAATTAGAGGCGGAAATGTTATTAACGTATTGATTTTAGAAAAAATAATAAATAAAAATTACATAAAACCGGGAACAGTTTCAGATTTTTTATTTGTTAATGATTTGAAAATCGAACCCAATTGAACTATGACAATTTTATTTGGGTAATAATCTATGTCAAATATGTTAAATTAGTTGTGCTTATGTTTCATTATGTTATGATGAGTATTGGCAATGCTTCGAATCAAGTTACATTTATATTTTTGTATAAATATGGTGTTCTTTTTTAAGATAATGCTAGAGGTGTATAGGTTAATTAATGTTTCAATTGTTGAATCAAGCGTGAAAGACAATCATTTAACACATTATATCCAATGTCTATTGAAGATAATGTTAGAAATGTGGAGGTTAATTAATGACTTAATTGTTAAATTCAAATTGAAAGTCCATTGTATTCAATGTCTATTGTGTCTTTTCATAGTGTTGATCATTGTGGTTTATGTATTAGAAAATCACAAGTCATTTTTATTGGAATGGTTTTATGATTATCTCTTGTAATTGGTGTAACTGATGTATTTTCTATTTTTATATTTGAAAACAACATAGATAATAGGAATAAATTTCATGAGAGCCATTCACAAGTCCAAATTCCACCCACAAGTTAGAAGTAAGAATAACATATATGAACTACATATAACAAATCTTTAGATTTTAATTGGTCAATATCAAGTTTGGTGGAATTTTATCTATTTCATTGCTCTATATGACCACATGAAATTGGCATGTTAAGTTATTTCAGCATATGCGTACATGTTATGCAATGGAAGTGAATTATCGGTTCACATAAATGAATAAAACAATTGTAATGAACATGTCTTTAGAACTAAATAAGTTATAGTTATATTGGACATTAGAGTGTTTCAATCTTGAATTAATGAATTCCTATCCCATATGTTTGACGATAAAATAATAGTAAAATAGTTTAATACTTGAGAATTGTTTCTTCATAATCGTGGATTCGGTCCAAGAATAAACTCTTTCCCAAAGAGAAAGTAATAGTATATGTAATATTGTGATATACCATACAAACATGACTAATATATAAAGAGATATACATAGATTGTGCAAAAGTAACATCCCCTTTGTCTCAAGAAGATGATATGGCTTCAAACTTGATTTTTTTTTGACATTTTACCTTTTGGGTCCTTTCACCCTTATTTTTTTATTTTAATGGGATTTTATTTTTTCATAAATTTCAAATATGTTTTGGGTGTCAATCACTGTCCTATTGTGAATTGATACGTCTATAAATACAAAAGTGCGATAATACACTTAGAGACAAAAACATATATAAAAACAATTTATATTAAATTTGTATATAAACAAATTATCAATTTTTCATATGCATCTCTATACCGAAAATTTATATCTCAATAACATAAGAGTATATATTCTCTACTTCTTGTTTCCCACATCAAGTATATATTCTCTACAACTTATATGATCACTTACGAACATATTATCAAATAATAGTTACTATATTATCACTAGATAACATATTTATCATTGGATAACCAAATATAATGTAAGGTTTGCTTTTGGAACACTTTTTTCGCAATGATTTCAGTGTTTTGTATGCATATCATGCATGTCCCTTTTATTTGTTCCATTCTTAAACCTGATTAGCTGAGGTGAAAATGTTATTACACAACAAATATTTTTGATTTAAAATTTATAACAATTCCAAATCATTATTTTAAGCTATCCCTAAGTTACAAAGGTGGTCATTTTTGAGAGAAAACTTAGAGACATAATTATAGTTTTGTCTCTAAATTTTTCCTCCTTTTTACTTTTTCTTTTTGCATGGATTCTTTGTTTTTTCTCTCTTCAAGAAGATCAAGCAAGGTTAGTGTTTCACCAATAAGTTTTATGCTTTCTAGGATGAAACAGATAGAAGGTAAATGGTTAAGGAGGAATACCTGTGAGGTGAAGGTGGAAGGTAGAATGTGCACGTTATTGACGTTATCTAAGATGATCATAGAGAAATATTTTTTTCTAGGAAGGACTACCTGTAGATGCAAAAAAGACCACAAAAGAGTATTAAATAGCATATTATAGTGGACTGCCTAACATATGCTAGATCCAGGAAGCGTTGTGCTTCCTAGAGAGGTTGTCAATCCACTGTTTAATAACAATTCAATGTGAATAAGAAACTGAAATAAATAATTCCTATTGCAATGTAATGATTTAGGTTTCTCATACACACAATATACTAGATTTTATGCTAGATATCAAAACAACACTAAATATAATTAGAACCAAGGTTTTTTTAGGTTGATAGGCTTGTCAAAGGTGTGGTAAGGTTCTAGGGATGATTAGTTGAGGTCTGGATTTGTTTTGGATGGTAAACACTTTTATTATACCATATCTATTAAGTAGAGTGGTGGAGGATCCCTTTCTATAAGTGGGACATGAAGATGGACTTGGTTCCTTAATATCCGCTAAGCGATCCGTGTTCAAGCACCCAACTATGTTCCGCCCGGTCCATATGGATAAGTTCAACCCCCGCCTCAAGGTTTCCCCATGACCACTTATTGAAAGCATCCAATGAACTCAATGGGAATGGAACTTGGGTTGATGAGTACAAACTACTTGAACGCACTAATAGCCAAAGAACTTGAGTTCATCATGTCTTAAAATATTTTCTGTCTAGTCATGTATTTTACTAATTTTCCTGTATGTAAGACAACAACTCTGTCCTAAGTGGTCACGAACCTCAAGCCTCTATGATGTCAGCAACAATGCTAATTCAAATAACATATTGAACCCAGTGGCCACTAGGCTTAAAATTGAACACGGTGGCCGCTAGGATTAAAGTTTTGTTTGGAATTCATGCGATACACTTTAAATATACTATTGACCATAGAGGCCTCTAGCCTTAAATTTTTTTAGAATCATGAGTATTCAAGAAAGAAATGTAGGGAGCAACCACCCTAAGAGTCACCACTCATTAAAAATAGTCTTTTAAACTTGAAATATAATTGTGAGGAGCATTTGAAGTACCTCGCTATGGTCCTCTTGGTCCATATGGAAAAGTTCAACCCCTACCTCAAGGTGTCCCCATGGCCACTTATTAAAAGCATGTAATGCACTCAATGGGACTGGAACTTGGGTTGATGATTACAAACTACTTGTAAATTTTGGATGATAAATGCTTTTATTATACCAAATCTATGATACGTAGTGGTGGAGGAGTAGTTTCTCTAAGCGTGACATGGAGGTGGGATTTGGTCCCTAATGTCTCGCCAAGAGAAGTGCCCCGCTATATCCCACTTGTTCCATATGGAGAAGTTTGACCCCTACCTCAAGGTGTCCCCAGACACCTATACTTTAGCTCGATAAATTTAAATACTTTAATTGTACAACTTATACTCTTCCCATAAATTGACGACATATCGTCAATATCGTACATTTTCTCTATTATCATTGTTAATTAATTACATTACGTTAGTTAATTAAATCTTCTATCCAAAAACGACGCCAATTAACGACATTTTGTTAATCAGCTCCCCTTTCTATATAGATTAATTAATTATTTATAATTAATTAAGCTCCCCTTTCTATCTACATTAATTAATTATTTCTAATTAATTAATACCCTTTTCTATCTAGATTAATTAATTATTCTTAATTAATTAATTATCTCTTCTATTTAATCAATAAATCGTCATTTATTTGATTAAAATCCTCTCATAACATAAATCATACTAACTATTCCTCTGAAAGCTTATATAAGCTTGAACACCTATTAATTAATAATTTTGGTTAATTAATAAATCCCCTCAAACCCCGAGTCACTAAAGGAAAAATAAAATCTCCTAAGGTTAACTCAACCCTTTCCAAACCTCCCTTATTTACAACTAACCCAACCTCTCTATTTATCCCACATGAAGAGGGATGTAGAGATTCCTCTATCCATTGGGCTATATAAGGAGCCCTCCTCCTACCTTTCTATTTACACCTACACTCTTAAATGAGCATAGAGCATACATTATAACCATTTATCATCTTTGAGCATTCTTCCATTAGAAGAGTTTTCCTTCTCCATTTCTTGTATACACCCACCCAAGTTTTGAAGTCATATGGAGATATGTCAAATGGTCTTGTAGACATTATTCGACAAGACTCCACTCTTAGAAACCTTGGGATTTCAAGCACATAATAAACTCTTTGATTGATAGAGATTTACATAGGTTCAATCTCATCTTATTTTGGCATTCAATAAGAGATAGAAGTTAATTTGTTTAACATATTAGCTTGAAATGTTCATTTCATGTTTAATGTAGAAATGTTGATATGTTATCTTTGTTTAAGCTCTTAGCGCATGATGCATAGGTTTAGTTTATCATTTTATTGAAGCTACTAGGTGTTAGTTTCAACTTTACTTTCATTGCTAACCATTTCATGCATACATTTGGCACACTCGATGGGACTTAATCCATTTTCTTTTGCACTTAATTTAAAGTATTTGTAGTTTAGTTTCAATTTTGGTTACTAACCCTCTTTTTGTAATTTTTGTAATTTAGTTTTTTTCAATTTTTGTTACTTACATAAATTACAATTTTTCCTTTTATTTTAAAAATGGTCATTTTATAAAATGTCTAATGTTTTGATGAATGTTGTATTTCCATGCTTTACTTTATTTAAACAAAAGTGTGTGTATGTTCTTCTCTTGCACCTTTTTGTGGTCTTGAGAATCAAAAATAACTTTGATCTCTATATTTTTAACATTGGGATTAAACTTGGAAATTTGATTATTCATTTTGCTTAAAGGAATGAACCTTTTACAAAGAATTTTTCAATGGTCCTTTGATTTGAAGTTTTCCATTTATATAAAGTTGGGATAAAGTTTGTGTATGGTCTTACCTTGCACCTTAGGGTGGTCTTGAGAATCAAAAACAACTTTAGTCTTTATTTTATAACATTTGATAAATTGGAAACTTCATCTTTCACTTTTGGTTTAATGGAATGAACATTTATCAAGATTTTATTGTGGTTCATTGATTGAAAAGATTTTATTTAATTTTTAGTTAGATTATTTGTTGTGTATGCTCTTCTCTTGCATCCTTGGATTATATTGAGAATCAAAAGCAACTCTTAATCCTCTTTTAAATAATTTGATTTACTTGGAGAACTACTAACGCTTGAGTGCAGAACCTAAAAACGTTTGTCAAAGAAAGGAGTTCGAAACAAAATTAAACTACTAATGCAGTTTTTGTGTAGGTTGCCAAAAGGTGTTCAAGCAAACCACATCCAAATTAAACAAGATAAAAAACACACCACAATCAACACAATATATTTGTAGGTTTGGATAAGGGTACGTCCCTTGCACTTAAAACTAGGACATAACCCCTTTGGCATAATCCTTAAGCTAAAACAATGGGGGTTGTCCTATGAACCCCAACGTAATCCACACAAGAGGTAAATTTGTGGATGAAACGGGAAATGCTCCACACAACCTTCTTGACTAGTATTACCATTTGTGATATTTAGTGTCACACAAGTCCTTCATATCATGACCCCGGTGAGAGTACATGATGGACGTATTTATTGTCCACCGTGCTTGAAGGGGGTAAAGTAAAGTTGATATACTCTCAAATTAGTCACGCAATTTTTAGGTAAATCAAGCTCGCTCTTAGATGACTTGTGATACCTAGTTGAGTGAACCACCCAAGAATTTATCTTTGACCGTAAGCCCACTGGACTACATCAAAGCCAATTTCAGTTGAGAGCTATTGTTCATCACCAAATGTGTGAAGCAATACTTTTTCTTACTTTTTCACTTTCCTTAAGGCGAGGCGATACTCTGCCAAAGTGAGGCCAAAATTTTTAAACCCCAATGGATCTACTTCCTTCACTTTCTTTTGACACTTTGTTGATCAAAAGAAGAGTGACTACCTTTGCATTATAAATTGATTGTTTCACCAATTTTTGTCCATTTACGCTCATCCATGTTTGCGGATGGGTTGTTAAATGTCTAAAGTGTGTGGATACATTTTTATATCATTGGTAGCCTTTTTGATCTTGATACCCAAGTCAAGCTCATCATCGTAGTTAGGATTGGTTCATCAATTTGATTCTGCTTTTGAACGGTTATCTTGTTTATATCGTGACAAGATAATTTTGGTATTTACATCTTGTTTCTTGTAAACTTGGCCTAAATATTTATATTGTAAGGTTATGCTATATACACTTTAACAATTCCAAGGTTTATCGTCACTTTAGTTTGATTTCAATTAATACCTCGATTATGAAGAGTGTTAAGTGTAATCACGTGTGTGTGTGTGTTATATCAATATCATCTTGATATCAATACCTTAATTTCTCGCAAAGTTTGGTTAACATATCTTGGTGAAATTTTTTTGTCACATCGACAATCATAACTAACACCTTTTGGAATATAGGTCTTGATTGAATTTGGGCTTTCTTCTAGTATACTTTGTTTGGAGGTCACTTTAAATTCTTCTTATTACTTACGCCTTGTTCATTTATTTGAACTTGACATAAGTATGGACATTTTTTTAATCATCATATGTCACCAAATACCTTTCCAAAACAAATTTAGGAAGTAGTTCATTTGATTATTTGGTTTGAAACTCAACATTGTGTGATTTATTTTTTCTGAACTCGTTCATTTAAGAGTAAATTATTGTGTCACGTTGGTTATTTGACATTCATAACATACCTTGATTTCTTAACATTTTTTTCACTTAGGTTTGATAAAAATATTTGAACACATTCACAGATACCTTAGTGAAACTATTACATGTCATGGCCCCTAAAACAAGATTAGGGCTCAAAAAGTAAGGCTTTGGAAGCAAGACAAACACAAACTTGGGAAGCCTCAAACAAGTAAGGGTCAAACCCCTTTATTGGCCATGATCTTGGGCCTTTATTCTCTCATAGAGAAATAAGTAGAAGAAATGATAGATCATAGCAGTGATGAGTTGGAATCACCACATGCGGAGTTTGACTTCAACCCCACCTTGTTAGATGAATTCATTTTTAGAAACAAGGATTGGGTACTGGCATGAGTTGTGGAGTTGGGAGCCAGAATGCCTATTAAACAAGAGGCAATCCCACCTACAAATGATGCTAATGAAGAGGAGAAACCTCTTATTAACATGGATGATATCTTAACACATGGTCATGCTTCTACTTCTAATGTGGGAAACAATAATGTAGTGGGATATAAAATACCTTTCCTTAAAGTACCACGTAAAGTCGAATAGAACACGAAAAATGTTGAACAACCTTCGCAACATGAAGAAGAAGAGGAATCTTTTGAAGAAGAAGTCACTATTCAACAACAAATTAGAAACCTTAGTCGATAATTGGATTTGTTAACATCTCATGTACAAAAAGAAACAAAAATAAAGTACAAAAGATAAATTCTAATGTCAAAATTAGTGAACTTCAACTGGATAATCAAGGAGAACACAATACGGAACATAATCGAGTATATATCCCTGCGTCTCCTACCAAAGAACAATTACTCACTCAGAAATGCAATCTATGAAAGCAACACTTACAAGCCTTCAAGAGAGAACTATGGGGAATAACATAAAATATTAGTATGAAGAGTTATGTCCCTATCCGTTTGAAAACACTATGCCACTTCAACCCTTCCCTAAAAAAATTAACATGCCAAAATTTGAAAAACATAAAGGGAAAGGTGACCCGCAAGACCATGTAAAATATTTTTACATGGCATGCCAAGAAGTGGCCTATAGTGACAATTACCTCATACAACTCTTTCCAAAGAGTCTAGGGGGCCAAGCCTTGGAATGGTTCACTCGCTTACCTTGTGGGTCTATAATAACATGGCCTGAACTAGCGAAATATTTGTATGAAACTTCTCGTACAACATAGAAAGAGACATAACCATGGTGGACTTGTGTGGCACTAAACAACATCCTAACGAGACATTCACTAGCTTCTTGCAAAGATGGAGAGGGATAGCCAGTCGCTTCCCTTGTACATTCCCTGAAAAATAGCTGGTGAGTATCTTTGTGCCCAATCTCAACCCAGACATTGACTTTCATCTGCAAATGCATTGTGTTCACACCTTCAAGAGGTTATTGAAAAGGGCATTCAAATAGAGAAATCCCTTATTGCCAAAGGAACCATTAAATCACACTCTAAGGATAACCAAAATGTAAAACCCACAGAAAAGCCAAAAATATTTAACAAAAATAAGAACGTGGTGGGAGATGGAATCACATATTCCAAATGCGTACAAATGGTTCAAACTAGTCAACCCTTTAAATGACCAAAGGGCTTATTCAACCACCACGTAAATGTAGAATGTTCACTCCTCTCAATGAGCCTTTGTCATCCATATTTAAGTAATTGGATGTAGCTCACATGTGACTCATCCCACGACACAACCCTTTGATAAAAATGCTCAAACCATCATGGTACAAAGAGCATGACTATTGTGAATTACATCATGTCAAGGGACACAAAATAGAAAAATGTCTATGAATTCATCACTACATCCAAGATCTCATTGACAATGGGGAGATAGAAGTGGAAACCCTAGAGAAAAATCAGATGCCAAACGAAAATATGGGAATATTCAAAGAACCATTCCCTAAACATGGTAAGTCATATGAGAACAAGCTTTGATTGAGGAGATTCATCCCGAGTTACAAAGTGGAAAATTATCTATATACAAACAAGGACAATAATCATTACGATTCACAAATTGATGTATCCTCTTTCCAAATAACCATGTAAAACCATTCGGATCAAGGGGAAAAATGCGCTATGGTAACAAGGTACACCCACCTCATGATTCCCGAACCCTCTCCATCAAACTTGCAAGATAGTTACTACACCCCGTTAGTGTGAAATCACAAGACCCCCCAAATGAATTCTACAGATCTTCTTTTCTAAGGAAGGGTCATTTGGTGTGATTGCATAACATTGAACTTTCCCCAAGGTGTGGGACCTTGCAAAAATGGGAAAGCTCTCCAGATTTAAGGTTGGTTCCTATTCCTCTGTTTGGGTGCATACGTGAGGACTTGTAGAGGATCTATTTTTACACCTAATCTAAAATTTGCTAAGGATATATGGATAAAAGAGATATAAGAAATAAGAAATAACTAAACTACAAGGTGATGCACCACTAGAATGATGAACACTAGTTTTACTTGATAGACACAAACCAACAAAATGCATGCAATAATCAAGCACAAATAACTAGATTGATAATGAAAGACCATATGCAAGAAAAAGAGACAGAAAGGATCTAGAATCGATCACATACATGTTTTATTGCTCTACAGATTGGTACAATGCATTACAAAATATCCAGGAGGCAAGAAACACACTGTAATTTTAATGGAAGGCTTGAACTCCACAAATCCCTTTGTTAGAAGGAAAAGGGATCTTGTAAAACGAAGAATGTCAAACCATTTACAATGAATCCTGCCCATTCATTTATAGATTCAATCAGAGAGAAGAAAGAGAGAGAGAAGCGGAAAGCAGGTCGAAACTCAACCACTGTTGTTAATGCCTCTTACAAAATCTACCCCCAAATTCGTCTTGATCCGCATCAACACCGGTTCAACACCTTGAAGGGAGAAGAAACGGCGGAATAGATTGAATCTAATCTGGTTGTTGAGGCGTGATGGATCCTGCATTGATGGCCCCTCGAAAACATTTTCTCCATTTTCACCTACCAAGACTTGAAAAAATGAATTTTTATCTTTCCATGGTGTAGAAGACATCGAAACGCTTCCAACGGTGTCATATTTACAATATTTTGAGCTCTGAGTCGAAATATATGCCCCTTTGAAGTTTATAGTAGGTCCGCATAAAAATGGGCGGAAAATAGTTTGAAAAAAGGGCCCCTTTTTATATGGAACATGTGGATACTAGATTAGAGCAAAAATTGGGTTCACGGGTTCATAATTTATCGTTTTCCCTTTTTCGCAAAAATGCAAAACTCAGAAAACCCCTGTGGCCCTGAAGCTCCGCTTAGATACATGGCACCCTTTGGTTGGCTGGGGGGATGCGCTTCCATCTTTATCTCTGTGCCTTTTTGGACAAAAGGTGAATTTTCACCTTTTCCTCCGACTCCCCACCTTGGCTTGACTCGGCTCAAACGCTGACTTTTTCCCTTGGGTGGAGTTGTAGCCCATTTTGTAACTTTTATCCTTTTGAGATGACAAAGGGAAAAAACCCAACTTTTCCCCCGATGGCCCGCTTTCCTTGACTTGAGCCCAAACATTGAATTTTTCCCTTGGGCGGAGTTGCGGCCCATTTTACGACTTTTGGCTAAGTCTTTTGCTTGGTGGGGCATATCTCTTGACCTGGGACACGCAACAGCCTAACACTCATTTGGAAACCTTCTCTCTTCAATCCTTGAATCAACATCATTTAGACACTTGGCAGCCTCCATCGGCCTGCCCCACATATTGATTATTCAACCGACCCCCGCCCCATTTTGAGACATGACACATGGAGGCACCGCGCTTGCTTGAAAGCTCGGCTCAAATTTTTCCTTTGGAGGAGCATCGAGTTAACACTTGTTGGCTTCCACTGGTCTGTGGACTTTTCAACAAAGTGCTTTTAATTTTTGTGACTTTGCACTACGTGGTGAGCTCAGTTTCATTTAGGTCTCTTCCTTTGGAATAACTTTTGGAAATGTGCCACATCGACACTTGGCATTCTTCTCTTATACTTCTATACTTAGCCAATTTTTAGGCCCACCCTGTCCACCTTTTGACCTTATTTGACCATTTGCTACGTGGAGGACAGCACAAGTTTGAGTCTCCGCCTTGGGCTCCCATTTCAGATTTGCTCCAAGCCGACACCTAGCACCTTCTTTCTTAGTTGAAGACTTTTCAATGCCCCACAACTTTTTGGGACTCTAGACGCGTGGAGGCATCGCGCTCATTTGGCTTCCTTTTCTAGATTTAACTTTGGAGAAGCGTTGCATAGACACGTGGTTCTCTTTGCTACCTCATCCATACTTAGTCATTTTCTAGGCTCTTTTCTGAACCGTTTTGAGTCCAAAGACTTCGAATCTTCACCATTTTTCCCCTTCTTGCTCCTGGTTCCTTTCATGCACTACCCTCTTTTCTCGACCTTATCATTCCATCGCCGAGTCCTTTTGTAACTTGGAAAATGGATTTAGGACATGGAAATGGCTCGACAGAGTCATTTATTTTACATAGGATCCCTTAGTCTTTCTCGCCCCGCCACTCAAATGTTGAGTCCTCTCGTGACCAATTTATAGATCCAAATGAGTATTTCTCAGGTTCTTTCTATGCGGGTCGTATAATCCAATATTTATCCCAAGGGAAAAATATGGATATCAATTTGGTGACTCACAGGGGTATCTCCACTGCTCCCCTTCTTGCTCCCGCCTTTCAGAGCACTACCCTCTTTTTTGACCTCGTCATTCCATCGTCAGTCCTTTTGCAACTTGGAAAATGGATTTAATATATGGAAACGGCTCAACACAAGCCATTTATTTTACACAGTGGTCCCTTAGTCTTTCTCACCCTTCCACACCAAATGTTGAGTCACTTCGTGACCAGCTTTATAGATCCAAACGAGTATTCTTAGGTTCTTTCTATGCAGTGGTTGTGGCTGATCCAATATTTATCCCAAGGGTGAAATATGGATAACAATTTGGTGACTCATAGGGTATCTACTTGTTCCCCTTCTTGCTCCCGCCTTCCTTTTCGGCACTACCCCTCTTTTTGACCCTTTCATTCCATCATCGGGTCCTTCTACAACTTGGAAAATATATTTAAGACATTGAAACGACTTGAAAGAGTCGTTTATTTTACATAGGGTCCCTTATTCTTTCTCAACCCCACCACTCCAAATGTTGAGTCCCTCTGTGACCAGTTTATAGATCCAAACAAGTTTTCTCAAGTTCTTTCTATGCGGGGTCGTGGCTGATCCAATATTTAACCTGGGGTGAAATATGGATAGCAATTTGGTGACTCACAGGGGTATCTACCTGCTAGATCAAAATACCAAATGCCTTGTCATATCCATTGGGAATGGAGTCAAGAATGATGGTCGGATATTGATTCCGCCTTTAGATTCATGAGCCCGGTTGTTTACACTCTCAATTTTCATAAGAAATCTTGAAATGAAGGTTTCTGAGAGTAGAAAATTGTTTTGACTCGGGCCTCATCTATCTCTCCGAATGGATTGTATAAGAGAAACAAAACAACACCACAACTATATAAAAATTTGAAATCATACATGCTCTAAATAGAACATGAAAAGTGTGCAAAGAACTTAGGATAAAATAAACCTAAACTACAAAGAAGATAGTGTGCACAAGCACTTAGAGGAAAGAGAAACTAAACTAATATATACAGGGTGAGAACTTCCCTTTTAGTAGTAGTGCTTAAGATAGATCCCATTCACTGGGATCTGCAACTCTTCACCATCCAACGTAGACAATTGGAAAGCATTGCTACTTTTGCATCTTGTGACCGTATAGGGGAAACTCCAAATGGCATCAAACTTGAAATTCCTTCTTGGTTTTTCTCAATCTGCATCCCATTCAAAACCAGGTCCCCTTCCCGAATGGTCCTTGTTTTTGCTTTCTTGTCAAAGCATTTCTTGATTGAAGACTGATTCTTCTCTATTTCCTAGAGTGCATGTTCTCTGGCTTCTTCCAATTCTATTAGCTCGCATACCGGCCTCCATTAGTTCAAATTCGACGTTTTTAACTACTTCATGAGCTCTAATGCTGGAAACTCTAGTGATATAGGCAATATTTCCTCTTTCCCATAGACAATTTTGAATGGAAAGTTTCCACTAAATCTCTTGGGAATTACCCTATCAGCCTATAAGGTTGATTTGAGCTTTGTGTGCCAGTTCTTTGATTCTCATCAAGAGTTCTTCGATGATCTTTAAGCAGTTCTTGTTTGTGGACTTTGCTTGGCCTATTACCTCGAGGGTAATAGTTTGATGAAGTGCTCAAGTAAGTCCCATTCTTAACATCTCATCCTATGATCTTGGAACCCATGAATTCCAATGCATTTTCTGGTATAATGGTGGCGGCACTCCAAATCTGGTCACTATCCCTTCATTAAAATCTAGTATACTAGACTCATTAGCTTCCTTAGGTACCACCGCCCGGTCCACTTGGTGAAATAGTTTGTTGCTGTCTTAATCCATTTGTGACCTTGGCTTGAATTTGGATTGATGACTCCAATGAAGTCCAATCCCCATTGCATGAAAGGATGGTCGATCAAATTGGGTGCAATGGGAGTGTCGCTAGCCTTTCTTTTTCTTTGAAGAATGCACAACTCTTGTACCTTTTGATCCATGCATAGCAGCTCACTAAACACTCTTGGCCAATAATAACCCACTTTCATGATTTTGAGATTTGTCACCCTTGGATCAAAATGGCCTCCAACTACTTCGACATGGAATTCTTGTAGCACTCTCTCAACTTGATCTGCTTTCAATGCTTCTTAGCGAGATGCCATTGATGTCTCTTTTGAACAAGACACCATCAATAAGAACATATGGGATGCCTTATAGCCCGAAATGTATCCTCTTTTATTTATTCATCCCATAAGGACACAAGCCTATTCAAGGAAGTGTACCATTTCTTGATTCCAACAAGGAGTAGGTACATCATCTTTCCCTTCTTCTTGATTATCTTGTAGAACAAAAACAACCTCCTTTTCACTATTTGCTTCATCTTGTTGACCTGAGGCTAGTTGTTCACACAACCCTTTCCCACGGACCAGCTTAGTGACCCTGATCTCAATGTCATATTCCATGACATGAGTGATCCATCTTGCACATTTTTCATTCAGGTCCTTGATGAGAAGGAATTCTTTAACTCTCGCATGGGAGACCAACAATTGGATTTTATTATTTGAAACCAGGTGCTTAAACTTATTTAATCCTTGATTACTTCCAGGAATTTATTTTAGATGAAGGAGTATCTCACTTCATAGTCTTCTATACCTTGACTGAAGAAATCAATTGGTTGTTTTGTACCTTCTTTGTTATGTTGAACTAAGATTGTTGAAATTGTGTCACCGCCACCAAAGGCATACAATATGAAGTCTATAGATAAATCTAGATTCACGAGGGTTGGGGCTTGTGATATAGACTATTTGATGGCCTCAAAGCTCACATTTCCTTTAGCTGTCCACTTAAATGCTAAGACATTCTTCAACATCAACGTTATTGGATTAACAAGGACAACAAAGTTTGTACAAACCTACGAAAAAATTATTTTTCCCAAGAAGCTTTGAAGAGCCTTCTTGTGACTTGGCAATGGTAGTGCTCTTATTGCTTCCACTCTCTCCGGGTCAATTTCCAATCCTTCCTTTGATACAATATGGCCTAGAAGCTTGCCTTCATAAACCAAGAATATGCATTTTGCAGGGTTTAATTATACCCCAAATCTTCTACACCTTTGAAACACTTTTCTTAGGTGGAAAATGTGGTCTGCTGCATTTATGGAAAACACCGTGATGTCATCTAGATAGATCAATACTATTTTGTTGATCAGCCCTCAATGCCATATCCATTTCCCTTTGGAAGGTGGTTTACATTGGAAATTCCAAATGGAATTTTTCTATAGGCATAGGTGCCCCATTCAAGATGAAATATGTTTTGAACTGATCATCTTCTTTCACCATGATATGGTTATACCCTAAGTATCCATTTAGGAGGGAGAATCTCTCTGATCAAGACACTACTTGCAGAATCTGCTCCATTAAAGGGAGTGGGTAGTGATCTTTGAGGGAGGCTCTGTTCAAGTCTCAAAATCTACACACAACCTAATCTCTTCATTTTTCTTCCTGACTAGGACCAGGTTTGCAACCTAGATTGAGTGTTTGATTGGAAATATGATACTTGTCTCTATCAGCTTGTTCAACTCTTTCTTCATCAGAGGCTTAATGTGTGGATTGATTGGTATCTTGTTTTTCCTGATGGGCTGAGCAGCTGGATCTATTTCGATTGTATTGTGCTAGCTTTGGATTGAACCCTCTTAGGTCTTCATAGCTTCAAGAAAATAAATCTATAAATTCTTGGCAGATTTGTATGAATTCATACCTCTCTTGCTTAGTGGCCACTTTGCCAATTTGAAGTGTTTTGTCTTCTCCAACTGGGATTGGCTCTGAAACTTCTCCTCAGATCTGTGTGTTATCCTTTTCTTTTCTAAATTGATCATTAGGATTGAAGATAGACTCCAATGTCACTAATCCTTTGGGAAGCTTGTTTGTATGCAACTGTACTATTTGATTCCCATATTGCTGCTCTAATCTACTTTGATTTCTAGCTGAGAATTCAGCTTCTTCTTGCAAAAAATTAATGATTTGATGATCATTCTCAAACACATGTCAGCACGTGGTGTTATCTAGCAGCACTGGCCTCACAACTATATGGATATGTGGTTGTTCTTTGTCTCTTTTGATGCTGTCGACCACATCAAACATTGTTCCAACTGCTGCAACCCTATCAAAACTTCATTCTCCTTCCTGGGTATGGACATAATGTCAAGGCCTCAAAATATTCCATGAGATCCAATACCCTACTTTTTTACTTCTTGAGCAGCCATTCTTGACAGCAAAGATTAAGTCCTCTCGACTTGATTGAAATCTGAAGGTTGGATAATATTTCATACCTTTGGGGGACACAATCATAGTTCCTCCTCCCGCTCCTTATCTACTCCTTGAGCCATCAAAGAACAATTTCCATACCTCATTGTCACCTTTATATTCGGCTTGATTAGGTCAGAAGAGGATGATTCTCTTCATATAGACAGAGACACCTATCTTAGATTCTTCCATCTCCTTATAGGGTCAAAATCATGAATTTTATTGGCCCACTCATCGAGAGTCAAGTCCGGGATACATCCCACCTTGGTATTTGCTTCACAAGTTCTTAGGAAGTCTTCTTGATCAAAAGTCGAGCAATTGGCATTGATTGGGATAGGCACATTAGATTCAATATGATAATCTACAATGGGTTTAGATCTGATTGTGGAATTTTCCCCATACCTTGTTCTAAAGAGCATATGTGACCAATTAGTGGATAGATAGCCTTTGATTTTAGCAAGGTGAAGTCCCTGACAAACATAAAGAATAATGTGGTGGAAAATATATGATGGATACGTTCTGTAAAATAGTCACATTGGGGCAAGCATGCAAAGTAAGGCTCGATCCTTGATGATTCTAATGCTTTCCACTAGCGTCCCATCTAATTATACTACCCCTTTAGAGACAACTTCATACCGGAGGCCTAGTTGATCACTATTATCTTGGGCATTACAAAACTACTTACCCTAGAATCAATCATACAATTGTGCACTAATTTATCTCCAATAATCAATGAAACATAAAAATGGAGGAGGCCTCAGGTTCTTACCTTGTTGTTCTCCATGGTTTCTCCTAGGTTGAGCCACATTGGTAAGCACTTTCTCTTGTTGACTAAGGGGTGGTTTTAGCTTAAGCAATTCTACATGGCATTCTCGCAACAGATCTATCTACCCTAGAATGGCCAAAGTGACTCCCATAGTGAAATGTTCACACTTGTCCTCTTCATTTTCTCAATGATATTGAATGAGCTATCTTTCTGTTGCCCCTTCATAGGTACATTTTTTTCTTGTACATGGTTTGTCAAAATCAGTTCTTGAGTAGATTTGGAAGGTAACTTGGATTGGTTATGTATATTGGGAGTTATATTTGGAGCACCAAAACCCAAAGGTGGGGTGATGGAAGGTTGAGGGTCACCTAAATTCGTGAGGTTGGCATTCTCCAATATTTCTCTTTTGGACCGTGTATTTGCAGCTAAACTTTGAGAAGGAGCCGATTCATCCCACATAGGTCCTTAGCTTTCCAATTGACAATTATATTTTCACCTAGGGGTCCCTCTTGCTGATCTCCTTATTGTTGATCTTCTTCTTGGCTAGGTTTTTTGTGTCACTATACTAGTTTGCACCATCAAGGCTTGATTTAGAGCACCATTAAAGAACATTGATTGGTTATGTGGCTGATTACATGGAAAACACCAATCATATTCTTATGCCATATTGTTCTTTGTTGGAACCAATGCCCTTGATGTTGAGGTGGTATTTGGATCATATGACCAAAGGTCTAGCATCTCGGGGTTGTCCTTGGTTCTGGCTTTGATTTATAGTTTGAGATGGTGGTCTATTTTACTGAGCTCCGAGGTTAATCCCGAGGCTGATATGGCCTAAAACTCTGAGCTTGTTATCTTTTGATGGTTACTAGTTCATTCCCTAGGTTTTGAAGTTGTTTCATGACTTCATGGAGTTCCTTAGAGGTGTTAGATGATGAGGTGGAGGCTTCACCAAGGTTTGACTCCCGGGGTAGGTATAAGAGCTAAGGTAGGCATTTGGCTAGTATCTGGGCTTCCTAACTCAGGGTACAAAGGCATGGATGGCCTATGAGTGATTTTACTAGCCTAAATAAAACGGTTCTCATCCCCTATGGAAAGGCTATAGGTCAGTAGTAAGTTTGTTTCCCCATTGACCGAATCATCAAAGAAATATCAAATTTAAATCCCTAAGAAAGTATAAGATTAAATCCTAAGAAAGTATAAGAAGGAACCTTCGTTAGTGGGATTTATCGCTATTGTAATCATGTCCCGTGTTTGCTAGAACCTCGAGGTTGAAGTCCTGTCACCGCTCATTCCTGGACTCTCTTGATTATTGTTAGCTTCTCCACCAAAGATAAGTTATCATCTTTTTCTCCAATTTTGATAGATCCTGCCTCAAGGCTCATGAACCATCAGAAGCTTTCCTTTGAGTGAAGAGGTGAGCAACTTGATTGTAATGTCCATCTCTTGATATCGTGGATTGTACAAACATTTGCAATATCTTGACATGATCACTAGGAGAATTCTGGTTTTCCCTAGTGAAATATGGGATGCTCTTTAATGCTTCTATCGGACCAGATTTTGAGCATTCAGAGAAAGTGGGTTGCTGCCAATGAAGTTGACATAAGGATTTGGCTAAGCCATCCTAATTGGCCCGAGCACCCCTCTTGATTAAGAGAATGGCTGCCAGAGGAGGTGTTGATAAGGCCCTGTTTGGTGGAGATAGATACCTCTGGGTTCTTCTTCCTTCCCTCTCTCTATCTAGGGATAAGTCTAGATAGACAAATAGTCCCTCTTCTCTGGTTCTTGACTGTGTTTTTATTCTTCTCATGAACTTGCTTGACTATCAAACCAAAGTGGATTTGTATCTCTTGGAATCACCAAACATACAATTTTAGAGCTTCTTAGATGTTAGAATCACAAAAGGTTCACATCAACCTTACTATAATGAGATGGAGACTTCTCTATCCCACCGTGTGTGCCAAAATTGTTAGTATGAAATCACAAAGCACTTCCCAAATGAATTCTATAGATCTAATTTTCTAAGGTAGGGTCATTTGGTGTGATTTCATAATATTGAACTTTCCCAAGGTGTGGGACCTTGCAAAAATGGGAAAGCTCTCTAGATGTAAGACCGGTTCGATTCCTCTCTGTTTGGGTGTATACATGATGAATTGCAGAGTATCTATTTTTACACCTAATCTAAAATTTTCCAAGGAGACAAGGATAAAAGAGATATAAGAAATAAGAAATAACTAAAATACAAAGTGATGCACCGCTAGAATGATGGACAATTTTTTTGATAGACACAAACCAATAATATGCATGCAATAATCGAGCACAGATAACCGATAGATAATGAAATACCAGATGCAAGTAAAAGAGACAGAAAGGATCTATAATTGATCACATACGTGTTTTATTACTCTACAAATTGGTACAATGCATTACAAAACATCTACGAGCAAAGAAACACACTGCAATTTTAATAAAAGGCCTAAAATCCACAAATTCCTTTCACTAGAAGGAAAAGGGAGCTTCAGCAGCGAATAATGTCCAACCCTTTACAATGAATCATGCCCCATTTTTATAGATTCAATTAGAGAGAAGAAAGAGAGAGAGAAACAAGACAACAAGTCAAAACTCAACCACCGCCATTACGCCTCTTACAAAATCTGCCCCAAAATCTGTCTTGATCAATCAACCACCGTTGATTCGGTGCCTCAAGGGAGAAGAAACAAGTTAAAGAGATTGAATCTGATCATGTTGTTGAGGAAAATGGATCCCTCATTAATGGCCCCTCGAAGACATTTTCTCCATTTTTCACTTACCAAGGCCTGAGAAAAATGAATTTTTATCTTTTCATGGTGTAGAAGACATCCAGACGCTAATGGTGTCATATTTGTAATATTTTGATCCTCGAGTCCAAAGATATGCCCGCTCAAAGTTTAAAAATGGGTCTCCTTTTGATCTAGGACACGTGGCAGCCAAATTAGAGAAAAAATTAGGTTCGTGGGTCCGTAATTTATCCTTTTCCCTTTTTCCACAAAAAAATTCAAAACTCATAAAACCCTCGTGGCCTCAAGCTCGCTGATACGTGTCACCCTTTGGTTAGTTGGGAGATGCGCTTCCATATTTATCTTTGTGCCCTTTTGACAAAAGGGTGAATTTTCACCTTTTCCTCCGACTCCCCACCTTGGCTTGACTCAAGCTCAAATGCTCGACTTTTTCCTTCATGGAGGAGTTGCAGCCCATTTTGCAACTTTTATCCTTTTGGGATGAAAAAGGAAAGAAACCCAACTTTTCCCCGACGGCCGACTTTCCTTGACCCAAACGCCTACTTTTTCACTTGAGTGGAGTTACACCCATTTTGTAACTTTTGGCTAAGTATTTTACTTGGTGGGGAATATCTCTTGACCTCGGGACACACGGAAGCTTGACACTCATTTGGAAACCTTCTCTCTCTTCAATCCTTGAATCGGCCATTTAGACACTTGGCAGCCCTCCGCTGCCTACCCCATGTTTGATTATTTAATCGACCCTACCCCATTTTGAGACAGGACACGTGGAAGCACCGCACTTGCTTAAAATCCTGGCTCAAAGTTTTCCTTTGGAGGAGCGTCGAGTTGACACTTGTCAGCTTCCGCTGGTCCATGGAATTTTCAACGGTCCTTCTTACTTTTTGGGACTTTGGGCTACGTGGTGAGCTCGCGCTCATTTGGGTCTCCGCCTTTGGACTAAATTTTGGAGATGCACCACACCGACACTTGGCATTCTCTAGTTATACTTCTATACTTAGCCAATTATAAGGCCCACCCTATCTCGCTTTTCGACCTCCGATTGACCATTTGCTATGTGGAGGGTCTGGCGCAAGTTTGAGTCTCCGCCCTGGGCTCCCATTTCAGATTTGCGTTGAGCCAACACCTAGCACCTTATTTCTTAGCTGAATACTTTTCAACACCCGATAAATTTTGGGACTCGGATGTGTGGAGGCACCGTGCTCATTTGGCTTCCTTTTCTAGATTTAACTTTGGAGAAGTGCCGATATAGACACGTGGTTCTCTTCACTGCCTCCTCCATACTTAGTCATTTTCTGGGCTCTTTTATGAACCATGTTTCAAGTCCAAAGACTTCGAATCTTCACCATTTTCCCCTTCTTTATCTTGGTTCCTCTACGGCACGCCCTTTTTTTCTAACCTCATATTCCATCGTCGGTTCCTTCTGCAACTTAGAAAATGGATTTAAGACATGGAAATGGCTCGATAGAGTCATTTATTTTACAAATGGTCCCTTAGTCTTTCTTGGCCCCCTCCGCTCCAAATGTTGAGTCCCTCTATGACCAGCTTTATAGATCCGAATGATTTTTTCTCAAGTTCTTTCTAAACGGGGTCATGGCTGATCCAATACTTAGCCCGGGGTGAAATATGTATAACCCAACCTCTTATAACAACTTGAGAAGACATTTTCCAAGATTTCAATCTTGAATATTCTCAAAATATCTAATGTATATAAGGACATCTTGTACAAAACTCTCCAGGGGTCGAGAGCCACCAAAGTCAAAAATTTGCTTCTTCAAGCAAAGAGTGATAAGATTGTACCAAGTGAGTATATCTCTTTAATCATAGGGATATCCCTATTAAATTCCAACGCATAATCTCCCCTTATATATTGAGGTCTTCGTTACTTCCGAAAGATAAAATGGGTGCTTGTGGACAACGGATCGTGGGATGAATATATGCACGTTGAAATTAATTAAGAAATTGGAACATATAGAAGAATATCTAGAGTACCACATCATTACCATAACTACTTATGAAAATTCGAGTGGGAATCGAGTTGGAAAATCACATTACCCATGCAAGTAGGACCCACTTTTCATCGGGACGAAGTATCATGTATTGGAATTGAACTCCCATACAATATGCTTCTTGGTTGACCATGGATTCATGCAATGCAGTCGTGCCATAAACATTCCATCAATGAGTCAAATTGAAACACGAGGGGGACACTATTATGATAAGCCCTTCGCCTACGCAGGTCATGCCATCAACGCTCCATCAATGCATCAAATCCCTTCGCCATCAGAGATCTCAATATATTTATGCGTAATGGTGCCTATACATGTCCCTCTCGCTAATATAGTTGTTCATCTTCAATCCAAATCCATAGAGTCACGAGTAGATTCAAATTCCCTAATTTCTTGTGCCCGTGAGGCTTCTACATCAACTTCTCCTTTTGATTCATGGGAGATGAAGGTTTTGGAATACGGTTGTGGAGAGTATAATGTGTAACAAGCTCTATTGGTTTCAGACCTATCGTTGTCACATAAAACTAGAGGTTGCCCCAACTATCATTTCAAATGGCCTAGAAATGAGTGAACTACTTCGGGTCATTTTCACCTGGAGGGTTACTCATTTGAAGAGAAATTATTGGACCCACCTACGACTTGGGTGCCGGAAGATACTCAACCAACTTTCTATTAAATACTTGAGTATGAAAAGTCTATCCGAATGATGTATTCCATGGGCTACAAGGGTCTAGGATGTGGAAAGAATGAGAAAGGAATGAGTGAACCATTTCCTCTTCCACATTTCATGACAGAAAAATAAGGCATCGACATTCGACCATATCGATCTCACCCCAATGATCAAGATGCCACCTGTTCTGAGTGTGAAGATAGCTCTAATTATTTAGATAGCGACACAAATTCCCACTATAGCCAATATAAGGATCTTGCCTCCACGAACCTATTCATGGATACCACTGTCCTTACCATAACCCCTACTAAACCTAAAATTGACCTTGTTTACCCTTGCCTTTTCGAATGGGACCAACAACGTCACGTACCACTAGATCTCTTTGAAAATGATGAAGCCATTACAGAATTCATGGGCATTCGAGATACAATTCCAATTGGAGACCATAATAAAGGTTTCTACATTGACTTAAATACCTATGTGTACTTTAGTGTGGAAGCTAAGCTTCATGGTTACCAAAAATTAAGAAAAAGTGAGGGAAAATTTTCCAACGAAAAGCCTTGGCAACAACAAAAGTCCAAGTCACACAGTGAAAACCTCTTTGAGGGGTCATGCGGACAATAAAGTTCAAAAATCAATGGACAAGAAAAGTGACCATGCTAAGGGTCAAAATATCGTAGAGACACCCTTGGAACAAGACCTCAACCTTCCTCCCGATCCTATGCGTATGGAGGATTTGTCAAAAATTCTAGTAGAAGAAACCATTGATGTGAATATTGGAACAGACAAACAATCCAAAGATAGTCAAACTTGGAGCTTCACTCTCAACACAAGAACAGAAAAACATTCACCATGCTTCTGTGGGAATTTGTAGATGTATTTGCATGGTCCTATAAGGATATGTCGGCTTGGATCCAACTTTGGTAGTGCATAACCTAGTAGTGCACATAGATGCCAAGCCCATCAAACAAAAGCTCATAAAAATGCATCCATGGGTGGCCCTTCTAGTTAAAGAAGAGCTAGAAAGATTTTTAGTGGCATGATTTATTAGACCTATTGATTACTCAGAATGGATATCAAACATAGTCCCCGTATAAAAGAAACATGTCGGGATAAGAATCTGTATGGATTTTAGAGACATTAATAAGGCATGTCCAAAGGATGATTTCCCATTGCCCAATATTGATATGATTGTTGATTCAACTACACAATATTAATTTATATCTCTTCTGGATGGCTTTTCAAAGTTACAATCGATCAAAAACACAGATGAAGATCAACACAAGACAACCTTCACAACCCCCTGGGGGAATTTTTGTTATCAAGTAATGCCCTTTGGCCTTAAAAACATAGGAGAAACTTATCAAAGGGAAATGACTGTGATTTTCCATGATATGATTCATGACATCATGGAAGACTATGTGGATGATATCCTCGGGAAATATAAGACAAGAGCATATCACCCTGAGATTTTGTGGCATATCTTCAAACGCCTGCAGAATACAAAGTCAAATTGAATCCTAAGAAGTGTGTGTTTGGCGTACTATCAGAAAGTTTCTTGGATTCATTTTATCATGAAGAGGGATTGAGGTAGACCCAACTAAAGTTACTGCCATTACTGAAATGCCTCCTCCTAAAAACATCAAACAACTATGCAACTTGCAAGGAAAGATACAAGCCATCCGCCGCTTCATTTCCCAACTTGCTAAAAAAGTTTCATTCGTTCACCCATCTACTTAAAAAGGATGTTGCCTTTATTTGGGGACCAGAGAAACAACAAGCCTTTACCTTGCTTAAGCAATACTTAGCCAATCTACCTATCCTCATGCCTCTAACTCCCGGTGAGCCACTCTTGTCAGTATATTTTTGCTACTCAATTTTCTATTGGTGCGTTGCTCGCCCAATATGACCTTGGCCATAAAGAAAAGTTGTGTACTATCTCATCTTGTACTTCATTTCTTATGAGCTCAACTACCCTCGATTGAAAAATCTTGTTTGGTTGTAGTTTTTACCTTCTAAAAACTTCACCATTACCTATTAAATACTAAAACCAAGCTTATATCCAAAGTTGACCCGCTCAAGTATTTGTTTTCAAAACCCACCCTTACAAAGTTGAATGGATAATTGGATCATTCTACTAAGTGAATTTGACATTGATTATGTATGTCAAAATTTGGTAAAAGGACAAGTACTCATCGATCGCTTAGCGTATGTAAGCACCATTACGAACAATAGAGCTTGTGAGTTTGGATCTATGATGCTTCATTATATTGAGGAATTTGGCATGTACCAAGTACACTTTGATGGATATTTTACTTTTCATTGTTTGGGGGTAGGTGTGGTATTAATTACTCCTTTAGGAGACCCTATACCTCAAGATTTTTTCCTTGGTTTTCCTTGTACAAATAATATTGCAAAGTATGAGGCACTCATCACTGGGATGAAGCTAGAAATCAAATGGGATATCCATCTTTTTAAGATCGTTGGTGATTCAAAATTGATCATCAAGCAAGTTAATGATGAATATAAATTCAAGGATGAGAAACGCATCCCTTATAAGAAATTGGTGGAAAATTTGAAAGAGTATTTTGTGTGTATTACATTCGAACAAATTCCAAGAGAAAAAAATAGATCCGCATATGCTATGGAAACCGTAGGTTCTATGCTACAAATTCCACCAGAGAGTAATGACACGCTTTTTTTTGTTGAGAATATACACCAGCCTACGTATGACATGTTAGAATCATGTTTGTCTTGTGAATTTTTGGTCCCTATTCCCCATGGTATGCACACATCTATGCCTATCTTAAACACAACACCTTCCCTCTGGACATCTCCCATTTTGAAAAGCAAAGCCTTATCCACCCGATAGCCCGTTGCACCCTGTTATGAGATACACTCTATCATCGTGGCTACGATGGGAATCTGTTGTGTTGTTTAGATGTAACAGAGTCAATCCAAGTGATCAAAGAGGTACATGAAGGGGTATGCGGTACCCATACAAATGGAATGGTTCTAGCTAAGAAATTGTTGAGAGTAGGCTATTATTGGCCTATTATGGAAACAGACTGCTGCAACTATGTAAGGAAATGCATATTATGTCAAAAGTATGGAAATTTCATCCATGCACCATCATAGTCGTTGCAACCAATCACAACCCCATGGCCATTCTCCAAATGGGGATGAATTTAATAGGAAAGATCACCCCTACCTCTTCGATGGTCATACTCACATCATCTCAAACTACGAAATATTTCACTAAGTGGGTGGAGGCTATTCCTTTGACTTATGTTACAGGAGCTCATATTTCAAATTTTATCATGAATCACCTTATCTTTCGGTATGGCATTCTTGTGACCATAGTTACTGACAATGGAAAATCATTCAAGAACAATACAATGAAGGACCTTTGTCATTGATTTCAAATAAAATCAAAGTGTTCTACGCCATATTATCCACAAGGTAATGGGTAGGTTAAAGCCACTAACAAAACATTGGTTCAAATCATGGAAAATATGGTGAGTAAGATAGGTCGCAATTGGAATTTGCAAATTCACCCAGCCCTTTGGGCTTATAGGACCTCCATTCGCACTCCTACTGGTGTGACACCCTATTCCCTAGTATTTGGAACCAAATCCATCATCCCATTGGAAATCAAGCTTCCTTCCCTGAGAATATCTCTTAGGGATTACTTGGACAAGGATGAGGATTTCACAAAGGCTGACCGACATAATTAGAACTCCTGGATGAAAATCACATCTACACCCTTAACCATATCAAATCGTATCGTAATGCATTCCCCATAAATTACAACAAAATGATCATACCTCGTTAGTTTAAGATCAAAGATTTGGCCATGAAATAAAATCATTTCAACACAAGGATGGAAAAAGACAAGAAAGGAAAGTTTGAACCACATTGGTTAGGACCTTACGTCATTGTGGCCAAATATGGTACGGAAGCATACAAACTTTCCCATCCCAATGGTGATGAGCTCTGTGAAACTATGAATGCCATGCACCTTAAGCGATTCTATGCTTAAAGATGGCAAAAAAATTAGAAAAACAAACCAAAAAAAAGAGTAAAAATGATCAAAATACAAAAAAATTAAAATAAGA
The DNA here is from genome assembly GCA_018340775.1 of Taxus wallichiana var. yunnanensis. Taxonomy (NCBI): domain Eukaryota; kingdom Viridiplantae; phylum Streptophyta; class Pinopsida; order Cupressales; family Taxaceae; genus Taxus; species Taxus wallichiana. The sequence continues at coordinate 641,420,512 of CM031243.1, forward strand.
GAAAAAAAAGAGAAAACAGGTCATCCATATGTGAAAACCACATAATTGTGGCATGGTGAAAACTGGTTTCCAGTGCCTTGAGAGGATTCATTGTTCACAAGCATCTTGCATCTGGAGGGTACTTTTACTTAGCCTAGGGCTAGTTCCATGTTTGCATCTGAGATTCCCTATGAACCTATCCTGTCAAGCCTTGATCCAAATTTTTCTCCTCTTGTTAATCTGTGAAGGGATGGTCTTTACATATTCCCCATCTAATGTTGGGGGCACTTCTATGAATTCACCTTCCTATTTATAAGCATGTGGCGCCTACCCTTGTATATTCTTTGTCTAACGCTTAGGGGCATCCACGTTTCCTCGATTACCTATGCATAGCTTCGAAAACCTCATAAAATAATAAAAACATTCAAAAATCTTAGAAAAATCACAAAAACATTCAAAACCTTATAAAATCACAAAAACATTCAAAATGTTAGAAAATCACAAAAACATTCAAAAATGTTAGAAAATCACAAAAACATTCAAAAATGTTAGAAAATCACAAAAACATTCAAAAATGTTCAAAAATCACAAAAACAATAGAAAATTGTTTCACAAAAGCACAAAAACAATAGAAAATTGTTTCACAAAAGCACAAAAACAATAGAAAATTGTTTCACAAAAGCACAATAATAGTAGAAAAGTGTTTCGCAAAACAATCTTGCAAAAACATAACTTTAGTTTACTTACTTTATCTTGTTTCTTGCTTTGTTTATGTACATTGTTTGCTTGTATAGTTGTTGTTTGTTTGTACATTTGTATAGTTTGTTTCTTAGACATACTTTGATAAGATTCATCTTTTCTTTCTTAGATTAGATTCATTCTTACTTGTACATATGCAGTGTGTTTTTGCATGCTTGTAAATAATTGTACATAGTTGTGTTAATTCGTGTTGGTTGGCACTTGTGTATTTTGTTAACATTTGATTGTGTTTGCTTGTCGCATGTACATAGTTTTGTTATCACATCATCATATCTCCATCAATATCATCACATCTAACATCATCTATACATCATATATAAATAAAATGCTATGTGTACATCATACATGTATGTTATGTTAATCATCATGTATCGTATCATCAAATGGGGGCAAGAGGGATAACAAATATCAAAATCTATCCCCCTGCACCAATATCATCATGTCATCCCATCCACTAATCTAGAGCATCACATGTACAATAAAATTGATATCATCTATGGATCTATCATGTCAAAATCAAACACATGTGGTACAAACATCTCAACTATCATCATGATACATACAAAAGTGTGAAATCAAACCATATAACATCACACTCTAACTCTTCTTCTACTCGCATGTGAATAGTTATTTTATTTAAATAATTATTTTCCTTACTTTTTCACCATGTTGGGGCATTATTTGCCATCTGGTACTCATTTCTTCTCACTAGGACAATTTTATTTCTCCTAGGTAATATCCCTTCTTCTACACACTCCATCGAATAATTATTTTTTTAATCTTTCTATTGTCTTTGAGGCATTATTTTTCGCATGTTGCTTCTTTTCTTCTCCTAGGACATTTCTTTTCTCCTGGGAGATTCTTGCTAATTCTTATAACTTCTTCTCTATCCAAACTGTCAAAAGTCTATAAAAATCTTTAAAAATTAAAAAAATCAATTCAAAATCCAAAAAATTCAAAACTTTTTCAAAAATCCTAAAAATTGTAAAATTTGCAAAAATAGGTAAACCAACTCATAGCAGCTGAAACTCGTGTCTTATGCATGGTATTCATTCCATATCTTGTTAGAATTTTCACATGTTCATGAATTAAATGACTCACAGATCATCTAACTTACAACCATTTGCAAAGCTATCCTACTTGCTTCGTCGGTACTCTAGGGCACATCTAGTTGCCTAATATTGTTTTATTGCGCATGAACACTTTTTCATTGGACCCAATTTCCTTCATCATCTCCCCTTTCATGTATCCTTTCTCAGGGCATCATTTTTAACCCTTTTCATCAATCACGAACATTTGAGATCTTCACTTGATAAAAAAAATGTATACAACCATCTTGACAATTGTTGGTTAGAATATGTGTGTTTGTACTTGTTTTCCCTATTAAATGAGCTTGTTTCCTTCTCATATTGCATTGATTTTCGTATGTTTCATGGAGTTGGTATTTTCAGCAATGGAAATTTTTTTGTAGTATGGCTTTTCACGTCATTCTACTTTTTTCATATGCTTATATTTTTAATAAAGACCGATGAAGTATACACTAGATGAAAGCTTGCTCTTTTCTTTCCATCTATCATTCCTCTTCTACATCATTCTCCTATCAACACTATTCTTCTTATTCACCTGGGGCATCCTGCTCCTGCCCATTCTTCTATTTCCTTTCTCTCACCTTTTTCGATCATCGATCACCTTCTTTCATCACCCCATCGACACTCGAGGGGCATCTCTCACTTCTACTAATTTTTCTTCTATGTCTTCAAAATTTTATTTGTCTACTATCTTTGAAGTGGCATCACTTACGCCACCTCAAAGAGGGGCAAATGTAGACACCTATAATTTAGCTCAAGCAATTTAAATACTTAAATTGCACTAATTATACCATTTCCCACAAATTGATGACATATCATCAATATCACACATTTTCTCTGTTATCATCATTAATTAATTACATTACATTATTTAATTAACTCTTCTATCCAACAATGACGCCAATTAATGACATTCTGTTAATCAGCTCCCCTTTCTATCTAGATTAATTAATTATTTCTAATTAATTAAGCTCCCCTTTCTATCTACATTAATTAATTATTTCTAATTACTTATGCTCCCTTTCTATATACATTAATTAATTATTTCTATTTAATTAATACCCTTTCTATCTAGATTAATTAATTATTCTTAATTAATTAATTCTCTCTTCTATTTAATCAATAAATTGTCATTTATTTGATTAAAATCCTCTCATAACATAAATCATACTAACTATTCCTCTAAAAAGCTTATATAAGCTTGCATACCTATTAATTAATCACTTTGGTTAATTAATAAACCCCCTAAAACCCCATGAGTCAATAAAGGACAAAATAAAGTCTCCTAAGGTTGACTCGACCCTTTCTAAACCTCCCTTATCTACAACTAACCTAACTTCTCCATTTATCCCACATGAGGAGTGAGATATATAAGAGCACTCCTCCTACCATTTTATTTACACCTACACTCTTAAATGAGCATAGAGCATACACTATAGCCATTTATCATCTTTGAACATACTTTCATTAGAAGAGCTTGTCTTCTTCATTTCTTTTATTCATCCACCCAAGTTTTGAGGTCATATGGAAATATGTCAAATGGTATTGTAGACATGATTTGACAAGACTCCATTCTTAAAAACCTTGGGATTTCAAGCACATAATAACCTCTTTAATTTCTAGATATCTAGATAGGTTCAATCTCATCTTATTTTAGCATTCAATAAGAGATAGAAGTTAATTTTCTTAACATATTAGCTTGAAATGTTCATTTCATGTTTAATGTAGAAATTTTGATATGTTAGCTTTGTTTAAGCTCTTAGTATGATGATGCATAGGTTTAGTTTAGCATTGTATTGGAAGCTACTAGGTGTCAATTTCATCTTTACTTACATTGCTAAGTATTTCATACATATCGTCCGCATGGCCACTTATTGAAAGCATCTAATGAACTCAATGGGAATGGAACTTGGGTTGATGATTACAAACTAGTAAATTTTGGATGGTAAATGCTTTTATTATACCATAGCTATGAATTGAAGATGTGGAGGAGCACTTTCTCTAAGCGATACATGGAGGTGGGCTTGGGTCCTTAATGTTCTCCAAGCGATCTACATTCAAAGTGCCCTACTATGGTCCACTTGGTCCATATGGAGAAGTTAGATGCCTACCTCAAGGTGTCCCTATTTCCACTTATCAAAAGCATCTAATGAACTCAATGGCAACGGAACTTAGGTCGATGAGTAAAAACTACTTATAACTCACCAATAGCCAAAGATATTGAGTTCATCATGTCTCCAAATTTGTGATTTCTAGTCATGTGTTTGAATATCCATCAATCCACTACAAATTATCATGTATGTAATACATCAAATATCCTAGAGACCGCTAACCTCAAGCCTCTATGGTGTTGTAACAACACTAATTTGAATAACATATCAACCTAGTGGACGTTAGGATTAAAATTAAACACACTCGCCACTAGGATTTAATTTAAATTTAAAATTCATGTGATAGAATTCTAACATACTATTGAGCTCAACGAACGCTAGGCTTAAATTTTCATTTGGAATCATGAGTAACTGAAAGAAATGTAGGGAGAAACCACCTAAAGAATCGTCAAATTAAAAAAAAAGTCTTTTAAAATTGAAATATAATTGCAGGGAGCATTCAAGTGTCCTGCGTATGCTCCGCTTAGTCGATATGGAGAATTTCAACCCTACCTCAAGGTGTCCCCATGGCCACTTATTGAAATCATCCAATGAACTCAATGGGAATGGAACTTGGGTTGATGATTACAAACTACTTGTAAATTTTTGATGGTAAACACTTTTATTATACTAGATCTATGAACTAGAGTGGTGGAGGAGCACTTTCTCTAAGCAGGACATAGAGGTGGGCTTGGGTCCTTAATATCCACCAAGAAATCTACATTCAAGTGCCTCGTTATGTTCCGCTTAGTCAATGTGGAGAAGTTCGACCCCAACCTCAAGTTGTCCCCATGGCCACTTATTAGAAGAATCTAATGAACTCAATGGGAATGTAATTTGGGTTTATGATTACAAACTACTTGTAAACTTCTTATGGTAATCACTTTTACTATACCAAATCTATGAACTGGAGTGGTTGAGGAGCACTTTCTCTAATCAGGATATGGAAGCAGGCTTGGGTACTTAATGTCCAGAGAAATCCACATTCAAATTTCTCCACTATGTTCCACTTGGTCCATATGGAGAAGTTTGACCCCTACCTCAAGGTATCCCCATGGAAAATTATTGAAAGCATCCAATGAAATCAATGGGAATAGAACATGGGTTGATGAGTACAAACTACTTGTAACTCAACAATAGCAAAAGAACTTGAGGTCATCTTGTCTTTGAATATCTATTGTCTAGTCGTATATTTGAATATCCATCAATTCATTACTAATTGTCATATGTACAAGACAACAAATGTCCTAGCGTCGCTAACCTCAAGCCTTTGTGATGTTACAACAATGCTAATTTGAATAACATATATAACCTAGTGTTGTTAGGCTTAAAATTGAACACAATGGTCACTAGGCTTAAATTTCCATTTAGAATTCATGCGATAGACTTCGAATATACTATTGAGCTCAGCAACCACTAGGCTTAAATTTTCATGTGGAATTATAACTATCCAGAAAGAAATGTAGGAGAAACCATCATAAAGATTCATCAAATAGTATTTAAAAAATAAAATATAATCACGGGAGAATTCGAAGTATGCCGCTATGTTCCGCTTAGTCCATATGGATAATTTTGACCCTTATCTCAAGGTGTCCCCATGGCTACTTATTAAAAGCATCCAATGAAATCAATGGGAACAAAACTTGGGTTGATGATTATAAACTACTTATAAATTTTTGATGGTAAGAATTTTTATTATACTGCATCTATGAACTGGAGTAGTCGAGGAGAACTTTCTCTAAGCAAGACATGGAGGTGGGCATGGGTCCTTAATGCCCGCCGAGCGATCCACATTTGAAGTGCTTCGTTATGTTGTACTTGGTCCGTATGGAGAAGTTCGATCCTAATCTCAAGGTGTCCGCATGGCCACTTATTGAATGCATCCAATAAGCTCAATGGGAATGTAACTTGGATTGATGATTACAAACTACTTGTAACTCATCAATAGCCCAAGAACTTGAGTTCATCCTATCTTTGAATATTTTTGTCTAGTTGTGTATTTGAATATTCATGAAGTCATTACTAATTGTCTTGTATGTAAGTTTAAAAAATTCTAGAGGTCATGCTAAACTCAAGCATCTGTGATGTTGCAACAATGCTAATTCAAATAACATATTGAACCCAACGGTTGCTAGGCTTAAATTTTCATTTGGAATTCATGCGATAGACTTCGAATATACTATTGAGCTCAAAGAGGGCTGATATACTTATATTTTTCATTTGAAATCACAAGGATTAAGGAAATAAATATAGTGAGCAACTACCCTAGTGGTCACATCGTTAAAAATAGTCTTTTAAAATTTAAATATAATTGGGGAACATAGTTATATTTTCAATCAAGTCGTTATAAATTATCCTGAATGCAAGAAAAAAATATCCTAGGATCAATACTAATATCATGTAATAAGATTTGAATAGTATGTTGTACTTAGAGGCCACTTGGCTAAAAATTGGTGTTGGAGTTTAGTTTAGTTTTGAGTTTTTAGTTGGGTCGCTAATCATTATCTTGAATGTAAATACAAGAATTATCCTAAATGACCGCTAATCTTAAGTCTTTATTATGTTACACAAACGTAGTGGAGTAATCTTTAACATTAACGGCTGCTAGATTCAAATATCATGTGATATACTTTGATTAACATATTGAACTCAAGCAATGCAAAGCAAAAATTTCATTTTGGAATATGCATCTTCTCGAAAATGGTTAAATTAATCTTTTCTTTGAATATTTTTGTCTTTAAATATCAAAGAAATAAAGTAAACATCCACCCTAATGGTCGCTAGTCTTAGAAGGTAGTAGTGTAACATCCAAATATAATTTTCCTTGTCATTACTAATTTTCCCATATGGAAGGAAAACAATATCCTAGCGGCCGCTAATCTTAAGTCTTTGTTATGTTGCACCAATTCTATTTAATAATCTTTGACATTAAGCAGCCGCTAGATTCAAATATAATGGTATGATTTTGATAAATTAATATGGAAATTTAAATATAATAATGGTGCTTAGCTCATTTTTCATGCGAGCCATCCTAGTTATATCATATGCGAGTCAACCGTAATCTTAGTGGTCATAGTCTATGTTCTTGTTTGAAAAATGTATTCGGAAAATCTTCAATATTTATCTTATCTTGGAATATTTTTGCCCTATTTTGTCTTGTAACAGCTAGGTAATGTCGTAAATATCAAGATTAGTGGCCTCTATTCTTAGAATATGTTATTTTAGAATTTAAAAATTGTTACTTTATATTGGCTCTTTTATCAAGTAATTCGTTACTAATCAGTAAATGAAATATATGTTTGTAAATATAATGATCAAAATTTACATTTAATAATATTCATGAGAACATATAATATGCTTACAATTTTTCTAAACATAAAAAAATTGTAAAGACAATGCATTTATTTATTTCTACGTGGAAAAAATATATAAAAACTATGTATATTAACGCGCAATAAGGCTACAATGGAATATTGAAGAATTAGTCCATACTATTTATTTCATATTAAAAAAATCATTAAAGGAATTAAAAATGATTACCTATACTATACAAAAGTAAACCATTACGATTTATAGAAAAAATAATATGTGACTCGTATTTTTTTGCTAGAGATAGATGTCAACGCTGGGAAAAATAGATGGACGAAGAAGAACAAAAATCAACAAATAAAGAAACCAAAGACACAGATAGAAGGGCTGAAAAGGGAACCTGCATTTAATGTATTAAATACTTGAGCTATGGCTGAACATAAAAAATAGGTTTTCGGAAGGAATAAATATTTTAAAAGGGACTATAAAATCTTTGATCATTGGAAAAAAAATGTGGTTTCAGATAGAGCAACGCGTTTTGACAAGAAGATAGAACGGAACTGCAAAGGCACCAAAGGGAAAGGAAAGGATGGGTTTCGGTGCAAAGCACGAGAACTAGGTGAATACATAGTTGTTGCAAGTTCCCTCCATGAACTATAATATACATAAATTACATAGATGCTTTTGATAAATACATGTTTTAGTTGTATTTGATATTTTGATGTGATTGATAATGTCTGTTTAAAGCTTTGTATTCTCTCTAAAACACAATATCAACGAGATTCTATCTGCAACATGTTTTACTTGTCTCTTTTGATTCTATCCTTTGTAGGCCTCCTAGATCTGCACTCACACCCATGATCTATCCACTATCATTTTTTCTATCTTGTTTGTGCACCCCTGGATGTGATTAGGATCATTATCTCATCTTACCATTAAAAAAACTCCATGATTCGAGCACTCGGACAAGTAAATTAGTTCCTACACGTATTGTATTCTGATTTCAAGAGCTCCTTTTCTATGCTTACAAAATTTAAAAAACCTAATATATATTTCTCTAGTTTATTTAGTTTTTTCCAAATGCATTCAATGAAATAAATTCTAAAAATTGAAAAAAGTGGGAATAGAAAATTTCAAAATTTGAATTTCCCCTTCTTAAAGTGAAAGTGTGGGATTTTGATATTTCAAATATTGGCATTTAATGTGGGGATTTCACATATCGTACTTTGAATTAACCCGTCATTAATATTTACATTTAATTCAGGGCATATGGTGGGATATGGGAAATCAAATTGATTAATTTTACCTACTTTAGAAACAAGTGGGACAGTGACAAAATTTTCTTTGTGATCACTCAGAAAACCAAAAATATTAATTTAGGCATAATAAAATACCTTTTGGAATATTTAAGTGAACATTACTTAAACAAAAAAATTAAATTTTAATAGAGCGATATACGCCTCATTAATTATTAATTTTTATCTAGTGCGAATTTGGTATTTTATAAATATAATGCATGTTAATTTGGGGGATAGCATGGGATTCAGGAAATCAAATTTATTAATACTACCTACTTTAGAAACAAGTGGGACATTGACAAAATTTTCTTTATGGACTCGCAAGGCAAAATGACAATTGTTAATTTCAGCATAATAAAAAACCATTTAGAAAACAAAAGTGAACATTAGAAACAAAAATTTAAATTTTAAGAGAGTGATATACGTCTCCTTAATTATTAATTTTTATCTACTACGAATTCGGTATTTTATAAATATAACTCATGTTAATTCGAGTAATAGTGTGGGATACAGGAAATCAAATATATTAATAATACCTACTTTAGAAACTCATGAGACAACATCAAAAGTTTCTTTGTGAACTTGTGGAAAATGATAAATATTAATTTAAGCATAATAAAAACCATTTAGAAAATAGAAGTGAACATTAGGAAGCAAAAACTTAAATTTTAAGAGAGCGAAAAATGCCTCGTTTATTATTAATTTTTAAAGTACGATTTTGATATTTTTAGCTATCATTCACGTTAATTCAAAAAAATCCCACAAAATGTGGTATCTTGCAAGTTTTAACCAAGAAATTACACAATTATATAATTGACACATTTATTAAGAAATTTTTAATTAGCGATAGAATTAAAAATATTTTTACCTATAAAAATCGCCATTATTAAGTCAGAATCGTAATCCATTAAAATGTTGCCACGTGACATGAAATTTCTAATATATCTCTTGATCTTCAATATTTTGGAGTTATTAATGCTTTACTATAGAAAAACTAAAACATAATTTTATGCTTCACCCGAATTCGAGAGTACCTTATAGATAGGAAATAAAATAGTGACCGCTAAGCTACATTAGAATGATATTTTGCAACACCAAATTCAAAATAATAAATACTTTCATTTTATAGGGGATCGGGTATTATCTTCAACACATGTTAATGAACAACTTCTACATGGCGTATGTTGTCCGTCTATTTGTGGAGAAAAAGCCTAGCCGTCACTAGTCTCTACAACTCCTAGGTTTCTCGCTCAAGCAATGTAAATAAATATCTTTATAGTTTTTATCACTTGTATTTTCTGTTAGGGTAGGTATTTACCTTAGCTCATGTTCACCTAGGTACTTTATTTACCTTTATTTTATTTATCCTCACCCACTTATGTGTGTGGATATTTCTTTTATCTTATTTAGATATTAGGAGATATTATCTAGTTGTTAGGTATAGTTATTTCATTGATCTATGGTATTGACTAGTTATTTCCTTGATTTATGGTATTGACTAGATCCTTGATGTCTAGTTCTCTCCTAAATCTATGGTCTTGACTAGTTCTTTGATGACTAGTTATTTAATTGATCCATGGCTTGATCTACGACCTTGACTTGTTCTTAGATTGTTATTCCTTGCCTATTTAAGCAAGGCCCATTCTCAATGTATTGCATTGAGTTCCATAATAATATATGATATTGTTGCTCATTTGTTTGTAAAGGTTTTATGTAAAGTTATTATGGCGAATTTCTTTCATCTTATTGATCATGGTGTTTGATTAGCATCTGTGTTCTTGGCTTGGTACGATCTAGTTATCATTCCTTTCAATTTCATTAACTATAATCTTATCTTGTTGACTATACATTCCTTCCACAACCAAGTGTGACACTACATACCATTGAAGGATTTCTCAATTTCTATATTACTCATTAGTTTTTTGTGTCTAACTCGATAATTTATATCGGTTTGTATCAAGTAAAATTCTTAGTGACCACTAAGCTCCATTACTTGAACAAGATCAATCACATAATGGGTTTGAAAGAAAATTCTTAGCGCCACTAAGCTTCAATACTTTCCAAAAGGAATGATTATGCGGAAAATAGGCTAAAAATTTCTTGATAACATAGATTCTTTATGAATAAATCATACTAATAGATATTATTGGTCGCTGGCATTTTCCATAATATATTTTCATGGCGATAAGTGAGATATGGATAATTTTTGATGTCGAAAGCTATGGAGGTATTTACATAGTTGAGACAAAAGATGATTACTAAAAATATTTTCAAGGTGCTCATATAACACTGTAGGGACTGCTAAGCACACATCTTTCCATCTTTTCTTTTTAACACATCGATATGCATCAATGAAAATGATTAGAGATGGATAAGCTCCGCTACTTTTTACGAGTAGTGGAATATTAGTGGACACTAGGCTCAATTGATTTTTTATTTTGAATATAGAGATCGAACAAAAATTCGTATTAAATCAAATGATTAATGCATCGCTAAGCTCGATTACTTTTAGGAAGGAATGATTTTCTCGGGAGCTAGGCTAAAAAATCTTATTTCCAACATAGCTATCTAATAATAGAACATAGTAATAGATATTGTTGGGTGCTAGTGCATTTTTTGTGAAAGTTTTACATGCAAAATATGTGAGATATAAAAATTGTTTACTTTCGAAAGCTATAGAGGTATTTTGAGAAATTAATAGATTAACGGCCTCAAGCTGAAACTATTTATTAATTTTGAAAATAGAGATAAAAATAAATTCGTATAAAATAAATGCCTAAATGATCGCTAAGATACGTATATTAACATTTTTATAATACACACTTTATTTTTATAACTCCAAAGAGAAATGCTAAGATACGTTAAGATACGTATCTTAGCATTTCTAATATAATTTTTATAATTTTTACTAAGATACGAAATATTATTTTTTATAATCCAAATATAACTCAAAGAAAATTCTAAGATACAAAACTTACAAAACATAGAGCTTGGATAATACATCATATGAATGGATGAAATGGCATCGCAAGGAATTTTTCATGTCATTTTATATCAAAGAAAATGCATAAACGACGCTAAGCTACATTACTTACTCGAAAGGAGTGGCTTTCCGCTCACTAGGCTCTACTATTTCTATTTTTTTAAAATATCGAGAAAATAAAATTCATTGTTTTTCTTTGTGACAAAGATAAGAGTTAGAGCATATTAATAAGTACATATTTTGAGCTTGAAGACATATCCCGATCATCGTGGCCCTACATATTTCCAAAAATAACCCGTTAAATAAAATAGTCCTAAACATTTACTAAAAATTTAAGGCAAAGATGAACATGGGTCTTGCTAAAAATGAGTGATATGAGTTCGTGAAGAGCCATGCATGTTTTATGTTTGTCAATTATTCATTGATGAGAAGGCTATCAGTCATTATCCTATATATTGACAATGAATCTATTTCAACCATGCAAAAAACAATCTCAACAGTTTGAAGTCATTATTTGTAATTATATTATATTTGATGGACTATCTGGCAGAGCCAACTCTCAATACAAACCTTCGAGAAGGATGACTAATGAATAGAATTTTTTTAACCAATAATCGTTGTTATTTAGTGAATGGAATTCTTTTCTATCAAGCTACAATCGAGAATTTATTATAATTAACATAGCCACTTAGTGTGGCAATGTTAGATCATCGTAAAGCGTATGTACATAAATTAAACCTAAAGACATGTTCTTTTATCTTGCCTTGCATATTTTCTTAAAATCATGTTTCAAAGAATGTATACCTAAAGGATAAACCACATACGCATGGCGAAAGTGAACAAGATTCTCAGTGCGGTTAAATTACTGAATTCTATTGCATTGATCAAATATTTCTGATATAGTATGCACAATAGTGTGTTTGATAAAATAAACAAACTTTTGCAAGCCTAAGAAAAACAATCAGGTCAAAGTGATATATGTGCATGTCAAACTTTCTCCAATCCTCGAAGATAGTTTGGCAAGATAGCCACGAAAAGAAAGGGTGACCTTCTTCCATATGCTAATCGCATAATTAATAACATGACTAACGACTAGAATTTTTACCGGGAATGTGATTTTTGGATTGATAGAATTTGATAATGTTGATTGATGTATGAGAAGTGTGGTTTTGCAGATATGTAGTAAATTTCAAGACGTCATTTCACAAATACTAAGGTGGTATTACAGAGAATGTTGAATGGGGTATTGAGAAAATAATGTTAGTGGAAAGCATGTTGTGTATAATTTGTGTAGAAGGAATTGTCTTTAACTAACCTTGTCGATACAATATTGTATCGATCAATTTTTTCCAATATAGTGGTTTGTATTGCCCAACTATATGATTTGTATCATGAAACAAGATGAAGTATGGAAGTTTTAGACTATTTTCATTAAATTTTAAGTAATGAGTTTTTTTTGTTCAAGACCACATTGATATTTTTTATTTCAAAGGAAAGCAACATAAGGGAATTGTCTATCCTCGAGACTTGTATGGCTCTTTGATGACATGATCAAGATATTTTTACCGCTAGTCAAGAATTCATAGTTGATGTTTTAATTTTTTTCTTTTTTTTCTTGTGATGTATTGTAATCGGATGTAATCCTAGGATTTTTGTCTACCTAATTTGAACTTGTGGATTTGGGGTGTGCTTTCATACCGCTGAATTTTTTTGGTGAATATTCTTATATCATTTTACTTATTAATAGAATATAATATGTTATTCGAAATAAAACACACCATCAATCCCTAATTAGTAAATTAAAATAATATGTAAAAATTATTGAGATTACTCAAGGACCAAATATAGAATTTTTATTTTTAATGATTATTAATAGTTTGAAGATTAAATTGTGTAGTGTCTTGATATTCATTACTAAGGTTGTCCCCTGGTTGTGGATTACAAACCCTCATCCCACCCAATGTAAATTAATAAATGAATCAATCAATAAATTAAAGTGCTTTGGAACATTTTTGGTCCATTGTTATTGAATTTAATAGTAATGAATTAAGTATTGAGGTGAATATCATATTATTGCTAACACCGCCATAAAAAAACTTGTGTGAATAAAAATTCTTTTGTACTCTTTAATTAATTAAAGATTGGACCTTAAATGTTATACATGGGAGGCTACTAAAAATATGGATTTTATAGAAAATCACCCGATAAGATTGGAAATAAATATGTTGATTTCCAAGAGTCATCAACTGCTTCCAATAAAGGCTCGATATTAAAGCCCCCTAGAAAGCTTGTATGAATTACAAGCATGCAATGTCATACTACTCCATATTTACTAATCCTCTCCTCCTTATTTTCACACCTTTAATATTTATTTCATTGGATTTAATTTCATCTATCATGGCCTTTTTCCAATGTTGCATTTCATGCAATTTTCAGTGTCAAGATGAGTGAAATGGCATTTTATACCAAAATTTTGTGTCGCCGTTTGAAATCCATTTTTCGAATTGAAATAAAGAAAGACCTAGTTTCTATTGAGGGATTTCTGAGTTTTTAGGCCTGTTAAGGTGGAGGTTATGGAGGTTTCATCTCGATTCAAATAAATAAGTGCTTCTATAATCCTTCAAGTTGTAACTTTGTTTTGGTAGCTATATAGCCTTTCCAGCCATTGTCACACTTGTATCATCTTATATGTTTTACTAGTCTAGGATGTAGACACCAAATTTGGGTCACATGCACTTTAGTCTCCTTTAATTAATTAACATAACACATTTAAATAATCATGACCCCTTCATCTCATATTAATATTCATCCTCACATTATTAATTGATTTAATTATTTTAATTAAGTTGATTTCATCTTCACACCTCCACCTCATCATTACACCTCACCTGGACCCATTCTAGGGCATTTATCTCACAAAGACCAAGTCATCACTCTCATTGTTGAGTCACCAGGTTGAACTAAGTAAATAAGAATTCTTCTCAAACCTAATTGGACTTCTTATATGACCTTCCTACCTTTTCTAACGAGAACTCAACTTCCTAAGAAGAATCAACTTGGAAAACACGCCAAATCTGGGAAGATCTTCCTTTTTTTTTTGGTAAAAGGGACTAATTCACCTTCTAAGATCCATTGGCTTTCAAGGATCTTATTGATTTATCTCATCTATTTTACTCGATAGATTATGAAGTCAACCATTTCCCTTTCTCATAGACATTCTTTACAAAGTGATTACTACCAAATAAAAATCATCCTCCCTACATCAATGTCGTTATCATGTTTAGCCGATCGATTGGATTATGTTGACACTTCCATGTTTTGGGGATGTCTTGACTGCTTGTTTCAACTCAAATAAAAATGTTTCCTATTGATACTTCCATGATCTATCCAAAGGTGTTTCAGATGAACAAACCCTCCATGCCTATGTAAGTTGTTGTAACGACTTATTTATCACCCTTACCCACACCTAAACCTTTACCATCACATGAAATTTTTTTCTATGCCTAAGACCTTACTTCGCACCTATATCTTCCTCCTTGTCTAGCCCCATTACCACATTGGGAGTCATGCTTGACATCAAATCTAGTTCATCCTCCCATCAAACTAGGTTTAGCCACATTCTCACAAGCCATCACAAAGACTATTCCCCCACTTAAGAAGAAACCCCAACCTCTTAGGATGCATAAACCAACTTTTCCTACTACCCCTCTGTCACCTTCACAACTTCCATCTATCCTAGGTCCCCACCCATCAACCTTGGCCAAAGATCCTCCTACCTAGAGCAAATGAAAACACAAAGATCCTACCTCATCACAATCCTATGTTGCACCCAAATGACCTACACAACTTATCTCTTAACCTTAACCTACATCCTCATACCTCCTATATCTACACCACTTCCATTATCCTCATAATTACCTATGTTATTCCCTTCTCTTCAACTAATACCTTCCACATTGGCTCTTACTACAACCTTCACCGCACCTCCATAATCACCTTGGCTAACCCATCCCCTTCTACAATTTTCCTTCCATTCTACATCACACACTTCTTCTTCACCTTTACACAAGAAGGTTCAATCATATCCCAAGAACCCACTACCCTCTAAAGAAGTAGTTAAACCTACACCACCTTCAACAACTAGTTCACCTACTATATATTTACCCAAGAAGGTGAAATCCATACCTAAAACCATACTATCTACCAAATAGGAGGTCAAACTTACTCAACCTCCGATTCCACCTCAACCGACACCTCTCCCACAAAAATCACCCACACTTCCATCTAGACCCACATTCACTTCACATTGTGATCCATTGACAAGGTCTTACACCAACATCTTAGCTAACCTTTTGGAAACATCTGTCATCACATTTCCACCACTTATACCTTACGAACCACTCAAACCTAAACAATAAGGGTTTGATGATACCAAAATTTGTGCTTACTATCTTGTGTCGTGAATGACGTGGAAAACTGTAAGGCCCTTAAGACTATTCTTCTCCAACTATATCCTCTCGAAGAAATATTTGACAATGATGATCTTTTAGATAGGGACCCTATTCCCCTATCACCACACATCCTAGTATCTTACCTATTCCGCGACCTTCATCTCCGCCTTTAGAACCCTTTTTTATCCCCTTCCAACATTTGATATCAATATGGTCCGCATAAGATAGCTAGCTAAAATGCCAATATGCTGCATTATTTTCACAAAACTAGTATATGCCCTCAACATATTTCTTCCCATCCTATTGCTACACCTATCACAACTCACTTCCTCCTTTACTTCCGATTAATATGGTTAAAATTACCACTAGATCCCATAAGTATAAAGGAAAGGAGAAAATAACCATCTCATCTCGCTACTATTTTATGCAATATTCCATCCAGAATTACTACACCAAAATCACCATTTGTGGACCCACATACCCTATTTCGATGTCTTTATATTACCTTATCCAAACCTCTCGAGTCTCATCGTCATGCCCTCACCGAGGTCCCAGTAATCTATTGAGGTTCTACCTAATGACCCTACGCATGTTGCATCCATTATCACTCCTCACCATGTGGCCTCTCTCACCACTTCGCCCCTTCCTCTGCTCCTGCTACCACTCATCAAGTATCTGCTCTCGGTTTCTCGATGATGAGATTGTACTCTCTCCCATCGGATGATCCTGACCCCACCCAATTTATTTCCATCTACATTGATAATATACGCATTCGACATGTTATGATCGATGGCGGTTCTATTATTAACATCATTTACTCACATTTTTACAACAAAATGCGCATCTCTACCAATTGCATGTATAATAGCCCAATTATTTTGTGTTCATTTAACGATGCCATGACTTTTACTCTAACCATCATTCTCTACATTCATGTAGGCACATGTGCCATTTCTGAATTATTCTATGTCTTAGAGGCGGAAGTCTAGTGCAACATGCTACTTAGCTAACCCCGGGTTCGCGCCATGGGTCAGGTTCCTTCATCCTTACACCGTTATTTAAAATTCAAACATGAAGGGAAAAATGTACCATTCCAGCTGACCATTCACCATTCAAGACATCTAACATGTTGTATTGACCCAATGATGTCCTTATACCAATTAAAACATCTACCACTACTAGCACTTCTTCTTCGGTTGCTTCCTCCTCCACCACTTCTACCACTACATCTTCCGCAATTAACTCCTATGTTCCTACTACTCTCATAGCTTTTGTATTCGACCCATCGTCCAGCCCATCTAATTCTTAAAAAAATAATGCTTCTTCTTCCCAACTACCCAGTGATTCATCCATTCCCGCTACCCACATATCAACTATTGATCCCTTAGAAGGTGTTTTTCAACGCCTCACTCTAGGGGAGTACTTCCTTTATAATATTGACACATTCCTTACTCATCAAGAGTATGGTAACCTTAAAAACATCCCCGCTATGATCACCACATAGGAAAGGTTTTCCCCTATGGTCCTCCCCACCTTCACACCAACTTAATGTATGGGGGACTTGATGCTTCTACATACTCTCCTGATCCACCTTGCCAAACTCAAAAAAATTTCTTTGACCTTCAATCTCTCATCAATCGCCACTTCACCAACACCTTCCTCCATCGTTTTGCTTGGAAGGGATTTGTCTTTGGTTTCTATGAACAAGGCCTCCATATTGTCATTCTTTGCACCACTCATAAGCCTAAAGACCGTAGTGGTATTATATTTTCTGAACAACCTTCGAGGAAGGCCTCGAGTCAAACTCATTGAGGAAAATAAACATTTCCCACCCCATTCACCAACTTCACTACCTTCACCTATAGAGTCTATGGACCCAAAATCCATTCTTGCTAAAAAAAAAAAAATCGTGAACATCGCTTTCCATGGGACCTCCGACTTATCAAGATGATGGAAAGGATACCTCTTCTCTTCCCTTCATGTATCCTGACATGATTGATGATGATACCCCTTCTATTAATGTCATTCAATGTTAGGATGATGAGTCTATTCTCACTTACCTTGGTGTGGAAGATTCTTATATTCATCGGTCATTACCTTCTGAGATGCAAACCATGTTGAATGAATCGACCATCGAAATTAATATTCACACTCAAGATGACCCGTACATTCTAAAAATAGGCCAATATTTAGATGTTGTTGAACATGAAGATTTCACTTCTTTCCTTCTGGGATCATAGCAACACTTTTTCTTGGTCCTATGCTAATATGCCTGGTATTGACCATAACATTGCAATCAAAAATATCGTAACCATTCCTAATGCCAAACCCATGAAACATAAGTTGTGAAAAATGCATCCTTGCATTTCCCTCTTGTTAAAAAGAACTTAAGCACCTTATTTTGGTTTCCTTCATCCTACCCATTGATTATACCCAATGGATCTCTAACATTGTTCCTATCACAAAAGTGACAGGAGACTCAATTTACATGGATTTCTACAACCTTAACTTATCTTTCCCCAAAGATGACTTTCATCTACCTAGTATTGACCAACTAGTTGATGTCACTTCCGCCATGAGATGTTATCACTCATGGATGATTTCTCAGTTATAAGAAAATATTACTCACCTTGTAAGATCAACACAAAACCACCTTCGCCACACCTTGAGGGATCTTCTCGCTATCGTGTCATGCCCTTTGGCCTTAAAATATCAATGTTACATATCAACGGGCTATGACTTATATTTTTCATGACATCATGCATAGCATATTGGAAGATTACGTTGACAATCTTCTTTCCAAATCTAAACATCAAGGTTGAGCACCTTATTGTCCTTAAAGTTTTCTTTGACCGTCTCATCAAATAATACGTTCGCCTTCAACCTAAGAAGTGTGTCTTTACTATTCTCTTCAAAAAGCTCCTTGGTTTTATCATTTCTTTATGTGGAATTAAAGTTTATCCCGCTAAAATCAAGGCTATTCTCAAAACTCCTCAACCTAATATCTTTCATCAACTTTGTAGTTTGCAAGGTAAGTTGTAATTTATTCATCACTTTATTTCTTAACTTTCTCACCACCGCCATCCATTTCATCATCTTCTAAAAAGGATGTCTCCTTCAAGTGTGACGATGAATGCCATAAATCCTTCAACGCCTTAAAACAATACCTCCTCCAACAACTTGTGCTCATTCCCCTAAGGATGACCAACCATTTTACCTTTACATTTCTGTTATTGATCATTCCATGGTGTTATGCTTGCTCATCGAGACGAGCAAAATAGGGAGCATGCGGTTTATTATATAATCCGTAAAATTTTAGACTACAAAACTAGATATGCTCACGCTAAAAACTTTGTTTAGACTTAGTTTTTGTCACCACTATACCTCTCCATTACCTAATCAACCAAAAACCTATTTGGTCACCAATATCGACCCCTTACATTACATGTACGCTAAGCCCTACCACCATCAAAAATGGTGCATGTTGGCTCATGCTTCTTGCAAACCTAGATCTCAAATTCATCCATAAAAATATATCAAAATAAAAACCATTGTTGACCAACTCAAAGATGTACCTCTCTCCATAAACCAATCTTCTAAATTTTATTTCCCGATGAATACATCACTACCCTCTCCCTAGAAAATACCATTTACCGATGACCTTATTCTTCGATGGTTCCAAATGTCAATGTGGGGTGGTGCTAGAGTTATCCTCATTCCTCTTGATGGTGAGCCTATGCCACTATCTTTCAAACTATATTTTTATTTTACTAACAATATCGCTGAATATGAAGCACTCATGTTAGGTATTCAAAATTTCATAGCCTTAGATGTTAAAACCATTATTATATTTGGCAACTCTCAACTCAAGTTATGAACCAAGTTAATGGTATATATCGTGTCGTAACAAGATAATTCAAAAGTATAAGCATCATGTTCACATGATTTTGACAAACTTGGACCATTATGAACTTCAAACCACCCCGCATTCCACTAATAAATTTGTGAACACCATTACCTATCTTGCTTCTCCCTTTGACTCAAAAATCTTTGTCATAGTACAAAGGTTGCAATCACCTTCTTATCTAATCCAAGACATCAACCTTATAGGAAACATTGAAATTGACCCACGTGACCTTTGGTATAAGCATTTTATTGACTACCTTTCCCTTTCAATTATGCCTTCGAGATCTTACTCGCAATGGACAATGAGCCTTTCTCAAAAGTGTCTCTTGCTATGTCATCATGGGTGGTATTCTTTATAAATGTGGCTTTGACGGTATCCTCTTATGATGCCTTACAAGTTTTGAAATTTTTTACACCATCAAGGAAGTTCATGACGGTATTTTTTGGGGGTCACATTAGCGACTAAGCTATCGCTAAACACATCCTTCGCCTCGATTATTCGGCCAACCTAAATTGTGATTATTGTGACTATTTCAAGCATTGTGTGAAGTTTCAGCAACATGTTAATCTTCACCACACCCCTAGTCACACCTTATAGGTCACACGATACCTTTGGCCTTTCTCTCAATGGGGTTTGGATCTTGTCGGAGAGATCAACCTCATTCGTCCCAATGTCATCAATGGATTATTACCGATACCGAATATTACACTAAATGGTTGGAATATGTACCTATTATTTCTACAAAATTGATAAAATATGTGAATTCATTAACCATCACATCATTTTTCACTTTGGTGTTCCTCACCGCCTCATCATTGATAATGGAAAACAATTCAAAAACAAAACCCTATGAAAACTTTGTGATGGCTTTGACATTCAACTCAATTTTTCTTCACCTTATTATCCTCAAAAAAATGGCCAAGCTGAATCAACTAACAAAATTGTAAATAAAATTATTATAAAAGTGGTTGACAATACTTTGGTAAGGATTGGCACATGCACATTCCTTTTTCCTTATGGGCTAATTCCACTCATATGCACACCTTAACTACTACCACACCTTTATATTTGGTCTATCGTACAAAGGTTATCTTTCCTCTCTGAATTCCAAATTCCATATCTTCGTATCTCACTCAAAGTTATGCTCAACGATGATGATTTTTTCCAGATCATTTGGCACATCTTGAGTTATTAGACGAATGTTGTATGAATACTCTCTATCACCTGCAAATATACCAAAAATGTACCAAACATGCCTATGATAAACGTGCCCAAGAACGAACCTTCCAGTTGGCGACCACGTCCCGAAGGAAAATCAACATGTAAAAAAGTGGAGAAAATTAAACAGAAAATTTCACTCCTAATTGGCTTGGACCCTATATCGCTACTCATGGTTATGGATTGGGTGCTTATCGCTTTATCTTCACTAAGGTAAACCCAAACCTTATCCCATCAATGCCTTGCATCTTTGACCATTTTATTGTTGAATCAAGTCTTGTATCATCTTCATCTATTAAAATATTATCCCTTGAGAAACATTCACCTTCCACTTACATATTTTATTGATCAATGACTAAATATGAATCATGTGATTACCCATCACCTTTCAACCTTATCTTCAATATGAGTACCACGTCTCTACTCATGGCATGATTCTCATGGATACTTTTTTCCTTTTCAAGATGGAATCCCATGGTCATTCATCACTTAAAACCTCTCTTTCATAGCTAACCCTTGTGTGCTATGGTTTTTTCTTCATAAAAGAAGCCTATACTTCTCTATAGTCTTGTCCATGACCTAAAAGTCCAAAAAACAATTCAAAAGTAATATATGGGATTTTCAAATTCAAACTCCTTGAGTCAAAATTATAGCAAAAGATGAATCCCTCAAAAAGGACATCTATCTTTCTATCTTGCTGCTATAAATAGACTTCTCCCTTAAAGGAAAACTATACAAAGCTATCCATATTGTACGTAGTCTAGCAAAAAAGAAGACTATTTCTGCAAAAATAAAATAAAAATATTCTAAAGCTTCCCACATCAATCAGCTTCATGAAGACCTCAAGGAGATATTCTATTCATCCCACATAGAATTATTGCATCGATCAGTCTATAAAACAAAATAAAAAATAAAAAGATAACTTTTTCATCATGGACTTGCCTATTTTGATCTTGGGTATCTTGTAAAAAGAGGCATGTTGTCTCACATCAAGGTTACGATAAAACAACCTCTTTCACCTCACCGTATTTCCTTTATAATCTTCTACCTACTCAAGGGACATGTCACAAATGCAACATTTCATGATAATGTGACCTTATTCACCCTTAGAAAAGTAAATCATGGAACACCTTTTATGGTCTTACATTTATAGGTGAATCTTTGACATGATATACTCATAATGCTTCTTACCACTTAGGAAGCTTTTTATATCCTTTTGACATTCACCTCTTTTCTTACTTATTGATCCTCTTCACAATACCAGCACCTTTGATACCTACATTATGGGAATTCCTCTTCCACCAAAATGACCCATATCTATTCAACATAGACAACAAAAATGCATATTCAACCTATACTCAACCATGCATATTAAACCTATACTCAACCATGCCTATTCAACCTATACTCAACCATGCCTAAATGACCTAGACTTAATCATGTCTAAAACCTACTGACACATTCATCTCCCCTATCATATTCTTCCCTAGCCTATGGGAGAACTACATTGGCCTGAGGCCCCTTTTCATCGAGGCTATGTAGACAGCACTCTGAGGGCATGGGGCCCTTAGAGGTTAGCTCGGCCACTTTTACCCCTAACTAATTTTCCCCCTTTACATCAACATTCTACCCTAGCTAGTTTCCATTTACACAAAAACATGGAAATTAATATATCATAAAAACATACATACCTACAATTTTATCACCAGGATCATATTCTACATCAATCATTTAGCATTTCCATGATATCAAATACGTGAAAATATAACCACAACATACATATAATACATTATTTCCATAAGATCAATAACTTGGAAATTACCTAGACTCCACCATGCCTATACTTGACCAAACCATGCCTATACTTCCGACTCTATCATGCTTAGATGACCTAGTCTCAACCATGCCTATTCAACCTATACTCAACCATTCCTAAATGATCTAGACTTAATCATTCCTATACCTAACCAAATCATACCTATACCCGACCAACCCATATCTATACCTAACTCCACCCTTCCTCAATGACCTCAACTCAATAATGCCTATACCCCACTGTTTAATCATACCTATACTGACCGACTCCAATATTTATATACCCGACTCCACCATGCCTATACCCGACCAAACCATTCCTATACGTGACTCCATCATGAGTACAAGACCTCGACTCAATCATTCCAAACTCACCTAGTTCCCATACTTTCCGAAACATTTTTCCACGCCTCACCCTTATACCTTATTACCTATCACCCAACCTCACAATCAATTGGGGCATGTTTTTTCCTCACGTGGCCATACCTATGACCTTATCTAAATCACCCAACCGACACTCACTTTTTATGACACTCCAATTCATGTACAATTTATACCTTACGATGATGATACTCGTGTTGTTTAGCCTAATGACCTTACCTTGCCTAATTTCGTGTTGTTTATCCCGACCATACCTTTGGTGCCCTAAAAACAAAACCTATTTCCCATTCTTGAACCTTCCTAGTGTTGTTTCAGGACCATATCCTATACCTTGATACCTGAACCACTTCAACATTTTTGAAAAAACCTCTCGACCTTTGATGACGTAAAGTTTACAAGCTCTTCAAACTGGTACCTTATCGTAATATATACATGTGCGTGCGTTAGACTTCCTCTACCTATTACCCGACCGAAATAACCCTTACCTATGACCAACCTACCATCATTTTCATCACTTACCAATTTATCAAACCACTCATCGACTCTGCTTTCACACCTCATAAGTTCTAGGTTTGAGGGGATCACCTCCACCCACACTTGGGAAACCAAATCTTCAATTATACTGGGGCACGAACTTTAATTTTTCTCAGTGTCACTTATCAATACAAACTACATGACAAAAAGGGGTAAATGTAGACACCAAATTTGGGTCACACACCCTTTAGTCCCCTTCAATTAACTAAAATAACACATTTAACTAATCATAACCCCTTCATCCCATATTAATATTAATCCTCACATTATTAATTAATTAATTTATTTTAATTAAGTCAATTTCATCCTCACACCTCCACCTCATCATTATACCTCACCCTAGACACATTCTAGGGGCATTTAACTAATAGTGACCAAGTCATCACTCTCATTATTGAGTCGCCACTTGACCTAACTAACTAAGAATTCTTCTCAAACCTAATTGGACTTCTTCTATGACCTTCCTTCCTTTTCTAACGAGAACTCAACTTGGAAAACATGCCAAATCTGGGATGATCTTTATATTTTTGTAAAAGGAACTAATTCACCCTAATCGAAGCCATTTTTTCCTCGGCTAGTGTCGATTACCTAACTCGCCATCACTACCTTATATACACTTTCCCAAATTTTTACACAAGTTGGTCGTTTTTGTTTATTGGAGTTTTATTACATTCAAGCATGAATCTTCAATCCCTCCTACATCCAAACGATGAGCACACACAACCACAATGAAAGAAAATCGTCGCTTCTCCTTCCCTAGTATTGGAATACTCACGGATCACATAATTTGTATTGTCGTGACACTGGAATAAGAAACCTCTCCTCCAATCAACCATTAACCATCTCAACTCACAAGGTCTACAAGACACCAAGTAAGTACTATGATTTTAATCATTCGGCTTATCCCATTGTAGATCTCTTTCTTCATTTAGTATTTTATTTCTTCTGTTACCCATACATCACCTTCTTCCCACCAACCCACTATTCAACCACCCTAAGCCTTTCCACCCTTCTAAACCTCCTTCTTAGTATTCCCGAGTCTTCTCAGCCATATTATGACCCAAACCATACTACCCTCACTCTTTGTGCAATCACAAAGAGCCTAAAAACCCATTTTCAATAGTTTATTACCTATTTCCCCTACCGACGTCGGTTCCTCGATCACCATTGGTTTAGTCCCTATACCGGATTGGTCACCATACCGATGTCGCCACTATTTAATTTCATATTCTCGCACTAGAAAGCTTCCCACTCACCTAAAATTAACCTGCAGCCGGCTTCTCAAATAATTAGCCTCTCAACCTTACCGACGTGTCACAAACTCCGCTCTGACTGAAAAAACCTTTTTTATAATTAGATTTAGTGTTGCATTTTTATTTATCATTGAATTTATCAGATCTGTGTGTATGAGAAACCTAAATCATTACATTGCAATAGGACCTATTTATTTCAGTTTTCTATTCACATTAAATTTTTACTAAACAGAGGATTAACAACCATTCAAGGAAGCATCATGCTTCTTGGATATATCCTTCAAGTAGTCCTCGACTCTTGTTATTTAATAATATTTGGTGGTTTTGATGTGTTTCTTATACGCTCATTCCTCTTAGCCAAATGGGAGCTCACACAATAAACTTGGATCAAAAAGTATACAACGCGCACATTTTACCTTCCGCCTTCACCTCACAGTATTCCTCCTTAACCATTTTATCTTCTATTTATTTCATCTTAGAAAGAATAAAACTTATTGGTGAAACATGGGTTTTTTTAATTCCCAATCACTTGTGATTTTGCATAGGCCCTTAAGCATTTTTTCATGAAAGTATTGTTGGATTGTTCAAGTTTTTAGATTGATCCTCTCATTGTATCTTTAATGTAAAGGGAAAGGGACCCTTCAACCCTCCAGCTTATAAAAATGAAAAAATCATTAATAATTTTTTTTTGTGCATTACACTATGAAATTTCAATAATTAATCACTATTAAATTTGGTTTGTTTCAAGATGTCACCATTGTTATAAGTGAATACTAGTGGTCTCTAGCATCAATATATTATAGAATATCTTTCCGTTAATGTAAAAATCAATCTATACAACTTTAGGATAGAGGAGCTAATAATGGATTGATGGCTATCTTCCCATCACTTTAAAAAAAAAAAAAAAATGAGTTACACTACATCATTGTGGAAGCTTGGAGGTCTTCACTTTCGAAAGCTATAGAGGTCTTTGAGAAAGAAATAAATTTAATTCTCTTGTAATAATAATAGAATATATAGTAAATGGCTCTATTTATTTTACGAAACCTCTCCTATAACAATTTGTTTGGGGAAATTCATGTCATTAATTTTTTTCATGTTTTCCACCATACAAATTGTAGATATAAACACAAATTTTCTCTTCACCAATTCTATTTTTTTCTTATGGTTTTTTGATATCACCAATTAATTGATGCAATAAATAGTAGTTTGTCTTTTAAATAGCTCATGTTCTAGAGACATTCTTCTATTGTTATCGAAAGTTTGGAAAACTTGGATATGTATGATGTTTTCTAAAAAAATTGTGTCCTAATGCAATGAACAACATCCATCTCAAAATAGGAAATTATTTGCATCTGTTAGGGTTTAGTACTACTACTATGAATAATTATAGCTCACTGCCAAATCATCCAAAGTTATATACGTATGATCTACAAACAACATAGAGCAAGGTGTTAAAACTAACATGACAAGACATGATTTCATATTGTATATATTATCAAATGACAAATCGAAAGCACTATCATATTAAAATTTCTTTATTGACACATCTATTTGTTACATTTACATTCTCCAAGGTTTTTCATACTACACATGAACATGGCTCTTTATATGTACGAAGACATAATGACAATCACAAAAAATATTAAAGAGAAATATGTAATTGGCTATGGTGCTACAAACAATCTTTATAAATGTGATCTAAAAAATTCTAACCCATTTGTTGTAAAGAGAATGTATAGTCATTACCCATTAAGCTTGCTTGCATTTGAAACTCGATGTGGAAACAAATGGAAGCATCAAGCATCGGAATCTTGAGAGTCTCGCATGCATGTTCTCTTTCTCCACTTGGAAACCTGATGTTTAATGATTACATGGTGAAAATAATTCTATGAGACATCCTACATGGTGAGTAAAATAATTATGTTATGAAGAAAAATGAATCTATACATTGTAGATTCAATTTTTGAAATAGAAGTGTCCAATCAACCTCTAACCTTCATAGTAAAATGGATATTTGGAAAATCTAACAAGTGTTTTATAAAAAAAAAAATTTGTATAGGATCATCAAAGAAGATTAAGATAGATTGGAAAGATCGCTAAAGATTTCTCATGGTGATGAAGGAGGATAGCCATATCTTTATTATGACTATAACCCACACATTGTTTACAGGGATGTGAAGACTTCTAACATTCTTTTGGATTATAATTTCGATGCAAATTTGTTAGACTTTGGCATTGCCAATTGCATTTCCTCGGCCAAACACCACACCTCTACCTATGTTACGAGAAACATTTTTACATTGATCAAGAATATGAAAGAACATCAAGGCTGAATAAGACACTCGCTTGTTGTTTCCTCGCTCATAAATACTAGTCTCTACTTTGATAGTACCCCACCGTCACTTTACTCAACACTCCTTGTATCAAAATCGCAATCCAGCTTCTAGAGGAAACAAATGTATTCATGTTTTGTGAAAATAAAATTGTCCACAAAAGGTGACGACTCCTCATATAAGATCTATAACTGTATATGTATGAATTTGTAAAATAAAATAAAATGTATAGATAGAACCTTTCAATGTAAAGATGATGACATATCGCTTTGTTATTTCTTGACTCGGAAAAATACAACTATGTCACAATGAGTGTTTTGATTGATGTAAACTATAAAATAATGGTTCAATGAATCTCCGAGGGTGTAAGAAAATGTGTCTCACAAACATTTTTATTGCATTGTGTGAAGGATTATTTCATTTTTTTCACGTATGACTTATTGTTTATACAGAGAATGGAACAATTTACAAGCATAAATTCTACTATCTTTTAGAGTAATAGAATTTGTGATATACATAAACTCCCAAGTTTATGTTTATTTTAATGATTACTTGCAGATATAGTTTTCAATAATAAACACTAGTGAAATTGTAAAATCCAAAAAATAATACTTGAGTTATTACAAGGTATATTTCAGTGAGAACGTATTTTATTGTGATTTCCACCGTAAATCAAAATAGCACCACTAGCATTTACAAGCCGTGTCAAATTTGAGGATATGTTCATACTAAACATTGAAGTGCATGTTGAAAGTGTGTGCCTCACACTTTCAAAGTTTGAGATTCGCATTCTGAAAGTGTGAGTGCGAGACTTTACACTTTCAAGGTACGAATCTTAAAATATGAAAGTTTGGGGCTCACACTTTCGAGGGAGAGGCTAGCACTTTCGAGTGTGAGGCTCGATTTATGTGAGTGTGGGGATATCACTTCAAAGTGCAAGGTTTGAAATTTTAATAGTGTGGGGCTTGCACTTAGAAATTTGTGGGGCTCTCAAACTTTCAAAATCATGGGGCTCACACTTCAAACCGTGAGGCTCTCGGAATTTATAAGTGCGAGCCTCGAAATTTTAGAGTGAGATGCTCATAATTTTAGAGTGTGATGTTCGCAATTAAATAGAACATGATAATGACTTATAATAGTTGTTATCCCAATTTTTTCCCAGGTAAAATTGGTCAAAAATGACCCCACACAAAATAAATCTAAGGGTTTCTTCCATCGCACAAGCCCACGTTTCAAATCTAACAATCAGTTTGTAAGCGGGCTCATAAATGGAGGAGAAAGGTTGGCTAAGGAGGTAAACAATGTCAAAGAAACTAGAGGGTCTTACGAGAGAAATGAGGAAAAGGTTCAAATTCTTCAGGCTTCACAAACGATTCAGAGTGGGCCCAAATTGGCTAAGTATGGAAGATTCGGAGGAAGTTGTCACAAGTGTCTCAATGGTGCACCTTCAAGGGTCAATCCAAGGCCGCCTCAAGTGAGCACAAAGCCTCCACATGTCTAGAGTCCCCCAAAATTTTCACCAGCCATTGAAAAGTCTTTGAATCAGTGGAAGGTGCCAAGTGTCAACTTGGTGCAACTTCAAAGATAAATCCAAAGAACGGAGACTCAAACATGTACCATCCCACCATATAGTCATGGTTCAAAAAGGCATCACCCAAATCGGATAAGTATCACGTACTCATGGAAGGAACCACGTGTCTCAACGGGTGCATCTTCAAAGGTAAATCTAAAAGTGGGTATCCTAGACAAGCGCTAAGCTTCCCCATTTCCCAAGTCCCAAAAGGGGACATATTTGGGGTCAATAGTCAAAGCAGAGGCAAAGCAACTAAGGAGCCAAGTGTCAGCATGACACTACTTCAAAAGTAAAATTCGAGTGGGTTTCCAAACAAGTGTGAGGCCTCCACATGTCTCGAAGCGCACAACTTCAAAGGTAAAATCTAGGGGTAGTTTTCAAATGAGCGTGAGGCCCCCACATGTCTTGGGTTAGACACAGTGTCTCCGCCAATAGGAAGGACTCAGGAAAAATATAAAGGAACACAAAGGAGCCCGTGGAATCTCGCCACGTGTAAATCTGACACAATTTCGTAAGAAAAGGCAGGGGTCGAATGTTCAAGGTGCGTGAGGCTGCCAAATGGACCCGGGACGGATAGACTCTTTTAAATATTGCATGCTCAGTGACCCCACCTTCTGATGACACCCATATATTTTGACTAAAGCTTGGATTTGGGAGGGAGATGCTGTTTTGGAGATATATCGACCTCATCTATGCCATGAGATCCTCAAACGTTAATTTTGATGAGGTTAGGTAGGTGAAAAATGGGAAAACATATTTCAAAACATTAATGTAGAATCTGATTGCTTCAGCTACTAGATCAAATTTGATCCGATCCTCCGCTCTTCCTTCTTCAACATGTCGATGACATATCACACAAATGGATAGATTGTGGGTGGATCCACAATGGGCATTAATGGTTAGTGGTTGGTTTTTAAGAGCACGCTTGAGTTTCTCCTCTCTTTCTCGGTTTTCATCACCTATATATTGTAAACACTTCTCATTTGAGAAGGGAGAGACATTTTGGGATGTGGGGAAACTCTGTCAAAGTTGTTTCTGACTCCATTTAAGTAGTAATCATTCTCCTACACCAGAAAGTGTATTTGTGCCTCTAAGCACCCATGTAATAGTCTGTGCACCTTAAATAGAGCAATAAAATCTTGTTTTGTGGCATCTTTCAACCCTTGGCATTGTTTTATTGCTTATTTGTGCCTCTCTATCTCATTTTTTCTCCTCTGTATGTATTTCACATTTACATGTGTAAGATGTCGTGCTTCATGGATTTTCAATGGTGAATTTGGATCTAGTTCTGTGTCACTTCTATCTAAACTCCTAAGTCCCCTTTTCCTGTTTCATTCTCCCTCAACAGTAGTATCTCACCACTTCCTTTTCTAGTGTATCTCTGCTAGTGTAGGATCTATTTCACCCTCTTTCTCTCTCTCCTCTGTCTCATTGGAATGGTTAGATTAGGTTAGATTAGTTTTGTCCTCGCACAGAGTAGCTTGTGGTAGGTAGATTAGGAAGCGAGCCAGGCCACCTCTGGAGGTCCATCTCAAGTTTTGCAAGTCCCACGCCTTGAGAGATGGTCCAATGTTATGTAATCACACTAAATGCCCTAACTCAAAACTAGGCCATTCAGGTGCTTTGATTTTATAGTAACAATTTTGGCATGCCCAATAGGATAGTGTGAAGCACCTTACGACTTCTACAAGAATAGTAGTGCAGCCCACCTCCAATGCATTTCTCAACTCCTCCAGATCAACATTATGGTCAAATTCAAGACCATTATGCCTACCCATATGAGCAGGGTCAAAACCAGTTTGGCTATGGAGCTTATCAAGAACAAGGGGATGTGTATGATGATAACAGCTACAGAGAAAGTGCTGATCTACTAGAGAAGATTCAAGGGATGGAGGCTAGCATGGTATATTCCAGGGATACAACATAGATGAAGGCATTCGGGATTGGTTTTAGGGCACCTTTTCCATGGGGAGGCCCTTTTCCAAGACATTACAGCCCTCAGGAGAAGCTTGACTTCATGGTTGAAGTGTTGCCTCAACTTACATAGTGGATTGAGGATATTGAGGCATATGAGAAAAGTGTGAGACAACCTTTTCAATGGGTAAGTCAATCACTAGCTCCCTGTCCTTCATTTTCTCTTTCTCAAGCTTTATCATTTCAGCAGTGTCAAGAGTCAAGCCCCTCAGTTGCTGCCCCAAGTGTTGATTTCTCTTCTCCATCTCCCGATCTTCCATCCCATCTCAGTTCTTCTTCCCTTTTCCCTTCCAAGTAGTCATTCCCTCCAAATAAACAAGAATTTCCACTTCCTCACCACCAAAACAATTGCAAAGTCAAGGTTGAAACCCCAACCACCCCTCCTCTTGCCTTCCCAATTCCATGTGGGGAAGAGATTCAAAAGACCAGTCAAGGAGAATAGCTAGAAGAGGAACCCAAACAAAGAAGAAATGATAGAAGATATAAATCTTTGGGCTACCAGGTTTGGGTTTAAAAATATCCTCTTGATGGTCAAGCCAATAGAGGAGGTTAAGGTTGAAGATCCAAAGTGGTGGCTAAGGTTGAGTTTGCAGTAGAAGAAGAACAAGAAAAAGAAGGAGAAGATCATAAATCTATTTACTCTTAATACAGTATCTATAATGGAACTTTGTCTAAGGAGAATTTTGATCCAACCCAAGCTGCACAATCATTTATGAAGGAAGAAGAACAATCAGCTCCAAGTCCTGTTAAAGAGGAGCATATGGAGGTGACCAAGACAGATTCAGAGGCACTGAATCATGAGCTAGTTGCACAAGAAATTATAGACCCCTCTCCCATTCAACCTCTCCAAAAGTATGATTTTTTGGAAGATCTTGAACTCACTAGCTTCATGTTTGAAGATGAAGCTTCATATGGTGAAAATAACGAATATTTTAAGATCACCATGCAAGAGGGAGAGACCTTGCTACAATAGGAAAATAAAGATTTTTATTTCCTATCAAACTCAAAAGAATGTTTTGATGAAAAGGAGCTAGTTGAAATTGCAATCTTTTCTCCCCCATCATTCATTCTTCAACCAAAAGAACTTGTTGTCATGGAAGAGAACATCCAAGCACAACCTACAGTTTCAACATGCCTCCTGAATCAAGGATGTAAGATTTTGATCTTCCAAAAGCTACACTTTCTGTAGAGGAAGGGAAAGAGTATGAGGCTACCATCCCTCTCACATCATCCATCTAGGAAGATCTACAAGAAGACTCCATTTTTGGAGTTAAGGACCGACCTTTCTCAATCGATACTTGGCTTCATTGGAGCCAAGGGAGAAAGCCACATCCAGCCATGCTTTCTTCTAAGATGAGGGAGAGCCTCAAAGTGCCAAGGATCAACAACAATACCTCTGGGAACCAAGTGAGTAGTAGACTAAAGAGGTATTTGTCTTGTTTCTAGTTGATACCTTGATGATATGGGTGGAGGATCGGCTTAAAGTTAGTTTTTCACTCATACAAGAAGCCATATTCAACATCAAACAATTTACATAACTACCCCTTTTGAGGAAGAGAAGCTATTTCTCCCTGCCTGTGGTAGGATTTGTTAAAGCTTTTCTTTTTTAGGGGTAGTATAGGAGTAGGAGTCGATTTTTTTTCAGCAGAATAAGTGCTTGTGCACACTTTGTATGTCTCATTTGAGGCATGCATGATTTTTGTCTTTGTATATAAGTTTTGTTTGTATTGCTTCGGAGGTGTAGAGGCCAATCCCTTAAGTATTCATGATAGAGAGACCCATAGTTTCCTGTAATATTTTCTAGTTTCAAATAAAACACAAATACAGAGTAGCTAAAATCAAATTCGAGATTCAGAATAGGTAAAGCCCAACGGGCGAGTTCGGGTCAGCAGGATGCATGAAATCGAGGGGAAGTTTCAAAGAAAAAAGGATCAATATCAAGATATCATTCTTGACTCCACACCCAATGGATGCTTCAAGGCTACTGGTCCCTTCATCTAGCAGGCAGATGTCCCCGTGAGTTGCCAAATTGTTATCCCAATTTTTCCCCTCAAGTAAAATTGGTCAAACATGACCCCGCACAGAAGAAATCTAAGGGTCACTTCTTCGCACAAGCCCACATTTCAAATCTAATGATCAGGTTATAGATGGGCTTGAAAATGGAGGAGTAGGGTCAGCTAAGGAGGCAAACAATGTCAAAGAAACTAGAGGTCTCGAGGAGAGAAACGGTAAAACATTCAAATTCTTTGGGCTTCACAAATGATTCAGAGCGGGACAAAATTGGCTAAGTATGGAAGAGTCAGTGGAAGTTGCCAAGTGTCTCAACGGTGCACCTTCAAGGGTGGAATCCAAGGGCCAATCTCAAGCGAGCGCGGAGCCTCCACATGTCCAAAGTCCCCAAAATTTACACCAGCCATTGAAAAGTCTTTGACTCAGCAGAAGGTGTCAAGTGTCGACTCGGCGCAACTTCAAAGATAAATCCAAAGAGAAAAGACTCAAACATGTGCCATCCTGCCACATAGTCGTGGTTCGAAAAAGGCATCAGCCCAAATCAGCCAAGTATCACAAACTCGTGAAAGGCACCACATGTCTCAACGGTGCATCTTCAAAGGTAAATCTAAAAGTGGGTCTCCCAAAAAAGTGCTAAGCTTCCACGTGTCCCAGGTCTAAAAAGGGACATAGTCGGGGTTAAATAGTCAAAGTAGAGGTAGGCCAGCGGAAGGATCCAAGTGTCAGCACGACGCTACTTCAAAAATAAAATTTGGAGCAGGTTTCCAAACAAGCGCGAAGCCTCCACATGTCTCAAAGTCGACACAGTGTCTCCGCCACTAGGAAGGACTTGGGAAAATATAAAGGAACACGAGAGGAGCTGCGAGAATCCGTCACGTGTCAATCCAGCACAATTTTAGAAGTGAAAGCTAGGGGACTGAATCTTCAAGGTGTGCGAGGCTTTGACATGGACCCGGTACAGATAGACTCTTTTAAATATTACATGCCTTCGACCTGACCTTAAGACGCCCATGTCATTTAACTAGAAGCTCATATTTTTTGAGAAGACATTTTGGAGAGATATCAACCTCTTCTATGCCATGGGATCCTAAAACATTAATTTTGACAAGGTTAGGTGGGTGAAAATGGGAAAACATCTTTTAGGCCATTAATGTAAAATCTGATTGCTTCAGCTACCAAATCAGATTTGATCTAGTCTTTCATTCTTCCTTCTTCTACACACAAGATGACAGACATGACATAGAAGACTTGAAAAATTATGGGGCGGATCTCGTAGTGAGCATTGATGGTTTGTGGTTGGAGTCTAAGAGCAGAGTCAAGTTTCTCCTCTCTCCTTCTTGTTTTCATCGCCTATATATTGTAAACACTTCTCATTTGAGAAGGGAGAGACATTATGGGATGTGGGGAAACTCTATCAAGTTTTTTCCCAACTCCATTTGAGCAATAAGCCTTCTCCTGCCACGAAAAGCATATTTATGCCTCTCGATCACACATGTCATAGTTTGTGTACCTTATAGAGCAATAAAATCTTGTTTTGTGGCATCATTCAACCCTTGGCATTCGTTTTTTTGTTTCTATGTTCCTCTTTATCTTGTGTTTGTTCCCTATGTATGTATTTCACGTTTGTAGGTGTAATATGTCATGCTTCGTGGAGTTTCGATTGTAGATCTAGATCTGGGTATATGTCACTTATGTGTGACCTCCCTCGATCCCCTTTTCCTTGTTTCATTCTCCCTCGGTAGAGTATCTTGCCACTTCATTTTCTAGTGTTTCACCCTCTCTCTCTCCTTGTCTCCCCGGAATGGTTAGATTAGGTTATATTAGTTTTGACCTCGCATGTGAGTAGCTTGTGTCCGTATATTAGGAAGCAGAACCAGCCTTCTCTCGGAGGTCCATCTCAAGTTTTACAAGTCCCACAACTTGAGAGATGGTCCAATGTTATGCAATCACACCGAATACCCCAACTCACAATCACCCATTCAGGTGCTATGATTCTCCACTAGCAATAGTTTTTGGTAGCTAACCTTACATCGAGGCTTTTTCACTTTAATTTAATACAACAAGATCATGACATATAGGAGTTAGTGACCACTCACCTTAGATCGATGCTCATGACTAATAATAGTTAGCGACTGCTCACCTTACATCGAGGCTCATGAATTATAAGAGTTAGCGATCGCTCACCTTACATTGAGGATCATGACTTATAATAGTTAGAACCACTCACCTTAATATAATGAGCTCAAAAATAATAGTTAGCGTCCGCTCATGACTTTGAACTAGATTTTGCAAGAAGTTATTGTTAATTTTTATTTTTATTAATCCAATGGGCTCATGCCTTATAATAGTTAGCAGTTTACTAGCCTTACATACTCTCAACATTGAAAATATAAAAAATGGTGAAATTGGAATCCAATAATAGCCAAATTAGAATCCAATAATAGCGAAATTGGAATCCAATAATAGCGATATTGGAATCCAATAATAGTGAAATTGAACTAGAATAATTCCAATAATGACAATATTGGAATCCAATATTTCTACTATTGGATTCCAAAATTAGTAATAATGGAATCCAATATAGACAAAACTAGAATCCAATAAACACAAAAACAGAGATGGATTTCTTCTAATACTTGAAATAATGGAGTCTCGGTTCACTGGAATATGTCTATAAGTGTTCTAAAAAGTGACAAGAAATAAGTAAATGATTAATAAATTCTATAGATAATAACATTTTAAATCCTATTTGATGCAATTTATACTGATGTTTTTTTATTAGTAGTAAATGGTTTTAGGGGACCATACACCGGATTACAAAGAGACCAATGGCCGATAAGCAAGAGTAACATCATATTTTTTTTATATGTGGGGGCTACACCCCAAAAAAAAATCCAAACTACCAGATGAAATAGGAAATAGTATCATGATTTTTTGATAATTAGGGACCACACCCTAACAAAAATTCCTACATGCCAAATAGAACATAAAGAAACAAAGGCAGAGACAAACTACCTAAAAGAAGCATGAGAATAGTTAAATTTCAACCCACCAATAAATACAAAACTAACCGAAAAACAACAAAATACACAAAAACCAGAGGAGGATCCTGGTCAAATTACATAAGAATTTTTGAAACACATTTGTCACCTCCTCATGAGTCATGAAGAGATTAAAGGAATTATGCATCGTAGGGTCCTTATTACTAGAGGATAATGCCTTCTTCATGGATTTTTGTAGTTTATACCGATTTTAAATGGGCATTTCACGGTTATTGTCATGAAGAAATACTATTTATTGAGATGCATGACTACTTACCTTAATGCATCTAGATAATCCCATAACGTGATCATGATTCAAACCAAAGAGACAAACCTCTATTGCATTGGTGGCGTAACCGAGCAGAAGCTTCCTAGAGGGGGAAATAGAATGGTTGATACTTAGACAAGGGAAAAAAACTGATAAAAAAACCATAAATACCAAAAATGGGAAGGATATGTAGAACCGAACATAGGTGTTGGGAAAACAGAGCGCGAGGGATGCATCCTGATGACGGACACACCGATTTAGTACAAAACATGCCAAACATCCATGCTATGACAAGAAGCTGAAATGGGAGAAGTTAGACACTGTCTCCATTTATATGTTATTCAAGGGTAGCCACGCCTCTGTTGTAAGAAGAAAAATAATGTGAATCGGACATAATATTTCAAATATATCAAAGGACAGGAGAAAATATTGTAGGCATAAATTATATCAATAGTGGTTTCCCACTTCATATTATTTGCAGCTATCTATACAAGGTGAATGGGCTTCAATATGTAATTCATGATTGACCATCCCAAATATTCTATAAATAAATGTAGATAAGTCAAGGATTTCAAACGAAGGAAGCTAAGAAACAATCTAAAAGTGCTTGACGCGATGACATTTGGAAGGGAGAACCCTGCAGTAACAAAACATAAAAATGGCAATGATGTCAAATTCTCCCTATAAGGTACCATAATGCGGTGTCAAAACATAATAAAGATTTTGTTTTTAACCTACATTGGCAAATCCTCGGCCATCCTGGACTATAGTGCCCACATTTTCTAGATTTTGTTTATCTCACGACCATATACTCATATTTGATGATTGGACATGGATTATGGCACCTTTTTGATATTATGTTATGATATTTGATCATTTGAGGACATGTATGATGATTTGGGCGCGTAGCACCAATTTAGTTTTGACTAGTATGATAGTTCATTTCAGTAGATGTTTTGAATACTAACATGTTACGATGTTGTTGATCTTATTGGATATATGATGGATATATGGTTGTGTCGCACATTTTGATATTGTGAATTATTTGGTTATTTGATGTTATCATATTATAACATGGATGGATGTCGTTATATGTTAATGGGATGGC
The DNA here is from genome assembly GCA_018340775.1 of Taxus wallichiana var. yunnanensis. NCBI lineage: Eukaryota > Viridiplantae > Streptophyta > Pinopsida > Cupressales > Taxaceae > Taxus > Taxus wallichiana. Next base: position 641,457,947 of record CM031243.1, read on the forward strand.
TAACACATGTTGAATTAATATGAAATTGTGTATGTTTCTCATTAAAAATTCCTTGCTGATATTGTGTTATCATAGTTAGCATGAGTATACTTGATTGATTTACTGAGTAGTTAATTTATACATTTTATTGGATAGATGCGTTTAATATTTGCAATGAGTGTGCAGATTACAGGGCATAGGAGAATGTGGGTTTTAGGGCGGCTACTCGAGTGTGCACAAGTAGCTGACTAGGCCAAGTCTTAGCCATGTTAATTGTGTGAATCCTTACTTGGTTTCATTTCAATTTTGGCCACCATGAGTGACCCCTAAAGTGTAATGTTGTAATTTTGTGAATTTACTATTGTTTAAATTGTTTAGTGTCATAGGAGTTATTTTGGGACCTAACGGTCCCCATATGTATTAAATCTGTATTTGATTAGTTTAAGTTTTATTTGTGACGTTGGGGTCATAAGATCACCCTTGGGTGGGCCCCACAACCTAATCTATTGTGCCCAAAATGCCAAACCCAAAATTGGGTTATTTATGGTGTTTTTGAATACCCATTTCATCTTTGGGGTTCTCTTTTCATATTATAAAATAGCCCTTAGACGCTATTTATAGATAGGGGATTCATTTCTTGGTAAAATGGGATTTTTCCTCCCCTTTTAACATTTTATAAGTCACCATTCTTATAAGAATGGTTGGGTGTTGTGTCTTTTTATAAGTCAGCATGGGTTTGAATTATATTCATTTTGGGTAATTTCGGGATTAGTTTTAAAATGAAAATTTATCTTTTCTCTCTTTGATTTTTTTTTGGAATCTTGGTTTGAGGGAAGAGAGGGGTGACAAATGTCACCCCTCATTTGAGAGGATATTTCCTAGTTTTTCTTCAAATACTTCCTCATGTAGAGGAGAAATGTTTCATAGTATTTTACTTGGGAGTGATTTTTGAGTTGAGACTTGGATATCTTGCTTAGAAGTGGATTGAAAGCTTTAGAGGTAGGATCTTTGATCCTTCTTTGGTATTATTGTATGTAGATTTTAGATGAAAATTGTTGTTGTGTGTGATTGTGTTTTGTATGTAGTGCATGGTATGCTTGTTTTTTCCTTAAATTTTTTTCTCCATCCATCATATGGCATGATGGATTTTGGAGTTGTGTGGGGGAAGAGGGAGGGAATTTCCCTCTTAAACCTCATGGCTTGATGGACAAGCCATGTTGGTTTCTTATATTTTTATCCCCTCATATGGTTTGAGGTGGGGAAGGTGGTTCATATGGTTTGAACCCCCTTCCCCATCCTTGGAAAGGAAACCCAAGAGGTTTGAAAATCCTCCCAAGGAGGAATTTTGGTGAATGGGAGGAGAAATAAGGAGGGGTGCTTGTTATAGAGGAATAAGGAGGATTTTTGGATATTTTTTGTATGTGTGTTTCCTATGGTTGATCACACCTTTTGGCTCATTGGATTTATCATCCATTCTTCACCATTTGAGGTTGAGCTTGGTGTTTTCTCCTCTTTGTTTTGGTTGTCTTATTTTGTTTTGGCTCTGTGGTTAATGTTTGATTTGTGTTGTTGTTCTTGTTTCTACCCCTTCCCTACTTGTGCACATTTGAGGAATGCTTTCCCTCTCTCCCATGGGCTTGGAGGGATGCTAAAATGTCCTCCAAACTTTGTAAAAGCATGTAATGATGCCTATAGGTTGAGAGGAAAACTGGTCCTATCTCCTTGTGTTTTGAAGACCTTATGGAATGGAAAGCATGCAAATTTTAGGTTGAAAATTGTTGGATAAGATTGAGACCTTTTTTTGTTGTTCCCAAATTTTGGGAACCTTCTTCATTTGGATTCTAAGTGGTTTTTTAAATGATGTAATGATTGTTGGTGTAGGTGGTATGTTTATTCACTTATTTAGTGTTATTCCACCTCACTAGGTGAGTCATCTCACTTAGGTGGACATGGATCTAGGTGTCATCTTAGTTATGATAGATTCTCTTACAGAATCTTTCATATGTGTAAGTGTGTCATAGGAGTTACATTCCCATTTGGGAAAGTAACTCCTCTTCTCCATTATGGAGGAATATTCTCTTACATGGGAGTTACACATTCACTCCCCTATATGTACACCACCTCTTTTGATCTATGTTAAGCCAATACAAGCTAAGTTAAGGCTTCCATTCCACTCCACTTTTCGAATCTTGAGCTCTCATATGCATGCACATTGCTTTACAAAGCTTGCTTGCTTTAATCTCGCAACTCCTACACTTTGGTGAAGTGCAACTATTCGATGCTCGTGAATTCCTTCCAAGTCTTCATCCTACACTCCTTCATGGTATCAGAGCGTGGGGACCGGAATCACGTTGCTCACCATCGTTGCTCCACCATGTAGTTGCTTGTGCAAGCTCTCGCTTTTGCATGTGCTCTACTTACATATTTTGAGATTTTGTGGGTGTATTTTTCGGGGCATTTATACCTTTGTTTGTGGTTCATTTGGTCGTGTTGGTGTTTACAAGATTTCAGGATTCTCTCGAGGTTTACATGCAGCTCTTGTAGCCATTATTGCAGCCTCCATTTTTTTGAACCCATCTTCACCGCTTTGGCTTTGGGTTTGAGTTTCAATCTTAGACCGATCGATTGCTTTCATCTCCATTCACTGGCACTTGGAGTGCTTTGTGTATGGTGCTTTGTACACAGTTCCACATCTTTGTGCATGGTTTTTCTCACCTGGCTTTTCAACCTGCCACGGCTCGCATTGGTTTTCTATCCCAAGCTCGTGGTGTTCGTTGATCTCTGCTCGTGGTTCCTTATTGGCTGTTCTTTACTCGTGGTTCCTTGTTGGCTGTTCTTTGCTTGTGGTGTTCGTTGTTCCATGCTCATGGTTCTCTGGCCGTGGTTCCTTGATCACTCAAGCTCAAACCTGCGCAAGATCCCCAATGCACAACCCCAACTCCTCGCGACTGTTGTTTTTCCTATGACTCAGTTGTTATTCCTCCTCTGCGCATTGTGTTTGGAATCCATCTTCCAACAGTTACACGGCTTGGTCAAACGGCTTGGTTATCGCACCCTTGACATGTGGAATATCTTACCAATGACCACCCACCATCCATGGTCGTGTTCCTTTGTCTGCCTCCAACGGATTACACTTTCATGTGGCATTTTCACCTACTCTGCGTTGGAATCTCACCTACAAAGACCTTCAACAGCTCACCACTCCATTACAAAGCAGTGTGCCTCGGCACCTCTCCACGTCGCCTCACCAGCTTTCTACCATCCTCGCGCACCAAATCACAACAAACACAAAGAGCACATTCAACTTGCTCGACCTCTCAAACTCGCGCTACTGGCATCACTCGCATGTGGTCCTCGACAAAGCAGCATGGTTTGACACCTTCCAACGTGGGCCCCTCTCATCACCTTCTTTTTTGATGTTTTAGGGTGATTATAAATAAAAAAAAAAACATTCCATGACATTGTAATAAATTTCAAGGCTGTTTTTTGCTTGTATTCTTACCTTCCTACGCATGTCGAAGACGGAGGGCGAGGTCCGGGGTTGGCAGGAGGCTAATCCCCCCTCGCAAGCAAAACAAACCCTTGCTAAAATTTGATTTCGTTTCCAATGAGTAAATACACGACCCCCTTTGCATTTTTTTAATGTGTTTGCAGTATCTAGTGCATTTTTCCATCAGTTGCAGGAATCGTAATAATGCCATAACTTTTGACTCGCAGCTTGTTTTTGAGCACTTCCTTGGTCAAAGTTTCATGATTTTTCACACACTACGTGATGGAATTGCAAATTTTTTAAATGCACTACTTTTATAAAGTGCCACATTCTGGGGGGACTTGTACTCTTGGGCCTACACACGCAGACGCATTATCGGCCGAGTCCAACGTCTTGCACCTTGCATCTTGCATTTTTTTCATCATGGAGAGTGCTCTTTCTAGACGTGAGCATCGTAGGATCACCTTACAGCCTCCGCCACTTCTCACCGGGAGAGAGACCTATTCACTCCGGCGTGCTTCCATGGAACGTTACTTCACCTATGAGGGCCTTTCGCCTTTCTTGCTTGGGCCAGTTCCTCCGCACCCACCGATCATCGTCATCTAGAGGACTTCTCGACACTTGTGACCATGTATTTGGTCACATGATGGTGCATGTCTCTCATTCTCTTTGGTTTCACGTGGCGTACTCGCATCCACCTCACCGTGTTTGGAGCATTCTCCAGCCTCAGTATGGAGACCCTTCACATACGCCACCATTTTTACTGCTACGATTCAGCTTGTCTCCTCCATTTATTCATGTGATGATAGTTCCACCGACACGTGCTCGCTGGTTCTACTTTTGATGGCGAGGATTGTGCACCCTATTCTGATGTCGAGAGTACTACAGAGGACTCTTCTCCTCTTTCTCTCACTATTCTAGACATTGTTGTCACCCCCCACATCTCATCATATATCGAGCGCCTTTCTACTCGGTCCTCACACTGTCATTACACTAGCCTCCTTTCCACTTCCAGTGTGCGAGGCCCATTTCACTCCTCTACCTTCATTAGATGACTCATACCTATCTGACATCGCTCTTCTGTTTGTTGAGCCCCCTCATTGGGACGAGTATCTGCCTGACCTTAGTCGTCTTTTCACAGAGTACACTTGTGATACACTACAAGTTTCTCATCCATCTATAGGTGTTTCGTAGGGTTTCATCATCTCTCGTTTTGGGGTGCCCTTCCGGAATCATGTCACTTCCACATTTCCGAGACCTTCATTGATCCACCCTCGCTTGTGTATCCATTTTCTATTCGGAGGATTTTTGTTCTCTTCACATCACTTGAAATCCTTTCTATAGGTGTTCCTCTTCACTCTAATGCTTCTATGCATGTGGCATTACCTTCAGTTCCTTGGCACTCACTCGCTAGACCTATGTCACACTTCAAAGGCACCCGACTCAGAGTTTCTTCGTGTTTCTTTGCCTTCGCTTTTCTTTGTGGAGTGGGTGGACTTCCAGCACGTCATTTTTTTCCTTCCTAAGGGTAGGCACATAGTTCATCATGCGGGTGGATCTTCTTCACCCAGAGGTAGACGATCTCGCATCGACATTCTTCTGGGAGACTTCCTAGAGCTGCAAAGTTCAGATCCGTCCATGGCATCTTCTGCATTCCTCTCGTCTCCCTCTTCTTCTCTCTTCTTCTTCTTTCCGAGAGATTGCCTCTTTGTACATGGGTACCCTTTCAGGCTCGTCTATGGCCGGGACCCATTTTTGGCATCTTTCTTAGATTAGAGAGTGTTTTGTTCTCTTGTGGTGGATGTTTTTCCCACTGGGTTTTCCTTCACTGCTTGGGACTTCTTTCTTGTACATGGGTGCCTCATCAGGCTTTGTGCGGGACCCATTTCTTGTTTCTGACTTGCCGCCTCATCCTAAGTTACGATGAAGGGGGGGTGTTGGTGTAGGTGGTATATTTATTCACTTATTTAGTGTTATTCCACCTCACCAGGTGAGTCATCTCACTTAGGTGGACATGGATCTAGGTGTCATCTTAGTTATGACATGCATTCTCTTACGAACTGTCATATGTGTAAGTGTGTCATAGGAGTTACATTCCCATTTGGGAAAGTAACTCCTCTTCTCCATTATGGAGGAATATTCTCTTACATGGGAGTTACACATTCACTCCCCTATATGTACACCACCTCTTTTGATCTATGTTAAGCCAATACAAGCTAAGCTAAGGCTTCCATTCCACTCCACTTTTCGAATCTTGAGCTCTCATATGCATGCACATTGCTTTACAAAGCTTGCTTGCTTTAATCTCGTAACTCCTACACTTTGGTGAAGTGCAACCATTCGATGCTCGTGAATTCCTTCCAAGTCTTCGTCCCACACTCCTTCAATGACTATTGTTAAGAGTTCACATTATTGGAATAAGCATTGTATTTTATACTTGTATAGGTTGAGTTGAGCTACCCTTTTGTAAAGGAATGTTGTTGTATTAAAAAAATTGATGTTTCATGTAAAATGAACTTTCAACTTCTTGTTTTGAAATGGTTGTAAACATTAGTTTTGAAGCTTATGGTGAACTTCTATTGAAAGAAGTGGATTAATGTGGACTTGCAAATACTTTCTCATTCATATTATTATGACTAGTTGTTTATTAAGATGGAAAGATTATCATTTATTTTATTTTGTTGCCAAATGATGTTCAACATTTATACGTGAGCAAGAAAAAGAAACCATATTTGGTGTTACAATTCTTATTTTGAAAATGTGAGTTTATGACTAAGTTTTTGTCTTGGATTAAAGGAATCATTTTATTAAAATCCATACTCTCAATACATTAAACTTGAGAGGAAAAATATAGTGAATATGTTGTAAATATAGTTCGTTTCCCCATCCTTACTCTCCCAAGACTAGTTGAATTATAGTTTCTTTCATGGCTCTGGTTTTGAATGCAAGTACGAGTGTTTTAATCTTTCCTCGCTCTTGCTAATAAATTAGAATACTATTGTTTCTTCCTTTTTTAAATTATTTAATTATTAAATACAAGGAAGAATATTTTAATGCAATGCAAACCATGTAGGTATTATTCTTGCATACACATCTATACTAGACTTAAGAGAATAGCATCTACTTAGAACAAATGTGTGTGTGTGTGTGTTTCCACAATCTAAATTTAAGAGAATAACTAAATCTCGAATGGAAGTTTAGAAAATGGAATTTTCTATTATTGCCTTCCCATTTTTTGTTATAATGGTATTTTGGTTAATTCTGTATGGATATATATATATTTCTTTGGGGCGTGTATTGAGAGGAGCGATAAGTGGAGAAGAAATAGAGATTAGATATATCTCTTGTATTATTAAAGCGTAAGCATGTATAAATATATAGGAAGGGAAATAACAATATTCCCAAAATTAAAGGACAAGTTACTTGACAGAGAATAATGGCATAGAATTTGAAAAACAAACCTAATAATATCTAATTATTTGTTATGTAAATTATGCCAACATTCCCCCTTATTACACTATTCTTGCAAATGTAACCCCTAAAAGTTAAAATTTCACTTTCCAAAGAGACTTGGTGAGAATATCAGCTACTTGTTCTTCTATAGGATAGTACTGGAGCTGAATGTGATGGTTCAAGATGTGCTCTCAAATTAAATGACAATAAATCTCAATATGATTTGTTCTTTCATGAAAAACATTATTTCGCATGAGCTTCAACACTCTCTCCGATCTCGCAAAGAGAATAGGTGATCAAGCCGAGAATTCCCATGTCATCCAAAATACTACGTAACCATATCACTTCACACACAGATCCTCGTGCAACGTGATTTTATTCCTCTATGGATGAAATAGAAACAACATTCTTCTTCTTGCTTATCCACGAGATAGGTCTAGATCCAAGATGAAAAATGTATCATGTGGTTGACTTCATGTCATCAATAGATCTGGCGTGGTCCAAGTCGATGTATCCCTGTAAGAAGAATTGATCATTCTTCTTATATTCTAGACCATAATCAATCAGTAACTCAGACATACATCAAAACATGTTTTGCTACAGGGGAAGTCTAGTGACATATTTTTGGCTCTTGGATGAACTAGAAAGATAGATGAAAGCATAGCATACATCTGGTCTAGTATATGTCAAGTAGATGAGCCCTCCAAAAAAATTTCCCTGTAGAGTGTAGCATCTACTTTAGGTGAGTCCTAGAATCGTGAAAGTTGCAAACCTTTTCCATGGGAGTGGATATAGGTTTAAATTTGGACATTTTTAATTCTCCAGAGTTTCTCGCGTACTTTATCCTGGAGAAAAAATGTTATGCTTCTTTTACCATATCTCTAAGCCAAGACATTAATGTAGTAGCCCAAAATCTGCCATGTTGAAGGTTCTTTTGAGATCATTCTTCATAATATCAACTCGATCTTTTGAACTACCAAAGTGATCATAAGATCATCTACATACACAAAAAGAATGGAAATTTCTTCGCCTACCTTCTTTATATACAAATTTGAATCTAAGGAGCTATGTGTGAACCCATGCTGCAAAAGGTGGTCATCTATCTTGATATACCATACCCTTGAGCTTTCTTCAATCCATAAAATGATTTTATGATACATTATACCTTTTTATAATGCTCTTCATCAACAAATCCTTCAACTTGGGTCATGTACACTTCTTCTTTAAGATCACCATTTAGAAAACCAATCTTGATGTCTATCTGCATTAAGTCTCCATCTTTTCTGTGATACTAGTGCGCAAACTACTCGATGGTCTTGATCTTCAAAGGTGGGTGCAATGGTTTCTTCATATTTGATACCCTCTTTTTGAGCATATCCCTTTACTACAATTTGGGCTTTATGTCTTTCGATGGATCCATCTACCTTATATTTATTCTTGAAAACCCATTTATAGCCTATGGGTTTCTTTCCCAGAGCAAGCATGACAAGTTCCCATGTCCAATTTTGTATGAATGAGTCGTATTATGCATCCATGGATTCTTTCTACTAACATTGATCAATGCTTCACAAACATTATTAGGCTAGGGGGGTGCTATTAATCGCTGAACTCATGAGTGTGAAATTTACCCCATTTATTGTCCGACTCCTCATTTTAACTCGTATGAAGTATCCGGGAGTTGTTGCAAATGAGAGTCTTTGATGGTGCTATGTACCCACTTCGGATGAGAAATCGATTGTTTTTGTTAAGAAATGATTCGTTGATGTGAGGATGGATGTGGAATAACATTCTCTAGTTCTCCAAGGTCAATATATAGCTCCCACACAGTAGCTCATTGTTTCTTTGAGTAGTCTCCTTTGGCTCATCATCCGATTTGTAAACTAGTCATGAGCATGAATGGTTGGTAATAGATCTTCTATGGCATTCTTGCATATTGAGTCAAAGGGAGACTCATCATAACCACATATCAAATCTCATATATTTTCATTATCTTTGGATCCATGAGATGTTATGCCTTTGAGGTAGTGTTATAGCCCATTAGGATGCATGCAAGTGTTTTTCAATTATTGACTTTATTTCTCTTCGAGATGGGACATGCATGTATGTTGTGAAAACAAATACTGTAAATGAGAAATTGATGGATTTCTACCACTCCATACCTCATCTATCATTTTATTTTATAGAATCATTTTTGGTTCCTGTTGAGAAGATAAACAGCTTTTCATCAAGCTTTATGGCTCAATATCAATCCTCCATCTTTGTTGTTAATAGCATGCATTTGAGCCATCTCCATCACCGTGTGATTACGCTACTCAATAATGTTTTTTTGTTGGGGTATGTAGGGAGTATTATGGTTCACTTAATGCCTTGTTGGTTCAAGAATGCCAATAACTTCTTTGATGTGAATTCCCACCCTCGATCTAAGTGGAGTAGAAGAAGAGGTTGTGTGGTCTCTTTCACAACACATTGATAGAAGATCTAGAAATGGTGAAGAGCCTCACTCTTCTTTTTCAAGAAAAAAACCCACATCTTTCGAGATTAGTCATCCATGAATAGTCAAGTACTAGTATCCTGAAAAGGAAGCAAGAAAGGGTCTGCTTGATCGATATGAACTACCTCCAAATGTTTCTTAGCATAGAAGGTGCTCACCTTAAGTGGATCCCTGTGTTGTTTTCCTACAAGACAGCCAGAAAATAGGAAAGGAAATCGACAATTTGGAAGTCCATGTAACATTTATTTTGAGCTCAACTGATGCAAAGATCCAATTTAGACAAGTTACCATATCGGTAATTCCACGTAGTAGTAGATTTTATAGTTGAGGTAGATAAATCTACTAGAGAAGATGAAACAATTCTTCAAAGTAAATAACTTATCTTTTAGAAACTCTCTAGTAATAACTGTACCTTGTCTCAAGATCAAGCATGATTTGATGCCATTTTGAACAATAAATTCTACCTTTAGATGATGATTTAGGAGCTGATTGATTGACAAGAGGTTGGTAGTTAAACAAGGAACATACTGATACCTTTGTAAATGTACATTTTCTTGTGCCGAGAGGAATAGTGACCTAGCCTATTCCTTTTGCAACGTACTCTTTGTCATATACTATTCTGATTATATCTCTAGTGGGTTGATCTATCAGTGTATCAAAAAAATTCTTGTCACCTGACATATGCTTACTTGCACTGAGTCTATCAACCAAACTTTCTTCATGGGATGCAAAGTCTGAGAGACTAGTACAAGGTTCTTACCATAATTGGCTCCTTCTGGTGTCTCCTCATCAGATTCATCATCTTGTTGAGTTGTGAGATGTCCCTTCTGCTTTCTTTAATGGGGATGTCATTTTGAATTTTTAAAATCATCACACCCGATGGGATTGATTGACTCAAAGACCCTTGTTTCAAGCCATCAGATTTCAGCAGTAATTAATTCCGTGAGTGTTGGTTTTGCATATTTGACACCACATATTTGAATTTTGAGCTCATGTTATTGATGCTAATGTGGTTGTGTTTTCTTCTTTGGGGGACCTTTCGATTCTTCTAGTTGTTGGTGCTCGAATTAGTATTTCCCCGTTTCCATTAAAATCCTCGGTTTGAGGCCTTTGTCACGTTTTTTGCCTCCCCGTATTAGTTCTTGAAAACTCTTTCCTCCATTTGGTTGCCATGATTAGTTCCTCCTTGGTCGAAGGTCACCTAAAATCCTAGAATTTTTGATTTTTTCCTCTGTCCATATGAAGGTGTCTATCAATTGGGCATAAAACTCGGGTTGTTCCTTCCCTTCCATTTTCCGCAGTCATGTGTGTTGTTGTCCCCATTTTTGTCCAGGTACTTGAATAAATGTGAATGGATATAGCTCGGAGGGTCATGTGTGAACCTTACAACATTTCCAAATTCTCTATCCTTGAAGAAAATTTCATCTTCGGCTCAAACAATGGTTTCCCTGCATTTTTACGGCTTGACGGGTGTGTTTCTCCCGTCAATTTTAAATCTCTGTATCAGTGGAAACGTGGCCCTTTTGGTTGGATGTGGCTCGGTGGGGCACTCTAAAACATTATGGATTGTTTTAACCAAAAACTTGTCCATGTGGAGGAACGACGCTCATTTGAAGACTCACCTTTTTGTTTGGCCTTGGAGTTGCGCTAGGAGGACACATGGAGGATTCTCACGCTTTTCCCAGACTTAGAAAATTTTTCATGCAGCTGATATAGTTTTGGTGGGCCATGGACATGTGGTGGGCTGGTACTCATTTGAAGATCTATCTTAGGGTCTCACCTTAAAATATGTGATAGAGGGACAAAGTGGAGGTTTCCGCGACTTCACTGGGACTTAAACTTTTTAAAGAAATTTTCTAAGGCTTGGGACATGTGGTAAGCCTACGCTCATTCGTGGTCTACGCTCTTGGGACCATCTTGAAGTTGTGCCATAAAAACACGTGAATTTTTCCATTGGTACTTCCTTTACTTAGACTTTTCATTAACTTCCCCGAGGGCTTGAGACATGTGGAGGGACCGCGCATGTTTAGGGATCATGCCTTTGGGTTTTATTTTGAAGAAGCGCCAGAGGACCCTCGGAGGCTTCCGCTCACTCTCCCTTTTGCTTGGAATTTTCTAACAACGGTGAAGAAGACTGCTCTCGACCTTGGACACATGGCGCCTTCCGCTAAACTCTTAAAAATTTAATGATTATGCCCAGAATGAGAAGCATGGCAAGATGTGCCATTAAGAAGCATGGAAATTTTAAAATTCAAAAGGTAGGGAGGTGGACTCGGGGAAAATTTTCCTTTCTTCCAAAAATAGGCAAAATAGCAAAATTTAGCTGCGGTTCCTCTGGGACCCACATTGGGACACGTGTCAATCCTATTTTTCAAAGGTAGACGAGGGGCGAAGAAAATTGAGAAATTCTACATTTTTTCAACACGGTGTAAAAGGTAAAAAGGAACCCCAAGCCCATCTTAACTCGGATCTCCCACGTGGATGGTCCAAATTCAAAAGAGAGATCAACGATAACAAGTGCATCCAGATCTCGATTTTCTACCATTTCTACTCCAAAGCTCTAGAGGATGTGAATTTTTATGGTTCTTTATCATTTCTTGGAGACTCCTACACGCCAAATGAAGAAGAAAATTAATTTGATATCCTAGTTTGGTGGGAAGGTCTGAAAATGTCATTCACCATTAAAGATGTAATCAATTGACTATCGATTTGACCTAATATTTCTTTCCTTGCACGCAAGAGACCTGTTGATATCTTGGTTTGGTGGGAAAAATATGAAAATGTCTTTTACCATTAAGATGTGATCTGACTATTGTCCTCAATCTGATTTTCCAGTTTTTCCTTCCTTGGCATGCAAAGAAAAAAATTTGACATATTGGAGGAGGAAGTAGTTAGCACGAGATAAAGAATGAATTACCAGGTGAAGAATTGAATCCTAGAAATATTTGGAGAGATTTTCCTCTTCACACCTGACAAATTTTTGTAGATATGATTATGGGATTCATGATCAAGATTGTCACATGTAATGGTGCTTTGAATGTTTCTAGTTTTGGAGGAAAAATCTTTTGTAAATGAAATGTTATAAATTTCATGAATTTGTCATGTGAATGGTTGAGTGTTAGAGGTCGAGATGTAATTCCTAAGAGAAAAAGTTTGATAGAGTCCATCTTTTCGAGAGACTATTTGAGGAACATGTTTATTTATTTTTTGTTAAATTTGATCATCTCAAGGTGGTTACAAGTGTACAGCCATGATGATAAGCTCGAGATTGTTCTAAAACTTTCCTTTGCTGTTAAATTTAATCAAATTTGAGTAAATCTATGTGTGATTTTGAGCAAAATTGTGTTTGCTTCATTTCTAAACATCTGCAAACATTTTATTCTTCCCATTACAATCTTACATTGAAATATCTATGAATCACACAAGATCTTAGCTTTGTGATAGTTTTGTGGCACTTGCAATTTCATTTATCAGAATAGATAAAATAGTTTAGAATCACATTTAATCCTAGCATGATCATTAAGATGGTTTGTTAGCCTTTGAGGGTATCTTAGGTGTGAGAAAACAGAGGTTGATAGTGTTTAATTAAGTCATTCAATTTGAGCCTTCATTTTTTATTCTTAATGTTTGTGTGAAAATGTGTTGATCTGGGCCTCCACTGAAAGCACACCATTTTAGTTAAAGGGACATTCTAGTTGTTTTGAAGCATTCTGTTGATCAATTCCTCCACTTTTTGTAAAATTTCTCAGAGATCTAGCTAATCAAAGTCTACTCTGCCTCACCTCTCACTAAAATTCATTTAAAAACAACCAATCCTACCCATACTACCCATGTTTGTCTTATGTGTGTACAAATGCATAATCTCTGTTACCAAAACATACAAAAGCAATCAAGTTTTCATTCTCTTTAGTGACCTGAACCTTGCTTAGAAAATAACTCCATTATCTAGGGTGATAACTCGTGAGAATTAGATTTTTGTTGTATTGATCATATTTTCTTCAAGGTCTTCTTAATAACTTTGCAAAGAAGGATATCTTCATCTCCTCCAAAAATAGTAGGCTAAAAAAGGGTCCTCTCACCCTGGTTAAAAGGTACAACCATAAAGTAGTGAGGATAGATCAAATCCTCCTAAGGGTGATGCCCATTTCTCCACATCTGAGTGACAAAGAGAAAGCCACATTTCTTCCCCATCTACAAAATAACACACAACATGCTCTACTTGCCTCTAAGCTTCCTATCAAAACTATGATGTTGCTCAACTTCTGAGGGAGAATCAATTTGGGTACCAAAACCATTCTGTACCATTTCCAGGGAACTGATTGGAGTTGCTCGGACTGATTTGTTGATTTGTTTCCAGTTCATATCCATTTGACCTATCAACTTCATTCTCGCGCCGTTGCCACGTAATCGGTTTGTGTTCTTGAACCGATTTGTGTTGCCGAGACCGATTCATTGATTTGTTGCCAGTTCTTCATACTCAGGCCCTGGTAAACATTTCTTATATACTCTAAGTGCTAGTACATTGTTTCGACATCAACCGTGTTTGGGCCTGTAAGAAGTGTTCAAAGTTATAGGTGTTGTGTGCAATATTTCTGCAGTTTCTACAGTTATTGCACTAAGTTTTAGTGATAAATCTGGGTAAAGGAAGGTCAGATTATTCCATTTCCAGTTTCTAGTGTTGACAAACATTTGACAGATCATATTTTTTAGTGCATTTTCACAACTAAGGTGGAATTCCTTAGTGGCGACTCCATGTTAATCTAATTTTTGCTAAATACCAGTGTCTTTACCTCTGTCAAGTAAGATTTGTTACTAATCTTTGCAAAGATAGAAGAAGAAGATATTTCTTCACTAGGGATCCTACTAGGACATTATTTCCAGAGCTAGGAAAACAAAGTCAAAAGGAAGAAGAGCCTGAGAGAGTTGTTGGAGATCAGCAATTAAGAAAAGAGATCTCCGTTGATGAAGGTGATATACCTATCATTGAAGATTGTCATTCAAGTGATTCTGAATCAGGTAGTATTTTTGTGGAATTAAATTCTCCATCTAGAGAGGGGCCTTCATTTGAATTTGAAAATTTTTCTTCTCATTTTGCTCCTATGTTTTCTAAAGTTGATAGGGTTTTCCAAGAAACAAAGCCTTTAGGGAATATCCATTTTGGAAGTTATGCTCTGTGTTTCAAAGACCTCTTTTCCCTTATCGCTTTGATTCTTCTCCAAGGTCACCTCCTCAAAACAACATGGCCCATTCCCCACCCAAACCTTCATTTATCGTAAATACTTTTGGTCTATAAATTTTAGAGGGATGGTCGATTATCCAAATGCAGTTCCCAAGATGTAAGAAATAAACTACCAAAGTTCCAAGGAAATAATCCTATAACTAGTGATCGACATCTAAATTTCTTTATCAACATGATGGAAGACTTTAATATTGAATTTGAAGATGTATATATCAAATTGTTTATCCATACTTTGGAGGAAGATGCAAGGGACTGGTATAAAGCTTTGCCAGATAATTCCATTGATTCTTGGACCGAGATGAATAATGCATTTAGATTGTAGTATGGTGACAAAATGGATCCTAGGTTTCTTTTGTCATAATTTGAGAATATTAAAAAGAATCCTAATGAGTCAGTGCATGAATTTAACACTAGATTTAATAAGACATTGAGGAGATTTCCTATAAGTTTAAGGCCATGTGATGAATCTTGTCTTATAAAGTATTTAGATGCATTTGATAAGAAAGCTTCTTACTATTTGAGGGACAAAAATCCTACCAATTTGAGGTATGTCTTTTACTATGGCTTTGAAAATTGAGAACAACATTAAGGCCATTGAAAACCTCCTAAGAGGGAGGGTGTTAAACAAATTAACCCAAGAAAACCTCAAGCAAGCAAGAGTGTTGATCTTGAGGAGGTTGTTAAAACTCTGGCAGGGGATGTCAAAGAAATCTCATACAAATTAGCCCAAGCAGAGAAAGGAATTAGGCAGAGTTCACAAGGTTAGCATAAGTAACAAGGCCAAGATAGATTTACCAATCATCCTAGAAATGAGCAGAGATCTGATGATAGAGGCAAAGGACCCATGGGATCTGCAAATAGACATCCCCAAGCTAGGGAAAACAGAATGGTGCTTGATCCTTTGGCTACCAGAGTTATTTTTATTGAAGAAACATATGTAATTGATTGGTGTGATAGATGTTTCATGCCCCATGCTCCATGTGAAGTAGATCAACAAGTAGAAGAGGAAGCTGATGATGATAACACTGATGATGATGCATGCATGATGGAGTGCTCTACAAGCTCACAGCAAGGAGCAACTTCAACTGAGGTAATAAGTGCTAGAAATGCTACTTTTTGGGATTGCATTCACCGGGTACCTCTTCTTCCTCCCTCTCATACTTTAGAAATAGATACTGTACAAGATTTTGAATTTCCCAATAATGAATTTGAATATTTAAGAGCTTTAATGATAAAGAATTATGATGGAGGAATCCCATCTGAGGAGGATAGGTAGTTATTTATGAACATTTTTGTTGCTCAACAAAAGGATTATAATACTAGGAGTAAAGTTGTCAAAGGAGTAGGCCCTCAAGCCAAACCTAAAACTCCATTTCTTTCAAATATTCCTAAAGAGGTTCCTAAGAAAGAGACACCCTCCAAAGACCTTGTTTTCCCAAACAAAGATACAAAGATATAATTTTTATCTCGGACATTTATACTACCCTAAGTATTTGAGTAAAAATAAGAAAAGAGCTCTTAAGTTGGCTTCCCAAAAAATAAGTCATTACTATTTTGGGTTATAGCTTGGAAAACCTTGAGGGAGTCCTCTTAAGGTTATCAAGATGAATCCCCAAGATAATTGCTGATCTCCATGGAGGAGTTTTGTGGGGAATTTTGATGGAAAAGTCACAACACACAAGATCTTGAGGGATTGTTATTGGTGGCCAACTATTTTCAACGATACAACTTTGTTGGTTAGAAGATGTGAGATTTACCACCATTTTTTTGGAAGACTAAAAGACAACTTCACAATCCCCTCTCTTTGCAACCTGTATCAATTGAAGCCCCATTCAAGAAATGGGGAATGGATTTCATTGGTGAGATTTCAGACCCTTTCAAGTGTTGGCTATAAGTGGATTCTTGTAGCCACTGATTACTTCACAAAGTGGGTGGAGGCAATTCCCACCAAGAGAGAACACACCAAATTGTCATGGACTTCGTGCTTAACTATATCATCTACGCAGTTTTGGAGTACCAATTAAAATTGTTGCTGACAATGCCATGAGCTTCAAAGCTAAACCTTTGGTGGCAATCAGTAAATAATATGGGATCAATTTGACATATGCCCTCAACTATAACCCCAAGGCAATGGAAAAATAGAGTCCAACAATAAAAATCTATTAAAGATCATTAGGAGAGAAAGTTTGAGATGAACAAAAGGAAATGGGGTGAGTAAATA
Organism: Taxus wallichiana var. yunnanensis; assembly: GCA_018340775.1. Lineage (NCBI taxonomy): Eukaryota > Viridiplantae > Streptophyta > Pinopsida > Cupressales > Taxaceae > Taxus > Taxus wallichiana. Next base: position 641,474,820 of record CM031243.1, read on the forward strand.
AAGTTCGTTGTTTGGGATGATAGAATTATTGTTAAAAGAGATATTCAAAAAGTTCATTTGATTTGGTGTATGGAGGTCAAGCTCTGCTACCATTTCATATGCAATTATCCTCATATCAGTTCATTCTATAACTAGAAGATCAATAATTTAGTCCATATGAGGATCACATTAACCAAATTTTTAACTTGATGAAGAAAGGAGAGCATCTCACCAAAGGAATGTGAAGTTCAAAGAAAAATTGAAGAAGTTATTTAACAAGAAGGTCACTCCCAGAGATTTTAGAATTGGAAATCTTGTGTTGTTATGGGATAGCATACATGAAGACAAGGGAAAGAATGGTAAATTTGATGCACTATGGATGGGCCCTTACTCCATTGACATTCGAATTGGTGAACATACCTTCTTCTTGAAAGACTTCGATGGTGAATTGCTGGAATTGCCTATTAATGGAAGGCACTTGAAACATTTCCTAGATTGATTCCCTAGAATCAAGATGAGCATCCTTTGTATAGTGTATGGTTCGGTGGTTGCATTCTATCTTTTGTGTTTTTTCTCATTTTGGTCCTTGGTGACCTGGTTTTGCTAGTTCCTCGGCTCATTTTTAGGAGATGGTTTTGGTTTTCTGCTCTATAAGCTGACTCCTTTGCCCAATGGATTTTGTTTTTGGCACTCATTTTGTTATTTGGTTCTTATGACACTCATGGGAGTGCCCATGCTCGAGTCGAGAACCGATGTTGGTGCTCAAATTAGTCTCACCCCATTTTCCATTAAAATCCCTTAGTTTGTGGCCTCTGTCACATTTTTTATCTCCCCATGTTGGTACTTGAGGACTCTTTCCTCCATTTGATTTTCCATGATTAGTTCCTCCTTGGTCGAAGGTCACTTAAAAATGAGAATTTATTGGTTTGTTCCTCTATCCATCTGAAGGTGTCTTTCAATTGGGCATAAAACTTGGGTTGTTCCTTCCCTTCAATTTTTCGTAGTCATGTGTTGTTGTCCCTGCCATTTTGTCCCAGGTACTTGAAGAAATGTGAATGGATATAGCTCGAAGGGTCATGTGTGAACCTTACAAAATTTCCAAATTCTTTGTCCTTGAAGAAAATTTCATCTCCATGCTCAAACCAGTAGTTTCCTTGCATTTTTACGGTTTGACAAGTGTGTTTCTCCCTCAAGGCAAATTTGAATCTCTACATTAGTGGAAACGTGGCCATTTTTTGCTGGATGTGGCTCGGCGCGGCAAACTCTAAAAATTTGTAGATTATTTTAACCCAAAACTTGTCCATGTGAAGGAACATTGTATGCAGACGCTTTAAGACTTTCCTTTTGTTTGGCCTCAAACCTGGTGTTGTGTCGAGAGGACACTTGGAGGATTCCACTACTTTCCCCAGACTTTGAAAAAAAATTCATGTAGGTGATATATTTTTGCGGGCCCTGGACACGTGGTGGGCTTACGCTCATTTGAATGTCTATCTCGAGTGGCACCTTAACAAATACAATAGGGGGAAGGTGGAGGTTTCCGCCGGCTCCACTGGGGACTTAAAATTTTTAAAGAAATTTTCTAAGGTCTAGGACACGTGGTGAGACCATGCTCATTCAGGGTCTCTACTTTAGAGGACCATCTTGAAGTTGCGCCATAAAGACATGTGTGGAGCTTTCCGTCGGGTCTTCCTTCCTTATACTTTTTCAAGCAACTTCCTTAAAGGCCTAAGACACGTGAAGGGACCGCGCATGTTTGGGGAGTGACCCTTGAGTTTTATTTTGTAAAAGCACTAGGAGGACAATTGGAGGATTTTGCTTACTCTCCCTTTTGCTTGAAATTTTTAACAACCGAAGAATATTGGCTCTGGACACTGGTGACACATGGTGCCTTCCACTAAACTCTCTGCTTTTGGGAGACCATCTTGCAGTTGCGCCATAAAGACACGTGGTGAGTTTCCGCGCCTTCATTCAAGGTCTCTACTTTCGGGACCATCTTAAGATGCGCCATTGAGACACATGGCGGTTTGAAAAGTCAAAAGGTGGCGAGGCGGGCCATTTGAGGCAACTTGGATTTTTGGACTTTCATTGTAAAAGATTAAAATCATCAAAATTTCCCACAAGCCCAATAGAGAATAGTCAAAATTTTCTTCTAAATGGTGAAGGTTCGGACTTTCAGGGAAATTTGAAAAATTTCCTTTTGGGGAAAAGGGTAAAATGTAAAAAGGAAGCATAGTTCTGTTGGGACTCACATTAGTACCTAAAGGCGGGGGCGTGAGCTACGGGAAAATTTAGAAAATTTCCTTTTCCAAAAATGATGTAAATAGCAAAATTTAGACGCTTGGTTCCTTTGGGACCCACATTGGGACACATGTCAAGCCCATTTTTCAAAGGTGGAGGGGTGGAACAAATTGAGAAATTTTGCATTTTTTCCAAAAGGTGTAAAATGTAAAAAGGAACCCCTAGGCTCGTCTTAACTTACATCTCCCACATGGACGGTCCAAATTCAAAAGGGAAATCAATGACAACTATGCGTTATATATCTGATTTTCTTCCATTTATGCTCCAAAGCTCCTAGGGATGCGATGTTTTATGGGTTTTTATCATTTGTTGGAGTCTCCTACACCAAATGAAGAGGAACATTAAGTTGATATCTTGGTTTGGTGGGGAAGGTCTTAAAATGTCTTTCACCATTAAAGATGTAATCACTATCGAATCATTCTTCTTTCTTTCCTTGGCACACAAGAGAATGTTGATATCTTGGTTTTGTGGGAAAAATCTAAAAACATCTTTTACCATTAAGATGTGATATGACTATTGGACTTGATTTGAGTTTCCAATTTTTCCTTCTTTGCACGTAAAGAACCCATTCAACATATGGAGGAGGAATTAGTTGGTGCATGAGATGAAGAATGACTTATCAAGTGAAGAATTGAATGCTGGAAATATTTGGAGAGATTTTCCCTCTGCACACTGACAACTTTTTACAAATTTTATTCTTGGAGTCACAATCAATGTCATCACACGTAATGGTGCTTTGAATGTTTCTAGTTTTGGGGGAAAACTCTGTTGTAAATGAAATACTATAAATTGCATGAATTTTTCATGTAAATGGTTAGAGTGTTAGAGGTCGGGAGCTAATTCCTAAGAGAAAATGTTTGACAGAGCCCATCTTTTCTGAGAGACTATTAGAGGAACCTGTTTGTTTCTTTTGTGTTAAATTTGATCATGTCAAGGTGATTATGAGTGTACAACCATTGACAAGCTCTGATATTGTTCTAGAAGCTTTCCCCTTGCTAATAAATTTAATCAAATTTGAGTAAATCTGTGTCATTTTGAGGAAAATGTGTGTCTACTTCATTTATGAATGTCTGCAAACAATAGTTTCTTGTTCCCATTGCAATCTTACATTGAAATCTCTCGTGAATCACACAAAATCTTTAGCTTTGTGATAGTTTGGTGGCACTTGCAATTTCTTTTATCAAAGAGATTTCATTTGATAGTGAAATAAATAAGTTTAAAATCACTTTACTCCTAGCATGATGATTAATATTGTTTGTTAGCCTTTGAGGGACTTTCTCCTAGGCGTGATAAATTGTTTCAGAAGTTGAGGGTAGTGTTTAATGAATTCTTTTTCAATTTGAGCCTTCATTTTGGATCCTTAAAGTTTGTGTGAAAACGTGCTAATCTAGACCTCCACTAAAAGCACATCATTCTAGTTAAAGGGACATTTTAGTTGTTTTGAATCATTTTATTGATCAAGTCTTTCATTTTTGTAAAAGTTCTCAAAGATCTGGTGAATCAAAGTCCACTCTCCTCACCTCCCACCAAAATTCATTTAAAAACAACCAATCATACCCATAATACCCTTGTGTTGTCCTGTGTGTGTACAAATGCATAATTTTATTACCAAAACATGTACAAACAATCAATTTTCATTTTTTAGTAGCTTGAACCTTTCTTAGAAAATATCTCCATTATCTAGGGTGACAAAACTCGTGAGATTTAGATATTTGTTGTATTGATCATGTTTTCTTCAAGGTCTTCTTTAATAACTCTGCAACAAAGGATATATCATCTCCTCCACAAACAACAGGCTACAAAAGGGTCCTCTCACCCTAGTTGAAAGGCACAACCATAAAGTAGTGAGGATAGATCAAATCCTCTTAAGGGTGCTACCCATTTCTCCACATCTGAGTGACAAAGAGCAAGCCACATTTCTTCCCCAAACTAAAAATGACACACAACGTGCTCTTCTTGCCTCTAAGCTGGCTTTTTCCCGGGCCTCATCTTGACCGAATTGATGGTATTTTCCCGCCGCAACAAGTTCATGAGTTCTTCAAACGTCATTTTCCATTTGGATACATTTAGTTTCATAACAAACACTTGGAATTTAGAAGGGAGTGCCCTCCAGTGATCGGAACCATAATATTTTCTTATACCCTTTCATCAAGCGCTAATAACTTCTTGCTCATCTCAACCACCCGACGTAAGAACTCCTCAACTTTCTCATATGACCCCATAGATAGGGTGTGCAATTTCGACTGAAGATGGAGTATCTTAGTCTGATTCTTCACCTCAAATATGGTTGCTAACTTATCCCATGCTTCTTGTGGTTTCTCTACATCCCGAACATGCGGTTGCACATCATTAGTGATACTCAACATAATCAACATCAATGCTTTGGCACTAGCCATCTCATATTTTATGAGTTCATTGGGGCGAGGGAAATGGCATCGACCACCGTGACAATGCCCCATAATCCCTCAAACTGAAGGATAGTCTGCATCTTTGTTTTCTAGGCCACATAATTTGGCCCTTTAAGTAATTGAGCATCGGATAGAAGTAGTTTTGGTGCAGACATTGTAATAAAAAAATTTTAAAAAAATTATTGATTTCATAGAATTATTACAAGTCTTCACTCATTGTTGAGAGAATCGGCCTCTGAGATGTTCTCGATATTCTCGTGCTAAGAGACAATGATGTTTCTTAGACGTTCTTCTTCATCTTCACAGCTTTGCTTCAGAATCGGCTTCTAGCTCTTTTCGAACTCACTTCACTTGGCAACCGATGTCAAAAAAATACTCCAAGTCCTTTTTGAACTAGTTCACAAATACAAGGTTTTCAAGTGTTGTGAAGCTCATTAAGAAATGAAAATAGAACTGGAGCTTTCAGAGCTTCCAAACGGTGTTCTACATCTTGTGAATTATTGTTATGGCTTTCACCACCCGATTGTTTCATTCATGCTTGACATTTGGAATTGGTCTGTGGACTTGACTTTAGATTGGTTGAGGCTTCTTTTTGCACGCTCCGTAAGTCACGCAAAGAGTAGGATCCACGAAGATCTTCTATTCCTCTAATAAATAATGTTTTTAGATTTTGAACGCAGATTTAAAACACTTCCACGTAGCGTAAAAATTTCATCCCTCAAATGTTTGTCACGCATAACCAAAGACAAATAATATCCTCCATGTCCGGAAAAAGGAAATAAGTGCAAATCACCGGAATAAAGGCGGTCGTTGAATTACATGCAGTACACTGGAATTTTGACAAGTCCAAAACGCCTACAATTTTTCAATACAGTACACCTAATCTCTTCCACGTAGCATTCAAAAAACTTCTCCTTTAGCAAAAAAATCATTTCAATCTCCCTCCATGTATTGTTTTGCAGAAGAACAAAAAAACAAAACACCAATTTCCACGTAGCATGCGACTTACTTTAGTCAAAGAGAAGCACATGGTTTGGTTTCAATTTTTTAATGGAAATACCTTAGATGTTGGTGGCACTTTTCTCCCATGTTAAGGCCAACATTCCCCCTTATTACATTATTCTTACAAATGTAACCGCTAAAAAGTTAAAATTTCACTTTTCGAAGAGATTTGGTGAGAATATCGCCTACTTGTGCTCCTATAGGACAAGATCAAAGAAATTAATGTGATGGTTCAAGATGTGCTCTCGAATGAAATGACAATCAATCTCAATATGCTTTGTTATTTCATGAAAAACATGATCTTCCATTATTTTCCCTTAGCCAATGGTGTCTACATGTATGCAAGAATAAAAATATGATAAACATTACAAGGGAAAATAAAAATTAAAGAAGGAAGTTAGGGTTTTGATCTTAGTTTAAGGCATATGAAATCTGGTGGTTAGGATTCAAAGAATCCTATGAATATTAAAAATTCTCTTATCTTAGCTTTCAAACAAGTTTATTCTTAAAGTTTAAATAGAGGTTTTTTTTTCTCCCTCCACGTTGAAAAAAAGAAAAGGGGGCGTCTTAATATTAAAAGATGTAATATTTGAATGAATAAATTTATTTAAATATAAGTTAAATGGTAAACAAGTTATAAATGGTATAGATAGGGTGAAGATGAAATATTTAAATGGTTAAATTAATTTTAAATGGGCTTAGGTTTCACGTCGAATACTAGGGTTTATAACCCATGATCAAATCAATACATTAGAATTTTTCGTCCTAATTAAATTATTATTTTTCTCAATCCTTGGATTACCAATGTTAAATCTATGTAATCTCATGGCACAATATTCACAAGTGTATGTTTTCTAATGAACGTAAATGGCGTATTTGGGACCGTAGTGGTCTTGGGTGCCCATGTTCAATTTTCCCTAATGAAATGTTAGGAGTTGGAACAATAAGGGATAACGAGGTAGGATATTTGTTCGCTCCACAGCTAGACTTAATGGTGATTTGTTAAACATGCAAACATCGAACGGAACAATAAATATAATTACCTTTGCCACCTCTATAATAAAGTTGATTTGATTTGATTAAATGAAGGGGTTAGCTTCCCCTTTGGAAAATGCCTTTCGGATTCCTTCCATAACACAATCAATTAACAATAATTTTGCAAGGCTCTTCCTACACATATATGCAGGCATTAAACTAAATTCATAAATATGCAGGCATTAACCTCACTATGTTGACATAATAACTTGGGATGCCTTATATTGATTATACACGCTCAAACATTGAGGTAATTTGTGCAGTGGAGTAAATAGTTCCATTCGGTGAGGACGAAGATCGATGATCTGGGGCGGAACTATACACGGCTACTGGAAAATTTGGAGGAACATGAGGCACTTCAGCTTCCAATCTCAAAATATTTATCACCTGTCTAATGCTGAGTCTGGCTTTAGGATCTGGATGAGAACACAACAATCCAGCTAACATCAGACGTTTCATCTCTTCAGCATCGAAATTACCGCCGAGTTTTCTGTCTACAGCATCCAAAATCTTTCCCCGTCCATACAAATCCCAAACCCATTCAACTAATCTCCAATTATGGTCGTCCAAGCTCTGATCCACAGGCCGACTCCCGCAAGCAATTTCTAGAGCCACGGCGCCGAAGCTGAAGACGTCCGATTCTAAGCTTGCCTTTCCTGTGCTGACGTACTCCGGCGCAGCATAACCGAATGTCCCTGCCACCACAGTTGTGTGGGACGCTGCGCGGTTACGTTCCACGATTCGAGCCAGACCAAAATCACCGAGCTTTGCATTTAAATTGCCATCCAACATTACGTTGCTGGCCTTGATATCTCTGTGCACTACGCGCTGATCCCAATCTTCATGAAGATAAATAAGAGCAGAGGCTATGTCGCAAGCAATCTTGTACCTTCGACCCCAATCCAGGTGACCCTTCTCCTGCTCTCCAAATAAATACTTATCCAAGCTTCCTCCTGGCAGAAATTCGTACACCAGAAGCAGGTCACGCTTTTCATGGCACCATCCCAAGAGCTGCACCAGGTTCCTGTGTCTCAGCTGAGAGATTATGGTCACTTCCGAAATGTATTCCTTTTCCCCTTGTTTTGAACCTTGCGATATTCTCTTTATGGCCACAGTGTCGTTTGAGGAGGGCAACATGCCTCTGTACACTCCTCCGAAGTCTCCCTTTCCGAGCATTTCAGACTGTCTGAAGTTTTTTGTTGCAGTTCGAAGCTCAGCATAGGAGAACTTGCGGGGTCGTTGAGAAAAGCGTTTGTCCAGCTTTCTGGATTCTTTTTTACCACGATTGTTTTCCTGGAATTGATACGCCAGCGTCTGGCTAAGAGTGCTGAAAACCCGCCGATTGCTAGCACTACTACAATCGCCACCACCGACAACACAACCACCTCTCTTTTGTTATTTCTTAGACTCCCGTCACGCAATGGACTTTGGTCGACTGCTCGGGATGGGCTTTGGCCGACTGTTGGGGACGGACTTCCCGCAGGTGGGGGTACGTTTTCTCCCGTGGTTGGGAACGGATTTTCTCCCGTGGTTGGGGACGGACTTTCGCCTGTGTTGATCTGCCAAGAATATTTAGAAGAAAACTCCCAGCTGTGGATAACATGCATCTCCATTGAATTTCGGCTGGTGGAAGCCGAGAAGCCAACCTTTATGTAGTTAGGAAGAAAGTGACTGAGGTCTATATCATAGACCAAGGTTGGTTTTTGGGTTTTTGCGAACATCAATAGTGTCGTAACAGGCCACAAATAGTCGAAGCCTCTTGAGTCTACCGTCATAATCCACCCACGCATCCCATATCGAACCATCGTTGAGCCGAAGACCGCTCCCGCTTAAGGAAAAGCTCACCTGGGAAACAATTTTATTCACGTCAATTCCCACATGGTTGTCATCCTCATCAAAAGGATCATTCTTGAACGTATCAAACTCTACTGCAACTATCTGATTTGATATATTCCCGTTTGTAGTTTCGTCAAACAGGCCAAGCCATTGGCCCGTAGCATTCACGGGCGGTTCCCAGTTAAAAGGAGCCATAAAGAAAGTGAGTCCATCCCCATAATCACTACCATATTCAGATTCTAAATGTGTCATTGAAAATTTGAAGTGACATGTGAAACTGGCGAGAACGTGATCAGAAGAGTTCTTTACGTATTTCCACATAGGTACTGATTTCTTGTAAGAAATCAGAAAAATAGTTGTTTTTGTCAAACAAATATTGTTAGTATAAAAACAATTGTTATTTAATATTGACTCCTTTTTAGGTGACACCTCATAACCAAGGTTGTTAATGGTTATTGAGTTGTCTTAATCTCATTGTTCATTTGTATTAATCTCGCCGTTGATTTTCAACGAGAATAGTATATAAGGGGGTCATTGGGTCATTTGTAATAAGGATTTTTTTTTGGAGAAACTTGCAGTGTTAGCAAGGGCACAAGTGATAGCGTTGGAAATAGCGGTGGAGGAATATCGCGGGAGGATTAGGAGATTGTCGAGCTCTGCTAGTAAGAGGCAAGCGGTATTTGTATCTCTTGATTTGAAGTTTAATATATTTCTCATCCAGTAGTAATCTTGGTTTTCCTATGGGGTTTTTCCAAGGATAATTGTATAAAAATATTGTGTTCACCTTGTTGGGTATGTTTTATGTGTTTTATTTGTGAAGTTACAATTGTGTTATTTTCCAATATTTGGTGATCAAATAATCTTACAAGATAGGAGGTTAATAATCGAAGAATCGTAATAGATTTTTCACATGGTATCGAGAGCTAAGTTCGGGTAGAAGAGATTTACCCTAGGTGAAAGAAAGTGAGGGTTTATAAAACCCACTTTAACCTCTTCAAAATTATTATTATTATTTTCTTTTAAGATGACCTTAAGAGTTTAAGAGATCGTGATGATTGATGGAGCCTTGAAATTTGGTGTCCGGAAAGCCGAATTTCTCTATTCTTTGGAAGAGAATGGTATCAAGGAATATGTGACCACTTTGTTGTACTGCACTCTACAAATGCAACACAACTCTTAGCATATAAGAAGGAAGATACCAATGCAAGGAGGTGATTCTCGACGGTGTCAAGGATCATATTGTTCTCGCATGTTGCGCAGTTAGATACAACGAAGACGATGTGGATGCCATTATGAACTGCACTCAATGCTACCACTAACCTAAGCTGATTCTCGAGAGAAAAGTTGAGGAATACCCAGATGAATAAGGGAGAAGACGCCACAATTTACCTCACCGACTTAGACTTGTCAAGGATGAATTGGTAGTCATTGGATACAAACCAAATGATGAGGAGTTAGTGAGAATAGCCCTAAATGGGTTTACTAAGCAGCAAGTGCGATGTCTTTGTTCAAGTCATCAATGGACGAGACACCTTACCGAGTCGGGATCGACTATGGAGTGATTTCACTCGGGAGGAGCTTAGACTAAGTCTTGTCAATGGAACCAACAATAAGAGTCGAAAAGTGAGGTGGAACAGGAAAATGTTGCCCTAATGGGTAAAGGGAAAGCAAAGAAGGGGTCTAGTAAAGGATCAAATTCACAAGGTGAAAAGAAGAAGAAAGATTCTTCGAAGATCAAGTGCTATGGTTGTCACGAGTTTGGCCACTATGTCAGCGATTGCCCAGAAAGGAAGAAGAATGAAAAGAAAGGCAAGAAACAAGTCATGGTTTCCAAAGAAGTGCAGATGAGCTCTCTAGTAGAATGGAAGATGAGTTTGCACTCATAGCATGTATGGTTAGCTCAACCTCACAGAGTGTTTGGTACATAGATAGTGGGGCATCATATCATATGATAGGAGTTAGAGAATACTTCTCCAGTTATAAGGAAGAGAGCACCATAATCCAGATCTCTATGGGGAACATGTCCAAACTCAACTCACTTGGGAAAGGGTCTATTCATTTCGTGAGGGAGAGTGGTAAGATGATTCTCCTTCATGATGTGTCGCATGTTCCGTGCTTAGGGATGAATTTGATTTCTATATCTCGTCCTTCAGACAAAGGGTACAATGTACTCTTTAGAAGGGCACATGTGTTGATCAAGCACAAGGATCGGAAATCACCCATAACTATGGAGTTAGGAGTGGTCGGCTTTATAGGTCTGTAGTTTGATATTCCTAAGGCACTCATGAGCAACAAGAATCGTAGAGATCAAGGAGAGCTATGAGATAGAAGGATGGGCCATATCCATCATGGAGCCCTCAAATTACTTCATGAGACAAAGACGGTGTGTGTCCCGAGGTGAGCACAGAGCACGATGATGTATGTAAGGGATGCATGTTTGGGAAGTTTGCTAAAGCATCTTTTCCAAGGAGTGACACTAGATCCAAGGGCGTTTTGATCTAGTACATTCAGATGTATGTGGACCAATATCGACGAAGTCTCTCGTAGGGTATGAGTACTTTGTTACTTTTATTGATGATTTCTCCAGAAGACATGGATATACTTCTTGAAGACCAAGGATGAGGTTTTTAGGAACTTCCAAGAGTTCAAAGCTCTTGTGGAGAATTCGACAAGAAGGAAGATAAAATTTCTTCGGTCGATAATGGAGGCGAGAGTACAAAAGCAATGAGTTCCAGGAGTTCTGCATCGTAGAAGGAATCAAGAGAGAGTGGAATGTTCCTTACAATCCACAAATGTAATGGAGTTCACGAGAGAAGAAGCGGTCTATAACGGAGGCATCAAGGGCTATGTTGCATGACCAGGATATACCCCATTATCCGTGGGCGCAGGGCATGCAAAGACAACAATATACATAAAGAATAGAGTTCCACATAAGGTAGGTACTAGGGAAGATGACACCCGAGGAAGCATTCATTGGGAAGAAGCTAGATGTCACCACTTTAGGATCTTTGGGAGTTTGGCATATTGTCGCATTCCTAAGGATACACGTACTGAGTTAGATCGACTACGGAGAGAGGGTACTTTGTGGGGTACAAAGAAACTTCAAAGGCATATCGATATTCATTCAGGGGACCAGGGGGAATATTTTTGATGTGATGTAAAGTTCATGGAGGACAAGGAATTTATAAGGTCTAGAGATTTTCCAAAGTAGATGATCGAGTGAGCAGCCAAATGTAAGCTCCAAGGATCACTCAATTGAGTCAAGGAAGCAAAGCTCGAGTACAATTACTAGTACAAGCATAGACTCAGGGAGGAGAGAGTTTTCAAAGTATGGAGTAACAGCAAGAAGAGATGCATCAAGAAGACATGGAGGTTGATATTTCATCCTCTACAATAAGGCAAGCAAGAACCGTGAGGTTCCACATACACAGTAAGAATACTTAGGAGTTAGTGGGTACTCCTAGAAGAGTAATAGACAACGCTTTCCATCACCGTATGTATGATGACTATGTTGCATTAGTTAGTAAGTTGGTAGATAGTGAACCTTCTAGCTATCGTGAGGCTGCACAACATCAAGTGTGGCAAGAAGTAATGGTTGAGGAGTATAATTCAATTATGCGTAATGATGTGTGGGAGGTAGTGCCTGACCAATAGATAAGGCAAAGTTGGTTGATCACGCTGGATCTATAAGATCAAGCACGGTGCAGATGGTAGCATCGAGAAATATAAGGCAAGGTTCATGGCAAAGGGGTTCTCTCAGAAAGAGGGAATAGACTACGAGGAGACATTTGCTCCATTGCTGCATACTTGTATACTGCCGTAATCTCAATTTTAGCACAGATGGGATGGCAGATCCATCAAATGGATGTCAAGACAGCATTTCTTAATGGTGAGTTGAAAGAGGAGGTATACATAGAACAACCAGAAGGCTTTGTAGCACACAACAAAGAGACCCACGTGTGTAGATTGAAGAGAGCGTTGTACAGACTCAAGCAGGCTCCCAGAGCGTGGTATGAGTGCATTGATAGTTACTTGCAGGAAATGGGCTTTGTGAAGAGTGAGGCAGATGCTAATCTCTACTACTTGGTAGTTGGAGGTGAGATTCTCATTCTTGTCCTATATGTAGATGACTTGTTTCTTACAGGTTCACTGGGGCTCATAGAAGAATGCAAGAGGGATCTTGCAGCAGAGTTCGAGATGAAGGATTTGGGACTTATGCACTACTTTCTAAGCATGGAGGTAATGCGAAAGATGGAGAGATTTTCCTTGGGCAAGGGAAATATTACATGGAAATATTGAAAAGGTTCGTGGATGGAAGATTGTAAAGCCATGTCTACACCCATGATCATGAATTGAGGAAGGTAGACACATCCAGGAGAAGGATGTATACCCCACCTTTTACTGTGTAGTTGATTGGTTCTTTCATGTATTTGGTCAATACCGTGCTAGATATAGCTTTGCAGCTTAACTCTCTTAGTCGGTTCATGGTTGAGCCAAAGAGAGTGCATTGGACTGCGGCAAAGCATGTGCTGCGTTATTTGCGAGGTACAATCGAGTATGGAATTAGATATGCTCGAGGTGAAGGAATCAAGTTGATGGGCTATACTGACGCAGATTGGGCAGGTAGTACAACGGACAAGAGGAGCACTTCAGGGTGTTGTTTTAGTCTAGGATCAGGAGTTGTATCTTGATTCAAAGAAGCGTAAGTCTATGGCTTTGAGTTCAAGCAGAGTCGAGTACATAGTAGCTAAAGATGGCAACATGTGAAGCTATATGGCTTCGGAAGTTGCTAGTTGCTTTGTTTGGTTAGAAGGTTGAGACTACAGTGATACACTGGGAAAATCAGAGTCGCATCAAGTTGACTGAGAATCCGGTGTTTCATGATAGGTCAAAACATATAGACATCAAGTATCACTTCCTCAGAGATTGTGTACAACGCTGGGGTTGTTAAGCTATAGTTTGTACCTCTGGCATCAGCAGTTAGAGACATTCTGACAAAGGCATTGGGAAGGCAAAATTCATCTTCTTCGAGAGATGTTGGGTGTCATGCGCAGAACAACTTCCTCACTAAGAGGGAGTGTTAATCTTAGTAGCTTTAGATGTACTATTTGTCCTCACCCGAATATAGCAAAGCATTAGTTATGAGTAGTTTGGACAGCTATTCGTTCGCCTAGAATTTATAAAAATAGTTGTTTTTGTCAAACAAATATTGTTAGGGGTAAAAACAATTGTTATCTAATATTGAATCCTTTTAGGTGACACCTCATAACCAAGGTTGTTAATGGTTATTGAGTTGTCTTAATCTCATCCGTTCATTTGTATTAATCTCGGCCGCTTGATTTTCAACGAGTGTAGTATATAAGGGGTCATTGGGTCATTTGTAATAAGGAAGTTTTTTTTTTTTGGAGAAACTTGCAGCTTTAGCAAGTAGTCTTGTAGTGTTAAGCGAAGGGCGCAGTGATAATAGCGTTTGAGATAGCAAAGGGAGGAATATCAACAGAGGATTAGGAGATTATCGGATCTCCGCCAAAGAGGCAAGTAGTATTTTTATCTCTTGATTTGCTGAAGTTTAATATATTTCTCATCCGTAGTATTGGTTTTCCCTACGGCGTTTTCCAGTGGACAATTTTTTGAAAATATTGTGTTCACCTTGTTGGTATTTTTATGTGTTTGTATTTGTGAAGTTACAAATTGTGTTATTTTCCAATATTTGTTGATCAAATAATCTTACAAGATAGGAGGTTAATAATCAAGAATCGTAATAGATTTTTCACACTGTCTCGTATCTCGATGGAGTGAGGATCATGGTGTCACTTTCGACATTGTAGAAAGCAGCCCAAACTCCCTTATGAAGTTAATGGAGGGAGAGTGAAGGTAAGGTATCTCGCATGCGCTCCCAAATTCATACTAACAATAACAATATAGATTGCAGAAGTAGATTTTCCATCTCGTTGGATGAGGAACGTTTGCTTTCTTTGAGGAGATAAAAGAACTTGAGGAGTTTCCAATGCGGTATGATTTCCACATGTTCGACCCAAGAATTATTGTTTAGGATAGGTTGAATTCGTTTTGCGTTAGTATATATTTTTTGTGTTTAATTTATCCATGTATAAATATAATGTGGAAGACTATGTGACATTGTTTAAGTGTCTTTAGTCTTTGTTGGGATGTTTTTATTTGTTTCCATTAAAGTTCATTTACTGCTTTTGATAAAAAGAGTAAACTAGTAATATTATTTTTATGTGTTTGTGAAAGGTCAATAATCACAAGTTTATGTTATAAAATTGTTGATATAAAAAAAAGTTATGTATTTACTGATATAGATGGTGAGTGAATTTTTATAATCTCGACCAAATTAACATGCAAAATTTACCATGGTAGTGGCGTTTATAAGAAAAGTTTTTTTAGTGATGAGAGATCTTTTATAGACGGTCTCGATTCTAAACTTAATATCTTGAACAACAATGCATTTAAGGACAATTAATAATAAATAATGTCTTTGTTTTCTTTGATAAAATAGAGAATATTGAAGTTTTTAGAAAGAGTAAAAAGTAATTTTGAGTTCATTGGATCTTGACGTATTTTGTGAAATAATACTCATGCCATATCTTTGCTTCCAGATATTGAATACATCTCTACCAAGGTACTTGCATAACTACAACCCTTGATAAAATTATGATTTCATTATAGTTTCTAGATGACCATACATGTTGTAGATTTCCCTATTTCCACATGCCCGAAGATTATTGACCCATACATATTATCTATATTTTTCTTGGACTTCAACACTCTCATCGACTTTGTCACCGCTAACAATATTATAATTAAGGATTGAATGTGTGATCCGCAGATCTCAAATTATTTTCTATTACAAAGACAAAGACATTAATTTTTCTACTATAGTTAAGGTTTTTATCTTGTATTATTATCCAAATTATAAGCACTAAACGCCAATTCATTTAATGATAGGAAGGGTAGTTGATTTCAAAAAAGGTCACGATTTATTGATATAGATGGTGTGTGAATTTTTATAATCTTGACAAAATTAACATGCAAATTTTACCATAGTAACGGAGTTTGTGAGAGAATTGTTTTTAGTGATGAGAGATCTTTTATAGATGGTCTCTATTCTAGAAACTTAATATGTTGAGTAAGAGTGCATTTAAGGACAATTAATAATAAACGTCTTTCTTTCCTTTGATAACATAGAGAATCTTGAAGTTTTTAGGAAGAGTAAAAAGTAATTTTGAGTTCATCGATCTTGACGCCTTTTTGTGAGATAGTACACATACCATATATTTACTTCAAAAATTGAATACATCTCTACCAAGGTACTTGCATATCTACAATCTTTGATAAAAATATGAGTTCATTATAGTTCCTAGATGACCATACATGTTATAGATCTCCCTATTGGTACATGCCCAAAGATTATTGATGCATACATAATTTCTATATTTTTCTTGGACTTCAACACTCTCATCAACTTCATGATCGCTAGCAATGTTATAATCAAGGATATAATATGTGACTTAGCATGTCTCTTATTATTCTATTATTACTAAGACAAGGACATGATTTTTTCTTCTACAATCAAGGTTTTTAACCCGTATATTTATCAAAATTATAAGCACTAAATTTCAATTCATTTAATGATAGGAAGGGTAGTTTATTTCAAAAATATGGACATCATAATAAAAATATCATGGTTATAGTCTAATTTTTTTATAACATATCTCGTGAAAAACCAATATGAACATGACTATTATAATATTATGTTTTTTTCATATTTCTCTTAAGGATTGTGCCTATTCATGAAACCTTTTTCCTTTCATATATGAAATTCGACAATGAAAATTTTGAAAAAAATTCCTACATTATATTTATAATGAAATCTCACATGCGTAATGAGGCACACAAAATTTGAGTGGATTTAGAGGTGATATAATGGGAAAAGTCAAGAGGGATGGTTAGCGAAGGTGAAATTTCCCCGAATGTAAATCCCTCCACTATCTATAAGATCACATATGGACATAACACTCAAGAGGATACATTAACATATAAACATATTAACAAATAAACATGAGATAAAGTCACAAACAAACAAAAAAATCTTATATGTAAGAAATAATTGTATGTGTCAACAAACCAAATTAAAATTATCATTCAATCATACGCTTAAAAATTGACATAATGAGTACCGATGCTATATTATCTTAATTCTTCAGCGTACAATTATGATAAGATGAATGTTTTCTTAGGTTCTTGGGATATGCCAAAATAAAACATGCTTCAAGTACTTTATTTTTCAGATAATTTTGTTTAATCAACGAAGTTATATTGTGAAAAAAATTCAAAGCATTCGACATTGGAAAATTATCATGCGTATATGTAACTTCACAAGGGAGAAGTTTCACAATTTATTCTCGACCAATATTATTAAGAACAATGTATGCTTAATAACATAATTTCACAATAATTAAGCCAACATAATTTCCTATTTTGATAAATTAAAACCTATACATTAATTTTGTTTATGAAACAATCATCGCTTTCAAGATCCCTAAAATATGGATTTTGTCTTATGAAAAAAATTCACAAAACATGTATTCTTTGTTAAAATGGGTTTTAAAATAATTATTACAGCTCCCACATATTAAACAAATATTGCATGTAAATTATTTAGGAAAAAAACAAGCTCGTTACATGAATGATGTTTACTTTTTTATTGATATAATTAATAATAAAATGTGAAAACAATAAATGTCGAATATAATGTCATAGTGATAAATTGAATTAAAGAAAAGTTAAAGTGTTTAAGGTAGTAATGTTTTCCAAGCTTGAACATGTGGTGACTTTTATTCTAAGAGGACTTGTTTTCTAAGAATATGGAATGTAATGTCTTTTCATTTTATAGAATAACATTATGGGGATGTAGTGCCCACTTTCCTTCAACACTTTTGATATTGATCATGATACCGCGACTATATTATGGACATTATTATAGTTTTGATTTATTATGGTGTTAGATGTCAAATCATGGATTATTGTTGACTCGATTCATATATGATGCATGATGATTATTAGAGACATTTTATATAGATGTTGACATGCTTATATATATATTGACGTTGTTAGGACATGTGATATTTTGATATATTGAAGAGACCGAGAAAATTGAATTTAAAATTGATGATTATATAGTTGTTGATGAAATCAGTAAGTGATATTGTTGATTGTCTAGATGTTTTCATGATTCATATATATATTGATGATTTTAAAATTATATTATATTCATTTAGATGTTATGTTATATTGTGCAGTAGTAAAAATATCACAACAAACATTAGGGATTAAAGACAAACTACATTGGAATTTATATGAATTCAACAAGGTCACCATGGCAACTTGTATTGTTCGTGTGTGTGTGTGTTTGATTGTTAGGGATTCCAATGGGGGGATCACCTTTAAATGTGACCAAGGGTTATGTGTATTTATTTATTTGGTTCCTTTTTATTGATGTTTGTATGTGTTTATTAAGTGATGTGTTTACCCCTTTCATTATTTATTAATTGTGGTAAATTAATGTGAGTAAACATGTTGTTAAAATTAATTAATCAAATTGTGACATATGAAAGTAATTATTAGAGTTGTTGGCCTAAAATTAAAGTGTTGTAAGAAATGTGTAAGTGATTTGTAAATTAATTTTGGATTATGAAACACTCCACCTCCTTTAGAAATTTGAATTTGTCCTTGGAGGGTGATTTTGGGAAGCTTATGGGACAATTTAAACTTGTCCCATACCTCTTAAATTTGCATGCCAACCTTACCTATGGTTGGAGGGTTTAAATCTAGCCTTCATTATTCATTTTTGTAAGTCAAGATGTATGCTTTAATTGTACTTTCTTACATGCTTTCAATTTCAGTCCTTATGAGGTGTGGTTTTGATTTGAGTGTGTAAGTAAAACTGTCATTTGTTCACCTGCTATTTATTGTGCCTTGGAGATTGAAGTTGACTTATGAGTTGGAGTTGAGGATGTGTGATGGGGCATTCCACTTGGATCCACCTCATCCTCTTCTCTTCCCTCTCTATATATTTGAATTCATTTTATTGATTGGGGGTTACACTCTTTTGGTTGCTTCACTTTTGGAGACTTCATTTTGGGTGAATTTTTCTTGTTGTTTTGGGAGCTCTTGCTTGGAGAAGTTTTTGGAAGATTGTTGCATGCTTGTGCTTGGCTGTTTTGGATTGCTTGCATTGGGATAAAGCTTGTTGTTTTGGAACTTGGAACAACTCCATCATGGAGAGGTAGGAGCTTGGCTCTTGAAATGCTCTTCTTGTATATATGTAAATGTTCTTGTGTGAATGTTTTGGTATATATTGTGGGTTGTTGGGTAGATGGCCTAGGAATGGTGTAGGAGAAGACTATGGGGTTATTTTGTGGGAGGCACAAGTGTGTTTTAGGGAGGTATAAGGGTGGAGGGAGTTAGGATTTGGGTTCTACCTTACAAATAAATTGCTTGCATTTCTTTACTCATTATGGGGTGTCATAAGAGGTTGGGGAGACATAAGAAAATGTGAGGAATAAGGTGTAATGCCACGTTGGGCATGAGGATCCTTTTCCGCGGCCTGCCTGGCGTGAAGGAGAAGCTGTTCCGTGGGAGGGTGCGGTTTTGTTCCTTTTGGCAAGCGGAGTGTGGTTGGGTGCCTCCACCAACTATCTTCTTTTTTTTTTCAAACTTGCTAACTGCCACCAACCTACCTTATTTATGCTCTGTCACTTCATTTTGACCTCCCCCCTTGGCGTGTTCTGAGCAGTGGTGTCATTGATGGTGAAATGAAGGTCTGTCGCCCTGATGTTGCGTGGGTGGGCATGGATCCTGAGAATCGTGTTGTACAGGCAGCTGCAGTGGAGCGCAGATCTAAAAGTCTCCTCGGGGAGTGCCGTGAGGAGGTGTCTGGCTATATGCAGCAGCTACAGGCAGAGAAGTAAACGTACCTCAGAAAACCAGTGGCCCAGAGAGAGTTTTGTGCGACTGCTGCCACAGGCCGATCCCAAGGCACCCTCGGTGTTGATCCTGATGTTCTGATGCACGCGACCACAGCCATGATCGGCTAATTGCAAAATCTCGCCGCTGTGGTAGAAGAACGGGATAAAGTTTTGGTGGAGCTGTCTCGCCTTTGCATTTTGGAAAGTCGCTTCTGTCCAGGTGGCAGATCCAACATGGAAGAAGCTTGATCAAATCTTGAGGCAGGTTTTGCTGGTGAGGCTGAGATCGTGTTCACTACTGTTTTCTTTTGCTGTCCGGAAGTTTTTGTTTCCAGCGCCTTGCCATGGGTTTGATATGGCGGTTCAGATGAAGCTGCAAGTTAGGGAGGTAGGCGTGTTACCTCCACGTCCTTTGGGTGCGGTATGGTGTGTTCTTATGGGGGATCCGCAGCAACTGCCTGCAAAAACAATGGCGACGGTCTTTGCTGCTCCTCCACGAGCTTCTTATAGTGTCCTGGTTCGGCCTGAAACTCACTCTGTTTTCAACGTGAAAGGGTTTCGTGCAGGTAGAAGCCTGTTTGAGCGCTCCAACAAGCAGGTTGTCCACTATGTTGTTATCTGTTCAGTTCGACTGCATCCTCAAATTCGGGATTCTCCTTCAAGATATTTTGTTTCAAAATTGATTAAGTGACAGCAGGAGCATTACCAACAGACCTGATGAAGATTTATTGCAAATTTTTGCTATTGGAAACCTTTCTGTTTGTTTCACAATGCAACCCATGGAAGGGGATCTCTTTGAGGCAGATCTGTTCCATTCCAGTATATTCATGAAGCACATTTTGCTTTGCAATTATATGAGCATCTTCTTAGAGTCACTATATTAGCAGGCAATAAAATGGTGCATGCTTTTGTGTAAGGGGCAGATCACACCCACGAGCAGGAGATCTATGCAATGTTGGAGGTTTTCTTGCTATGTCCAGGGCCCTAGGAGACAGATTCTTGAAACGGTACGTGATATCTGAACCTGAAGTAACATGTGTAGATCGGACACATGAAGATGAGTGCCTCATCCTAGCTAGTGATGGTCTATGGGATGTTCTGTCAAATGTTTCTGCCTGTGAAGTTGCTAGAAAATGTCTGGCTGGCTATAGACCTCATTGCTCAAAGGGTATTTCAAAATATAATCCTATAGGTTCCACATCTGCTCTTCTTACCAAATTGGCTTTGGGATGGAGAGGTGGTGACAAGAGTTCTTCACCCCTTTCCGAGGCATCTAGGAAGACTGAGGAGTCGAATGAAGAACCATTCTCAAAGACATCGGATCAGGAGTCAGAGTCTCCGACAGAATCCCATGAACAAGCATCTCCCATTACGGTAGAGAACTTAGCTTCTGGTATTAATGTTAGAGATTCTATTTTGCAAAATGTAGTTTCCCAAACTGAGCCATCAAAGCAAGATCCAGTTGTACAGTTGGAATCTCAGTATTCGATTGTCAAAACTGCTCCAAGCTATGCAAGTGTTGGTTTTGTGCCTCAGATTAGCCATTATCCTTCATATGAACCTGCTTTGACCAGCCCACATGATGTTTCTCGTCAACCGAGCATTGTGATGCAGCAAATGTATGATCACATATGGCTGGAATTGCACCCAGTACCATGTCTTTCCCACATCAGCAAATGCAGTTGCTGTCCCCAAATCTGCTGAAGGAAAAGTTAGTGTATCATCACGGTAGATGCCTACTCGAGCCAGGAGCATGGTGTAATCAGTATGTCTCGTGTTCGAGCTTCAAATCATGGGGTTGGTTTGTAGCTGTTTTCACCGCGTGAATGTGGCGCTAGCACGAGCTCGTAGAGCACTTTGGGTTAAGGGCAAGCAGCGGCTTTGAGACAAATCTTTTACACATGGAGATGGCGTTCTAAACCAGGCATGTTAAGACTAGCCCCTGAAATATTTTGCTTTCCTTTTTCAACTTCATGAAATAAATGATCTACTACCTGAAATGACGCTTTAATATGGAATGTTGTGTTTGATTCTATCGATTGTCCTTGATTGCATTGGTTTCTTTATTTTCCTGTTCCTTCTCCTGAATCGTTGTTCCTTTCATGATTGGTTTGCATAGGGGAAAATTGTTGTTATCTTTACTTTGTTATAATTATATGGCTGAGAACAATGTTGTACTTGCTTTGTTTCTTTTGGATCAAATCATCTGAAATGGAAAGAGACATTCTTTTGAAACATGGAAGCTTAAAAAAATGTTACCTTTCAAAATGCTTGGTTATGGCTACCCTAAGCGATATTAAATCAATAAAGGCTCTTAAATGCTTGGGTCTGTTTTCTGCTCGATAGTAGATACTTCTTGCTTTTTGCTTCCTTAGGGGGTTGTCTTCATTAGTACTGCTGCCCCACTCGAATGCTTCTTTCCTCTTTGGCTTGTTCCCTTGCTTGTGCTGACAAGATAGTTATCACCTTTCAGGTCCTCTGAATGTAGACTTACCGCTGGATAAAACACAAATGCATGTATATTTCTTTTGCGGTGTTTTATCATCCTTGATAAGGAATATCAAAAATATAGAAATCTGGGTCCTTAGCTAGAGTGGCTCTTGTTTTATTAGTTGTAACACTACTCCTTGATTACCTTTCTATTGAATGTAATTTGTGCGTAAGTGAGAGTCCTCCTGGAATGAATTGATATTGTACAACTCTTTACACATAAGTGTTATATTGTCTTGGATAGTAGTATGTATGCTATTTATGAAGTTTACGAATGAAGCTTGTTTAGGCTTTCCATTTAAAAGTTGTCATGCTTGCCTACCTAGAGTGTAGCTTACTTGTGAGCTATTTTGTTTATTACTCGTTTCCTAATAAGGCTTGCGGCTTGTGGTTTCTTCATTAATCTATTCTGGTATCAGACATTAGGAAGGAAAGAAGGAAATTTCATGATTGTCCTCAATGCCCGAAAGTAGATCAATGGGATTCAGGATACAACCTTTAGCAATAGAAAGTTCTAGGTAGAGAGAATCCTAGTTGCAAACAAAAGAAATTAGAGAGAATCCTAGTTGTTAACGTTTATTACTTTTAAAAGACCTTGTAAGGAAGAGGCGGTAGACCTCTTGTTTAGATTGTAACGATGGAATGTTTCCTTCGGGGTCACGTATCCCTTTATTGATATGAAACATCCTCCTGGAAGGACTGGGTAACTATGTTTGTTTCGCGTCTTGATCGTAACTAGTATGTCTTTGACTCTCAAGTTTTTCTTTCCCTTTTATGGTGGATGGTTTGAATATTAGATTTAAGTCACGTAATCCATACGGTTGCATGGTCAAAATTCTCTATACTATTGACCTTTCATTCCTATCCCATGAGTTCTTGGATTGTTTCTTTGTTTTGTGATATACTGCTAGTTGGAATGTTTGACTTCCTCATTGTTGGCTGGTGTAGATCCTTACCTCATGTGATAAGTAGATTATTGGTTTGTGCTTTGATCCTTTCATGAAGTAGAACATTCCTTTCATGTCAATTGTTAAATGTTAGCTTATTATTTCAATGTATAGACTTAACATGCTCAGTTCTAGCGAACTGACTCTAGTTAATATTTGTGCAGATGGATTATGCGAGTAGACTAGAAGAAAAGAGTGTAAAAGTTTCATCTATACCATTATGAAGTTCCTTAAAAAAGTCCAATGTGTTGTAAATTGTGTAACTTTGCTTGTAAAGAGAGTTGATACGACCTCTTGCCTTGTATTGTTTGGTAATGGTGAAATAAAGTGTCTTGTTCTGGTGTAGTTAAGCTTGAAATTATCCTTGTGAGAAATGGCATTCAATCTTTACATTGATATGAGTATTGTAAAACTTTGATCTTGAGAATAAATTGTTAAGTTAAATCTTTCTAAGACTTAGCGACAATATTTTATAAGTAAAGTAAAATGAGTCGGTTAACCCTTAGAGAAGCTAAACAAAAATAATAATTTTATATTCAACAAATAAAGGTAGAGGTGTTCTACTTGAAATCAAATAAGTCCATGAGTGATTAAAATGAAACCATCCCTTGTGAAGTAAAAATTTTATAGCTTGATATCCTTAGCTACACTAGCGAACATTATCCTTTCTTTGGTGAATTCTTAAAATGATCCTAAGGTGAAATGAATTGTGAGTTGTTGTAAGATAATAAGATTTAATAAATAGGAGGAATCGGTTCCGAAGCCTTGTAATCTGTTTCTCAACCTTTTTGAAAGGTAAATTGTTTTCTTTTGTAAAATAATCCAGTGAAGCCTAAGTAAAATATTTAATAATTACGTATAAAACCTCAAGCTCCAATTAAACCTCAGTAAGAACTAATGATGTCTCAAGGATGAACTCAATTGACTTTCTTCCTTTAACTTTATCTAAGGTACCTCGAAATATTCTCTTAAGTTGTTGCACGTGAACCCCTGTTTTCATGTGGGCATGAACAAGTTCTAGTAGCGTAAGTGTTAATAGATGGCCTTGTGAAATTAAATTACCCCCCTTTCTCTAAACAAATGAATTAAGCAAATGAATGTTGTAATAGAAAAGATTAAAAATGATTACTCAGTGTTTAAGAAATTAGCTTAGTTGGTGAGATGAATTTGTGCGAACCATATATTGATTCCTTCTGAAAACTTAAGTCATGAGCTAAAGGGTGTCTTACCAAAATAAATAAACCCTAACCATTTCTTACTGTGGCTTGCCCTAGCTGTGAGTGTGTCATGTGATTGGACTTCCATGTTGTCTCGTCAAAAAAGAAAAATAAATTGTCCTTGATAAGTGTGAATGTTCCCGTGCTGACCTTGTGGTCTTCCCCGTAACGAATGGTTCCAAGTGTTGGTTGTAACCTTGTGACGACATGTTGTGTCGTGTTGAGTCAAAGCAAGTCAAAAAAAAAAGTTATCCGGTATTTCACTGTGTTGTCCTTGTGTTGGTTTTTTTGGTGCGTTACACTTTGGTATCAGAGCGTAGGTTCATGCTCTCGAACCTATGGGCCGGATTGGTGTTGTATGGTGATGTTACATGGTGGTGGTGGGGTTACATGATGATACTGCATGATGATGATGATGATGCATGATGATGATTTATATTGGAAGAGTAATGTGCTTTAAGCGTGATGTGATTATTGTCGTAATTGTGATATTGTGAACGCACGTGATGTGTATGTCACTCAGTGCGTATTTGTTATCATGTTGATGTGTTGGGGATGAGAGTATCCTCTCTCCTTCTTGTGGATTCTATGAAGAGTTCACGTGTGAATTACTGCTTGTGATGTGTGAAAAGAATTATAATGTGGATGACGTAGTGTTGGAGCATTGTGGCATATTGTGATGTGTGAGTGTATCAATGTGTTGTATGACTAGTTGATGTTAAAAGAAACGAGTTGTATCATGATGTTTTTACCATGTTCTGAAGAAATGTGTGTACTACCTTGTTATGAAGCAAATTATTGTTATGTTGTGATTTTATTATGTTCATCGTATATATGAGTTGTATTATATGTAATGCCTCATGTCGTGAATTAGGGTCATATGGTGAGTGTATGAACCCTATCGTATTGTGATTGCACTTTGGGTGCAGAATGTAGTAAAGTGATGTATTGTGCCCTGTGAATGTATAATTGTGATCTACCCTGTATACCTACCATACGTGAGACGTTATGGTAGCTATGTGTGTACCACCATGGTGTTAGTGATGTAGTTACATGTTATGTTGTGAGCCTTACACTAACCGACCCTGAGAGAGATCGGTAGAAGTGTATGTTAAGAGTGAGGAACGGTGTACCATGGGTCAATAACTCGAGCCAAAACTCGATTTAGTAGATTACATGTGACTCTTTCCTCTCTCCCTATGTGGTTGTATGTATGCAACCTTAGTGTATCTATGACTATGTTAGCCTCTGTCAAGAGTGGCGGGATTGATATATATTTTACGAGCCGAGGCTCGATGTTCCGAGTGCCAAAGAACTCGCTGAGTACCCTTTGTGGCTAGATAAGGCCACACAATTATCGTAATGTGACATTATTATAAGTTGATTTTATTCAGTAAATTGAGCTTTTTTACTTTATTTTCGCAAGGACCAACATCTTTTCTCGATTGCAATGCTTTATAATTTTGGGCATTTCCTTGGTTTGTGGCACTAACATGGGATTTTGATACTAACTTTGGCTATTTGGCCATTTATTTTAGCTTGATTTGGGGTCTTCTTTTAAATTTGGAATTTTTACCGCCTTGCCCAAGGCTTGTACTTTCTGCCACTGGCACTTTGACCGGATTGTTGTGCTGGTTCTAATGTTCGTGATGTGTGGAATAGGGTCATGGGATGCACCATGGATTGGTTGGACCTATGGACCCGCTTCGCTGTGTATGGGGTACGCCCAAGGGGTACATATGACTAGCGGGTTATGGAGAACTACGCGTCATTATGTCACTTGGTTAGGAGTGTCCAAACTCGTGTGTCTTTGACCATGGGGACAACCGGCCTCCTCGAGGGAGGCAAAAGAGTTCGAGGGAGGCATAAGAGACTCGAGGGAGGCATAAGAGTTTGAGGGAGGCATAAGAGACTTGAGGGAGGCATAAGAGTTTGAGGGAGGCATAAGAGACTTGAGGGAGGCATAAGAGACTTTGAGGGAGGCTTATGATATTTGT
The DNA here is from genome assembly GCA_018340775.1 of Taxus wallichiana var. yunnanensis. NCBI lineage: Eukaryota > Viridiplantae > Streptophyta > Pinopsida > Cupressales > Taxaceae > Taxus > Taxus wallichiana. Next base: position 641,501,020 of record CM031243.1, read on the forward strand.
CTCGTATGGTTGATGTTTCAGGATATATGTTGAGTTATCAGATGTTCGTAGTAGTGGTCTTTTGATGTATGTGTTACTCATGACAGATGGTTATGTGTTGTGATGTTGTGGACATGTCATTTATTCCCTTGTGGACACTATGTACCTGTAGCATGGTTGTTGTTATATGAGTCCTTCATTGATGCAAATTGAGGAAATGTCTGGTGGATTGTAGTACTCTTTTGTTTGAGTATTTGGTATGTCAGTCATTGCTGTGTGATGAGTACATATGTTATGGAAAGTGTGCCTATTCTATTCCGTATTTGTGTAACCTTTATGTGGTGTAATACAATCTTGAAGTATATACTTGTGTACTTGTGAATCTGTAGTGTCTTGTGAACCTGATAAGGTGTTGGGTTAGCAGTTCATGTTGGGCACCCACAATAAGGAATAAATCAAAACTCTTCCATGATGATATTTTATTTTAAAAGAAACTAAAACTTAATGTTAACGGAAAGAGACTAATGAAATGATGAACAAGAAAGAACTGCCAATCTTCACAGAACATTGAAAGTTAAAAAAAATTCTACCAAATGTTCCTAAGGCTACCTTGTGACCGTGCTTTAATCAACTAAAATTTTAAACCATAAAGTGTACTTTCTCCTGTACCTGTTCTTGGTTGCGAACCATCTCTTTTCCGTTGTGTTATGTCGCATCGAGGACGATGCTTTCTTAAGGGGAGGAGAATGTAATGCCACGTTGGGCATGAGGATCCTTTTCCGCGGCCTGCCTGGCGTGAAGGAGAAGCTGTTCCGTGGGAGGGTGCGGTTTTGTTCCTTTTGGCAAGCGGAGTGTGGTTGGGTGCCTCCACCAACTATCTTCTTTTTTTTTCAAACTTGCTAACTGCCACCAACCTACCTTATTTATGCTCTGTCACTTCATTTTGACCTCCCCCTTGGCGTGTTCTCGAGCAAAGGGTGTCATTGACTGATGGTGAAATGAAGGTCCTGTCACCCGATGTTGCGTGGGTGGGCATGGATCCTGAGAATCGTGAAGTACAGGCAGCTGCAGTGGAGCGCAGATCTAAAAGTCTCCTCGGGGAGTGCCGTGAGGAGGTGTCTGGCTATATGCAGCAGCTACAGGCAGAGAAGTAAACGTACCTCAGAAAACCAGTGGCCCAGAGAGAGTTTTGTGCGACTGCTGCCACAGGCCGATCCCAAGGCACCCTCGGTGTTGATCCTGATGTTCTGATGCACGCGACCACAGCCATGATCGGCTAATTGCAAAATCTCGCCGCTGTGGTAGAAGAACGGGATAAAGTTTTGGTGGAGCTGTCTCGCCTTTGCATTTTGGAAAGTCGCTTCTGTCTAGGTGGCAGATCCAACATGGAAGAAGCTTGATCAAATCTTGAGGCAGGTTTTGCTGGTGAGGCTGAGATCGTGTTCACTACTGTTTTCTTTTGCTGTCCGGAAGTTTTTGTTTCAGCCGCTTGCCATGGGTTTGATATGGCGGTTCAGATGAAGCTGCAAGTTAGGGAGGTAGGCGTGTTACCTCCACGTCCTTTGGGTGCGGTATGGTGTGTTCTTATGGGGGATCCGCAGCAACTGCCTGCAAAAACAATGGCGACGGTCTTTGCTGCTCCTCCACGAGCTTCTTATAGTGTCCTGGTTCGGCCTGAAACTCACTCTGTTTTCAACGTGAAAGGGTTTCGTGCAGGTAGAAGCCTGTTTGAGCGCTCCAACAAGCAGGTTGTCCACTATGTTGTTATCTGTTCAGTTCGACTGCATCCTCAAATTCGGGATTCTCCTTCAAGATATTTTGTTTCAAAATTGATTAAGTGACAGCAGGAGCATTACCAACAGACCTGATGAAGATTTATTGCAAATTTTTGCTATTGGAAACCTTTCTGTTTGTTTCACAATGCAACCCATGGAAGGGGATCTCTTTGAGGCAGATCTGTTCCATTCCAGTATATTCATGAAGCACATTTTGCTTTGCAATTATATGAGCATCTTCTTAGAGTCACTATATTAAGCAGTGCAAAATGGTGCATGCTTTTGTGTAAGGGGCAGATCACACCCACGAGCAGAGATCTATGCAATGTCGAGGTTTTCTTGCTATGTCCAGTGGCCCTAGAGATGATTCTTGAAACGGACGTGATATCTCGAACTCAAGTAACATGTAGATCGACACATGAAGATGAGTGCCTCATCCTAGCTAGTGATGGTCTATGGGATGTTCTCACAAATGTTTCGCCCGTGAAGTTGCTAGAAAATGTCCGGCCGGCTATAGACTCTATTGCTCAAAGGGTATTTCAAAATATAATCCTATAGGTTCCACATCTCGCTTCTTCTTACCAAATTGGCTTTGGGATGGAGAGGTGGTGACAAGAGTTCTTCACCCTTTCCGAGGCATCTAGGAAGACCGAGGAGTCGAATGAAGAACCATTCTCAAAGACATCGGATCAGAGTCGAGTCTCCGACGTAATCCCATGAACAAGCATCTCCCATTACTAGAGAGAACTTAGCTTCGGTATTAATGTTAGAGATTCTATTTTGCAAAATGTAGTTTCCCAAACCGAGCCATCAAAGCAAGATCCAACAGACAGCTTGGAATCTCGATTCGATTGTCAAAACCGCTCCAAGCTATGCAAGTGTTGGTTTTGTGCTGCCTCGATTAGCCATTATCCTTCATATGAACCTCGCTTTGACCAGCCCACATGATGTTTCTCGTCAACCGAGCATTGTGATGCAAAGAAATGTATGATCACATATGGCTGGAATTGCACCCAGCACCATGTCTTTCCCACATCAGCAAATGCAGCTTGTTGTCCCCAAATCTCAAGGAAAAGTTAGTGTATCATCACTAGATGCCTACTCGAGCCAGAGCATGGTGTAATCGCATGTCTCGTGGTTCGAGCTTCAAATCATGGGGTTGGTTTGTAGCTGTTTTCACCGCGTGAATGTGGCGCTAGCACGAGCTCGTAGAGCACTTTGGGTTAAGGGCAAGCAGCGGCTTTGAGACAAATCTTTTACACATGGAGATGGCGTTCTAAACCAGGCATGTTAAGACTAGCCCCTGAAATATTTTGCTTCCTTTTTCAACTTCATGAAATAAATGATCTACTACCTGAAATGACGCTTTAATATGAAATGTTGTGTTTGATTCTATCGATTGTCCTTGATTGCATTGGTTTCTTTATTTTCCTGTTCCTTCTCCTGAATCGTTGTTCCTTTCATGATTGGTTTGCATAGGGGAAAATTGTTGTTATCTTTACTTTGTTATAATTATATGGCTGAGAACAATGTTGTACTTGCTTTGTTTCTTTTGGATCAAATCATCTGAAATGGAAAGAGACATTCTTTTGAAACATGGAAGCTTAAAAAAAAAATGTTACCTTTCAAAATGCTTGGTTATGGCTACCCTAAGCGATATTAAATCAATAAAGGCTCTTAAATGCTTGGGTCTGTTTTCTGCTCGATAGTAGTTACTTCTTGCTTCTTGCTTCCTTAGGGGGTTGTCTTCATTAGTACTGCTGCCCCACTCGAATGCTTCTTTCCTCTTTGGCTTGTTCCCTTGCTTGTGCTGACAAGATAGTTATCACCTTTCAGGTCCTCTGAATGTAGACTTACCGCTGGATAAAACACAAATGCATGTATATTTCTTTTGCGGTGTTTTATCATCCTTGATAAGGAATATCAAAAATATAGAAATCTGGGTCCTTAGCTAGAGTGGCTCTTGTTTTATTAGTTGTAACACTACTCCTTGATTACCTTTCTATTGAATGTAATTTGTGCGTAAGTGAGAGTCCTCCTGGAATGAATTGATATTGTACAACTCTTTACACATAAGTGTTATATTGTCTTGGATAGTAGTATGTATGCCATTTATGAAGATTACGAATGAAGCTTGTTTAGGCTTTCCATTTAAAGTTGTCATGCTTGCCTACCTAGAGTGTAGCTTACTTGTGAGATATTTTGTTTATTACTCGTTTCCTAATAAGGCTTGCGGCTTGTGGTTTCTTCATTAATCTATTCTGGTATCAGACATTAGGAAGGAAAGAAGGAAATTTCATGATTGTCCTCAATGCCCGAAAGTAGATCAGTGGGATTCAGGATACAACCTTTAGCAATAGAAAGTTCTAGGAAGAGAGAATCCTAGTTGCAAACAAAAGAAATTAGAGAGAATCCTAGTTGTTAACGTTTATTACTTTTAAGGACCTTGTAAGGAAGAGGCGGTAGACCTCTTGTTTAGATTGTAACGATGGAATGTTTCCTTCGGGGTCACGTATCCCTTTATTGATATGAAACATCCTCCTGGAAGGACTGGGTAACTATGTTTGTTTCAAGGCCTTGATCGTAACTAGTATGTCTTTGACTCTCAAGTTTTTCTTTCCCTTTTATGGTGGATGGTTTGAATATTAGATTTAAGTCACGTAATCCATACGGTTGCATGGTCAAAATTCTCTATACTATTGACCTTTCATTCCTATCCCATGAGTTCTTGGATTGTTTCTTTGTTTTGTGATATACTGCTAGTTGGAATGTTTGACTTCCTCATTGTTGGCTGGTGTAGATCCTTACCTCATGTGATAAGTAGATTATTGGTTTGTGCTTTGATCCTTTCATGAAGTAGAACATTCCTTTCATGTCAATTGTTAAATGTTAGCTTATTATTTCAATGTATAGACTTAACATGCTCAGTTCTAGCGAACTGACTCTAGTTAATATTTGTGCAGATGGATTATGCGAGTAGACTAGAAGAAAAGAGTGTAAAAGTTTCATCTGTACCATTATGAAGTTCCTTGTAAAAATGTCCAATGTGTTGTAAATTGTGTAACTTTGCTTGTAAAGAGAGTTGATACGACCTCTTGCCTTGTATTGTTTGGTAATGGTGAAATAAAGTGTCTTGTTCTGGTGTAGTTAAGCTTGAAATTATCCTTGTGAGAAATGGCATTCAATCTTTACATTGATATGAGTATTGTAAAACTTTGATCTTGAGAATAAATTGTTAAGTTAAATCTTTCTAAGACTTAGCGACAATATTTTATAAGTAAAGTAAAATGAGTCGGTTAACCCTTAGAGAAGCTAAACAAAAATAATAATTTTATATTCAACAAATAAAGGTAGAGGTGTTCTACTTGAAATCAAATAAGTCCATGAGTGATTAAAATGAAACCATCCCTTGTGAAGTAAAAATTTTATAGCTTGATATCCTTAGCTACACTAGCGAACATTATCCTTTCTTTGGTGAATTCTTAAAATGATCCTAAGGTGAAATGAATTGTGAGTTGTTGTAAGATAATAAGATTTAATAAATAGGAGGAATCGGTTTCGAAGCCTTGTAATCTGTTTCTCAACCTTTTTGAAAGGTAAATTGTTTTCTTTTGTAAAATAATCCAGTGAAGCCTAAGTAAAATATTTAATAATTACGTATAAAACCTCAAGCTCCAATTAAACCTCAGTAAGAACTAATGATGTCTCAAGGATGAACTCAATTGACTTTCTTCCTTTAACTTTATCTAAGGTACCTCGAAATATTCTCTTAAGTTGTTGCACGTGAACCCCTGTTTTCATGTGGGCATGAACAAGTTCTAGTAGCGTAAGTGTTAATAGATGGCCTTGTGAAATTAAATTACCCCCCCTTTCTCTAAACAAATGAATTAAGCAAATGAATGTTGTAATAGAAAAGATTAAAAAAGGATTACTCAAAGGTTTAAGAAATTAGCTTAGTTGGTGAGATGAATTTGTGCGAACCATATATCGATTCCTTCCGAAAACTTAAGTCATGAGCTAAAGGGTGTCTTACCAAAATAAATAAACCCTAACCATTTCTTACCGTGGGCTTGCCCTAGCCGTGAGTGTGTCATGTGATTGACTTCCATGTTGTCTCTCGCCAAAAAGAATAATAAATTGTCCTCGATAAGTGTGAATGTTCCCGTGCCGACCTTGTGGTCTTCCCCGTAACGAATGGTTCCAAGTGTTGTCAGAACCTTGTGACGACATGTTGGTCGTGTTGAGTCAAAGCAAGTCAAAAAAAAAAGTGTTTTCACCGTGTTGTCGTGTGTTGGTTTTTTTGTCAAAGCTTAGGGAAGACATAAGTGCATGAAAAAGTTTTGAAATGTTATTCACACACACACACACACACACACACGCACACACACACACATATTGGTCGGTTGTTCTCGTGGTGGTGATACCTAATTTTCTCCTTTGGGAGGCATAAGCAAAGATCCCCTGAGTTTCTTGCTCCTTTGGCTTGCATGATGAACCCCGAGTGTTGTTTGTTGTTTTGTTCTGTGGTAGAAAACTACAATTTTTTTGACCGTGTTTTGAATGTGAAATTTTCATGTGTGTTTGTGAAGCCTATTGTTTCCATGAGTTGAATCACATCTTCCATTGCTTTGCGGGTTGGGGCTAGGGGGCCAATGAAGAAGGATGGCTTCTCCTCGTCATCGATGTCTTGGTTTGGTGGAGAGCGCCATGCTTCCCCGCTCTTGTTGTGATCGAATGGAAGAATGATAAATCTACATGTTGTTGTTCTGGAGCAAAGGAAAATGAAATAAAATAGTTGATAATCCCTTGTTGAGATAAATCTTATTGTAACCTTCCCACTTGAAGTGGATGAACTTGTATATGTTTTGTAATGGAAATATGTTGTATTGAATACGAAAGTTGTAAGATTGAAATGTGAAAGAGATATACTTTTTTTCTATTCTTTTGAAAGAAATAATTGTATTCTGTATGATAAATTTGAAGAATGAAAGAAAGAAGTTGTAAGTTGTCTTTTTTCGGGAACCAATAAATGAATGTATTACCTTTCTCAAATTGCATTGTGGTATTGAATCTGATCATTTAAATGTATTTGAAATCTTTTCTTGAAAGGAAGAAATGCGTATGAGAAAAACACAGAGCTTTGTCTTTTGAAATGTGTAAAATTAGAAATCAGAATTGCATTTTGGTTTTGAATAGTTTGATTTGAATCAACTAAATGTATTATATTGGAATTGGAACGTATCCTAATACTTGGAAGAAGAAAATGGAAAATAGATCCTTTCGAATTAGATCTTTGTTAGACATTTTCAAACTAGAAAATAATTATCAGAAAATGTACAGAACAACCCTGTAGACTAGGAAAGACATTTGAAACATTAATACAAGCTAAGAAAGATCAAAACGATCCCACACAAACTATAATACTTAAGAAATTTTCATAGAACCTTTCAAAATCGGGCTCAAACAATTTCTCAGTCGTTTTTGCTATTAAATTGGGGAAATTCGAATTGATCTTCAATCAAACAATTTAACCCTTGAAATATATTCTAAAATATTCCAAGTAAAATCCTCCATGCCTATTTGGCAAGTGGAAAAGAATTAACGACAAATTTGAACAAAATTGATAAGTTAAAAATACCATATCACTTTCTAAGTGACAGAAAGATGTTTTCTCAAAATTGACCCTTTAAAATTTATCAAAATCAAATTCCTAAGGTTTTTGTGAAAAGAGGACGTCGAGAGCTTTCCAAAGTCCTTGTTTTCCAAAACCGTGTTCCCAATCAAAAGTTATGGCCTTTTGAAGTTTTTACCTCATTTCGGGCTCAAAATAACTGTCAAATTTTAAATGAATAAAATATTCTTGGGTGGACCTGGGCTAAAACTTTCCTTTTTTTTTTTTTTTCCCAAAACATGTAAAGTCATGAAGTTTCCCACTGCTCCGCTAATCCACAAGCCTTCATTTTGTCTAAAAATGATCTAAGTCCAAAAAGTTAATTTGACAATTTTGGCCTATGCGCCCCTCGCGCCTCGCCTTGCGCTAATCATTGATCCATGCGTGCCTTCGTTGGGCATCGTCAAAAAAAAAAGGATAAAAGCCTTAAAATTCTCCGTGGCCCGACTTTCCACCAGAATTTGGAAATGCCGACACGTGTTCCCTTACGGACTTGCGGGAGCACGAGGCAAATTGCACCTTTTGTCCCAAAAGGGCAAAAGCGCTAAATGTCTTCCCCACTCTGCCGGCCCGCGTCTGGGAAAATTTTGCTTCCTGCTCCACCGGTTTGCTTTTCTCCTCCGGGAAAATTTTCTCTCCGAAGTCCGCAGGCCCGAGTTGGGGAAAATTTTCCTCCCAAGCCCGCAGGCCTGCTCTTGGGAAAATTTTCACCCCAAGTTCCACCGGTCCATAACTTGAGAAATATGAGGAGTTAGGAGGACTTCTTTATATCACCGGAAAGGTGAGGAAATTCCCTACCTAATGGGAATGTTTTCAGGAAGTTTTAATTGTGTTAATCATGGGAGAAATCAAATTGAATCTTTAACCAAGTTCTAGGAGTGGGTAAGTAAGAATTTACTCTGATGATTTTAAATATGTATTCTTTTCCCCACTGTAATTAAACCCTACTCTTGTCTTAGATCTTGTGGAATTAAATACCTTGGGTATTTAATTGTTTTGGTCCCTTAACCCTAAAATTTTAATCGGGAATATTTAGCTAAAATGTCAATGTAATCAGTGATTAAATTAATCCCTAAGAAGATTTGAGCTAGGTGTGGACTTATTACACTTGTTGCTTTATAATGTGGAATTAATAATTATTATAATGGGAAAAGTTATCAGTTGAATTTAATTGTCCTTGAGACTTTGGTTGTTAACACCTTAAAAAAAATTTATTCCATAATTTTGTAACTAAACCTAGGTTGTTCATGGGTCTCAAGTGGGAGATTTTAGCGGGTGTTACACGGGAACTCTCGTGACCACCAACTTCTCTTATACAACCAAATTTTTATCGTCGATCGCAATGCGAGGTCCTATCATCATGCTCTCACTTAGAAATTACAAACCATTGCTAGTGACTTCACCTCATCCCGAAAAAATAAAAATAATCAAATAAATTGAACACTCTCTCTGACCTCCAAAATTCATTAAAAGTGATCCTTAGGAGTGGTTATTTCCCCTCTCCATCTATTCTAAAATCGTGGTTGTATAACTATATTGTGCTACCCATACTTCTCTTAGGGGAAAAACCAAGGAAAACTTATCTAATAACACCCTTCTTTTAATAACAATTATCTAATCCAAGTAAAAACTCGTAACACCCTACTTTTAAGGAAAAATAATAGTTTATAATTATCTATGATTTTTGCATAGTTTGTATAACTTACTATTTTCTATCGAGAACACTACAAGAACACAACTCCAAAAAAACTTCCCAACAATGACTAAAGACGGATCCATTGTTGCGCTTAAACGATGTTAATAGTACACTTCGCCATTGTGTTTATGCATAGATAAATTAAACGCAAAAAAATATATTTTAACAACATAACGAATTCAGCCTATCATTTACGTTAATTCCTGTGTCGAACATGTGATAAAACTTTGTTTCATCTTTGGGAGGGAATGCACCGCATTGAAAACTCCTCAAATGCTTACCTCGTCAAAGACAGCGCACATTCCTCTGTACAACAGATGGAAAACCTCTTTCTGGCGAGCTCCGTGATCTGTATTTTTATTGTCAGCAGTACGCTCAATTTGGGAGTGCATGGAGGAAGCCTTAACTTGTCTCTCGTTCCTTCAGCAAATGTAACGGAGTTTGGAACCGCTTTCCACAACGACGAAGATGACACTCTGCACCTTTCTCCAAATGCAGACGGCGACCCCAATTGGAGCTTCGGTTTGGCCACTTACAATACACCAGTTCCTCTGTGGAAATATACAAATTCTTCTCATAACGCTACTCTCGCCAATTTTACTTGTCACTTCAAATTTTCCATGCCACATTTCGGTTATGATTATGCTAGTGATTACGGGGATGGACTCACTTTCTTTATGGCTCCTTTTGACTGGGAACCACCGCTGAATTCCACGGGGCAATGGCTTGGTCTGTTTAACGAGACAACTGACGGGAATTTGTTCAATCAGATAGTTGCAGTAGAGTTTGACACGTTCAAGAATGATCCTTTGATGAGGATGATAACCATGTGGGAATTGATGTGAATTCCATTGTTTCAGGTGAAATTTTCCTTTAACGAGCGGGGTCTTCAGCTAAACGATGGCTCAATATTGGATGCGTGGGTGGATTATAACGGCGCAGAAAAGTGTCTTCAACTATTCGTGGCCTGTTACAACACTCTTGATGTTGTCAAGAAACCCACAGAACCAACCTTGGTCTATGATATAGACCTCAGTCACTTTCTTCCTGAGAACATAAAGCTCGGCTTCTCGGCTTCCACCGGCCGATGTTCAATGGAGTTTCATAATATCCACGGTTCGGAATTTTCTTCTCAACATTCATGGCAAATAAACACAGGAGAGAGTCAACCCCCAATAGCTCTCCGAGCTCCATCCCCACCCTCTGTCGAAAGTAATCCCCTAAAGCTGTAAGACCGACCGCACCAGCCGGTAGTCCATTCCCTGCGGCAGGCGGAAGTCCAAAACATAACAAAAGAGAGGTGGTTGTGTTCTCGACGGTGGCCTGTGTGGTGCTGTTATCCATCGGAGGGTTTTCAGTTCTCTTAGCCAGACGCTGGCGTATCATTACCAGGAAAAACAAGCGCTGTAAACATGAAAGCAGGAAGCTGGACAAACGATTTTGTCAAGGCCCACGCAAGTTCTCTTATGCTGAGCTTCGCACTGCAACAAAAACTTCAGACAGTCTGAAATGCTTGGAAAAGGAGGCTTCGGAGGAGTATACAGAGGCATCTTGCCTGGCTCAAACGACATGACTGTGGCCATAAAGAGAATATCCCAAGGTTCTAAACAAGGGGAAAAGGAATACATTTCGGAAGTGACCATAATCTCTCAGCTGAGACACAGGAACCTGGTGCAGCTCTTGGGATGGTGCCATGAAAAGCGTGACCTGCTTCTGGTGTACGAATTTCTGCCAGGAGGAAGCTTGGATAAGTATTTATTTGGAGAGCAGGAGAAGGGTCACCTGGATTGGGGTCGAAGGTACAAGATTGCTTGCGACATAGCCTCTGCTCTTATTTATCTTCATGAAGATTGGGATCAGCGCGTAGTGCACAGAGATATCAAGGCCAGCAACGTAATACTGGATGGTGATTTCAATGCAAAGCTCGGTGATTTTGGTCTAGCTCGAATCGTGGAACGTAACCGCGTAGCGTCCCACACAACTGTGGTGGCAGGGACATTCGGGTACGCTGCGCCGGAGTACGTCAGCACAGGTAAGGCAAGCTTAGAATCGGACGTCTTCAGCTATGGCGCTGTGGCTCTAGAAATTGCGTGCGGGAGGCGTCCTGTGGATCAGAGCTTAGATGACCATAATTGGAGATTAGTCGAATGGGTTTGGGATTTGTATGGAAGGGGAAAGATTTTGGAAGCTGTAGACGGAAAACTGGGCGGGAATTTCGATGCTGAAGAAATGAAACGTCTGATGTTAGTTGGATTGTTGTGTTCTCATCCAGATCCTAAAGCCAGACTCACCATTAAACAGGTGATAAATATTTTGAAATTGGAAACTCAAGTGCCTCATGTTCCTCCAAATTTTCCAGTAGCCGTGTATAGCTCCGCCGCAATTCCTCACTTTTCGTCCTCATTGAATGGAACTACATCTTCTACTGCACAAATTGCCCCAACGTTTGAGGATGTATAATAAATAGTTGAATATGCCATGTAATATTTGACATTCCATGATATTCTGTTATTTTCGTGAGGCCCGTCATGAAAGTATATCGATAATTCGCCTATTATTTATCAATTTAGCTTAATACCTGCACATTTTTGTACGAAGAACCTACAACATTACTATTAGTTGATGCAAGGGTTAAAGCCGAAGACAAAATTGAATTTTCTGACCATTACATTTACACTTGATTATCTTCGCCCCCGCTTCCCTTAAATTTTCTGTAGGTAAAGTTGGTCGAGAGTCAACAACATCTTTATGTTTGTAATTACGGGTATTTGATCTTAATTGTTGACTGCAAATGTGACATCTTCGTTATTGGTGTAACAACCTAAGAATACACTCATGATAATAATAAATAATAATAATAGGTTTTACAATCCACAATGCCGTGGGGCGCCCTGTTTTTGAGTCTACAAGCAGCGTATAGCATATGTGACTACCTCGTACTCACATGTGGGAGGCAACTAACTTTGCTACAAATGAGGCATACATATCCTACCCCCTAAAGGATTTGAACTTATGACCTCTATTTCAAGAGCACATGTTTTTCACCATGAGGAAAATATGTTGACACGCTAAGCATATCTTCCCGATACTTTCCCGATTAATCCCAAAGGTGTGGCATTCAATTCCTCCCATTACAAGATAAGCATTTTAGTGTTTTTAAACACTGTTACTAATGAATCTTTGTTTAAAAATATTGACAAAATGATCTTGATGTCACATATACAAATTGAAAAATTGATTGCCATTGACCAAGCCTCTAATTAAATGATGTTTGAGTTTAATGTTTGGTTCAAAATTCTAAAATTAGATTATTGGACAATTGTATGTGTAAGCACAAGTTGAGCATCTTTAAAATCCACTAACAATGTTCTTAACATCATATCTTGTATGCAAGAATATGTAAGAGTTGTATATTAATCATAAGAGGATAAAGAAACATACTCAGAGGGGGATTAAGCCTTAGGCAAACTAGGCAATTGCCTAGGGCGCCAACAATCAGGGGGCGCCTGAATCTAAAAATTTCCCTTTTGTCGGTTAATTTTAGAATTTAACTTTAAAATAATTTATATGAAGATTTAATATTGATAAACCCATTTATAGATATTATTGTATAGTAACATAAATTTCACGTATACACATAAAAAAATTGTAATATTTTTGCAAGTAAAAGAAAATATCACGTATTTATAGGCACATATGATTTTATTAGTATTGTTACCCATTCTTTGATGTAGCTCCAGATTATGTAGGTGTGTAGTTTGTTCTAGAAAAAGGTTAATGTATTTTTAGAATGTCACTGTGTATCTAGTAGAGGTGAGTGTAATTGAAAGAAAAAAGTATTTTATTTTCTATTCTTAATTTTTTGTGGAAAAACTCTATTATTTTGTTATGGAGGAATTCGTAGGCCTGGTCCAAATATGACTCTTCACAAAACCATGGGATCTACATAAACGTTTTTGTTTCTTTGCAAAGAAATGGTGCTTTGTTTCAGGATAGAGTTCTTGTCACCTATTTGATATGGCTAAATTAGACTTGTAAGAAGCCTTGTATAAAATATTGAATTTTTTGCATTCTGAGCATCTACTACGATTAATGTTTTCCATCCACGAAATATTTTTCATCCTTATGTGATAATTTATAAATATATTTTTATTATTATTTTATTATGACCATGATGTAAATTTAAAAATAAAAGAATATAGACATATTTTATTTATTTACTTTATGAAAAAAAAATATTAACTAATTTTTTTGAGGAGGGTGTCTACTCAAACTATTGCCTAGGGCACTCGTAGGCTTTAATTCGGCCCCGAACATACTCACTTCCAAATCCAAAGAAATAACCTAAAGTAAACTTCCTATCATCAAGAAAACATTCAAAGTTTAGATTTTTGTATACAATTATACATAATGAACTAACTTGTATGAAATCAACACCATTATTATGAGTATCTTTTCCATATTTGAAAAAAGAATCACTACTTATAAATGCTTCAAGATTAATGGATTGCCCATAAATGTAAAAACTAGTTAAACCCAATAACAATTGATCTTGTAGACCCAATTTATAAGTTGGAGGATGTATAAGAGTTCAAGTATCGTATTTTCATTATAATTCATCTTATTTTTTCATAACATTAACACATTTTTTCCTTAGACTAACTTCATGCGCATGATTTCGGGTTTACTAAGAATGCATAACAATGCAAATATATTATTTTCTGTATAAACCTTATTAAAATTTTGAATTCTTTGACTTGAAGCCTTGTGATCGTTCTCTCCTAATTCTGATTCAACATTTAATTTTCTCTACAATGTTCGACAAGCTCTATTTTTTCCATCTACATCTAGATATATAGTTATAACATTCATATTTGGATTAAACAAATGTTATCACCAATCATTAGCGAGGCACCGCATATCATACCATCATGATAGTTACATTTTTAGGGGAAAATGTTTTCCTCGATTTTAGTGAAAAATAAAGGATTAAATCCATTGTCCACTATTTACCCTTTGTATTTTATGTACGCGTTATAAACTTTCTATATAGGACAATAATTAATTACATCAGTTAAGATGGAAAACACAGTCCACTATCCATAATGTTTTTTTCGCTTCGGATGGAAAACACATGTTTTTAAGTCGAAGATGGAAAACACACTGCTTGTGTTTTTAACATGTTCAAAAACATGTTGTGTTTTTCAGATGTTTAAAAACACAAGCAGGTGTTTTCCATCTTTTCAAGGTGCCCTATTTGAGTGTCGAGTATTAGTTTGCCCTTGTTTCCACCGATCGAGCCCTAATACACCTAATGTGACAATTGAACATGTATTAGGGCTAGATTTGGAATCATTTATACCAATTGAACCCTAATACATGTTAAATTAATGTTAGGTGTTGTATTATAGTTTAGGGTGTTGTAATTGTGTTATTTCAGATGACAAGTTAGTGTTTAGGGCATCATATCAGTGTTTGAGTGTTTAGGGTATCGTATGATTGTTTAGGATGACACATTAATATTTAGGGCATTCCAATTGTGTTTTGTAAAGTGACCCATTAGTTTGTAAGGTCTCATTATAGTTTTTAGGGTTTCATATCAGGTTTAGGGTTTTTTTGTTAATGCTCAAAGTATCTCGATTGTCAATTATGTTATTTAGGTTGACCCATTAGTGTTTAGGTTTTTGTATCAATGTTCGAATGTTTAGGGTGGTGTATTAGTTTTTAATATGAGTGCTTATGATATAAAATTATTCTGTAAGGTGTCCTAATTATATTATTTATGGTGATATGTTTATAGTCTTCTAAAAGTGTATAGGTGTCATATTAGTGTTTATCATGTCTTATAATTGTTTTAGGGTATAAAATTAGTGTTTTTTTAATCTAAATTATGTTATAATAAGTAACCCATTAGTGTCCAAGGTTTTGCATCAATTTTTGAGTGTTTAGGATGTCATATGAGTGTGTAGGGTGTCATATTAGTGTTTAAGGTATCATATGAGTTTATCGGTATTATAGTAATGATTATGGTTTTGTCTGAGTCCTGTGTTTCATTAGTGTTTAGGTTATCCTAATTATGAAATAGAGGATGATTCATTAGTGCATGTAGAGTATCATGACATTATTTAGGTATTATATCGTCTTAGGGTGTTAAATTAATGTTTAGTGTATATAAATTATTTTATGTGGGGTGACTAATTAGTGTTCAAGGTGTCATATAAGTGTTTAAAGTGTCCAAAATTAATTTAACTTGGGTGACTTATTATTGTTTATGGTGATAGAATTAGAATAAATTTAGCTAATACTAAGTTTTCATTCATCATTAGAATTAGAATAATCGAATAATTTAATAAACAATTTTTAAATTTATAGTTCATTTTATATAAACAATCATGCAAACAAAAATATGAATGTTTAGTTATGTGAAAGGAATGCAAATCAAATCTATAATACTATCTAAATGAAGCTAGTGATCATCTAATCTTTCCAAGAATAAGTAGCAATTACATCAAGACATTTATAAGTGAGATCGATAAAAATATCTATTACCTAATACTATGAAAATAGAAACAATTTTATGTTTTGGATATACACATGTATGGCCTAAGAAAACACTTATGACAATTATTTACATAGGTTCTTGGCACGCATGGAGGATGACCTAAGATATTGGTCTAGAAATATGGCATTAAACAACCTAACAGGGCATGCTCTATGGTTAGTAAATTTAAATAAGTTGCATCATCTCAACATGTGATGTCGATACATTCCACTCCATATACTTATAGTTTTCATTATTATTATTAATTAATATATTTGAAACTATAAGAAAAGATGGTAATTTGATGTCATATCTATTACCTAATACTTTGTAAACAGAACAAATCTATGTTCTTGATATACACAAGGATAAATATACCATGAAACTTTATCTTAAGTACAATTATATTGAACAATTTTTTGGAATCATCTTTTCAAAACGAATGACCTGGTGAAATATTTTGTTTAGTATATAGACACTAAATAATAGTGTGAACTAGTTTATTATTACGGTATTATTGTATTCACGTATTTGTTAATAAATGATAGAGGATTCAGTAATTTCTACAATTTGTGTTTATTAATCACTGGTATGAGAATAGTTAATTATGTTGATATTACGTTGGTATTGGTTAAATATGCATGTGATCTTTGAGCTCTTAGTTGTAATTTCATTGCTCTTAGCTGTGTTAAATTAAATACAATAGGAAAAATTTGATTTCCTGGATGCATTATAGTTGTAAATATTGCGAATGTGTAGATCATTTGTATATATAATTTTTTATTAGTTGTTAAATATTGGCAATTGTAATGTTGTGAATGTCTGATGTAAGTTGAAGCTATAAAAATTATGTGATATCATACTTTTCACTCTCAATTTGGCATATGGGGAAAGTGCCTCTCAAAAGATAGGAATCGGTGCATGTTTGAAGGGGCTTGCCCCTTAGGATGCCACATCGATACACCCAACTATCATTGCGTGATGAAGGGGCTTGCCCCTTAGGATTCCACATCAATAGTTGGGTGGTATAAATTGTTGAGAAGAGGTTTTTAAAGTTGCTTGCTGACCCTCCACTTCGTCAAATGCACCCTCCCATAATATCGAAACCATCCCATTTGTAATGGACGGTTGTGATATTATGGGAGGGTGCATCTTAAGTGAAAGATAGCCATTTACATTTATTGATACTTGAATTTGTCATTTATATTAGCTTTCGATGTTGTGATTATTTTATCATATTGGATGACGTATATTAGATTTGTCATGTATCATACTAATGTTAATTGTATTTTGTTGTGTACTAGTTACTCTTTTTTTTATGTAGTGAATATGAATACTTGTGTTCCTAATTTTTCTAATCCTAATTGTGAAATGAAGAAAAAAATACAAGCTTCCACATAAACTGAAGATGAAGGGTGTTCACATAAAAATTTGAAAATTGCACCTGAATTCCTAAAAATAGTCCCGAATTTATTAACAATTTATAAATTATATGCATATTATAGATAGTTCAATATGCCAATGAATACTAGTTGTTCGTAATGTATAACAAATAATTTTTATTAGGATTCGAAATTTAGCCCCATTTCTAAAATTCAAATAAAAGTGTGAAATTTTTGAAATATCTATATTCCTCAATTTTAGTTTATAAGTTCAATTTTTTCAAAAAGAAGGGTACATGGGTGTTGCGAATATTATTATGTTATTGTTGTTTAATTATTGTGTTTTTTGGCATGCATAAATGTGTATATATATTAAATATGTTATTAATATTTTAAATTTTTTTATTTGTGACTTCTATTTTAATTAAACATGTTCTTGTTTCGATAGCTTTTATTGTTTTTAGCTAATTGTAATTATTTCTATTTTATATACATCACTTTTGAAAAATATTATTTAATAAATAAAATAAGCATTATAAAATATATTACTATACGAAGTGAATTATATTTATAAGGTTAATTATAATATTATCTATGGAAGTTTCTCTCAACATTGAATAAGTGTATTTGAAATAATATTAATTTTGTAATGATCTTTGTCTCATTATAGATGACCATATTGTGATATAAATTGTTGTCTTCCTTGCATTTCAATACATGTGGCTTTTGAATTAGAAAAAATTTGAATGCTTCCAATGTTTTAAGATGGTATTCATGTTGATGATGATCAAATCACAAGTCAAAATTTATTTTGGAAAGTATAAAATATTTTTTTCATTAACGATGCAAAACTACATGTAATAATTGTTAAGATGGCAAGAAGGCCCAAATGGCGAGCATGACCAATATTCATGTCCAAAAGATTACGAGAGGCAAAGTGTCAGTTTTCATATGATGACCTAGAATGGACATCAATAGGGGATGAGCTAAACTTCGACATTTGTGTTGCCATACCACTCTCTAGAATACAAGAATTTCTAAGGGGAAGGTTATAACAAATGTTTTGAGACCACCTTTGTTCACACAAATCACAAGTCAACAAATATAGAAAATCCTAAACCACATACAACCAAGTCATATACTAGGTTCAGACCTTTGCTAACAAATTATTTTTTGTACGTTCTTTTCGTAAACATTTGTTTAACATTTGATGTTACCATTTTTAATGCAACTATTGGTATTTGTATGGTCTAGACGCATAATAGAAATAAGCCAAGAACAAGTGAAAAAGTGAGTAAGTGTATAATTAAAAGGGGTTGCTAATGTCATTTCAATGTGAAGGTTTTTTATGCGAGACCAACAGTGGCCATAATATTATACAACAATCTGTTTCATTGTGATGTAAATGGTGAGTGTTGTCATGGGAGGAATGAAAATACCATTAAGCGTCCTCATTTGAATGTTTCCCCGTACTTATCAAATGAATGTAAAACTTATATCGAGAGTATTTTGTTGATGGGAGTCACCGTGGAAATGGTGTACGGTAAATATATAGAGGATCCATCCAATGTGGGTGTATCGAGAAAGAGGGATGAATACATGAAAATAAAGGATATGGTGAATGCATGGAAAAGAGTTCGCTAAAAGGTCTCAAAATCACGCTTGATGATGCCATGAGCATAAAATTATGACATGCAGAGGAAAGATACATTTTTCTACTATCAACGCCTTAATGAAACAACCTGTTCCATTCATTATGGGGTTACAAAACACCATGGACATGTTAGAGAATTGTTCAACATTCACATAATTCCATAATCTCCATAGAATCGATGTTTTCTATGAACAAATATGGCATAAGTAATTGGAATGAATTTTAAATGATGTGTAATTTATGTATCATTAATAATGATCCTTTTCTATTATATTGAATCCCATGTTACCATTTGATGCCATATTCCTTAATACCAATTATAAACATTACTTGTTTTTATGAGCAAGAGGATAGGTGCCTGTAGCATGGGCCATTTCTTTGAGGAATAAAATTAAAGACATTTACTGGGTTGTTGGCGAGAATTCTAGAAATGAGGAAAATTCCTTCATGTCGATTGTCGGATCAATGCATTCATTACGGATGATGCATCGCTAAAATCCAAGCCATCATGTGTGTTTTTGGTTTTCATGTAGTGCTATGCATATGGAACATGCATAGGACATGGTTAAAAATCGTGTATAGGGCATGGTTGAAAATCGTGCACAAGCATTGTAGAAGAAGGATTCCAAGTGGAAGATTTTAGAGAGACTAGGTACCATCATGTATGGTTCCAAATGCACCACGAGCACACATTTTGAATCATTTAAGACTTATTTAATGAATTCAAAGAGGAAACTAAGTTCATTGAGTACTTCAGGAATACATGGTGTGAGAGCGAAGAATGTGTTGGTGAGTATGATTCTTTGTGTGTTTCCTTATTAATTACCATCAATTATAATTTCGGTTTATAGTGTCACTGATATTCAATCTATGTGACTTGATAACTATGTGGGAAAAAAATTTAGAAACTTCTCCCATTCAAATCAAGAAGAAAACACAACCATCGAGTCCTACCATTGTTTTTTGAAGACTAAATACTTGTGTGACATATAAAAGAAATGTACTCGCGAGATGGAATATTTTTAAACACGCTTATGTACAAGGTGGAGCCATTTTACAAACACAAGAGGAAGTTGCAAAAATCTAGCTTCTTGACCAATTTCAAAAAAAAAGACAACTATTGACAATGGTTTAGAGAGAAAAGAGTATTCTGATATAGATTGCATTGCAATTATGCCTTTATTGCAATCAATTGTGGTTGAGGAGACAAACAACTAGAAGCACATGGTATTTGGTAAGGCAATGGGGAGCCTTAGACGTATGCAAATGTGCTTGGGCTATAAGAGGAAACATATGTAAGCACATGTTGAAGGAATTGGATTTTCACAAATAATTTGTGTCGATGTCATCACATCAAGCACCATAATCGATAGGTAATTCAATGCAATCATATGTTATTGATGTAGATTGCTAAGCATAAGTCGTAACAATTAAGCATCTTGTTGAAATTATTTTCATTTCACGTGCAGGAGCTAATACTTACGGGAGATAAGCGAAGTAAATGAATACACATTCTCGTGATGGATCCTCCTCTCTCGTATCCAACAAAAAAATTTGAAGGTGATTGAATGTCATCGTGTGTGGCAAGTAGTGATATAAGTTTCTAATCATAAGTTGTAACAAAAAAATAATCATGTTGAAATTGTTTTCCTTTCATGTGCAGGAGCTATTACTTATCTTTGAGACAAGCACAATAAATGAAGACACATTCGAGACATCTTATCCTCATTGTATCCATCCAATAGCGAAGTGGAAGGTAATTCAATGTCTTCATATGTGGCGGTAGTAATATAGATTTCTAAGCATAAGTTATAACAAAAAAGCATGGTGTTGAAATTGTTTTAATTTCTTGTGCAACAACCAACTTGATGCTATGTAGAGACAAACATGGTAAATGATGGCATGTTATGGGATGGCCCCTCCTCGCCACCTCAACAGTCATTGATAGTTGATGGTTAGTTGTTAATGCCTTCAATCAATTAATTGATGTCAATGATAATGTTCATCACACATATTTATGATTAGGTGACATTGTGTATTCATGTATATAATGATATTGAAAACAATATTGTATTAATAAATAACTTTCTATAATGTCTTATATGTCACAAGAACTCCTAAAACAGTACTTGCTGGTGGTTTGATGATAGAAAGTGATTCAAATTTTATGGAACACAAATCTAAATAATTCTTGAAGTCACTCTTCCATACACGACTCAAGATTACAAATGAACAGAAAAAAACATCCTTTGAATGTGTACAAAGGTTTAGGAGAGACCTAGAAGTGTCAAATATTTTGGATGTTACTTTCAACCGAGATGTCAATGAGAAATCCACCACCCGCATGCATCCATGGTTTAGTGTGAGTAAAAAATACCATCGCAATGTGACTAAGAGGCCAATCATTGTAGAATATTTGAACAATCACGCTGAAGACTATGAATGCTTCCAATTTTCTAATGCAAATTGTGCAATGAGAAGAGAAACCAAACAAATGGAACCTACAGTGTTAAAAAATTGAATTATTGGTGTGATTGTGAATTCACAAGAAATTTTAATTATGGAGGCGAAGACTAACATATTGATCATTTATTTTGTAGGTGGTTCAAATGCGGATGAAAATATCCCCATTACTTCGCTTTATCTTTCAAAGCAATTTAGCATCATCAGGAAGGTGTGTATTGAATTTCCTTAATTTCAATATATTTATTTACTTTATATGTAAGGTAAAAATACTTTGATACCTTGTCTAATATTTAATGCATTTTGTTGTAGATGCAACAAATATGTTGAGAGATGTATCCTGCGAATGAGCATGTTGAGATTTAGAAAGTAAATGTATGGCATGTTGAGTTGGCCTATATTAGAATTGTAAACATTTAAAATTCATGTATATGATATTATACATTTCGTATATTTAAAATACATAAATATGGAACGTGTACAACTGACCCTCTTGTTTAATTATTTTTAGAGTATTTAAAAACGTGTTTGTTGTTGTGAGCCAACGTGAACCGCTCATGTAATATATGGATAGTAGAAAATATTTTGACAAACAAAAAGATGATGTAATTATGATGAAATTATGTAATCAACAGTAACAAATTATCCTGTCAAATGTTTATTGCTACTATCTCGATGGTATTGGAAGAAGATTAATTGATTTTATGTCAACAAAACAAAAACAAGCCCAAAATATATAGGCACTTTGGAACAGTTACATGGTAGGTGTAGGTAGTTACACGGTTATGAAGAAACCATATGATGATACGTGGAGACAATGTATTAACTAAGCTAACATTCCCCCTTAATACATTGCTCTTACAAATGTACCCCTAAACAAATCAAACTTCACCTTGCGCGAGAGGCTTGGTGAGAATATCTCGCAACCCGAAAATCAAGAGGGTAAGATCGAGCTGAATTTGGTGGTTCAAGACCTATTCACGAATGTAGTGACATTCGACCTCAATATGCTTTGTTAGTTCATGGAAAATAGGATTCTTCACAAGCTTCAACACACCTTGATTGTCGCAGAATGAATGATGGGAGGTTTCTCTTCAGGAATCCCTATATCTACAAGAATACGATGTAACCAAATTGCTTCGCACACAGCTCCTCGTGCGGTGCGGTATTCAGCCTCAACGGATGAGAGAGCAACAATAGTTTGCTTCTTGCTAATCCACAAGATAGGTCCAGATCTAAGATGAAAAACATATCCTGAAGTGGATTTCCTGTCAATAAAATCCTCGCATAGTCCGAGTCTATATATCCCTCGTAAGAAGAATTGAGTGTTCTTCTGATACTCCAGACCAAAGTCAACTGTACCTCAAACATATCTCAACACATGCTTTGCTGCTATCCAATGACATTTCTTTGGCTCCTGCATAAATCTGGTGAGATAGCTCACTGCAAAGCAAAGATCTGGTCTGGTATAAGTCAAGTAAATGAGACTCCCCACAAGCTGCCTGTAGTGAGTGCCATCTACCTGTGGTGAATCCTGGAATCTAGATAATTGCAAACCTTTTTCCATAGGTGTGGACATTGGTTTACAATCTGACATTCCATACTTTTCTAGGAGTGTCTTGGCATATTTCATCTGGGAGATGAAGATATGATTCTTCTTCTACCATATCTCTAAGCCAAGACAATAGTGAAGTAGCCCCAAATCGGTCATGTCGAAGGATTTCTTCAGATCATTCTTTACATCATCTATAAGATTGTCAGAACTTCCTGTGATCACAAGATCATCTACGTACAAAACTAGAATGAAAATCTTTGTTCCTACCTTCTTGATATACAAATTTGTATCTGAGGGGCTACGAGTGAATCCATGCTGCAATAGGTGATCATAAATTTTTATATACCATGCCCTAGGTGCTTGTTTGAGTCCATAAAGAGACTTTATCGATGAAATACATTGTGTGGTTGATGCTCATCTACAAACCCTTCAAGTCGGGTCATGTACACTTCTTCTTTTAGATCACCGTTTAGAAAAGCACTCTTAACATCCATCTATCTGAAGTTTCCATCCATTTTGTGCCAAAGGTACGTGGGACAACTCTAATGGTTTTGATCTTCGCAGTGGGTGCAAAGGTCTCATCATAGTCAATTCCTTCTTGCTGAGCATAACCCTTTGCAACAATTCATGCTTTGTGTTTGTCAATTGAACCATCTCATTTTATATTTTGTTTTGAAAATCCATTTGCAACCAATGGGTTTCTTACCTGAGGAAGATCGACAAGTTCCCATGTCTAATTCTCAATTAGGGAATCAAATTCAAAGATCCATAGCTTTGTTTCCACTGGTGGTTGGTCTAATGCCTCACGAATAGTTTCAAGTTCGGTGCTCTCAACAAATGAACTCATGAGTGCAAAATTTACCTCATGTCCGCTTGACTTCGTGTTCGACTCCCATAGAAGTACTTGGAAGTGAGTTCAAGTGTGCATCCTATATACTATTCTGGACCCATTTAAGACGTTGGTGCTTCTGCTGATGTGAAGATGTGTTTTCCAAAGGTGCCAAGATCAACGAACAAGTATCCACTCAGCTCTTCTTCTCTCTAGAAGAATCATCTTGCCCATCATCCGGATGTGTGAGCAATCTATGTGACGAGGTCGATCATCGATCTCTATTATGTGCTAAAGAGTCAAAGGAAAACTCATCACATACCACATCTTGACTCTCGTAGATCTTCTTCATCTCAGGATCCATGAGACGATATGCCTTTGAGGTAGTACTATACCCCAAGAAAAGACATGGCAATGTCTTTGGATCGATCTTCTTCCTTCTCTTATCTAGAACATGCATATATGTAGTACAACCAAAAACTCTCAAATGATGAATAGAAGGTTTATGACTAGTCCATACCTCTTCCGGTGTCTTGTTCTACAAGATCTTCATGGGTGCCCAGGTTGAGTAGATACACTACTGTCTGGACTGCTTCGCCCAAAACTGATCCTCCAACTTGGTGGTCAAGAGCATACAATGAGCCATCTCCATGATAGTCCTATTGTGGTGCTCAGAAATCCCATTCTGTTGGGGTGTGTAGGGTGTAGTCAAATGTTGCTGAATGCCATGCTACTTCAGGTATGCTAAGAACTTCTTTGACACAAATTCCCCCTCGATCTGAGTGGAGGAGAAGAAGAGGCTTCCCAGACTTCCTGGTGGCTTGCTAGTAGAAGGTTTGGAAATTTGCAAGTGCCTCACTCTTCTTCCAAAGGAAATATACCCACATTTTCCGTGAGTAATCATCAATGATGAGCTGGAAGTACTCAAAACCTTGGAAGCTAGCTGGCAAGGGTCCACACAGATCGGTGTGAATGACCTGAAGATGCTCTGTAGAATGATAAGAGCTCTGTTTGAACGGACCTCTATGTTGTTTTCCCGCAAGACATCCCGAGAAAACAGGTAAGGAATGAGAGAGTGGAGGAAGCCCTCTTACCATTTCCTTGCACTGAGCTGATGCAGAGCCCCCAGTAGAAAGATGACCATATCGAAAGTGCCATAGTGCAGTGGACTCCGTCGTTGAAGCAGAGAGAGCAATGCTAGATGAAGTGACCGCATCCAGTGCAAATAGACGGCCCTTCAGAAATGCTTGAGCAATGACTGACTCTCCCTGGGAAATGATGCAGGACTTGACCCCTTTCTCAACAAAGAATTCAACCTGCATCTAATGGTTAAGAAGTTGAATCACATAAAAAGATTTGAGGTCAAACTTGGAACATATAGCACCTTCGTGAGTGTACATCTCCGTGTTCCAAGAGGAATGATGACATCACCAATCCCCACCGCAATATACTCATGATTGTCTCGTGATAGTGATCCGACCTCCAAGGGCCGGTCACTTAGAGTATGAAACTACTTCTTATTGCCGTCATGTGTTTGCTAGCACTGAAATCAATCAACCAGACATCTTCTGATGTGAAGTCTGTGAGACTAGAACAATGTCAGAATGAGTCGTGTCTGGTACCTCTTCATCGAGGTGGCATCCTACTGAGCAGCAATGTGGCCCTTCTGCCTCTGATTACGAGCACGCCATTGGGATTTCTTGGAATATCCTTGGCCAGAAGTGCTCTCTTTGCTAGAGTTGCCATACTTGCAACTATTGTAATAAAATTTCATAGTCATGTGCGTATCCATGGAGCAAATGTGGCACCATCGATCTCGCCTTGTGGTTCTGGCTGCTATGCAGGGTGGCCGTTATGGTGGCCACTGAGAAGATTGCTGCTGAGGATGCTGCTTCTGATTCTGGGGGGCTGACTGCCCTTTCCGAGGCTTATGCTTTTTCCTCGTGATGAGAGCCTTGTCTTTGAAGGCTTCTTGAACATTTTTCATGGCTTCTTCCTACTGGAGATAATTCACCAGGGTGGCAAAACTCACCTCCTATTGAGTGATGGTCAACATGGTGATCAGTGTCCGAAACCGGGAAGGAAGAGCTCGCAAGGTGAGCGGGACTAGCAACTTGTCATCCACCGGTTCACCGAGAGCAGAGAGTTCTACACGTAACTCAGCCACATGCCGCAAGAAGGCTTCTACTAATTCACCATCATGCATACTCATCGTGTGAAGCTTTGTCTGAAGATGCAACTTTGTCATCAGATTCTTGGCTTCGTAGATGGTACACAACGCGGTCCATGCCTGAGAAGAAGCGGTTGCTTCCCGAATGTATGGTTGCACCTCATCAGAAAGGCTCAGGGTGATAAGCATTAGTGCTTTCGCATCAGCCTTTTCATATTTTTCCAATAGATCAGCATCTATGGGAGGGGTGTCTTTTCCAGAAACGATCCCCCAAAGATCTTCAAACTGAAGAATCGTCCGCATCTTGGTTTTCCATGTGGATGAAATTTGGCCCTTTCAAGAGTTGGGCATCGGATAGCAATATTTTTGGAGCAAACATTTTCAAAAACTCAAAATGTATTTTATTTATTTATTTATTTTCAAAAATGGCTACAATGCTTACTCGTAGGAACCCGTCCCAAGATGGGCTCTATAGGCTCGTGCGGCAGCCGAGATGCGGATGTTCCCGTGGGTGTTCTACTTTGTGTTCATCATCTGCATCATAACCACGTTCAAGTTCTGCATGAATCTGCCATGCTTGACATCGAACGTCAAACCAAAAATATTCCAATAGTCCTTAGCACACAATCTCATCAAAGAGAATGTTCCCAGTGTTGTGTAGCTCGTTGACCAAGGAAAAGAACAGCCCAGTGGTGTCTTCGTTGTCACTCAATGCCCAAATATTTGGTGCATTGCTCGCGGTGCTTTGTGCATCAGAGATTTGAGACATACGCGCACACACAGTTTTGTAATTTGTAGGCTTTCTTCCACTTGCCTACACAGGTTGTATGTCTGCAGGGATTTTCCACTTGCACAGTTTAATGGCTTTCTTGCACAGGGTTGTATGTCTGCAGGCTTTCTTCCACTTGCATGCGAGGCATAGCAAAAAAAGAATTCACCGAGGCTACTTCCACACACACAACAAAGAAAAAAAAGTCACCGAGGGCTCCTTCCACGCACAACAAAGAAGAAAAAAGTCACGCTCCTTCCCTTACGAACAACAAGTAAGGAAAAAATAGTCACTTCCTACATGTTTTACTCAATTCTTCTTACACATTTTTCTTAAAGCAAAGCAGTCGAGAAAGAATATTCTATTCAATGCTTTTAATTTGGTTATAGTCCACCTTTGCAGGTATTTGACAAAAAAATTCCATGTTCTTGTGGTCTTTCAACGCACCGGGTTTATCAAGAAAAACAAGTTGAGTCTCCATGCACAGAAGCAAAGACAAGACTCTCCACCAAGACAAAGAAATGAACAGCCAAGACAACAAATGAACAACCAAGATAAAGCAAACGAACATATCGATCTTGGTCTTCTTCGCAACAAGAGGGTGGTTTTAGGCTCTCCCGACTTTACGCTCCACACATGCCGCTTCCTTGGTCGCTTCTCCTCCATGCATAAGAACCGGATCTCATACCAATGATGGCGCTTGAAAGAAAATTAATTGATTGCTATGTCAACAAAACAACATTCCCAAAAATATATAGGTGCTTTGGAACAAATAATTGCACGGTAGGTGTAGGTAGTTACACGGTTATGGAGAAACTGTATATGATACGTGGAGACAATGTATTAACTAAGCTAACACTATCAAAGCGCTGAAAATTAAAACTTTTTCAACACTATTAAAAACGAACCATTATTTTCCACAAGGTACAAACCACAATTTTGTTCCACATTTCGTAACAATGTAAATCAAATCAAGTAATTATCGTAGGTGATAAGGGTTGAATTTTTTCTAAGTGCTAGAAAATAGAGTTTGTTTTTTGACACATTGAAAAATGTACTGTGTTTTCCAGCACTTTGAAAAACACAATACGGTTTATAACAATGTGGAACTTGTAGTGCATTTCCTCGTTGTAATGATGAAATCCACAAAATAATTATCAGGTGGAGAATACTTGGTTTTCCAAAGTGATTAGAAAATAGAGTGAGTTTTAAGACACGTTGAAAAACGTACGGTGTTTTTTAGGACTTTGAAAAATACAATTCAGTTTATATCAAGGTGCAACTGCGAAGAATTTCCTCTTTCTAATGATGCAATCCACATCAAATAATTATCAGGTGGATGAGGGTTGAAGTTTTTCAAAGTGCTGAAAAACATAGTGTGTTTTTTGACACGTTAAAAAACACACGGTATTTTTCAGCACTTTGATAAACGTAATTCGGTTTATAACAAGGTGAAACCCATGATGCATTTCCTCCTTGTTGTAATGATGCAATCCACATCAACTACTTATCAGGTTCACAAGGGTTGAATTTTTGAAAGTGTTGGAAAATAGAGTGTGCTTTTTGACACGTTAAAAACTCACGGTGTTTTTAGCTCTTTAATAAACGCAATTTGGTTTATAACAAGGTGCAACCCACGATGCATTTCCTCCTTATTATAATGATGCAATCCACATCAACTACTTATCAAGTTCACAAGGGTTGAAGTTTTTTAAAGTGCTGAAAATAGTGTGTTTTTCGACACGTTGAAAAATGCACGGTGTTTTTCAGCACTTTGAAAAACGTAATTCGGTTTATAACAAGGTGCAACTGCAATGCATTTCTTCCTTGTTTTAACAATGAAATCCACATAAAATAATTATAAGGTGGATAAGGGTTGGTTTTATCGAAGTGATGAAAAAATAGAGCAAGTTTTTTGACACGTTAAAACACATAACAGAAATGAAAAGATGAAATCATATTCTTTGTAGATATAACATGAAATCATAAGAGATATCGTTTGTAGATATAACATGCATGATTAATTTATAATCAATAGTTTTTATATGAATGTTAACACAACCAAAATAACACAAGTTCCACTCCTTTTTATTTAAACCCATGTGTGGAGCCCATATTACAGTGGATACAATGTGATAAAATCATAATATTAGACAAACCATTTATACATTTACACCAAATTTATAGTAACCGTAGAAAATACTAATTATCTCTTATAAGACTGGATGATAATAATGAATTACATTGAAATAACCAATATTATTCTTACAAACTTCTTGAAAACCAAAACTTTTTTTTGAAATGGAAAATCCTTCGCATCAAATATGTATAACACTGCAAAAAAACTATGAGAAGATGAGAAGTTAGACTTGAAGCAATGAAAACAATTTTGTAGTCTTAATGAATGGTAACACACATTTAAACTAAGATCAAACCATTCATCAATATATGCACAAGTTGAAAGAAAATTACATGACGATGTCAAACTTGCAGACATTTAACAAGTCCATCAATAACATATATTATTGTGAACGACATTCCAATAATTGTTATAGTTTACTCGCTAAAAACCATTGTAATGTATATGTAGTATGAAAATTACATGCTTCAATGAATACTTGAAATTTGAATTCTCTATAATATGTACATTAACTAGAAGTAACATTCACAATACTCACACATTTTAAATCTTATTCCAATTTAGATCTTTCTATTTGATTTTAAAACCTTTTAATATTTTATTATGTTGTGATAGTTTAGTTAAAAACTAAAATATGTGTTTAACCAACATCAATTGATGTCAAAGGTCACATGGACAGTGTCATTTTATTACAAAGTCATATTTTATGTCAAAGGTCACTTGGACAGTCTTTGGTGTTAGTGATTGGTACTTTTTTCCAATTCTATGCCTTGGCCATAATGTACATCTTCTTCCATAATTATTTGTGACCTTCATGAATTTAAAAAAAAATTAAATCTTTCTACTTGATTTTTGAACACTTTTTTGTTCGATTCACACGTCGTCTCCCAATTCTTAATTTATAATTCCAACTCTTAAACCTCAAGCTCCAACTCCATCTTCCTCGAGGAAGCATCTAGTAATTGGTCCAATAATTCCTTTTTTTTAATTTTAAATATTCCATTGAAGTCTTTCACACTCTATTTTATAAAACTTTGCCTTGTTCATTACAAGTTTCATTTCTATTTCCATACAAAATGATGGGGACGACTCATCTTCTTGTTCAACTTCAAAAAAATTATTTTTAGGGCTCTCTGCTGATCTTTCTCGAACGCATTAGTACCGACACTATAGAATTTTACATAATCTTTCGGTTTCAAACTAGTGAGGCCTTGCACTTTCCAACCATCTTTTGTCTTGCCATCATCTAATTAAACCTATATTTAAACAACCAATTAATATTTGTTAACATTAAAACGTAATTGTAACTATATACCATACACGGAAGAAAAACACAACTAGGTAACTATATACCATATACCGTAATCCACAATCCATAGTCACAATAATACATTAATCATATACACAAAGTGAAAATATCATCATTTATACAATAAATGAAATTTGACATAACAGAAAAAACAATCTAATGAGTTATAAATAGAACCACAAACCATATTCAATTTAACAAGAATGTAATACTAAATCATAAACATCAAACACATTAAAGTAACAACCTCATCACACATATATACACTTGTCTTCTAATCACACTTGTATTACTCTTCCTTATTCATCACATCGCATACCAGATATAACAATTCATATACATGATCTAAATACTAATTAATGTGCACATCATAACATCAACCGAAAAACAACCATATTAGTGTAAACTCACATATATCTAATAATCATAATATAACCACATACGCTATCCATATCATCTATTATGCTACAAAGGAAAAATTCATTAAATATAACTAATTTTTACATACCACATAATCAATATCTATACATATATGTCAAATATATAAGTAAAATTTGTCAAATATGTAAGTGAAATATAAAATTACAATAACACATTGATGTCAAATATATAAGTAAGTTCAATATGTGTTTAACAAGCATATTTTCATCTCAAAGGTTGCATGAATGGTATATTCATTTGTTATCATTGTCTTGGGTGGGAGTGCCTAGTGTTTTTTCCTCAATTTCCGCCTTGGCCTGCATGTACATCTTCTTCCATACTTCCTTCTGATCTTCATGTATTTTAAGAATGGTATTAAAGTTTTCTACTTGATTTGCGAACACTTTTTTTTCCACTTCACGCATTGTCTCCCAATTCTTAATTTCTAGTTCTAACTCCTAACCTCGAGCTCCAACTCCATCTACCTTGAGGAAATTTCTCCTATTTCGTCCAATATTTCCTTATTTTTTTCGTAAAATATAAATTTTCCAATGCAAATATTTCACACTGGTTTTGATACATCTTTGTCTTCTTTGTTACAAGTTTCATTTCTAAATCCATACAAACTGACGGGAAGGCTCATCTTCTTGTGTAGCACCAACATCTTTGTTTGTAGAGCTCTTTGCATTATTTTTGAATGCATAAGTGTCACTATCAAATGTTTCATAATCATTTGGTTCTTGCACTAGCAAATCCTTGCACTTTCTAGTTTTTTTCTTTCCATTTAAATAAACTTTGTATGAAAAAAATTGATTATTATTTGTTACCATTCAAACACAATTAGAAAGGAAATAATGCATTTAACTTATACTTACAAAAATATTAACATAGATGAAATATATATGAAATTTTGAAAGCACATCAAACCCAAGTACACATACATGGATGAAGATCATAACTATATAACCATAAAGCATAAACTATAATCCATAATACACAAATTTTGAAAGCAAAATTGTGAATTATCTACGATAAATTACCGAACACATCAAACCCAAGTAGACATACATGGAATAAGAACACAACTATGTAACCACATACCATAAACCGTAATCCACAATCCATAGTCACATTAATACATTAACCGGATACATAGTGATAATATCATCATTTATACAAGAAATGGAATGTCTCATAACAATAATTAAAACTATATAATGCACTATAAATAGAACATAAATGGATAAATTTTTGTAAATCATAACCAAAACCATATTCAATATATCAATAATGCAATACTAAATCATACACCTCAAACACATTAAAGTAACATCATCATCATGTACACACATATAGTAATATGAATCCTTGCAATCAATGTTATACAGTAATTGTTTTCATCTCCTTCATGGCCTAGTGTTAGCGACAGAAAATACTCTATCATAAAATATAATAAGTTTCTTCGCATTTCTATGAACATAATTTGGCGTGATGCCATGAATGGGTGGGGCATCCGATGTCTTTATCCGACTATGGTGCATTGTCTCAACTTGTACGACATCATCCTCGAAAGCTAACCATATAGTAAATAAGTCAACATATAAATGAATCTCTCAGTTAAACACATAATTAAATTAAATCATACATTGCATCTACTTTCCTCTTCACAAGTGTCAAGTCCGATATCACCGAGATCCCAAATAGAAAACCCTTTGACATACTTTTCCAAAGTGCTTTGCAAATGTATTAGGGTATGGCAATGGAGTAGTGGGAACAATGGCCTCGAAATAATCACTTTGACAAGAAATTTGGGGAGTGTTATACAATGACACTTCGTATGTGGGATACTATCACAAACCACTCCTCTCATGAAAATCATATAATCGACACTAACCCGACTTTGACCCTATCGAGAAAAATCTGAGAATAACGAAAATCTCAATTGCATTAATAACTTTTTCTTAATTTCACCAAAAAAGAATACAGAAAATCAAATGAGAACATTCAATAACTTACCAGTCTAGCTCCACCCTCTCTTGTACTATCAGCAACGGTTTTTACCCCTCTCCTCATGCCTCCCCTCATCACCCTCTCTCTCCTCAACTTTGAAATGAAGCTACAAATATGGGATTTTTCATGTCCACATATCTTACATCACATGAAGCTATATCTCCAATAAGATCGAGACCACAGGCTGATTGAGAAGGGGGCGTGTTATCGCAAATGTCTACCTACAACAATCAAGTCATCAAGACAATTTAAGTATCAACAACATAAGGCAACATACATTTTTCAAGTGCATGTTAAGTGGTTTTTACCTCTCTCTATTTCTCTCTATGAATCGAGTCTCTCTATCAGCGTAGGAGTTTACACAAGGGAATGTCATTATCCTACACACGCCTACTATTAGTATATACAAAAATAAAAAAAACTACATTCTATCCTTACTTACAAAAGACCAATAATTACTTACGTTATCATTCATATGGGGTCAACATTTCTTCTACTTATTCTACCCTCTTCTCTAGCTTCCTGTTCATGATAGAATATTTAGTTTTGATTTCCAACCAAACATGATATATAAAATACTATAATAATATTAAATTTACCTTTGTTTTGATATTTTATTTTTAATTTCCTCTCTCACTCTCAACCAATGCTCCTCTCTCACCTTTTGCATCTTTGTTGAATTGTAGGAAAATATTTCATCATCCACCTCCCTCTTTTCTTCGAGGATCAACTCCTCAAATTGAGATTTGCATTATTTTTTTGCAAACTCGATCGATAACCCTCCTCTGCAGCAAGTAGAATCATTCCCTCATGACATAGTTCACAGTCACTTCCCTCTTTTACACATATGCCTTGCTTCTATCTTTAGAGATAGGTGGCCATTTCTCTGTATACTTATGGCCATGCTTATGAGGTTGCACGGAGGGAATATTGTGTTCTACTTGGTTATGTCGAGTTAGTCTATCCAAATCAGAAAACCTAACATCCCCACTAACAACACATGATCCATGCTGGCAGACATAACAAATATGTCCGTTAACATATTTTGTTCTATACTCTACGAGTGGCTCATGAATATATGAGTGAATGGGATCGGAAGGACCATCTGATGTATCACCATCAACTATTGGAGGATCATCTCCCTTTTCTTCCTCTATGACGCTTGTGAAACGCGTACGCACCATGTGATGTGAAGGTGCTTGTATCTAGGGAGTACAAGTGCATAACTATTAGCCCAACATAAAATATTAAGTATTTTACAAAAGAAGTAATGTTCACATATTTGAATATTAAAATCATGAAATGTGAAGAAACTTGTGTGAAAAGACAACAATTTCATAATTTTTATCCCAATATATTACCATCTCATTATTTATCTCTTCCCAAAAAAACATAAGAATGGATTGTGAACATGGATCAAAGCCATGTCATCGAGCTTCCACATGTTTTGTTCATGTGCATTCTCATAACCATCGTTGAATTAACACATTGTAAAAAAGTTAAACTTAAAGAAATGGTGCACAAAATTATTTATTTGTACTTTGCATTCATATTGAGAAAATCGTGCACAATAAATGATTTGTGATGGTTAGCTGTTGTACACATTATTTTTCAAAATTGGATACTTGACTGGATGTTTCTAAATTAGACATGAAATGTGATTTGTAAGTGTGTTACAAGACAAGATAAAATTAAAACATCAAAACAACAACATTACATGTTGAAAAGAAATTTTAACATCCTAGTATCATCCCATGAAATTATATTATGTTTTTGGTTGTTCGTAAGTTGTTTTTATGATACAAAATGAAACATACACTAAAGCAAGTTGGAAGAAGTAACATTTACAAGATAATTGCATTACATTTTTATAGAATACATAATCACTCGGCGCACGTGAAAAGGCCGGTCACGATCATCCCTAGTGCAATCGGCTGTCACACTCATCTAGGTCACAATAGGTTGCTATTTTTTTTCAAACCTCCACTCATCAAGCTCTTCTAGCTTATAATTAACAACATCCCACCAATCAAGAACACATGCTTTGATAAACCAGCCGCTTTCCATCCGAGAGGTGGATGTACGACCAATATGATGTTGTGGTACCTCCCAAGGTATTACCGCCAATCTACTACAATGAGTTTTTCATCGAGCCATCCTCCGGTGACCATGTCTGCATTTTGAGCTGAGGGTAGAACAGAAAAGTAAATGAACGTATTCGACATGATAACCATTTTGGCTAACTCCATATTTTTCTAATTCCATTCTCCATTCAGAATATGAAAGTCAATCGTTTAGCCATATTTGGTCCAATATAAAAATAGGGTGGACACATTGCATAATTTAACAACGTTACACAAGCATTATGAACCTCATCATCTTCCATCGTTGGGATTATTATTAAGAGTGTCCATACTCAGCTTTTCCAATCATCCATCTACATAATATGTATCAAAATATCCATACTATTATGAGGAACAAAATGAAACATGGTATTATGAAGATCAATGACACAAATGGACATGGTATTATGAGGAGCAATGAAATGGATTGACATGGTAATATGAGAAGCCATTAAATATGTACAAACTTATCATTGTCTAAATCCTTTTTTCATTCCCAAGACATGTTCATAGGTTTTGGAATGTACTATTATTTATACTTCCTAGCTTCCACATCCTTCCCATATCTCTACAATCCTTCCCCTTTATCCACAATGCCCAGTTTATCAACCTACACTATATGATGTATCATCATATTATCCAAAAAATATATAATATATATGCTGGAGATAATTTACATAATATTATTTATTTATAATCTAAGAAATAATGTATGTCTGCTATTACACAAAAAGGAAATATAGTGTGTACATATATCATATTGAAATGTCTTCCATGGAAAGTGCTAGCACATATGAACATGCACATGAACATAACCTTAGACACTTGACATACATCTAACTTACCTCTATTAAATTTTACATGCACATATGAACATTTCACAAAGTGAGATACACTTTCTAGCACTTGAACTCGAAGAATTGAAATATTTACAATGTTACATTAGTATACACCATCCAGTTTTTCACAACAAGAATATCATAAGAAAGCACACAAATGTTCTGAATATTGTGGCATATCGCTTCTCAAGACCCAATATCAAGGCCCTATACTCAGCCTAGTGGAAGGTCATAGTGGCATTTCTCACAATTATACCTCTCTCCACTATCTTGCTTCCATTAGGGCTGTATAATATTAACGATGAACATCCAAGATTTTCATAGGTATTCAAACTCCATGAATTTCCAATATCCAAATGGCAACCATGTTTACCTTTACAATGGAAAAACATATATCGTAAGGAAAAACAAAAAAATTATAATGAACACTTCAAATTTGACTTTTTCAATACAACCATCTATAATTTAACATATGACAAGGCCCTAAAAAATTTGCTACTAGAGTTCATTCATTAATAATGATTTTTAATTAGAGATTCGATGGAGTTATTACTCGTATAGGGACATACATATCAAATGAGTTAACGTCATGTGTTTGTGAGAAATTCATTTTTGTGAAAAATTATATTAAAATAATGTATTCCTTACAATACTACAACTTTGTATTCGGTATGTTAGACTAAAGTGAGAATATATTTTGAATATATTGAGTCCCAATCACATGTTTGGTTCCATTACACTCATGGGCTATATAGATAAATCTTGAACTTTCCAAATGATGATGACGATACTAATATGTTTTCCTATAATTATGAGTTTATAAATGCTATGGGTAAATATTAAATTTTTATAAATCACTTAATAAATTGATTAGTCTGTTATGAATAGATAGATTTCAATTTATTTGTAATAGAAACATCTATAACCATTTGATTAGGGTTAACATTGGTGAAGAATAGTAAATAACATTTGATTAGTTTTCATAACCAAATCAATAAATAAATATCTAGTCCATAGGGTTTAGATTTATCATGTTCGTAGAAGTGATGTAGTCATATTTTATACCCTTATACCAATAGTCTAATCCCGCATACACTAGCCTCTCACCTAGCAAGCTTTGGGCTCTCACCGAGGCACGGCGGCACCTTTGAGCCTCTCATTTATGTGAAATGTGTAAGCATGCATTATCTATGACAAATTCTTAAATGCAGATAATCTGACTAATGCATCCATTTAGACAAGGAAAGAATTATCGAATACAGATCTGGACCATAATAGAAAGAAAATGCACAAGGGTTTACATCCATTCACAAAGAATATACACATAACAGATCCATATAGATATAAGTATAAACCAAGAACCACATATATTCATATTCAACATGTTTGATAATCACATTACATTCATTGAGGCCATCATAGATCAATATAATAGTGCGACTAGATTCATGCATCAAAACTAGACTTAGGTCCCTCATATTACATAGAAAACACAGCCCATCCCCTTGATATTCCATTACTCCTACAGATCTTCTAAACCCAACCCATAGAACTCTCCATGATATTTCTATAGAGATTTGCCTCTCATCTACGTCCTCTCGACTCTACTTCTTTCTCACCAATGTCTCTTTTCTTCTACCGGCACTTGAATATATAGCCTCAAAAACCACCGCCATGCCTTTTAGAAGTTATAGATCAATTGTCAAGTGTCAAAGTGGTCCTCCATGGGAGCATGCCTTCTTCGATCTGAGCTCTCCACTTCTTGTAATGATGTCTTCTAGAACCTTCTATCGCATGCTTGGAATATTCCCTTTTGATCCACAGTCACCAGGATGGCACCTTATCCACAAGGGTCATGCTTTTCTCATGTGCTTCTAGGATGTTGAATATGGCTAAGTACAAAACTTGTTATTCCTTATGCACATGCACCATGTGTTACGTAAAACCATTCCAGAACCCTTTCCCTACGCACCTTCAACTCGTGCGTTGTTATTCAATTAGGTCCCATACACCCATGTGCCTTCTTGTACTTAGTTGATATTTTGGGGCCCAACATCACCCCACACTATGCATGTTCTCCATCCTCGAAACACTCTTCAATAAAGAATTAAAGAATGGTGGATCCTTACAAATGGTTGGAATGGAAGAATTTAGGAATGAAGAAATGGGAAAACAATGAAAGAATGGGAACCTTATTTACTTCGGAGGAGGAGAGGGAAATCCTTCCTTAAATCAGCTTCTAACTACCCCCAAGTGCTTGCATAACGAGGTCACCCACAAGGGCACTTACTTCTTCAAAGCTAAGCTCCTCTCCCTTAGTGCTCATTGTCTCCACAATATCCTCTAGCTACTTTCCTAAATCCTCCAAAGGTGCATCCATCCTTCAACCTGATTTGAGGGTACACTTCCTTTAGCCGGCTCTTGATTGAGCCCCACAAGGTGTCAATGGATTCGATTTATTTTCTACCTCGGCTAGGATCTTGTCTTGCTCGCCTTATTCCCTTTGTTCTTTTCTTAGAACTCCTTGAGTTCCGATTTATGGGTGGAAACTAAGATACTTGTCACTTTATCTCTGTCCACGTAGTTATCATAGGCAACATCATTAGCTTACGTGACGACCTTTACATTGGCAAGGATCTTGTTGTAGTGAGCAATAATATCCACAACCTTCATGTTATTTTATTTCACTTGGTGCATCAACGCCTCCTCTTATGATTCTAGGGAAAGTGGTCACCTCTCTATAGTGAGTATGCGGGTCAAGTCCTCTAGGCATTGCAAAGATTATCCATACTTTTATGCGGGTGATGTTATATCTTGATGCTTTAGGAAAATGACATCCATGATCATCTCTATATTCTTGTATGCCTCATGCACAATTTCCTTTTCATCTTTTAATTCACGCATTAACTAAGCACTTATTAATTCCTCCTACTTTAGGTCCTTGCTTTTCTCTAGAAGCTATTCTTCCCTTTTCTACAATTGTGCCTCTAGGAACTTTACCTGTCATTTCTCTTGAAGAGCCTAGGATTTAACCTCAACCGAGACTTTATTGAGTGCGTTGTAGATCAGTTCATCGATAGCCTCGAGCATTCACCAAGGGGTTTATCCCTTTTGTTCTTGTCTCTTTCATCAATGCCCTTGGCTTACTTAAAATTATGGCTCATCAATGTGGGACTCAAATGCCAAGACAACATTTTCCTTTTCGAGGGTATGCACCTTCCTCATCAAATGAAGTCATGGCTAAAAGTTATTTTATTGGCATAGTGCTCGAAGCATGTGTGAAACACATTGTTCGGATCATCGATGTAGCCCATTCGTTGAACTTGTGATGCTTTTGCCCTCTTCCTTTCTATTCTTGTGGCCTTTGGAAAGCTCACAACCAAACCGATCTCCTCCCATGCTACCATATTCATTTCCCACACTCTCTTCCTCACTTCCTTCATCACCACATCCGAGTTATGTTCCACTTATTTTTTAGAAGCCTCATCTATTTGGAAATATTTAAGCTCTATTTTGAAATGAATAAAAAGTATAAAAGTGAGCCACGACTCGGTAGGGCCCACATAAAAAGTTATAAGTGGACACATGGGTCGTTGGGGCATTTTGAGATTCTCAGGTTCGCTTCAACTCAATATTTTCCACGTGGAGGGCTTGCGCTCATTTAAGGATCTGCTTCTAGGTCTCACCTTTGGATTTGTGCCAAGGAGACACGTGGAGGCTTCCACTGCTCTTCTCTTATACTTATAATTTTCAAGCATCCAATGAAACTTTATTATTCTTGGGACATGTGGAGAGTCCATGCCTATTTGGGGACTTGCCCCTAAATTTTACTTTTGAAAGAGCACCAAGGAGACATGTGGAGGTTTCCGCTAGATCTTCCCATACTTAGAATTTTTCAAGTGTTTGGTGTAACTTTTTTAGACCCTAGACACGTGGAAGGCCCGTGCTTGTTTGGGAGTCCTTCTTTTGAGATTCATACAAAAAAGTGCCAAAGAGACACATGGAAGATTCTCAGCTCACTACCCATAGTTAGACTTTTCAATGGCCGAGGAAAATTTCTCGGACTCCGAGGCACGTGGCACCTTCTATTGGTCCTTATACTCTTTCAAAACTTTTCTCGAGCCGAGACATGTGGAAAGCTTGTGCTTGTTTGGGGTGTTCACTTTTGGGCACCATATCAAAAGTGTGCCAAAGGGACACGTGTATGCTTCGCTTGCTTCTTTTACACTAAGACTTTTTCAATGGTTGAGGCAAATGTCTTGGGCCCGGGGCATGTGGAGAGCTTGCGCTGCGTTTGAGTTCCCATCTCTATGCTTCATCTTTGAAGTTGTGCCGAACAAACATGTGGAAGTTTCTGTTGGGCCTTCCCATGCTCATAATTTTCAACAACCTAAGTCTGCAACTCTCTTAGGTTCTACGCACATGGAGTGCCCACGCTCGTTTGTGAACTTGCCTCTAGACTTTACCTTTGTAGTTATGCTAAGGAGACATGTGGAGGCTTCCCGCCTCGGCTCCTCTTTTCACTTGGCCAACTCAGACTCGCAGCACAGGTATGTGGTATAATCCATGTGAGGAAACTCATTTCTGAGAGGCACGAATGTAGGTATCCATGCAAGGGAACTCATTTCTCAAGGTGTATTCTTGAGGTTGCGAAAGGATTTCTTGTCAGATCAAGCCATATGGAGCCACCTAAGAATTATTAAAAGAGGATTTCTTGCATGACATAATAAAATAATGATTAATAAGACTATCAAAATTTATGATATGGCATCCCAATCATAGTTGAGGGACTGAGAAACATGTTCAGTTCATGATTTATCCACTTGGTAGCTTTTGGGTGTAAATTTGTTAAACATCACTTTCTAGAACAAAATTGTAACAAACAAAGGATTCCTTAAATATTCTTCTTTTGGGGGAAAATTTGGGATGAGTGAGCGAGTGAAATTGTATAAATGCAATGAGAATAATCTTGCATAAGGGGGGTTAATTTTTTTGAGAAAGTTTGAGAAAACCATTTTTCCAGAGAGCTGACCAAAGTCTGAGAGACTAGTTTATTTTCCCCGTGTTTTTAGATTTAATCGCGTCAAGGTGGTTACAAGTGTACAACCATCGACAAGCTCTAAGATTATTGAGGAAAATTTCCCCTACTTGATGAATCTAATGAACCTTGAAATTAATTTATGTTGATCATGACAATAATTGTGTCTGCTCTTATTTCTGAATGTTTTCAATAGTTTTTCTTGTTAGTGTTACAATCTTATGTTAAAATCTCTCTTACGGGTCACACAATATCTCAATGTCATTTTGTTAGTATTGTGGCATTTACAATTTCATCATGAGATCTTTCATATTGTGATGCAAATAAACAATTTAAAATCACTTTACTTTCAAGATGTTGATAAATATTGTTTGTAAGTATATGAGTTTATCTTAGGCGTGATGAACCGTGGTGATTTATAACGTTGAATTGAGTCTTTAGCATGAGACTTTTGTTTAATTCTTGAAGATTGTGTGAAACACAGCATCTCTCTGGCCTCCATTGATTCTTAACTTCTAGTTGAAGGAATATTTTGGTTATTTTGAAGCATTTTGTCTGTGAGTTTTCCAATATTTTTAAAGGCTCTCAAAGATCTAGTATAATCAACTTCATCTTTCTTAATTTCCCACTAGAAATTACTCAAACAATGAATCCTACATGAATTATCCCCCTGTTTGTAATGTGTATCCACAAATGAATAAATTTCACTTCTAAAATATGCAAGAGACAATCAAGTTTTCAATTATTGTCTTTAGTAACCTGAACCTTGTCCAGAAACATATCCACTCTCTAGTGTGACAACTCGTGAGAGTTATATTGTGTTGTATTGATCATATTTTCTCAAGGTTCTCATGAAAATTGTGCAAAGAAGGATCTCTTGATATCCTTCACCAACATAGGTTATAGAACGGGTCCTATCATCATGGTTGAAGGCATGACCTAAAGTAGTGAGGGTAGGTCAAACCCTCGGTGAGGTCTTTATCCATTTCTGATGTCCGAGTAACACAGAGTTAGTTGAATCCCCTCCCGGCTACAAAATGACTCATATAATGATTTGTCGCCTCTAAGCATCCTTTAGTTTCATGATGCTTCTCGGCCCTTCTGCGGAGAATCAATTTAGATACCAACACATTTTATCAAATAGACTAATATTTCTTGATATTTAATAATTCCATCAATAACATATAGTAATGCAAACTACATTCCAATAATTGTTATAGTTTATTCATTACAAAACCATTGTAATGTATATATAGTATTAAAATTAGATGCTTCAATGAGTAATTGAATTCTCTAGAATTAACTCATTTTCAAACAATACCATTTTTTTTGTATATTATGTAGATTAAGTAGGGTACATGTGCATCTCTAGATGAGTTGAATTCATATTAGAACACTATTGAAACAAAAATAATCAAGGCTTCACGTATACATGACTATCAAAATTGTGAATAAGATAGACCGACATAAAGATGTAGTTTACCAAAACCTTGTGGACTTAAATTGCTTGTTAATTTTTCCTTTTTCAAATAGACTTGAGTGATTTGTTTCAAATAAGCTTGAAGACATTTCATTTTGGGGTTGTGAATATTTTAGAAAATCATTACCAATACACTTTTGGTACCTAAATATAATCATAACATAATTGAATTTTAATAATCGAAACTTGATATAAAATATATGAACATTAGAAATTTTAAAACTATAATCCATAAAACACATTTTAATACTACGGAAAATATATTTAATCCAATGCAAAACATATTTAAGATTTAATCTCATGTGAATCAAGAATATATTTGAACAAAAAAATGAAATATATTTAAGCTCGTGTGAATGAACATTCGGCAAAAATTAAATATTTATATAGGTTTTTGTAAACATGTCATACATTTTTAAGTAATATCAGAAACATATAAAAGCAATAACTATTTTTATTTTTAGCGAGAAAGTTGGAGCTACTTCCATGTGCAATCTTCTACTGCACTATTTTTCGGATCTATCACCAATTTTTGTACTTCTAGGATTTCTCCATTGTGTCATATGCTAGACTACATCCGTGTGAATGGGAATCTATAGTGCGAGAACTTAGATAAATAAATCATTTAAGTTTCCGAGAAAGTTGAGTGTGATTTAACCATGTTTGCAATTTCTGGTTTTTACAATTTATTTTGGTGATGGTGGTCCATGTAGACCAAAAACGTGGACCTCTTAAAATTTTCCTTCATCCCGAAATTTGGGAGTAGTCAATGTTATTTTGATGGGATTTAGATTAATACAAGGGTTCCCGGTGTGTATTCATTTTCTCTAGACATAAGAGAAACTGAATACAGATAACAAACATAGCATACAAAATATACAATTAACGTTAGTACAATACATGAAAAAAGATATAATATACGCCATTCATATGATAAAATAATCACAACATTAGAAAGCTAATATCCATGAAAAATTCAAGTATCAATAAATGCAAATGGCTATCCTTCATTCAAGATGCCATCCCATAATATCACAACCATCCATTACAAAAGGGATAGTTGGGATATTATGGAAGAATGCATTTGACAGTGGAGGTCAGAAGGCAACTTTAAAAACCTCTACTCAACATAGTATACCACCCAACTATTGATGTGGAATCCTAAGGACAAGGTCCTTCATCATGCAAAATGATAGTTGGGCGTATTGATGTGGCATCTTAAGAGAAAGCCCTTTAGCATGCACGAATTCATGCCTTTGCAGGCACTTGCCCCATATGCAAAATTTAGAGTGAGAGTATGATATCACATAATTTTAACTAGATTCAAATTTCATCATAAAGAATATAACTAATAAAAAAATTTATATACAAATGATATATGCTCATTACCATTATCTATGAAAGTATAATTAGTATGAAAAAATCATACTTACTCTAATGTTATTCCATTTAACACAACTAAGATCTCTCAATCATATTAAGAAATTACTAAACGTTTAAAATTAATTATATCAAAAAACATACTAAACATATGATAAACATACTAAATTGACTAACATCAAAAAAGCAACATCAACCAACATATGATAAACATACTAAATCACCTAACATCAAAAAAATCCATACTAAAGTAGACAAGAGTTAATATTTACATTATGTAGACAAGAGTTAAAATGAGTAAGGATCCAACATTATTAGACCTTCAAACACTAATCTTCACTCATATGTCTATCAATAGTAGAGGTTGCTTTATTTTCAAAATCTTATGACAATTTGCGAAGATAGTAAAATCCCACAATATCTAGGTTTGTGATGAAAGCATAAATGAGA
Organism: Taxus wallichiana var. yunnanensis; assembly: GCA_018340775.1. Taxonomy (NCBI): domain Eukaryota; kingdom Viridiplantae; phylum Streptophyta; class Pinopsida; order Cupressales; family Taxaceae; genus Taxus; species Taxus wallichiana. Next base: position 641,544,693 of record CM031243.1, read on the forward strand.
TCTCCTCAAATCAAACAAAACGGGTGGTCCCTCATTTTAAAATTGCAAAAATGTTCCTCTTCTCATGATTCCCAAAATCAATGGTCTTTCACTTTAAAAATGGGATACACACTCTTAATGAGATACCTTGGGGAAAATGTGAAGAAAAATTCCAACCATGAAATAAAATGTTACTCACATTAATGAGATTAAAATACTATTTCAGATTAACAATTCCATATATTTGTGTTTCTTTATATGGTTTCTTTATCTATTTTCATCCTTTACTATAGTCTCGAATTTAAAAATGCTTACACATGTAGGATATATCAACCCCATTTTCCCCACTTCCAACTAATTTGAGACAATAAATAACCTATTTTAATCTTCCCCTTTTCCTAATCTTCTTCAATATTAATTAACTCTCTTTTTAGTTATTACCTCCACATTTCATCACATAGTGTATTAACCCTAAATTAATTAAATGGAGTTATCTAATTATCTTATATAGAGTTGAATAAATTGTATATGAATTTCATTAATTCAGACCACATTCATTTACAATTCAATAATAAAACTATCATATCATAGTGTGTTAAACTAATAAGGAAAATAAGAGTATAATTTTGGTTCAAGGGGGTTTACATAACTTATCCAGGTTGACTTATCACAATATCATTTGCTACATATAGTATCTATGAATAACTCTAAAAGCCTTTAGGTCAATGTTTGCTCACATAAATATAGAGGTATTTCCGGTTAAGCTTTCATACCACAAATAGATACCACCTTAGCTTAGCCCTATTCATATAAAAACCATTATTGATATGCCTCACATTAAGTACTATTAGTCCTATTATCCAAAATCTCATTTTTACTTTATAGAGGCCATATGTTGAAGTACCAACTCTTTTTTTCTTCTACCTTTATAATTGATTGATTCTCATTTGATCAAATCTATATACTCAATGATGTATTCTATCATGTGACTTAAGAACAAGTTACCCTAGTGTTTCAAAAAATATGCATGATTGATCTGAAGAATACTCCCAGGGGCTTATCAAGACAATTAATGATCATTTATGCTTCTCTGAGTATGCAAAGATTTATATAGGGCCTCTTTTTCTTCTTTGATGTTTTCATCTGTATGTATATCATCACCTTCATTAGATAACTTACCTTATCTTTCCCTTTCTCCTTGTATAATATTCTTCACTATTTTCAACCTACATTGATATTCATCTTGAGTGGAGCTATATACTATGTTTTCTTTCTCACTCATATCATAACAATCCAATCAAAATGCTTAGGTATCCTATTGAGGGAATCACATCATAATGAATGTTGCATTAAGAGTACACTCCCACCAATTTATGATTAATGACATTCCTTTCTAGATCTCACCTTGAATTCAAGACACACCTATCCATGGCATACATTCCATTAATGTAGGAAGTCCAAGAGAGGTTTTGAAATTAAACTTATTAAAACAAGGTATGTATCCATGGCTTGAACTCTCGCCTTTATATAGGACTTTGATATAGGATTATTCCATAATATAAATATATCCTGATTGAATCAATACAATGTATCATCTATCTTTGATATCTTGGATTACAAATTTGAGAGACAAATTTAGATAGACAGCTTCTACTCTTTGAGTTAAGAATGGTTTTGGGATCAGCTGAAACAAAATCCTTTTGTTACCTTTTATAGAATTGAAAACACATTAAATATTCCCTAATACATCATGCAACATATTCTTGGATGTTGAGACATAAAAAATTTGTCAAATTTGCTTCTTCACTTACCTCTTTGATGTTCACCGTGTTCTTCCATTTTCCTCAAAATCACTGTTATGGAATTCTTTGTGTTCACTTAATGATATACTATGAAACTTCGTGGCCAGTGATCTCTGGCTTAGGTGAAAATATTTTTCGCAAATTTTGAGGATTCCATCAGGTGAATCGAAAGTTATACAATACCCTAGTTGGAAACCAATGTAATCCATAGGCAATTAATCAAATCCCTCAAAATTCAATGTCAAGATCTCAAATAAATTATATGTCAACTGAATCAATTCCTCAACAATTTTGAATTAGCGATTGTGAATTTTAACATGGTTTCATCTGTCAAGTTATTCTACATTCCAAGAAATCTGACCTCTCAAGTTCTTCTACTCTCCACTGTTGACACAAGATTACTCTCATCTAAATTAAATTTCCAATGAAGACAATACCTATAGGAGAAAATTTTCTTT